>OX388309.1:2446776-3101537 GCA_947579605.1 Athripsodes cinereus | reverse complement strand
ATTGTATGGCAAACATTGAGGCTGCAGTTGCAAGCAGAAGCCATTTCGCTGAAGACAGCATTGCAAAGTTTTATAGGTGTATATCTGTGAAAAAAGAAAAGTAATCTTATTAAATATTCTTAAAAAGAAGAATAAAATAAACAAATAAATTTGTAAAGATAATAGTTGACAAGAGCGAGTGTTGTAGTTAATATAGATTTGTAATAAAAAGGTGGATAAGAGTAGCCAATCGTTAAAAAGTATAAACAGTGGTCTCCGGAGGAAGTACAATAATGCAACGGGGCTCCAAACAAACTTGCATAAATGGTAGAAGTTGAGTAACAAAATAAGAAGTGATGATAATTTTTTTTGTTTTTTTTTTATTTTTTTGATTTTTTTTTGAAATTTTTGTGGATCAAATTCCCAAGGACGGCCGCGTGTTGAGTAAGAGGAACCGACGTGCGTGTATGAGGAACTGTATGAATGTGGAGGAAGCGAAGGAAGTGTGTAAAGATAGATCTGTTTGGCGTTCCGTTCTCTCTGCCTACCCCACTTGGGACACGGCGTGAGGGTATAGTATAGTATAGTATAGTATATTATAGATAATTTTTTTGCAAAGAAATGAAAACATCTAAACGTGAGTAATAAAAACACATATTTACACCACCGTTTGTCCTTTTTTTTCGATACAGGTAGGTACTACTTTTACACTTTATCATCACGGCTTATCCTACAAGTAAGATAGTTAAGACTGTTCTTTCTGTGCCAATAAAAAAAATAAACATTCAATGTGCATAGCATGCTAAATTGTAGATGTTGATTGTCTTATACGTGGATTTAAAGAATAACTACCTTTTACAGGACACTCAAAAACATACAGAAATGATTAAGAGACCTATTTTTGGAAATAAAGACTCCGCGGATCCGTGGAGTCCCCGATGTTATGCAGATATGAAACTTTTACGTTGAATATAATCAATCATCTTTTGACTGATATTATCTAACAAAATGTTAATAAGATAAAAAATTGATGTCTTCTAAATTTAAGATTAAAAAATCGATACTTCAAATACATCTGTAGGATTCATTAATTTGTTTTTTTTTTTCCTTACAGCTTTGTTTGAACACAGAAGAGTCGAAGAAAAAAAGGACGAAATGAAAAATTAAAACATAATTTAATTAGAGAAGTACACACAAAATGATATAAACACGATCATTAATATTTTAATTTTTGTCTACTTCAATTGTTATATATGATAAGGCATTTTTCAGAAATATACCTGTATTTATTTAAAAAAAAAAAGAAAAAAAAGAAGCTTTTGATGATTAATTATTTGCGACAACGTGAATAAATTCAGAAGCAACAAAAGCATTGTAAGTTCAAGTAGGTACATTAGGGTGTTTCATTTTATAAGGTAAAAAATAAAATGCAATTTTTTTGCAATATTCGCTCACGCCCCGAGTCTCAGTGATGTAAAATATATATATTCCAAATTTCAAGAAGATTGGATAATATTTAGGGGTGGCACACTTTGACCACTTTTATGTCGAACTAGTGAAATTTCTATTACTGAAGTTGTTTGTAGGCGGGCGGCGCCAGACATACAAGGGGAGCGGAGCATCGATACACCGCAGGTATTGAGAAAACTGTTTTACTCTTGAATTAAATTGTTCAATCTTGAATTAAAAGATGGTGTAAGTGACATTTTAGTCTGCCATACAATGTCCAAAGTGAGCAAAGAATACAAAAATCTGACTGAAGAGAAATTGACGTACACGGATAAAGTAAATATGAAACCGCACATTTGGTAGGGTGATCTCGTCGAGTGAGGCTGACAAAATGTGCAACCCGTTTTATTCCTTTCTATTCTTTTTGAGAAGTATTCAACTGTTTGGAAAACAGTTTGTTCTTCGGGTCGCCCGTGAAGAAATGAAAGTGAGTGTGCAAATTCGGATAAATAGGAGTCCCCGACTCCTGAGATATCCGAGTGTGTAAAGGTTTTTTTTTTCAATTTGTTTAGAAAACAGTCAGTCACTAGAACTGCAACCCTATCTTCCAGAGTTTTGACATACCCTCGGGCAACTGAGAGCAACAGTTTATTGTCCAAGCGTAACATCAAATGTGGGGGATTTTCAAAGAGCGATTTTTTGATTTTCTTCGCCATATTACTTCTTCTGCCTCTTCGTCACTAGGTGATGATGACGATGGAGATAAGTCTTCCAGTGTAACTGTTTTATTGATTTCAGCCATAGATTTGTAATGCTTATTTTCATAGGAAACACTTTGGTCTTGTTTTTTACTCTTATTTCTTATTTTCGAGGCAAAAATCTTGTCTTGTCTTTGTGACCTTAGAAAATATTCATCTTCTTGTGGTACGCTTGTCATGTCTTATCACATTTTGTCGCGAAATATCAAATAACTCGAAGAGATCACCCTTCCAAATGTGCCGTTTCATATTTACTTTATCCGTTTTCGTCAATTTCTCTTCAGTCAGATTTTTATATTCTTTGCTCACTTTGGACATTGTATGGCAGACTAAAATGACACTTACACCATTTTTTAATTCCAGATTGAACAATTCAATTCAAGAGTAAAAGAGTTTTCTCAATACCTGCGGTGTATCGATGCTCCGCTCCCATTGTATGTCTGGCGCCGCCCGCCTACAAAGAACTTCAGTTATAGAAATTTCACTAGTTCGAGATAAAAGTGGTCAAAGTGTGCCACCCCTAAATATTATCCAATCTTCTTGAAATTTGGAATATATATCTTTTACATCACTGAGACTCGGGGCGTGAACGAATATATATGAAAATCACATCTTTGGAAAAATGAAACACCCTAAGGTACATTCTAATTTTGTAGAACGGATCATCAACTTTATTATTTTTATTTTTACGGGCTGTCAATTACTTTCCATTGTTTATTTTACACGACAAACAGTATGTAGGTACGTAAATAAAACTGGCTATATTTTTAAACGATATATTTTGTTAGATGTAAATTAATTTATGAAACCACTAGTCTTCAGATTAATTTTATTAAAAAACACGTTCTAATGATTGCGATATTAGTTTCTCAAGAAAGTAATATTGTGGAAGTGGCGATGTATTTTTTTGTGATAAGGCTTTCTAAAAACTGAAAAATTTGATTTAAATCAATAATTTTAAACTATCAACTCAACAAAATTCATAAAAAATAAGTTAATAATAATAAAAGATCAATTGTATTGGTGCACACGAAGAAGAATTCCATAATATGGTAAGTTGAAATAAGTGTTGTGTCATTATCAATCTTGACAGTGATCTTAAAAGACGAAAGACGTCTCTCTAGCGAGCTATTACCTATAGTAGAAAGAAATACGTTCAATTTACCTATTAAAAAAATGTTTAAGTACCTACTTACATAATAGTACATAATTGAATTTTGTTTTGAATTTCTGGCTTGATCACGTGGATCAAATTCTCAAGGACGGCCGCGTGTTGAGTAAGAGAAACCGAAGTGCGTGTATGAGGAACTGTATGAATGTGGAGGAAGCGAAGGAAGTGTGTAAAGATAGATCTGTTTGGCGTTCCGTTCTCTCTGCCTACCCCACTTGGGACACGGCGTGAGGGTATAGTACATAATTGAATTTTGTGAGAATTCAGAGATAATAAGCGAGGCATATCTAAAGGTCATTCAACGTTATCTATGATACTCGAAAAGATTTTTTAAAGGTGAAAAATAAATATAATACATAATAATATTTGCACGATAAGTCTTATCGGCCGATGGTTTTCAATTGAAGCTCATGAGGCTAGGAAAATAGACTATTTAAATATTTATTTGGAAACGATCACGAAAGACAATACCAAAAAAATTGTTAAAATAATAAACGCAAACAAATTTATAGTCAAAGAAAAACACAGCGAATTACTGAAACTTGTGTTAATTGAAAAAAATAAAATTAAGATAGACATTAAGCAAGAAATCTTTACCAAGACTAATATTATTCCTTTTACCTTAATTTTTTTGTTTAAATATTCCGTAATACTTATGTATATTATAGTGAGGGTAAAGTAAAAATTTCATTTAGAATAATAATACTATAAAAATAAAATCTACTTCATGCTTACACGTGCTACCCTTCAAAAGAACTTTTATTATTAAATAAAATATTAAAGCTTTGTCTGCTTATTGTTCTTAATGTTTATTTTATTGTAATTTTTACTGGGATTACATATTTAAATAATTTTTTAATATTATTTTCTACCTTTGTTTTTTATTAATATTTTTGTTTTTATTTTGTTACTCACATTACACGGAATGCCTACTTAGTCAAAGAATTGGAAGCGTTTTTCATTTGTTTTAAAAAAAAATGTAAACATCTCGTTTCCGTAATTGTTTTGAAATGATTTTCCAAGTATTCTTTTTTAAGTTATATAAGTCATTAGCATAAGCAATTTTACAAGAAAAATAGAATTTAAAATGTTTAGATTATTTTGTATACAATAAAATTCACATTATTTTCACATCCGATTGAGGATGAAAATGTAATGATATAATAATTATCGCCATCTGTAAGCTGATTTGTCCCTATTGATTTTAATTAAAGAATAAATGTTAAGTGCTATCTTTGGTATTTACCTATATTGCATTAATATATTAATAAATTAACTTTTCATTAAAATATTAATAATTTTATCTGTATGCATTTTATTACTACTACTACTATACCATCACGGAATATCTCACATTTGAGGTAACCAACAGACCAACTGCATTTAATAATCATTCAAGCAATTTTCTCCATGTCGGTATGGAATTTAGATATTCAAGATAGTTGGCAGGACTCATCGCTGAATTTATGATGTAAAATCTTTTTATTTTTTCAAACACCTGCTTTTTACAGAACAGGTCGAAAACTAACGAAAAAGAGTGGGAGACAAATTCTTTGCCGGGTGTTCATTGAGACACGCTATTTTTTTTCTGGGTTGGCTGGAAGAAAACGCCTTTGCGTTAGGCAAGTCTTTTGGTATTCTCTAAAACATGCTTGAATATAATATTATATTTTGATGCCATTTTTTTTATTTATTACGTACCTACAACCCATATGTCATAAGATGATTTAAAATTATTACCATTATGCGAATGCTTTTTTAATTTTCTTAATTTTCTCCACAGCAGGAACAATATGGGATAAGTGCCAAAATTTATAAGTAGAATATTTTATATAAAAAAATATTCCATTTCGTTTTTATCATTTTGAAACAATATTTCAAACTGCTACGACGTAGCAGTTTCTTGTCTTAAGGGAAAAAAATATTGCGTTTTTCTTTTATTCATTCCTTAAAACAAAAGAAGGTTATTGTCTTAATTTAAAGTGTCATTTCATTCTTATCCGAGTATTATGTAAATTGCTTGACGGCATAGTATTATTATTTTTTTTAACTGACAGGATGACAGAAAAAAGCTTAAGGCTTTATTCGGAAAGAAATTGAAAAATGTATGTAGCTCTATTCACACTTACGTGTGTCACTATTTCATATTAAATAATATGCACATAATTGGAAGATATATGAGTATGCTTACATTTGTGGAAAATATTTGAAGCATTTCCACGTGTATGTTGAATTATGAAAATTTACTTATGGGGTCGGCAAAATGGATTGATTGCCACTTATATACCTTTCACTTCCGTTATCTACTGATAAACAGTGCAACAAGCATTTTAGCAAGCCTACCTATTTTATATGTTAGACAAGCTCGTTTTTAATTATTTTTTTGTTTGTTTTTTTTTTATAAATATTATACAAACAAACAGCTTATATAGATTATATAGTAGACATATCTTAAACATTGTAAGGTTTACAAGCCAATGAAGTTTGTTAAATTATTCTACATCATATTATTAACATAATTAGGATTTTATTGTAGTTAAATATTGTATTGATGTATAGGTGTATAGTTATACTGAGAGCTAACCCGTCGTTTTCGTTATTATTGTCACATATTTATTTGAAATTATTATATTGTGGGGAATGATATTATTATTTCCCGTTGTTGGTATTATTATTATCTGTTTAAATTTTATCATAATATCAAATTTTTTTAGTAGTATACATCTTATATGTGCTTAGATATTAATTTATATTTTTGTAGCGTTTGCGCACCATAGTATGTATCCCCATGAATGCCTATACAATTGTATTATGTTTGTTTGAAGTTGATACTCGTATTGGTTAAATATTTGAATGCGCCAATATTTTTAGTGTTTTATTGATTAATTAAGGTTTAATTTTATTTTGTTGTTTTTTTTTTGCTTTATTGTATTGATTGATTATTGTATAATATGTTTAGACCTTACTAATGTAAAAGGCTAAATGCCATTGATGATAGAAATAAATAAATAATTAGCATACTAGTAAAATCTTTGTTATTCAACTCTTGAATGTTCACGTCTCCAAGTACCGTTCCTTTCAATCTAGAATATTTTTATAGTCATTCTGTCTTCGATCATTCTTTTCATGAATCCAAACCAACGTAGTTAATCCACTTACATTTTGATATAATATTGAAACACTTTTACACAATATTTATTTATTTTATTCTTCACTGTAGTACATTGGTTACAATTGTATAATAAAGTAAAACAGTGTCATAAAATATCACTTATACAATTCAATGTACAGAGGGCAAGTTTATCGCTAAAATGCGATGTCTTCCAACTAACCCGGTATTAATAATAAAATACTACTACTCTGTCAAGTCGGGTAATCAGAGGACTAACTGCAAATAATGATCATGCAGATTAACCACTCCGTGCCAATCTTATAACAAAACACTCGGCATGGATGTTTTGCCTCATAGCAGAACTTTAGACAGGGATGAATTCTCTTATGCGCGGGGTTAAAAGAGCACCTGTCTTTTTTATGACACTTGAGAACTTACGTCAAAAAGTTTGAGACCTTTTCATTATTGGGAACTAAAATATAAGATAGTTTTAAATGTATGTTACATATTTTTGATTATCTAGAACTATTCATTACACAATCTTAACGCCATCTGGTTTGAACAGCGTGAAATCAATTAATATATAAGAAAAATAATTAAATTTAATATAATATTATTTATCTCATCTGATTTGAAAGGAAATACTTTGAGATTTCTTCAACAGATGGCGAATTCAATGAAGTGACATAATCTGTGAAATATTTGTGCGGAACACAGATAAGCTTTTTTTCAAATGATTCAAAACTTTATGATAAAAATCATTTTTTTAAACTAATTATGAAATAACTTTAAAAATAAATGTATTTATAATTTGACCAATATACCTACCTAACTACAAGATAGGCATATTTCAAATTTAATATTTTTACAATGGGTAGTTGATACTTAAATGAAACGAAGGTTTTATTGTTTTTGGACACCCAAATGTTTTTATAACGTTACTATTCTCTATGTTAATTTTTTTAAAAAATTAAAATAAATAATTATTAAGTACATATTTAATCAATTTATTGTTTACTTTATATTGATTACGGAAATTTATATAAAAATATATTAAAATCAAGTACAATCATACAATCAATTTACAGAGGGCGAGTCTATCGCAGAGGCGCTATTTCTTCCAACTAACCCGATTCCATGAAACTTTAGCCAAAATCCTTTAAGGAAGGAAAAGAATAGGTACAAAGTAGAAGAAAATGTAGGAAAAGGAACTATAGGACATAGATACCAAATAAAATGGTCCTTGACCGCCCGCTTGAAAGCGTTAAGGTTGGGCAACAACCTTATTCTGGAAGATAAACTATTCCAAGAGCGAGCACCATGAACAGAAAATGAACAAGAAATGAAAATTTGAAAGATAAATATGGATTAAATTACATACATGAAAATTATATTTTAAAATATCCACATATAATTATGTAAAAAATAAACTCGATGGAAATTTAATAATGGTAAATCGGCAAAAATTTTCGTCTAAATATCATAGATATTATTATACAACTTATCCAATCAAGGCATCTCTCACAAGTGGGGTAGCCATCGAACCAACTGCTTGGAAGAAACATGCAAGTCATCCTCTCCGTGCCAATGAAAGGTTTAGACGTTCAGGATGGGTAGAACATTTCATCGCCAAACTGAAGATGTTACCACCTGCCTTTTGCTTAACAATCGAAAACTTATAGAAAAGAAAGGGAGGCCTATTTTTTACTGAGGACTCATTTGGGTCAAGATCTGCCAAAAATAAGTTAAAATGGTGATTAAAAAACACAACAAAATGTACATACCTCTTTAAAAATAAATAAAATCACTCAAAACAAATTCACATTACAAAAAAAAACACTTTAATTTTTAAAACTAGAATGAATCAATAGCCACTTCGATTAGCCTTTTAAATTTAATATTTTTTATTAACAATTTTGTATCAACTATTAATGATTGTAGTTTAGTAAAAAAGTTAGTCTGGTTATAATCACGTCTATTTTTACTACAATTTCTAATACTTGTTATTATTAAATATATGATATTTTTATCAGTAATATTGAAGTGACAATGCATCTTTTTGTACTACTTAAAGTATCGTACAACGTGTTATTAAACACTGCACCACCGTCGGCATTTGGAAGAAAGTTCCTCTTATTAAAACGACCGCAGCAACAAACAGCACACAGTAATACAGTGAGTACGGAATAATAGTTAATATTATTACTTTTAATAATATTCTGTTTATATGTACGCTCATGATCTACAGTCAGCTGCGAGAGTTTAGTATAGATCACGGATAGTAGTAATACATATTAATATAGACGACGATTGTATTGCGTACTAGTTAAATACCCGATTTTGTTCAGGGTTATTCGCAAGAAAATATATTTCCCCCTCCAGATAGGAACGTTCATAATTATTTAAATAAGAGTAAAAGTTTTTATATCGGAAAATTACACAGCCTATAGTTTGACATAAACTAGAGGCCGACCAAGAGACACCTATATGAACCAAGTGAAGAAGGACATGAATTTTTTTTTTTTTAAAAAGATATATCTGGGTTTTTGTTATAAACCCAAATACAACCTTATACACCTTTCACAGTAAGCTACTAAAAGCTTGTGTCGTGAAAGGGGAGTTTGCCGGCACCTGGTATCGAACCACGGACCACTTGTTCACGAGGCCGAGACTCTACCTCCAGGCTACCGACGAACTCAATTATTGTGACATCTACGTAGAATTAAAGAGACTGTCAAAAAATAGGAAGGAATGGAGGAGAAAATCCAAACTCGTAGCAGACCAATACAAAGAATTGTAACTCGCTAAACATAATTATACCTATAGCTAGACATAGGTCTGATCTGAATTACGAGAAATAAAAAAAAATATTTAGTTGAAATTTTTTTAGTTTGAAAACGTCTAATGGTAGTTGGCTAAAAGGATCACTTGTCATTCTCTAGTTATCAATTTCTTTTACTCAGAACACGGCCTTCCTTGAGAATTTGATCCACGTGATCAAGCTCGGGCGCCTGTGCTTTCCTCAGTTCCTTTCTTTCAGACTAGTATATTCTCTTTCCTTTCCTAATCCATTCATTCCACATGTCCAAACCATCATAATTTATATGCATTTTATCTAAATCACTTCTCTTGCATTCGCTCATTCTTTTTATATCCTCATTCCTGCCTCTATCACGCAATGTTTTACTAACGATTCTCCTCAGCGATCGCATCTCCATAGCATTTATTCAAATTTCATCCCTCTTCAACCATATCGAATTTTTATTTTAATCCATAAGTGCTGGTACCAGAATGGTATTATGCACCAACATTTTTGCTGTATTCCACATATTGCCATTGCTGACAAATTGCCGAAATGCACCGTTCATCCTAGCACCGGCCAATTTTCCTCTTTTGATATCCCTATGGCATCTTCCATCCTTTGCAAGCAAACTTCCCAAATATATAATAATACTCGTTTACTTGCACCAAACAGGATAAATACACATGTATTAACAAACTTAGTTAAGTATTAATGTGGAAACTAGTATTTTCTTTACCACATACCTTCTACTTGTACAAGCCCGACCCGTTATCTTTCCGTTTGAGTCGATGACGTTCGATAAAGTAATGACAACAGGTACCGTATTTTGTACAATATTATTGTAATGTAATTTTAGTTCCGCATTCTCTCGTCGTCGCGTCAATGCGCCGGAATTCAAATTTTATTCGAACGATTTGAATTTTAAAGCTTTAAGTGTTCCATATAAGTCCATCCTGTATTTTTTTGTGTCTTGATATATAAATGTATTTTAATAATTTCGTGTACCTTATTGATTCATGATATAAAAAATCGATTAAATCCTTACGTATTAAGGAACAATAATTTGATTCACATAAAATAATAGATATTTGTGAAAAAACTTATATTTTGAATGTGATTTTAAAGACGTATTTCTTAACATAGAATGTTTTTTTTAAGGAAAATGTATACATTATAATCATTTTTCTTCGCTTATAAATGATTCAATAGATTTCGGATGTATCTTATATTAAAAATCAAAATCAAAAGTTCTCGAGTGAAAGAAATGTGATAACTACTGATTCTCTTAAAAAAAGTTCACATAACCGAAAAATATGAAAAAATAAAAAAAAAAATGCTTGAATTAATCATCAAATTCTGTATTTCGTTCTAGTGCGTTATTCGCCCATTATTTTGTATGTGATGACACGTGTGTTACCTGGTTTTACTTTAAAACCAAATTCTACCTTTTATGTGATTTTATTAGCATTCAACCGAACCAAATTATAGGCAATTAAAATTTAACGAACGAGAAGAAAGGTTAAATCATTTCCTTAACTTATCCATTACAAATGGTATACGTGAAACACACTTTTTTAAGTTACGCAATATCGAATATCAAGTTCATGGTTTGTTGAAGAACATCAGCGACTCTCAAACATTTTTTTGTTATAATGAGATTACGCATTTTTGTTTTTATTTCATTACATTAATATTTTTATTTCCCAAAGTATTTTTAATAAAATTTTAGGTCATGTCCTTCTCCGAAATCGAAATTTTTACGGAGATTTCATATCAGGTAGATACTTTATGTTTATATTTTTATTACCTATGTATTAAAATTTATTTGAAGGACGGCAAAATATAATAATGGAACCCATATCAAAAACATTCGGATATGAATAATATTATAAATCTGTAGCAGTTTTATAAAAAAAATGCTTAGAAAGGTAATTTTATTTGTTAATTTATTTTATTTATTTATTCGGATTATAAAACAGTTGAATATAATGCGGCTGCGTATGCGCACCCGAACAACAATATACCTGTACTTTCACAGCATAGTCCATAAATCAGACAACAACAAAAAAATCTCTCCCAACTACGTGCCAAAAAAAAGGTTAGTGAGAATGGGAGTCATACCTATTTCATCACGAAAAAGGCATTTTACATCTTCAATTCAATGATGAGTCATGTTAACCATTCTGAATTATATGTCACATTATATTGGCAGACAGGAGACGACCTTCATAGGTACTGTCAGAGATGTCATGATGGTAGGTATAGATTGATTCAGATTTTGGTATAGATAGATTATATGTAGAAAGATTTGGTATAGATCGATAGATTCAGATTTTCCAAAATTAGTAGGAACAGAGAGGAGATGTCCGTTACTGTTCGCGGTCCATCTTCTAGACCTGTACGACTTGGTGGCCACAAAGAAAAACTTCTTCAAGAATTTCTGTTTTTTCTTTGAAAGCCTAATATCCCCTTCAAGTAACTAACGATACTGCATAAAAAGGAAGGCATATTCCCATTTCTTCCTTTCCCTTTTTGCTCCAACATTTTTGGTGTGTGACCGTGAAATCTAGAGTGCTCCCTCAAGGAAACATTTCTCGCTTTAGGGCGACATTAAATCCTGTTTGTGCATGTGTGTGTCGTTATGGAGGTACATATCTTCAGGTACGGCACGATGTATGGGGCGGGCGCTGTACTTTAAAAAAGATATATTCAGATGTTTTACAGACACCTGCCTTTTGCAATACACATAAAATTTAAAGATATCATATTTAAAGGAACTTATTTAGCTCAATGCGATGTATGTATATACCAACATAAATATTATGACCTTATTAATACAACGGTTACCCTATATTTGTTGTACGGTGCGTACCACAGTTTTAGATGCACTGTTTATATAATTTTGTTCTTACGTGTTATCCATCATGCATTTCAATTGAACAATGATACACTTAAAAGCGGCCCTGGTGCAATGACAGAATATTATGCATTTTTATTATACTATATACCTTTAAACATTGGCCTTCATCGATAGTCTAGTGAAGCCTTACTTATTTTCTCAGAAAACACGGTCAGAAATTATTATAAAAATAAAATAGGTAGGTACTGTTTCATAAACTCAAAATTCTTGGTGGTGTCTTTCTAACTAATACTCA
Source organism: Athripsodes cinereus (assembly GCA_947579605.1). NCBI lineage: Eukaryota > Metazoa > Arthropoda > Insecta > Trichoptera > Leptoceridae > Athripsodes > Athripsodes cinereus. The sequence goes on along the minus strand of OX388309.1, from coordinate 3,089,110 downwards.
ACTATTACTACTGTACATAATTATGACCTGACAAAATCAAAAATATATTCTTCAAATTGAAAAAAATCTGTGTCCTTGCCTTACAACACTGCATAGTGTGTTTGGCAGCAAAATGTGTTTGATCGCGTAACCAATATTTTCTTTGTATTTCTAGTCTATATATTATAGGAAAATGTATATTTTTTAACGAGGAAGAACAATTTGGCATCAAATTATTTTAATAATCTTATAAAAAAAATGTGTTTCTCTTCCTTAATTCACATATTTAAGTAGCTATAATTATTTACAATTTATATGTTTTTTTGATCACGAAATAATTTTCAATAATCAGATTAAGCACTATGTATTTATTTCATAGTGCAAGGCAAATAAATTCCTTTTAATTCCATAGGGAAACAAGCGAGATTTATGAGATTTTGAAGAAAATTAAAAAAAATCTTAATAAAAAGTTGAAGGAACGGGGACTGCTATAAAATCAGCCACAAAATATCGTAGGTTCTTTATAAAAATGGTCAACAATAACACTAATGAAAAAAACTTGGGCATTTGATTAAACAATATTTTTTGATCAAAATTGTTTTTTATTTACAATTACAATTGACACATATTATGAATGATAATTTCAAAACTTTTACTTGTTAAACATAAATATTTATATTTTATTATGTATTCAATTTATTAATATTTTTCTAACTGTTTGTTTAGTACTTCAGTACGTATAACTATTAATCTCATCTATGGTTTAGTGTGCCAAATGCGAAACGAATATTAATATACATTTATAATAACTGTCACTGTATGTAGGTAGAACAAGGGCCCAAAAGCCAAATTGGTAGATATGTTGAAATATGGCCCTTTTAAAGTTTCAGTTGTGTCTCCTTTAATATCACTTATATAATATCTAGTTACAACCAGTTTATCAAATATAATTATTTTCATTAGGATAAAAAATATAGGTGCATTATATAATTTTTATTACAACTACAAACTATACCTACCATCACGGCATATCCCATAAATGGGGTAGCTAGCAGAAGCCTGCATGTAATAAACATGTAAAATGTTCACTGCGTGCCAACAAAAATTAAGACATTAAGTTTGAGAAACAAACCTCGTTTTACTTAATTAAAAATGTAAAATGTCTTTGGTTTTCAAACACATGCCTTTTACAGGACACTCAAAAACCTATAAAAAAGAGTGAAGCAACAATGCTTTGCTGGGTGCTCTACAGAACAGCATAAAAAGATTAACATTATAAAAGTCTTTATATTGAATGAGGTCGGTAAGATTAAGGGATCAGTGTACTGGAGCATCAAGGAGTCAATCTCCAGAAAACCATGGTTTCATAATTCCAGGTTTTCCAGATCTGAGGAAAACCCAAGGAAGTGGCGCTCGATCCTTTCTGCCTACCCCGCGAGGGAAGCGGCGTGATGGCATGTATGTGTATGTATGTATGTAGTTGAGTTATGAAACTGTAATGTCGTGGTTAGATGGAAGAAATCACTATATAGTGATAATCTCGCCACTCCACATCATCACATTTTTTTTGTGTATACTGCTTTATTTAATTTGTTATACCTATGAATGATGATTTGCAATAAGAATAAAATAAATAAATAAATAAAAGAAACACGAGACTGTCCTGAGTTCGAGGAGGGTATTGCCGTAATGTCCTAGTTCCATATGCAAAAATGTACCGAGTAGGTAATTGTTTCAGGCTATAATTATATCGGTGTGCTAACAAATACTAAACTATATCGGCAATTATAGATTTTCAAAGGATTCCGCTCAATTTTTTCTTTAGTATTATTGAAAATAGCGTGAATATTATAATTCAAATAGTTGAATGATTATGATATTTTTTAAAATACTCTATGTACTGAGACGTGTAGATTCATGATCAATTAAAAAAATATAGGCTGGATTATAAAGGTGCAACATAAGTAACAAAAATATACATGCAACATCTGATTTTCATTACTGTTGGGGGGTATTAATATAACATAACAAAGAAGAAATACAATATGTTAAAAACTTTTTTACTTTGGGTCCCTGTTCTTTTATTTGTTTATTTTATTATTTATTTTGATTGTTTGAGATATACCTACTTAATTTTTTTTTCAAAGTTTAGGTTGACTGGAAGACTTTGCTCAGGAACAAGTACGCATTTTGCACTTATTTTGTTAATTGTCACGTTTTGTGATGTTAAATAAATTATGTATTTTTGTAAAATTATGGCCACTAAAGTTTTTTTATATATTGATTATGTCTTAATTTAAATCATAACGTAAACAAATTTAACAACCTCATTTAAATATATGGCACCTTTTAAGATATCTGATTTTTATTGACATAGGGAACGATCTGTATGTTTATTAACTTATTTAATCTGCTGGTGATCTCACTTGTGAGATTTGCTGTGTGGGAAAGCGGTAAAAATAGCAAAAAATATCATCTATGAGTTTTATATGAATAAAGTATCTACTATAAGAAAATGCCAAAACAACAGGGATTAGATTAACGATGCGTGAAACACATGGTATAAAAGGAGTCCAGGATTCCAGAAGACATAAGCAGAGGACAGATTAATGTGCTGTGCTCAACGAAAACTCATGAAAACACCCACAATGTACAATTCGATTTTTAATTACAAAAATAATATATCTATATGATAATAATATAATAGATGTACAAGGTTATGGAATCTATGTACTTCCTCACAACTACGTACTTAGTTACTTCTTAATAACATAAAAAGGAACGAAAAATATTCTAATCATCACTTGTATTTGATTATCTGTGTGCAGTATTACAGTACAGTAACAAGATGAATAACTTCAATATATTGAAACTAGTTCTTCTCTTCGTGATAGGAATCACTATGCTTCAATCAGCTGAATCGGTAAGAAACACTTATTTATTTATATTTAGAGTAACCCGTGAAGTCTCCTGTAAAAAAAGGCCTCCCATTTTATTCTGTAAACTCTCATGTATTTTACAAAAGGCAGGTGTTTGGAAAACATAACACTTTAAGACATTGAACATCTCCTGTTTCATTCTCTTTATTTGCTTATCCTTACTCTATCACACAACGGTTAGTCTTCTAAGACAGAGGTTCTCAAACTTTTTTTCTCATAGACTTCTTTCAAAACTTTGCTTCGAGTGGATCTTCTATATTTCTACCCCCCTCCCCCCCCGGAACTAAAAGGAATTTGAAATATTTTAAAAACTCCTCGGTTTTCTTAAAGATTCTCACATTCACAGTGCCTTTTTCTACAATGTACCGGGTATATTTTTTTTTTTGTAATATTTGTACTGACTATTGTTTATTTTTTGCCAATTAAATATACAGCTAATGCCTTGATATAAAGAAAATCATAAAACATTTCACTTTAATTTATGAGCTATACAAATTAAGAACTTAACAATAATATACGGTATCTTGCAAATAAAACAAAACACAGCATAATAACAACAAGTAAATATGTCAATATCAGTGTTTTTAGCGAATATCCTATACTTAATTTAACTATGGATTCATGGACCCACGCTTAAGACTCGTGAACCCCCATTTTTTTTAGTCACGTCAACGTAGACCCCCGTCGAGTCTCCCATGGCCCCTGGGGATTATAAATCAGCACCTGATGATGCGAACTCGCAGTCCGCGGAACCGGTCGCGCGTTAGTCTTACTCAACAGTAACACAAAACAAAAATTATAAATATTTATTTTATTTGATAATTCACCTGGACCACTTTGGGAATCACTGTTTTAAGCAATTGAATTTTCAGAGCATGATTTAAAGTTATTACATTTAATTTATTTTTACAGAAATCGTCAAACATTGCCAAACCAGAATTACAAGCCAAGAGACATGCACATGATGATGATGATGATTCGGACTCACAGATGAAGCGTAACGCACAAATGGAAAGTGCTGTGCGTTCACCAATAAATAAACGTCATTTCTATTACCCTCCTTATTCACAAATAAATAAACGTCATATGCCTTATATGCCAGGGTATACTAATGCTTACAAGGGTGGTAAATAGAATTATACCTAATTAAATGAATCTGCCCGTTGTGTACCGTAAATGTAGCCTGAAATATCACGATCTTGAAATATAATTACAGAATAACACCACGTATCATTACATTTGTTTTGATAATATGTGTCAACAACAAATTAAATAAATATTGATCATGAAAAACAAAAAAAAAACCAATCATCTTTTTCACATTTTCTATACTCATGCTTATATATATATATTTGCACTGTTCTTGTATCATGAAGCAACAAAATGTACCTTTATTATAAAAATAAAATCATTTTCCGCATCCAATAAAATGTTTATCATTTCATTAACCTTTCCTTTTTATTCATTTATTTATTATCAATTATCATTACCTTTTTTTATTTATTTATTATCAATTAACTCAAAGTTAGCAACTCATATTACACACAGCATAATAGGTAATCTAGATAACCAAAAACATGTTAAGAGAAAATGTTAACAATTCCTCTTCCGCCTACACTTTTCAGAAGAGTACACATTTTTTTGCGGGATTTGGATGGTGATATATTTTTTTCGTTAATTGCGTTCTACTAAATAGGTATATGTATCTTGTTTTATTAATAAACTTTTAACAATAAAATCAGTCTTTACAAAAAATGTTTGATAAAACATCCTTCTGGAAAACTATCTTTTGAAAAATCAAAAAGTCGCAGAATTAAAGTGTCTGCACATATGTCAATAAATTCAAGGATTAAATTTCAGAAAATCTTAAAATGAAATTGCAATGAGATTGTCTTGAGTTCAAAGAGGGCAATGCCACAATAGCCCATTTGCATAAACAGAAATATAACGTGTTAAAGTTTCAAGCTGTATATTGGTAAATAAATCAACATGATTTTTTTAATATCAATTAAAGATTTTCAAAGTATTGGCTCATTTTAAATAATAATTTATTAACACTAAAATAGCGTGAATCAATCAACACACTAGGAATACGCCGTATAAATCATCTATGGACTAAAACACGAAGATTCTAGATCAATTAAAAATAAAGGCCGAGTTATAGGTATAGGTAAAATATTAGATAATATGTAATATAGATACTTCCTCACAACCACATACATAGTCCTCTGTATAAAAGGGAACGAAAAAAAGTATAATCATCCCTTGTATTTGATTATCAGTGTACAGTATTACAGTACAGTAACAAGATGAATAACTTCAATATATTGAAATTAGTTCTTCTCTTCGTGATAGGAATCACTATGCTTCAATCAGCTGAATCGGTAAGAAAAACTTATTTATATATATTTAGAGTAATCCGTGAAGTCCTCAGTAAACAAGGGCTCCCATTTTATTCTGTAAACTCGCATTTGTTTTATAAATTGGCAGATATTTGGATTTTTTTAAGATTTATATTTAATTTATTGGCACATCTACAGATTTTACACAAATATAATATATTATAATATACAAACATATTAACCCATATAAAGATTGCACATTTGTATTCGAACGTGTTTGCATAGCTAAAAAGAAAATTAAAATAATAATAAAAAAACAATATTAAAATACGAAAAGGACAAAAATAAAACGATAGCAAAAGAAGTTACTTCAAAATAGACAATGATTTTTACAAATAAATAGAAGTGGCTCCAAGCCATGCAATAAAAGTTGAAAATTTTTAACATCTTCTCTTGCATTTTACTTATGTTTATACTAATCCCCACTCAAAGTTTCACTCAATGTTATATCAATCATTCATTTAACCTATTGAATTTTTACAATATGATTTAAAGGTCATACGTTTTTTTTATACTTACAGAAATCGACAAACATTGCCAATTCAGAACTACAAGCCAAGAGACATGCACAAATGGAAAGTGCTGTGCATTCACCAACAAATAAACGTCATTTCTATTACCCTCCTTATTCTTTCAAGGGTGTATAAAAAAATTATAATTAAACAATCTGTCCATCACGTACCATAAATGAAGCCTGAAATATCACGTTTTTTGAAATATAATTACAATATTACAATTTGGTATGATTACATATTTCACATTTATCAATACTCACGCTTATATATATAATATGTTTGCACTGCTCTTGTATCATGAAGCAATATAATGTATATTATGAAAATTAAATCACTTTTCGCATCCCAATAAATGTATTTCCTTTCATTTACCTTTGAATAGGATTTTCAGGAAACTCGGTTATTTATTTGGATCATAATTTAAATGTCTAATATGCGCTTTGAATATAAGTTATAAGACAGGTCTGTTAATATATTTGTTTTTGGACAAAGTAGGTAGTATAAAGAGATCTAGAGGAGTTAATATTAAAGAAGACTGGGAATCCACTGCTCAAGATAAAAAGGCTTGGAGCTCTTTTGTTAATAATAATAAATTGACAGAAAGTTCAGAACCATGATGACAAGGTATCGTATACATCATCCAAGATCATCTATGATAAGATTCTATGAAGTTAAAGTTGATATTTTCAACCGACGGTACTTGGTGGAAATTCATGTTGAATTAATTAAAATAAAACACTTATTTGTAGTATATCCACGGTGACTTTTTATTGGACGCGAGCCGGCTTTCAAGAGCTTCCGCTCTCATCATCAGGCTGGCGAAAAGTAAAGAAATTACAGGTTACCACAATCATCGTGCCTATAGTGTTGTCTCTGAATGGTTTAGTACTTAAAAGTTTGTCAAGCAATATCAGAAAACTGGGAGTAGATGACAGGCTCAAATACAGCATGCAGAAAGCTGTTCTTCTATCATCCACCAGGAAAGTAAGAAGATTTTTGTCCATAAAGCTCTGTAAGTGATCTCCTATGATTGTACTATTTTGATCATGGAAGACCTTTTCTATTTCTATTAAAGCTCTGTAAGTGATCTCCTATGATTGTACTATTTTGATCATGGGAGATCATTTTGGACATCATGGGAGAATCAACTCGAAAAATGTTGGGGTTCTACATTTTGAATATAAATTTATTTTAATTTTTATTGTTTTTATTATTTAATGTTATATTTAAATTTTATTATTTACCTTATATTGTGTTCAAAATGTAGATTCTCATGTTGTTTTTTTTTTTTTAAATAAATGAGATATGAATAATAAGAAAAACTAAACAACTTCTTTATGATGCGCCGTTTTGTGGAAAAACCATCGCAACGGCCCATTCAAGAATCATTACACCTCCTGAACAATAGGGTCTTGAACACCTCCACACTCTCCAGAGTTCGCAAATCATAGGGAATTTTGTTCCACAGCAACGGATCAGCCACTAAGAAGGCACGGTCAGCATAGTTGGCCAGACCCACCCCCCCCCCTACGCAGGGGGGTCTGGCTCCCCTTAAGTAGGCTAAGGGCGTAAATCTATCCACCGAGTTCAAGTTGTGGTGTCTGGCTGAAATGAGGATCTGATTTGGTTTTTTTTTTATATTTATTAAATTATTATGTAGAAGCCATTTAACTTAATTGAGTTTTTTAATGGATTTGGAATTAATAATTAGATACAGTTGTTGTGGGATATGCCATGTTGGTTTACTTGTATACTAGTGGTAGTAGTAATAGAACTGGAATGTCGATAGAAACTCGAAATTGTCCTGAGTACGAAGATGGTATTGCCATAATGTCCTAGTTCCATATGCAAAAATGTAACGTGCAGGTAATTGTTTCAGGCTATAATAATTATATCGGTGTACTAACAAACACAAAATTATATCGGCAATCATAAATTTTCAAAAGATACCGCTCAATTTAATACAATAATTAACTTTTTCAGTATTATTGAATATAGCGTGAATAATATAATTCGAATAGTTGAATGATTATGATAATTTTTAAAATACTCTATGTACTGAGACATGAAGATTCAGGATCAATTATAAAAAATAGGCTGGATTATAAAGGTGCAACGTAAGTAACACTAACATGCATGGAATAGCTGTTACTCATTACTGTTTGTGGGTATTAATATGACATCACAAATTAGAAATATAATATCTTCATTCAAATATTACGAAAAGAAATTTAACAACCTTATTTAGGTGGCAAAATTTGACCCCTATTTAGATATCTTATTTTTTAATAAAATAATAATAAATAAAAACTTTATTGAAAAAAAAATATTTCAAATGGCGGGTTTATTGCCGTGGGCAATTTCTGCCAACCAACCACTTTTGACATCAATTTGATATATACAATACATACAAGTGTATGAAAAAGAAGAAAATATAAATAATAATAATAAATATATATATATACAATACTTATACCTACATAAAAATACATATATAAATGAATAGGTGGATGGGATAAAGGACAAGGAAGGAAACACGGGATTGTCAGTTAGATGGATTATTTAAGGAAAGGTATTTTTTCATTTACAGAGGGAAACAATCTGTATGTTTATGGCCTGCGGTTTATCTGCTGGTTATCTCACTGCTCTTCCGTCCGCAAGAGTTCCGTTGGCCCGGACGTCCCTCTTTCACAATATACCGTTCTTATGACAACGATATCAGAGCGTAGGGAATATCGTAGAAAGAAGTGACGCAATTGGCGCAGAGACGCTCTGAATGGAGGAGGCTGGTTTCTGCCCTGTGCTCCCGAGAGGAGCGTTGATGGCGGTGATGATTATGATGATGATGTCACTTGTGGGATATGCTGTGGGGACAAAGCGGTTATAGTAGCAAAAAATGTTAACAAACCGTGAATTTTATATGTATAAATTACTATTAGAAAAAAATGACAAAACAAGACGAAATGGAGATACGATGCGTGAAAGACACGGGAGTATAGAAGTCCAGAATTCCAGAAGGCATTGGCAGAAGACAGATTTTTGAGCTGTGCTGATGTAAATGTCTAAATCTTACCATGAATGGACATGTACTAAAGAAGACATGCAAAAAATTTTAGAAATTGCTGAATTATGCAACGAAAACTCATGAAAACACCCACAATGTACACTGAGAAAAATACTCAAAACGAATCATTGGTACGGTACTATCAGATTAGGACCAGAGATCGTACAAACAATTCATTGGTATAAATCTATAATATTAACTCTTCGCAAACAAATCATTGGTAAATTTACCAACAACTTGTTTGCGAAGAGTTAATATTATAGATTCGTACTAATGAATCGTTTGTACGATCTCTGATCCTAATCTGATAGTACGTACCAATGATTCGTTGTGAAATTTCGTTAGTATTTTTCTCAGTGTACAATTCGATTTTTGATTACAAAAAATAAATATAATGTACTGTATGATAATAATAAAATAGATTTACAAGGTTATGGAATATAATATGTACATCCTCACAACTACGTACTTAGTAAACTCTTAATATAAAAGGGAACGAAAAATATTCCAATCATCACTTGTATTTGATTATCTGTGTGCAGTATTACAGTACAGTAACAAGATGAATAACTTCAATATATTAAAATTGATTCTTCTCTTCGTGATGGGAATCACAATGCTTCAATATGCTGAATCGGTAAGAAAAACTAATTTATTTATATTTAGAGTAACCCGTGAAGTCTCCTGTAAAAAAAGGCCTCCCACTTCATTCCGAAAACTCTCATGTGTTTTATAAAATACAGATTTTTGGAAAACATAATATTTTATACCCTCACGTCACCGTGTATCAAGAGGAATAGGCAGAGAGACCGGAATGCCATTTAGATCTATCCTCACATAGTTTTTTTTGTTTTTTTTTATTCATGCCATTTCTCATGCACGCACGTCGATTATTTTTAACTTAATTTACATGGTGTAGATTTTTTAAGTAAAATAGTGATTTTGTCATAATGACAACTTGTACAGAATCATACAACTAACTACTTTTCGGGTTCGGACTTCAGACCTTGCCACTCCTGCAATAGGTGAGCGTCACTCTGCTCCTCCCCGCAGTCGCAGCTGGCGTCTTCTCCATCCAAAAAGCCCCTTTTCCGCTGGTAACTTCTGCACCTTGTCACCCCAACTCTTAGTCTGTTCAGTGTCTTCCACGTGGGGTAGCTCAGACTATGCGCGGTGTTTGTGCTTTCAGATGGCATCATCCATAGATTGTCGCCAAGTTCCTGCCCCCACAATTCCTCTCTACGCTTTTCTCACGAGGACGTAAGGTCATCTGTGACCTTAAGGAAGCTTTTTCTCGATCCTAATCTTGGAGGTGCCATCCGGTGATTGAAGAGGGGATGTCTATGTGGATCTTATTTACATACATTCAATCCACAACACACCTCTCGCATCCGCTCATTCCCACTCTACCACGCAACGTTATATCAACCATTCTTCTAAGCGATCGAATCTTCACAGCATGATTTATAACTCATACATTTTATTTATATTTACAGAAATCGTCAAACATTGCCAATCCAGAATTACAAGCCAAGAGGCATGCACATGATGATGATGATGATACGGACTCACAGATGAAACGTAGCGCACAAATGGAAAGTGCTGTGCGTTCACCAATAAATAAACGTCATTTCTATTACCCTCCTTATTCACAAATAAACAAACGTCATATGCCCTATATGCCAGGATATACTAATGCTTACAAGGGTGGTAAATAAAATTTTAATTAAATACATCTGCCCATTTTGTACCGTTAATGTTGCCTGAAATATCACGTTTTTCTAAATACAAATTCTAAATAATACCACGTTAGAGTACAACAAAAATATAATAATAATAATAATAATAAAAATCTTTATTGCACAAAAAAACAAACATTATTAAAACACAAACATTGCAGAACCAGACAAATAAATTTGTGCAATGGGCGAGTTTATCGCAGAAGCGCGATATCTTCCAACTAACCCATATATGGTTATTTATTTGATAATTATAAAAACAGAATCATCTTTATCACATTTTTCAATACTCACGCTTATAAGTATATGCATATATATATATAAATGTTTGCACTGCTCTTGTATCACGAAGCAATGAAAATAAAATTATTTTTAGCATCCGATTAAATGTATTTCATTTCATTTACCTTTGAGAAGGATTTTCTTTTTTGAGGCAACTCCGTTTTAAATTTAAATTATAATGAAATTGGCTAATAAGCGATTCAATTAGAAATTATAAGAGAGGTCTGTTAAATAGTGTATTTTTTTTTTATTCAAAGTAATATCTAGAGATCTAGGGATGTAAAATGCTGACTGGCAAACTACTTCTTAAGATAGAAATACTTGGAGATCTATTATTTTGTAGGCTTAGGGCCTAAAAGGACTGTTTGATGATGGGAAATACAGGTAAGGTAGTACAATATACATGAACATGCATTCATAGTGGTAGCAATAGATTAAACACATGTAGGTAATCAACATGCAAATTAACCTCTTAGTGCCAATAAAATTTAAGATCCGTCCACCACGAACTTCCTTCCTACTCCAATACTCTCATAAAATATTTGAGTAGTTTGTTTGCTCTTTCGTTATTTAAATTCAAGAATGTATGATTTTTTTTATACAATTTTACGTCATATAAAATTATTTTGAAATCTGAAATAATTATGAAATCTCAAAAAATGGTGGCTTCTATAATTTGCATAAAATATTTCTCGATTTATAAATCTTTCATCGTGACAGTGAGTATTTCGGAATTGGTGAACGTTGTCCATGGGCACTGAATGTAATCACTTATTTAATTTTAATGATGAAGTTTTTTTTCAAAATATTTCAAATACTAGAACGTACAAATATTCTAACGGTTTTGGAAACGTAATACTATGTTCATATCTATGTAATTGGCAATTGTAAAACGGTTTCAATGCTGCATATGTATGTTAATATATAATAAAGAAAATAAAATAAATTAATAAATAATATATAATAACGTGATGCTATGTATTGAAGATGTGTGTGAGATAGGTGAATAATGTTTAATTAACCAACAACAATTATTTATAAATATTAATAAAGTTTGATTTAATTGATGCAAGTAAAATGGAGAGTAAATTTAAATAACATTTTTAGTGAACGTTTTCTGTGTTTAGCAATAACTTGTCATATTTCCACTTGATATTTTCAATTACATATTTCGATAAAATTGCTTTCGTTAAATTACTTTCGATGAAAAAATATATAAATTAAACTGATTTATTCATTTAGGTGTAATCTTAATCTCAATTAAAGAGTTGGCCGACAGCTTTTAATTAAGACTTCTGATCGAAAGAGTCCGGGTTCGAATCTTTTCGCTACCAACTTACATATTATACTTTTGAAACACAGCTTTTAGTTAATTTTTTTAATTATAAATAACAAACATTTTTTAAAGTTTTTTAATCCTTCGTGTTCACAATTTCCACACTTCCGGAATTTTACAAGAGCATTATGCGCCCTTGAAGTGAATATATTCCACAAAACGGCGCACTATAAATTGTCTAGTTATATTTTTTTTTTTTAAAAAGATATATCTGGGTTTTGTAATAAACCCAAATACAACCTTATACACCTTTCACACTAAGCTAAAAGCTTGTGCCGTGAAAGGGGAGCCAGCACCTGGGATCGAACCACGGACCCCTTGTTCTGGAGGCTGAGACTCTACCTCCAGGCTACCGATGAACTCATATTATTATTATTATTAAAACAAATCCCGTGGAGCACCCGGTAAAGAATTGGTCTCCCACTCTTCTGCGTAAGTTTTCGAGTGTCCTGTAGAAGGCAAGTGTTCGAAAAAATTAAGACATTTTACTTCTTAAATTCAGCGAAGAGGCTTGCCACCCATCCTGAATGTCTTGATTTTATATTGGCACGAAGAGGACAGTTTGCATGTTTCTTACATGCAGCTGATCTGCAGGCTACCCCACTTGTGGGATATGCCGTGATGGTATAGTAGTAGTAGTAGATTAAAACAAAAAAATAATTAAAAATTACATTATGCCATATATAAAGGTTGAGCAGAAAGCAGAAGGTGGAGAAAAATTGCACTTTATAATAAAATATAATATTTAAGCATTTAAATATGTATAAATTACATTCATTTTTATGTGAAAGGGGATATCGAAGATTACTAAAATTAATTAAATACCAAAAACATCATAAATCATATGAAAAAAAGAGGAAAATTAAATAAAAAGGATTGTCTTATAAACCAAATAGAAAAATCGCGAACGCAGACAAGTAAGACAAAAGTTCTATAGTTCTATGTTCTATAGAATGTGCAGACGTTTCTTTCATTTGTAATGAATCTTGTGGAAGTGTCACAGCTTTCCCATAAATCTTTTTTTTTTCAATGACTGTCCTAGTTGTGAGTACTTGTTGGGTTTGAGTAAAGTTAAGTACTTGCATATTCCACATTAATCACAAACTACGTCCTATATTATTTTATTGTATTATCCTATCCCGTGGAGCACCCGGTAACAAATTGGTCTCCCACTCTTCTCCATAAGTTTTCGAGTGTCCTGTAAAAGGCAGGAGTTCGAAAAAAATAAGACATTTTACATCTAAAATTCGGCGATGAGGTTTGCCACCCATCCTGAATGTCTTGATTTTATATTGGTACGGAGAAGATAGTTTGCATGTTTTATATGCAGCTGGTCTGTTGGCTACCCAACTTGTGGGATATGCCGTGATGGTAGTAGTAGTAGATTATCCATTTTCAAGTTTTTGGAATACAACAGTTCTGCTTTATTGTTCATCATTTCCATTCTCAAGGTTTTCTTAGGTCACGCAAACCTCTTTCACAATACTCTGTCCATACGAATAAGACATCAGAGTAGGTACATTTTATTTGGATTATCGTGGGAAAGGTGTTCCAAATTGCTGAGAATCTATCATTTGTTCTTAATTGTGTTGAAAGGTAAAATAAAGTTTCACTACTTTTTCGGGATATTGACAATGTGTATCTAATCAAAAGTATTCATTTTCTTGTTTATAAAAAAAATAGGCCTCTTGCATGCCGTAATGGAGGGTATGACCGAGGGGACAAAGTCTAGGGGACGCCCACGCCGAGAGTACCTGGAGGACCTGCTGGTGGACATGCGCTGCTCATCATATGCAGAATTCAAAAGAACCGCACAAGACAGGGAGGAGTGGAGGAGAAGAATTAAAGAGATAATTGCTGCAAACCAATCCCAGGATTGAAACCAGAGAGAGAGAGAGAAAAAAATATTAACGCTGCTCCGAACTCGCCGTTGCACCGATGTCTTCCACATATAAAAATTTGGAGAAAGTGATATCCGTGGACATATTTTGTATGTCCAGGAGCCTTTTCAGGAGCCTCATTGTACAGGAATAATATATTTGTTTTGTTTTTATTTTTTTGTTTCTGTGTTTTGTACTGTACCTACTGGCAGTTAAAGAGGAAAGATAAATTTGAAGATGGGTTGATTAAGTACAACAATTATGTTTGATCTTTATTTTATTATATTTTTTAAATTCTGTTTGTATGTTTCCCATTTTTGTAAAATAAATAAAAAAAGCTTTTAGTAAAATGAGAGACTAGGCTGTAAGCACAGAGTTTTTTCAATTGCTATGTACTTGACTTGGATGCCTTTCAATGATGGGGAAACTTGATAAACTACAAGGAGAAAAATTTAAATTAATATGTTCCTACTTATTTCGTGGAAATTTATAAGTTGTTCATGAATACTGACATTTTTAGACTACATATAACTTGGAATGTAATGGATATTTAGATATGTATTTTGGGATTCAATTAGCATTTAAATTACTAACATTAATTCTCTTTTATAAGCCTAATCCCCCAACGAAAATCAACATAATTTGTTGATTTTTTAATGTGTCTGTAAATTACACGCATCGAATAATCCTCGTAAGAACAAAAGGAAATAAAATTGCTTTAAACAATTCGGTAGGTACCTAAGTTTAAATCGTCACGTTTTCTTAAATAAAACATTATTTTACTAAGAGTTAGGAAGAAAAATAAATTTTGTATTAATTTTATAATATCGTTATGTTTTTCTAAAATTTAATATTAAAATGCATTACGAGATAATTTGCGAATATCAAGAAGATACAGCTTCTGTAAAGAGATTACAGAACTGAGCAAGGACATATATCCCACATGTGGGGCAGCCAGCGAGAAAGCTGCTTGCAATAAATATGCATATTGTGAAATAAATAATCCGTTCATGATGAGTGACATTCCTCATCCCCAAATTGAAGATGTCAAATGTATTTTATGGGATATTTTTCGAATACCTGCCTGTTTACCTGTCATCTGTAAATTTATTTATTCATTCTTTATTATATCAAACAATTATATAGAAGGTTTGTATACATTCAAATTAGATAAATAAATATATAAAGGGCAAGTTTATCGCAAAGGCGCAATCTCTTCCAACTAACCGAAATTGATTAAATTATTTGAATATGTATTTCAATTATTTATTATTAAGTGAACCTACGTTTCTTTATGTAACGAAAGTAAATAAAATATAAACAAGTATTTTGCGTTGACGGAAATAATTATATTAAGTTTACGGCTAAAACTTTTTCCGCGTACAAAATTTACATTTTTACATAAAACACCATTTCTCTGGCACACACATTAAGGGTTGCACATTCATGGGTGAGGGAGGCTTCAACATTCGCCTGAAGGACTTCCCTTGACAAAATCCTTCCTGAAATTAAATACAACCGTTAATGTCCTCGTTTCTCTGGCAACAATGATTTATCGTGGAAATCATGGTGAATAAGACTGAGTGAGCCTTGTTTCCACCTTAGCATCCCGCGAGGAGCTTTGAAGATGAAATAAGGAAAGTAAATTAGGAGAAACAACATAATCGAAAAAACTTACATAATATTCATAGATTCTAAAGAAAACAAGAACATAAAATACAGATATATTATCTATAGAATGAATAATAATATTATTGATGACTAATGATAGGAGCAAACTTTCACTTTCTTCTGAGAGATTGCATTGAATTCTATTTAAGAGGATAAAATTAAGTACAGGTATAATATTTAAATACTGTGAGTTCAGTGCACTCCATATCCAACATGTGATTTATGACAGATGTGTGACGTTATTAAATGAAAGACTCGAGTTCATACGAGGTTAACACTTATTTCATATCATATGAAATTGTAAACGTCACTATGTAAAATATAAGTGTCCTCTTAAAGGGAGATATTTCTTTGTATAATATCACAAAATATATTTTTTCTATATTATTTTTAAATATGAAGTTATCCTGAAAGTCTTTTGGCAATTCCTAAACATAACACCAATTTCTACTCTGAATCATTCTCAGTATATGGTGTTTGTTGCTGGAATAATCTCCCTTGTTCTTGAAGAATACCTCAATCTTTCAATGGATTCAAATACGCCGTCAAGAAATTTTTATTGTCTTCTAACTCAGCATCCGTCCAACCTCTTCCTATATATAGTTCCTCTTCCTATATATAGTTCCTATAGTTCCCGGTCCCTATGGAGTGTTAGGTGTGCGGATTGTAAATTTTTTTTCTTATTTGATTTATGTAACGATTATTGTTTGTGTTTTCATTATTATATTATTTTTATTTGTGTTTAGTTTTAGTATGACGTGGTTAGATGGAAGAAATCACCATATACCTAGTGATAATCTCGCCACTGCATATCATCACATTTTTTCTTATATATAATGACTTGTTGATTTTTTCATGCGAATGATGATGTGCAAGATGGATGAAATAAATAAATGAATATTAAGTATTTTCTGCTTTATGGTTGTGAGACGTGGACCATCAGCAAGAGTGAAAGCGGACGGTTGGCGGCCTTTGAGATGTGGTGCTACAGACGCATGCTGAAGATCCATTGGTCGGAACACGTCGAAAACGAAGAAGTATTAACCAGGGTAGGCGAAAAAAGGCAACTTCTTAAGAGAATCAGCCAACAACGAGCTAACTGGATTGGCCACAACATCAGGCACCCAGGACTTTTCATCACCATCGCGGAGGGTAAGACCGAAGGACAAATGGCAGAGGCCGACCAAAAGATGCGTATATGAACCAACTGAAGAGGGACATGAACTGTGGCTCATACGTAGAGCTGAAAAGACTGGCTGAGAATAGGGAGGAATGGAGAAGAAAGTCAAAACTCGTTGCAGACCAATCCAATGGATTGTAACTCATTATATACCTATATAAGTTTTTTCGTTATTGCAGGACTACTTGATAAATGCAGATGGCTACAACACTAATTGTTAGAAAGTTTTTTTAATATAATTTTTTAATAAATCACAAATACGGTGTTCATTTTAAATCAAATTTTGTTCACGTCATTGTCAGGTACATTTAATCATGAATAATAGATAAACAGTAGAGAGCTTTATTAATGATACTGATATTTAATTAATTAGATGTACACATGTTTTGCAGTATGGAAACTTTTCTCTCTAAATAGCTTAATCCTGTTATATAACAGTAGTTAATAACGTACAATTACATGTGAATAATTAATTAATTAATACATAATAATTAACGACCGGCTTTCAACACATTTGATAGAGTATAAATTGCTACGTGACGGTATTAAAATGAATTACGTAATATATCATAGGATAGCTAATTGATCAATGTAATTAACACGAATATCCTTTCATGAAATTCACCACCATCAATTAATTTCATTAGGAAGGTATCTATCTATTTATTCCCTCATGCCTCATCCCATTTGGGGTAGGCAGCGAGAAAGGAACGCTAAATAGATCTGTCCCTATATACTTCTTTCGCCTCCTCAACATTGATGTAATCTCTCATACACGCACATCGCTTTCTCTCAGTCAAAACACGGCCGTTCTTGAGTATTCGATCTACGTGATCAAGTCACCTAGTTCTCGGGCGCCTGCGCTTCATCACACTCCTTCTTTCATACAAGTATATTTAACCTCTTTGTCATCCTTTCCCCTTCCATTCGTTCCAGATCAAAACCATCGCAATTTATTTACACGCATTCTATCCGCTCATTATCCTGAATCCTTATTCGTCACTCTATCGCGCAAAATTTTAGCAACCATTCACCTCAGCGGTAGAATCTTCACAGCATATTTTATTCCACTTTCATCCCTCTTCAACTGGAGGCTGGGTTTGTCCTGTTTCAAAGGAAAATATTTATTCTTTAACCCTCTGCAGCTGACGTGAGGTCTGTCAGACACCGCGAAATCTTTTTTTGTAACAACGTTGCCATTTTGAGTCCTATATTTCCGTTTCGCTCAGTAGCTTCCTAATTTCTGTTCCTTTAATCATCAGTACAGTAACGACGGCCGTCGTGAGTACATGTGTGGATCTATAGCTGATGGGTGTCTGTCATACCTAACGTCAGTAATAAATGATGAGTCTATTAGACCTAACGTCAGTAACATAGTAATTTTTTCATAGTGTCTCACATACATCAGCTCAGTAAATTCATAGAGTCTACCTAACATCATTTCAGTAAAACTTTTTTTTTCAATAAATGGAGAGCAGATTTCATTTGAGGCCTTGCTAGGGAATTTGTTCTTCTTATTATGACACAGCGAGTGTATTATGAAAAATTGCAAAGAGAATTGCGCAATCATGTCCTAGGACGAGATTTGCCAACTGCTCCTGAACAAAACGAATCTGGGACATTGTGTGAAAGAATATTTTGCAGAATTTTTACGAGTGAATTTAAAATAAATATTAAAGAGTGCGATTTAATTAAAAGGAAGACAAAATTTACTCGTTATGCGTGTAAAAAAACATATCTGCGTACAATGCTCGGCACAAATTTACCAGGACTGAGAGGACACACTTTGAAGCCGATTTTTAGAGAAACCGCTCTAACGATTTTTTTTATTTTTTTTTACATTTTAACACAAGTTAATAGAAAACAAATTTCTACTTATTTATGGATTTTGTGTGTTTTTTTTTTTCATTTCATTAATTTTTGCATACTGTTCTTAAAAAAATTGTGATTTTTTATTAGTATTAATAAATTTCTTGTAATTTCTAACATCTGTTTTTTTTAATCATATTTTTTCAAATAGTGTCAGCATACATGTCAAATGCTCACATTAAACTAAAAAATAATCAAAACTTTTTAAATAATGGCAATAATGTAACTTAAAATGACTGTCTGTCAGACCACTCCTCAGCAGAATAATAACTAAAAAGCCACCTCAGTTGCAGAGGGTTAAATATGTTCGAAGAACGGAGCGCAGCAAGACACAATATATTTGAGATAACATTACACAACATCCACATCATCAAATATGGGCTAATTGATGTATGAATACGCCACCTTTTGCAATATATACCACTCACGAAATTAGCACGTCATTAATTGAATTATACAACTTTTATAGGTACGTATAAATTTAGTTGGAAATAACGTGCATGAAATTGAAAACACCAATTAAAAATATGCATCCCTCAACTACAATCTGAATTGATCTGCTTAATTTGATTTTGAAAAATGTATTCTGTTTTAATTGGATTTTGCCACAAATAAAATTTGTCACGGCGTGTTTACCAGGAATGCAATAAAACATGTATTTGAGGTTACAACTCATCACAAAATAGATTGAATGCAAATAAAATTGGTGTTATATGCATTATTTATTGATTTGGCAGTAACGTTGCGGTATTTTTTTCTTTACATCATAACATGTTTTGGAGTAATTAGTCTCAGCTTTGAAGAATACTTTATGGAATAGTAAATACACGCTGTAGAAAGTCAAGACCAAATATACAAAACGTCCATCAAGCCAATAATGACTTAAAGAGGCAGATACAGCGAACTCCAAAAACCTACTCAGAACATCTAAGATGAAAACTCTTCGTGGTATCGCCGGAAAAACTCTCAGAGATAGGATCAGAAACGCTGAGATAAGAAGAATATGTGACATGGAAGACAAAATAAAATGATGCAAGAAGAGGAGACGGTTCTAGAAAGACCATAAAGACGGGGTGACTAAAAATGGGAGGCCCCACATTTCTCCAAAGAAACACCAGCTGGCTCACATTCACGAGGAAGATCACCAAAAAGATGGAAAGATAGATGGTTCTTAGAGTCACAAGATGGAACAACTTCCGAAGCAACAGATCAATGACCTACATACTTCAAGAGAATGAGAAAGAAGAAAAATTTAAAGCAAAAGAAAAACTATAGGTAGGTACTTTAACCAGTATTTTTATATTCAACGCGCAACCAAAGTTTCGATAGGAAACCAAATTTCCTCAAATATTGCATTTAAGAATAACAGGATTCATCTCGAAACCTTGGTCACGCGTAGTATTAAATAAAGTGATAGAATTTAAAGTTGTTGCTTACTCCAAACATTCATAATATTTGTCTAATAATGCCATTAATATACCGTAATAGTATCTATAGTAAAAATAGTAGTTGTTATTTCACTCCCACTTATCACACTTTACTATTTCATATCCATGGGCCAACGTTTGTTTAACATTGATTTGAAAATGTTTTGGACCCAAGATTCATTTGGTCCTAATACATTTTTATGGGGTTTCTGTTATACATATGATAATATTATAATCCGTCTATGAATGAGATGAACTTTATATAAAATATAATTCACTAGATTCATAGGCTACCCCAGTTATGGGTGATCCTAGGACGGTATAAATACACAAGAGTCTTTACACTAATTTTTACACTACTTCTTCCCATGTCATATTCAATATTTTCAATTCCTTTTGATATCTGCAGGGTTACTCTTGACAAAACTAAACACGATCATAATCTAGTCTTGATCTTGATCATACAACGCACGAAAGGACTATGGTCAAAAACACCGCGCTACCGCTAACGCGCGATCGGTTTGCGTGTATTTTTGGCCAATAGTCACTTCGTGCGTCGTATGATCAAGACTACATAGATTAAGATCGTGTTTAGTTTTGTCAAGAGTAGCCCTGCTGAGCTTTACTTGAACTTGTATAGGTATATTGATTATTATTATAGAACTTATTTTTAACAAGAAACCATTACGTAACATTAAATCACCACTTTCACTTTCATCACGCGTCCTTTCTTTATTGCATAAACATTATTTTTTTATCTTTGCACTGAGACCAAATAATAGGTAAAAATTGTTTGTAGTTATTTTCTTTCAACAGTTTTCACAAATTCAAATAAGAACTTTAAGGGGTATATATATTTTTTCATTTTTCTATGTACTCTTAACTGTAAATTGATTAAAACATCAATTTTTACATAGTATCATAAAATTATCGTTTATGGAATTCAATGCACAGAAAGCAAGTATATCCCTTGATTGCGATATCTTCCGATTAACCCTAGTTTTTTTACACTATACCTAATTCTCAATTCAATAATTCAGAAAAAAAATTGCATTTAAAATTGGTGAATTTTTACAGTCAGTTGGTTTTTTCCTTTTACTGTGTACAATATAGTCTCGAGTTGTAGAAATATAAGAGCATTTAAGAAAACTCTTGAAAATATTACAAATTACCTAGAAAGATGATAATTATGACTGGGGCTATAGAAGGGAGGCGTGGAAGGGGCCGAGTACCACCAAGATGGAGCGACTAAATTAAGGAGGCCAAACAGAGTTTACTGCACGGGGCCTTGGTGATGGTCTACAGAACGAGGCAGATGGTCAAGATCTTCAGAATTGAGGGACCGACGGAGATGATGATGATGATTACAAATTAGGTTGTTTTAATTAGGTACAATATTTATATGACGCGGTTAGTTAGATGAAATAACTGCATAATGACAACCTTGCCATTGCATATCATCTTAAAACTATGTATGTAATTTATATTGTACTGTTAACTCTGTTGTATGCAAAAAATGTATTAAAACAAGCAGTAAACTCTCTGGCTACCTCAATTATTAAAGAATATGCTTTTGTGGGTAGGTACGTTAAATCTAAAGAGATAATATTGTGTAGGTGATGTATTCAAACTTTCTCGCGATATATCTAAGTAGGTACCTCCTTATTCCAAATTTGAATAACTAAACTAGATATAAGATAATGTATGAGATCACTCACCTAAAGTTGTATAATTGTTATTGTTATTATTACGTCACTGCTTCTTTCACAGACACGACACACAATGACATACACACACGCGGGCACTAAAGAACACAACACACTATTGGTAAAATAACAGTATGATGCTTTCACTAGAACAGCCTAATTGACAATGGAGTAACTTTTACTCTACTCAACATCTTTTATATATCACCTTACTTAAGGATATAGATGTACCTACTCAACGTGTTACCAACAATCATTTTTATTATATAAAATTGTTGTTTGAATTTCGTACGGAGGAAAAACTAAATTTGATCGCGCATTTGTTTTCATCGTATTTTTTTATTTATTTTTCCAATATAATATCATCATGAGAGTAAATTCTAAAATTTCAATCAGGAAATTACAGGTAGTACTTACTTCACTTTTCGTATGGCCCGGTGTTGATAAATCTTAGCACAAGGGTGGCAAACCCGCGGCCCGCGGGCCGAATGTGGCCCGTTGGGTGTCTACGTGCGGCCCGCGAAGCATATGCACACTTTTTTTTTTAATAAAAGTCGTTACAAATATCCGTTAATTTTTGGAAAGAGGTATTTTGAGAAAATATTCTTAAAGAAAAGCGAGGAGTTTAGAAACATTTCAAATTCCTATAGCATTTTGAAAATTTGGCGACGGGGGATAGAAATTTTAAGGTAAAGTAAAATTATCAAATGTTCCATTTATATGGAGTATACTGTTTGTGCGGCCCGGTAGGAAATCTCATTCTGAAATTTGGCCCGGCTGCTGAAAAGGTTGGCCACCCATGTCTTAGCCCATGTGGGCTGCGTCGTGTCCTTTACAGTCTTGGCTCCAGTGCTGAGAGCCAGTTCAACGCCTCTGGTCCTGCTTTATGGATGTCCTGCAGATCCCCGCTGAATTTTTTGAGATAGTAGTTCTGCACTATGTGTCTCACCGTCTGCACATCTCCACATTCCCAATCAGGGGAATCTCTTTTTCCCCACCTCCAGAGCAAGTAGTTACAGCATTTATGTTCTGTCCTCACTCTATTTTGCTGTACCCAAATCTTTAGTATTTAACAGGTAGTATTTAGACTCGCAAAAAACGTTGGTATTTATTTTTGAAAAAAACTTTCTAATAAAGTACATACCATAAACATACATATCATAACGCCGCTTCTCTCGTGGGGTAGGCAGAATGGATTGAGCGCCACTTCCTTCTATCCTTGCATACATCTTTCGCTTCCGTCACTGTCATACAATTCCTCATGCATGGTCTCCCGTTTAATGTGCTCAACACGTGACCGTCCTGTAGGATTTGATTTAAAAGGTCTTGCCATTTGATCCTCGGACTTCCACGTCCCTGAGCATCATTCCCTTCAGCCAAATATATCTATCTTCTTGGTCATTCTGTCCTCTGTAGTGTAACGTACTTTGTACTCTGCACCTTTGAATTGAACCTTGTACTTGTTTACAAGTTAACCAAGCAATATTGCATTGAGTAGCAATACTCTTTTTATCTATATAGGCTAGCTTCCTATGTGGAACGGGGCTCATTATAGTTGCGACCTTGGTTTGCACTGCTACGCTTACTTGAATGTTTGTGTTCGTATTTTATATTAGGACGATTATTTGAATGTATCTTTGTTTTTATTAAAATAATATCCGTGTTCATTATTTAAAAGAACCTACTTTGTAAACTAAGATACAGTTTGCAATATCGTTCATACTTTTTGTTAATATTTTTAATTTAATGTTTATGATTGTTTTTTGCCAATTACCTTCGGCACTTTCTGCTAGTATAATCTACCTACAGTTTGTTTACTAACATAATATAATTATTATACATAACAGTCAGTAACACTCATAAGTATAATAATATACATAAGAATATAAACAGTAAAGATTTTATGTAGTAACACGGTAAACTCCGGTCAAAATCCCCATCGTGTTGCAATACAAACCACATATAAATATTTAAATCCGTTCGTATATAATTATGTATGTACTTCCATGCCTGTCGTCAATAGACTTCCTAATAAAAAAAAAACAGAGATAAAACGTTTTTCACTCTTTCAAGCGTGCAGTCAAAGACTACATTATCACTCAAAATTTGGTATCTCTTTCCTAGTCCCTTTTCCTATCTATTTTTCTCCTTTGTACCTCCCTTTTTATTCCATTGAGGTTTTTTTTATGAAAGTTATATAAAATTGGGTAATTTGGAAGAAATCGTGCCTCTGAGATAATCTCAACCTATGTGTATTTTATTTAAATTTATTTTTGTGTTACTTTGCTTGTAATCAATGAACAATGAAGAATAAATAAATAATTAAATTAAATAATACACATTTTTCGAAGTCTCATTCCCTAGATCACCTGACAAAGAATCAGTTTCCCGATTTTTTTGTAAGTTTTCGAGTGTGCAGTAAAAAGAAGGTGTTTAAAAAATAAAAACAATTCAAATTTTAAATTGATCGATGAGATTTGCCACCCATCCTAAATGTTTTAACTTTTGATTGGCACGGAGAGGACAGTTGCATGCTTTTTGCATGCAGCTGGCCTGCTGGCTACCCCACTTGTGGGATATGCTGTGATGACATAGCCATATCGAGGTTTCGTCATCTGGACAGGCAAAAAACATTTTGATTTCCTTCTGTTTTTTGACAGATGAAATAATAATTATTTAAAATTTTATTCGGAATTTAAATATTTTGTTGAAATCACTATACATCTGTCAAAAGTATTTGAATCACGGTGTTACCAGTTCCTAAACGATTTTTTTTTTAATTTTTTTGTTATTTCTTAGAAAAGTTGGTACGGAATAATGCTAACTAAGCGTGTTGTCAGTTTGATTTATAAACCTAAGCGGAACCGGGTTAAATTACTCTAGTATAAAAATAATATTGAATCGCGGGTGTTGCATTTCACAATGTGTGTGTGTTCGCTGTTGCTACTTTTATCACTGGTCACTGTGATTTACCCAGCGTTAATTATTAGCAATATTCTTTTATTCTCGACTATGAGTAATATTCCAGAAAACGGATGAAGAGATTGTAAAATGAATATTAATTTATCTGGAATAAAAAATTATATTAAGTACCATAATTGTACCTACTATTGATGTATCCTCGTAGAGTTTTCAGTAAAGAATAGGTCTCCTCCTCTTTTCGCAGTTTTTAAGTATCCTGTAAAAGCAAGTACCTATTAGTAAATATTGACGAGGTACGAACCCATCCTTAATTCTTAACTTTCATTGGCGTGGAGAAGATGACTTGCATATTTATTATAATAAACAGTTGGTCTGCTGATTACCCCATTATCTACAACCAAATACCTACTGTAATTTTAAATATTTTATTTGTTAATTTTTTTATTAAAAAAATAATGCTCTATGTAATCATTGTTAATTGATTAAATACTTACTTTACTATACTATCACGACGTGTCGTAAGTGGAGTAGGCAGAGAGAATGGAGCGCCATATACATCAATATTTTAACACTTTCTACGTTTCCTCCATATTCATACAATTTTTCATGCACGCACGTCGGTTTTTCTTACACAACACATGGCCGTCCTTGAGATTTTGATCCACGTGATCAAGCTACGTGGTTCTCGGACGCCCGCGCTTATTCATAACCTTTCTTTCAGACAAGTATATTTTCCTCTTTGTCATTCTAACCTCGTTCAGTTTTACCTGTCCACAACACTCTTCTTGCATTCGCTCATTATTCTACTACCTACATACTAATACGTGAAAATTAATAGGTAGGTATCTTGTATTTTTTTTTAATTGTTTTTTTTATATAAGTATATAAATTATTTTATGAAACGTTAACACTAGCTTAAAATCTTAAAATTAAAAATAATAATCACAAAAAAATGTATAGAAAAGAACAAAAGCGTTCAAAATATCTGCCGAATAATCAAAACTCTGTTTTATTCCATTGATGTCAAATTATGAAATAATTAGTTTTGTCCATTACAATGTCACGTGTTGGGTAACTGGACCGTAAAATAAAAAAATAAAAACATTGAAATGACTAGAAAATAATGTCTAATCATACATAATTATACATTTTAGTACTGTTTTAATATTTTCCTTAAACCATTTCCATACATCATACCTACTATTGTGCTTCGAATTTATAGTGTTTCGTTAATTTCTAAGTAAAACAGCAATTCAGGAAGACCAAATTATTCTTTGATTTTTTTTGTCTAATTGTTTTGAATTGCTCTGTAAAAAAATAGATCGGGGTCAAGTTAATAAAACTATATATAATATTTAGAATCATTTTTTAAACATACAAACCATTTCGGCTAAAGAGTGCTGTAAAATATCTTTATTTTTTCAAACACCTGCTTTTTACAGGCCACTCGAAAATCTACGGAAAAGATTAGGAGACCAATTCTTTGCCGGGTGCTCCACAAATATTTACCACTACTACTACTACTACTAAATATTTAATAATCTATCCGACAAAATGTGAAAATGTAAGTTCAAAGACTCAAGTTTTGTCATTCACCTATGTTGTTTATGACAAGATTGAATTCCAAGAAAATTAATTTCCTTTTTTGAAACAATACAAAATAATTCATTCTTTCCTGTAATTACAATTTCAAAAACTCAGCTCCTTTTTCTGAAAAATAATAAATATTTGTGTGTTTGTTTGCTACAGATCACGTTTTTTCTTTGTGAAGTTATATATGAAAAATAATAAAAAGAACGTATAACTTCTACTTCATATTAGTTGTGCATGAAAATTCGCGCAGCATTAGCATTTATAGGACCATTGCTAAAAGTAACAGTGATTTTTTTTTCTTTTCATTACCAAAAAATAATGAAAAGGTTTGGTTATGGATGCTGATCTAAATAAAGAAAAGAATGTGATATTAAATCAATAATTTATTGATATCTCGCAAATAAGAGATTATCTACGCCAAAAAAATACATTTTTTTTTTCTACAACAAGCACGATTTTCAATTGCTGAACCACGCCAGTAGACCAATACAGTCAATTGTCTGAGAAATTTACCTTTGAATCAATAGGACCAGAATATCAAATATATTTAAAAAAAAAGGTGTGGTTTTTTTTATTTTTGTATGGAATATTTATTATTGTCACTCTATACTGTCTTTTGGTTTCTAATAAAATACATAATTCTATGTTTAATTCACCATTATAATAATAATAATAATAAATATATTTATTTCAAAAGTAGGTACACAATACAATATTATTTTCAATAAACAATGAAAAACAATCACAATAATATTACAACTACCTCCCTATTAGAGATATCTCGTGTATAGGGAGGGAAATTGCATGAGGTAATTTATGTAAAATTAACACACGAAACTACGTCACTTTATTGGGTAGTGCCCCAGATGAGCCTTGAATCCTTAACCCATCCTATTTGCAAGGTGTACTTTGTCCATTTAAGCTACCGGCCGAAGGCCGAAGACTTCGATATTCTATCTATTAAACCCCAGTGACAGCTTCTTATGCAGGTATTATTCTGGGATACCTAGTAAAGTTACTGCATGCCGGATACTTCTAAATACATGCATAGCATACTAGTAAATGTTTCTGTTCCAGAGAATCACATAATATTTAATCTTCCTTTAGTGATGTTTGAATTGCCCATACGATTGCTTTTTATCTTCATGATTATGTTTGTCGGATGTCTGCTACTGTATTCTCAATGTTTTTATGTGTTGTTTTAAGGCCATATACAACTGAATATCAATGTGGTATGATGTAACTTCCAATCCGATTGTTCTCTGAAACTCTATCCTAGGGCACAGGCAGCAACCAAGCTCCTACATTCATATTTGTCATATTTGCGCCCATTGAAAAATGTCCTTTCACGGCATTTTTTATGCTCTTATTTTATTATTGAAGTAACGATTCTAGGCCATTACAACTTACCTTATTCCTTTGTGGTTCTGAATAAAGCATTGCGGATTATCTTCCATATATTTTTGTACGGGAGAAAAATATGTAATCTATTTTATTAGATTAATAATTACTTTTTTACCAGCAAAGGGCAAAGAAGTCTGAGTCAAAGTGATAGCTGATGCTGATGGAAGAACCTGATACTAAAGAAAATTATTAATTATTTATAAAGGATATATTAACCCACAAGAAAGCTGACAAGTTAGTTGATATTTTTCAAAAGACGGTACATGGTGGAAATTCATGTTGAATTTATTATAAACAAAACACTTATTTTTAGTATATCCACTGTGACTTTTTATAAGGCGCGAGCCGGCTGATGAGAGCGGAAGCTCTTGAAAGCCGGCTCTGTATTGATTGATAAAATTGATTTTTACTATATGTATTTTATAATAGGAACAGCAACTTGTTTTTGATTTACAGTCACTGTCAAACAAAGAGTTTCTTGGGCAATAAATTAATATGGAGTTTTACAAAATAATCGTAAACTCAATAAATAAAACAATGTTCTTTGGAACATCATAATATATCATATTCTCTATATATAGAACCTTAAAATATGAGAAAATTTTCTGAGAATCTGTACGTTTATGTCAGAAAATGAAGAGGAGGATATTTTTATTTTATTGCCATATGCAAATTTCGTAAGTGATGTTATCAAATTTCTACAAACACAAATGTGATTTATACTCCAAAGAATCCGTCTTCCATACGTGTGGGAATTTTTATTAAGGATAGTCAGGTAGGTATAACTTTACTTTCTTCATCGCACAGTATGTAAAACTGTCATCATAACCAGATGACATATTATTGCTATGAAGGAAGATTGGCACAGCATGATAGTGACAATATGTTGGTCTGCTAGAGATAAAGTGTTTCAAAATGTCTATTATGAAAGAGGAAATTACCATAACACATTTGAATCAAGGTAAATTTTAATATGTCAGAAATGCTGTGTAAGTATTAAAGTCACTGAATAACAATCTGAGTGACATGTTGCTATAAAATAACAATACATTAAAACATTAATTGTTTAATTAGAGGTACATAATATATCTCTTTCTCTCGTTTCAATCCTTGATGGACTGGTTAGCATTATGCTTTCAATTTGAATCTGTTTTGGGCTATCCTCTATAACTCTTTGTACGATCCAACACACCTGTTATAGAACTTTTAGATGAATATAGGTTTCGAGAAATATAAATGAAAACATCATCTTCAAGTCACCCATTTTCTCTGAGCTCTATGTTCTTAAAACACCTGCAAGTAGACACCTTCACTTAACAAAAACATCCATTATTATGCTGGACGAGATCAATAGAGCAAACATGTCCTTGTTTTATCTATAGGGCTTTTGGTGTCACAGGAACCGTCATCTAGAATCGATTCGGCGAGGACCTTCATAAAAACCAATCATTATCAACGTTAAGGAGAAGATTTAAGACATCGCTTTTCCAACATTGTTTCCCGCACTCTTGAAATAAATAAACCATTAAACGGCGCCGAATAAAATCATCCTACTTACATACATCTCACGTCCAGATGTATCCGAATCGAAATATTTCTGTTTATTTACCTGCAATAAAGAAACTTCATCTTTTCTTTCAACTGAAAGTTAGTTCTCAATATCCTTCTCAGAAGACTTCTGACGATATTTGTTTACTTGTCTGCAAGATAGAAACTTCGGCTTTCTTTCAACTTAAAATAAACTGAACATTCAATACCCTTCTCAGTAGGATAAAACATTTGAATTGTATAGTCATGGGAACAACAAAGCAACAGTTATATAAGTTTGGTGTAAGTCTTCACATAGATTCTTTAAGTTCAGGACAACATCAGGCTGTCTATTTGTTTATTTTATTTTAATCATAACTTTTCAACAAAATTACAAAACATTCATCAAACAAACAATATTTAACAATGGATCTTGATGAATGAATAAAACAACCCTACGTTTCCAACAAGTCGTTATGTAAAACATTTTACAGATTGCGTGAAAATTTTCAAATTCAGTTTATTATATAAGTAATAATAAATTGTAATGTATTCCCAAATAATTACGTAGACAACGTAGGTACACGTAATTTTATTATTTTTATATATACACGGCTTGTTATATAATATGTATTCCTTTTTGTGTTGTGTATTCCTATATCATCGTGCTATTTTATTGAAAAAAGTTAGGTATGTAAAGTAAATTAATCTGATATATAAAATTCTCGTGTCACGGTGTATGTTGTCATACTCCTCCGAAACTGCTGGACCGATTTTGATGAAATTATGTATGCTTATCGGGTAGGTCTGAGAATCGGCCAACATCTTTTTTTCAATACCCTAAAAGTAAGGAGTGGTCCACCCCGATTTTTTTCAAATTTTTTGGTCAATTTTTTTTCTATTTATTTATTATGGTGAGGCATTAAAAAAACATACAGCCTTTTATACCATCAACCCCTATTTTATAATAACGGTATTAGTAATCAAGAAATAATGTATATGGCAAAATAACGTTTTTCGGGTCAGCTAGTATGTTATAATAATATTATGACAACGGTTCTATACGGATATCCAGAAAATATTACTCATCGTTACAACTTTTTGTTATGAAATAATATTAAATCGTTAGGTAAATTGTACGAATATGTCACAAACTCATTGAGATTATAAGTTTCTTTTGGAAAAAGTCTAGGTAAAATAAAAAATCTATCCATACCGTCGTAACAACTCCTATATATTATCTAGGTAAGACTTAGTATATTTAATAATTTAAGTTGTCTTCTTCGCGCCAATAAAAAAAAATCACAGGGTGGAGGACATGCCTAATCGCTGAATTAAGGATATATTGTTTGTAGAGTGTTAAAATATTTTGTTTGTGATGTTTTGCAAATTTAGCTGCCTTATTCAAGACATTCGAAAACCTACACGAAAGAAAAGGAGATTTATTCTTTACCTGGAACTTGACGAGACTTTATCTTCAATAAATGTAAAAATACCTATATTT
Source organism: Athripsodes cinereus (assembly GCA_947579605.1). Classification (NCBI taxonomy): domain Eukaryota; kingdom Metazoa; phylum Arthropoda; class Insecta; order Trichoptera; family Leptoceridae; genus Athripsodes; species Athripsodes cinereus. The sequence goes on along the minus strand of OX388309.1, from coordinate 3,058,171 downwards.
GTTTTCAATTAACTTATTTAAAAAAAAAAAATAATGTACGTGCACGCACATCAACTATACTGTATTCTATACCATTACAGCATATCCCACTTGCGGGGTAGCCAGCGGACCAGCTGAAGCAAGTTTTTCAGAAAACATACTTGCAGATTGTCGTCTACGCGCCAACAAAAAGTAATACATTCACCATTGGTGGCATGCCATATTGCTGAATTGTCGAAGTTAATTGTATTATAAGTGAGGTTTACAAAGACTCGCCTTTTACAGGACACTCAAAAAATTGCAGAAAAAATGGGAGACCTATTGTTTACCGTGGACTCAAAATGTCAAACATTTTATTATATGTAGGTGTTTTATCTGTGATACAAAAGTATGTAATGTTAAGTCAGAGACAAAATAATGCAATACATCAATCATTTTTACTGGAAAATATTTATTTTATACTCTTCTTGCACATCATCATTCACATAACGGGATGTATATTGTGCGAGGCATTTTTTCAAACTCTTGAGTGGCTTTATAATTAGTAATCCAATGATTTTGAGTGAGTTTTGTATCTACATCCCAGTGTCGTTCAATCGTTCTCGACAGCATTTACTTTTTTACCCCCCCGGTAGCAGAACAAACATAATACCAAACTCTCCTGTCGGAAAGGCTATAAAATTGTTTAATAATTTGAATGTTCATGTCGATATTTTCAACATAACATACAATGACTTTATCGCCAGGATAGGGATTCTCCTTTGATTGTCTCTTTTTGATGATATCTTTTTTTTCTTGACTTGGAATTTCTTTGTTTTTTTGTTTTTTCATTTTTCCTGCTGAGACCGCCTTGGCCAAAAGCTGTTATGGTCTCAGTGCAGGGTGTTGTTTTATAATAATAATAACATTATTAATGCAAGCCGAAGCCATACAAAAAGTTAAGTAAGTATTCACATAACAAAATCAACAAATCAGTTTAAATAAGAAAAAAAAATGTGATGATATGCAGTGGCGAGATTATCACTTGATCTTCCATCTAACCACGTCATATTAACACTAAACACAAAAAAAAAATAGAAAACTAATATAAAACTCTACGCAAATCAAAATGAATGAAAAAAATCTACAATCCACACATCTAACACTCTATATATAGGATGGACGTATATACATAAATGTCGTATTTTACGCGTTTTTTTTCGAATAATCTAGGTTATTTGGGAAAAATGTATGTTTTTGACAAGCCTACGACATAAACATAACGAATAACGTCATAACGCAGTGTGTCACGTAGAATAGACAACAGTAGGTAATCATTACATTATTACGTTATATTTTGTAGTTATGTTACAGCGTAAACCGGATGGAGTAATGACCTCAATAACAATGTGTGTTACGGATCAATGTTCTTTGTATCCTAGTGCAGTAATAATATCTTGTTACGATCTAGAGTTTTTCATGTTCTCCTAATACTTGAAATATTGATTCACTTTGCAACACTGATACGCTACGCTGATTTGCTGTCAATGTTATGTAAACTTTTAAACCAATTTTGTTTTTATGTGATCCTAATACATCTTTCCTTAAGTACATCGTTTATCTAGATCTATTTATTTTCATATTCTCCTGGGAATGGAATAATAATTTGAAAGGTACGTCATCTTAAATTCTACGATGAGGTATAGGTACCATCTAATCTACCCTGAATGTACCTATTTTTTAGTTAGCACAGTAAAGACAGTATGCATCTTTATTACATCTGCTGGCTACCCCACTAATGGTACCCCACTTGATATGCCGTGATGGTATATTATTATTATTATTCATAGCCATTCCACCCGGTACGAATGATTTGTACTGCCGCGCCGTGGTGGTATAGTGGTAGCAGTAATAGATTAAACCTATTATATCTCATGTTTCCCTGATACTTAACTTTTTCAGTGCGAGCCACATCTATGTTTGGGCGCTATTGTCCGTGCCACTGCTGCTATCCACAAACATAGATGTGTTAGCCTATTTTGTCGAATATCTTTTCATAAAGAGGCATTTATTGACAACATTTGTTTGTAAAAATATATTTACATATATCTAATGATATCTTGTGGATATCTAGACATTTTTATTATTATAAAACTAAGAAATTTGATTTATAAATATAATGAAAAATCTTGTACGTTTTCGTCATTTAAAATACGCGCCATTATTTTGCGCAAGTGTATGTAAGTCTTGGAACCTTATCCAAAACATGAGGATTGTGGTTTTAGGTGCATAGTACTTAAAAAATAAAACATACAAAGTATTTCTGACTGATATAAGAAAATGTTCATTATAAACTTGCATCCGTATTAGTTTTGCATTTTTATATTATGTGATATACATATCTCAGTTTTGAAATAAACAAACCTACATATTTTACATAAGTGACGGTACCAGAAGGTACCGTCACTTATGAATACTAGGTAAAACGATGCGTGATAGAGTGAAGAATTATGATATTAGAAGAATGAGCGGATGCAAGATGAGTGTTGTGAACAGAATGCACGTGAGTAAACTACGGTGGTTTGGCCTTGTTGAACGAATGAACGACTTAAGAATGACAAAGAGGATATACTTGTCTAAAAGAAAGGGTGTAAGAAAGCGCGGGCGTCCGAGAACCACGTGGCTTGATCACGTGGATCAAATTCTCAAGGACGGCCGCGTGTTGAGTAAGAGGAACCGACTTACGTGTATGAGAAACTGTATGAATGTGGAGAAAACGAAGGAAGTGTGTAAAGATAGATCTGTTTGGCTTTCCGTTCTCTCTGCCTAGCCCACTTGGGACACGACGTGAGGGTATAGATAAATAGATACCTACATATGCCTATGTTTACTAAATGAGCAAAAATGAGCATAATATAATAATTTTCGCTACACTAGTTAGAAGATGACAGTAAAAATTAAGGAAATTACTACTACACCATCATGGTATATACCTACCTCAAATGGGAAAACCAGTAGACCGTTTTCGTTCAATAAACATACAAACTGTTCTCTCGGTGTCAACAAAAAACATGAAATTCAGGATAGGTAGCGTACCCCACCGCTGAATTTAAGACGCATTTTTTTGAACATTGCCTTTTACGGGACACTCGAAATCTACGGAAAGGAGTGAAAGACTTATTATTTGTCGAGTGCTCCACGGAATCAGAGGAATTCGCTTAATGTATTCAACATTTTAATTAAGCCAACAATAAAATGATGAACTAATCTAGTGGTAAACATGCTGTATCCCAAGTGACGTAAACAGAGAGAACAAAATGGCATATACCTAGATCTATAATTACATATTTCTTTCGCTCGTCTACATTCATACAATTTCTCATACACCCACGACAATTTCTCTTACTCAGCATACGGCTGATTATCTCTAACAAAATATCCAATATTGCATGTAGATTAATAAGTAAATATGTAAGGTTTTACGAACACTTTAATGCTAGCATAAAAAAGTGGGATACCAATTCTATTCTAGGAGACTCCATGGAATAATTTTAACCTAATTAAAGTAAACATTTGCTTAAGCTGTGAAGCACTCGGTAGATGATAGGTGTGAGTTTTCGAGTGTCTTGCAAAAAGCGGATATTCGAAAAAGAATACATTTCATGTCTTAAATTCGCGTTGAAGTATACTACCCAATACTAAATGTTTATTTTTTTATTGCATACAACCGGTCCGTTGGCTTCACCATTTATGTTAAACGCCGTAAAGATATGAATGGATGAATTACTATATTGTGGACCCAAAACATACTATTATTGTGATAAACCTTACTTTAAAATTATTTTACGTCATAAATTAAGACAATGCAATATGTCTTCGTCGGCTTTCTAGGATAAATGCGATAAAGATTGGAGACAACCATTAGGCACTGTGTCCCTTACGTTTACAAGCGTAAGGTAATAAACCTTTAACACGGGAATACCATATGGCTTCAAAATTTCTGGAATCAATATTTATCAATAATAATATTTGTTCTATGGGATCACACATATTTGTAAATAATATTATTATCTATTTAGTTGCATTTTAATATTCAAACGGGACGTTTCGTACTTTAATCTCGTAAAGAAATTTCGAATAGTGAATCTTTGTGAATTGTGTATAATAGAAAAAATATTTCTTTTGTTTTATTTTATGTACATCCGTAGTGTTATACTGTATTAGTTGAAAAATAATTAATTTTATAAATATTATTCTAACATTTCTCTATATGCGCGCTATTGTGAGTGTGTGTTATGACAGTGATTTTTTATGAAGTTTCAAATATCAGTTATCTATATAAAAGCATATTTCACTTAAAGTAAAAATTGTGCAACTTATAAATAGAGTGAACGATTTGTGCAAGTATCTGTAGAAGAATCGATTCAAAGCCGTTGATGGCTTCATATCTCTGATAGCGACAAAATGATGGGGTGAGTGTACGTATTAACTAAAATTTGTAATAGTGTTAGTGCATCATGGCGTGTCAAATGCTCTAAAATATGAGATAATTTATTTATTGAATTGCTTCAAATAAGTACATTATTTTGTTAATTTTAGTATATTACATAAAATTTTGATCTATTTGTAACATTATTCTGAGACTACGTGAGTGTAGGTTGTATATTTATAGAGAGGTATGAATTTCAAAAATAGGCTTCCAACCTATCGCAGTGGCTCAAAGATTTTAAAATTTATTTTGGCGCGTCCAAAGAGTTAAAATCTAATTGTAGGTAGTATTTTGGTAAATTCGGTTCAATCGTCATTTCGTTTCCATTTTTATGTCCCCCTATTACATCTTTCAAATTCTATCTATAAATTTTGTGACATAATTGTTTCAGAGGAGTGATTTTGTGTTTTATGATACCCCGATACATCAATCTATTGATTTTATGGAATGGTTCCAGCGAATTGATTTTTTTCCTTAATAATCGTGCAATGCTGTTGAGAATGCCTTCTTTTTCATGATTTCAATTTCTTAAACGTAAAAACTCTCTGACACTCATGTCAACCTGAAGCATGGTATGAAAAATATTTCAAATTTATTCATAGACTTGTCATCGCCTAAATCTGCAAATGATTGTAAAAAAATTAAAAATTATAAGTACTAGGTAACTATAATGTTCGTTTTATTCATAGCTACCGGAATTTTGAATTCTAATGTTGCTTATTTCCACGAGTGCTTCATTATAAATAAGAAATTAAGTAAAAAAAAAATTGAGAGCAAAGCTTGAAGAAGCGAAACGTGTATTTTCATCTCATTTTAATTACCTCACGAGTCAATAAAAGTAATAAATAAATATTTTGAAGAATTTGATCAATTTCCTCGTCGTAATGAAAATCGAGTAGGTACCTTCTGGTTAAGTAATATGTACCAATGTAAATTGAAATATAAACTTACTTAATATTGAATTGCAAAAGGACAAATTTTCCCAAATTTAATACTGCTGACGAATGTTGTGAGTAAATACGATACAAAAAATGTAGCTACATTTTATTAATAGCTTGTTGATCTTCTTTCCTTGGATTGAATATACATACATACGCATAAATAAAATGTACAAGTAGAAAGGTAATAGGTATATCTATCTGTCTCATTACTCGGAATCATTCATTGAGAGAAGAAATTAATTTTCTCCTAAATTTTCCCAGTGAATAAACTCGACCTAGACGATTATGTGAGCTTACGTAATCTGGTTTTTTGTTACTTTTTTTACTACATTTTATTCTGATAAATGAATGAAAATGGCGAGTTATCACTGTGTGTGTGTTTTTTTTAGTATTTTTATATCCCTACTCTTTTTTATATTTTTTTACTTAAAGGCCCCGTTTAGCAAAAACAGTAAAATATTCTATTTTCAACAAATTTGATAGAAAAACTGCCAAAACTTGTTGACCCTTGCGAACATATTGATTTGATAAAATAAAAACTCAAATATTTATTACCAATATTAGTTTTTTACTAAAAAATAAATAAATCGCAGACTGACGAGATTTATTTAGGTACTCTTTGTAATATCAAAATTAAATTATTTGTAAAATATATTTATTTTGTTATTAATCCTATCAAGCATATAAATACTATAGATTTTAGCAAACTTTTTTTAGTATACAAAAAATTGAGTTCATGTGGTATTTTTGGTTTCAATATATGAGAAATTTTATCAAAAAAATATTTTTTATGTCGGTCAATATCCATGAAAAAAAATTAGTTTTTTTTTGTTCTATAATTGTAATAACTATCTAAATATTCTACATATAAAATAAATATATGAAAAATTGTAGGATTCTCGTGCATTTATATACCAAACTCACCCCCGAATTCGATTTTTAGAAATATGCTTTTTTATAAACAAATACTATGAATCTAAAATCGAGTTGTTTTTTAATGTTAAAGTTTGATATTGGTAATTAATATTTGTTTTCATATTTTATCAAATCAAAATGTTCGTAGGGTCAACAAGTTTTGAGAGTTTGTGTATCAAACTTGTTGAAAATTGAATGTTTTATCGTTTTTGCTAAAGGGGCCCCTTAAGGCTGAGACCGCCTAGTGATAACAGTGTAGCTAGAAAAAGATAAAAAGAATATTATTATTAACTAACTGAATTTCGCCAACGCAGTTCGTCGCAGAAAGGCCCCCATTCAAATACTTGAAAAAAAGGAGAAATGAATTTCTTTTGAATAAAAGGAAAAGATGTATTGTTCATGGTGTGGATTTGAATTTAATATGTTTTTACCAAAAGCTTAAAGTTTTCTCATTTTTATTGGATTATTTTTTTCTATTTTTCTTGTTGCTTAACAACTTTTATGTTCATGGGCTTAAATCAACAATTTTTCATCAGCAAGCAAGTTTGTGAAAGCACATAATAAAGAAAAACAAACATAAAATGTTTTAAGTTCATCTCAGTATTAGTTGAAACACATAATAAAGATCAGCTATGAAAAACAAACAAAAAATGATTTGGACTTTATGATTCTAGCAAAAAATATGGCTAAAATTTAATGAGTTGATAAAATAAAATTACTCCTCAGAAAATTTTGTGTTTGAAAATACAAGCTCTTAAAATATTTTTTTTATAATTTGATAATATACGTTTTGTTATTATCTTTATTGTCTACAAAATAATATAGATAGCGCGAGGGAAGCCTTGTGATATTTTTTTATCTTTAATAAAAAAACTTGTAAATATTTTTTGGGTTACGATACTTCAGCATTCAACTGTCTTGTAAAATGTAAACATAAACATAATTAGGTATATCGAGACTGTTTGTCTCTTTTTAGCTGTAGTTTAAAATTAGTACTTATTTAATAGCTAGAGCGAGATAGACAGAGTTGTAGAACATTCAATAAAATTTGTTTTCTCATGCGTAAAGTTTTGAGTAGTCAAATAAAATAATACGCTATGTAATTTTTTGGGAATTCCCATCGAGTGACAAGGCTTCTTATTATGAAATATTTCATTATACAACATATAGTAATAATATTGTATTTGAAAGAAATTATGTCTTAATTAAGTCTAGGCAAAGATTGAACAAATTGTAGTTAATTTACAGGGAATACCCATTGCATAATGAAAATTTTGTTATTGTGTAGGTATATTTGTTTGAAATAATACTTTGTACGAGAACAGTTACATCATTTGTAATACCTACATACATTTATTGTACATAGATTTAAATGACGAATCAATTTGACTAGGTACTTAGTATCCGGTATGGTATTCAAATGTACCTATTATATTTTTTATTCTTCTGCGAAGCACCCGGCAAAAGAGCTGGGCTTCCAATCTTTTTTGTAACTTTTCGAGTGTACTGTAAAAGGCAAGTGTTCAATAAACAGACATTTTACATCTTTAATTCGGCGCCGAGATTTGCCATCCTGGAAACCTGGAACCTGAAAAGAGCGATTACAACTGGGGCTGTAGAAGGGTGGTGTGAAAGGGGCCGAGTACCAGCTAGATGGAGCAACCAAATTAAGGAGGCCACACAGAGCTCACTATGCACGGGGTCTTGCATATCGCGCAGGATCGCTCAAGGTGGATACAGATGGTCTGCAGAACGAGTCATGTTGGTCATGATCCTCAGGATTGAGGAACCGACGGAGATGATGATGATGATGATAAATATCTTATTTTTTTGTTGGCACAGTGAAATATAATAAATTTCTACTTATGGAACTTATGAGTTATGGAGCTGGACAGCCGATATAATCATAATAATAAATTTGCTTTGCACACCATTACAGCTTTTGGCCAATGCGATGTGCAAAGAGATACAACTTGTATACAGTTAGGTACATAAATTTACAATATTTTAAAACAACAAAATAAAAAAAATTACAAAAACAAACAAACAAAAAATCACCATGTTTATGTTTGTTTCATACAGGTTTTTCTTTTTAGTAACAATTGGTAAAAGGATTTGGTTAAAAAATACATGATTCACGTATATTTGGATCAAAGTATTGCGACACACAGTTTAAGAATATTTATGTATTACGAGATAAGTTAACGAATGATTGGCTTAGTGAATAATTGTATTATTATGGTACAATACAAATACATAATAATAATATGGACCACGTTTATGAGTCATCTTGCGAATGTCGGTGAAAGTTTCGTGTCGTGAGGTATCATTATTGTATTTTATCAATGTATAGGTTATAATAGTAATAAATCTTTATTGACAACAAAAATGTATCAGAACAATGAAAAAAAAAATAGTCAAAAATAAAGAAGTATAAAACAGTGCGCTGAGAGTGGGCAATCAACGGATGGACTTGATGTAATACAACAGTGACTCAGTTCTTTTGTAAAGGAATATACCTAATATTTAGTTTTTCTTGTTTCAAATTTTAATATTATATTTTTTTATTTCTTTATCTATACATTATTATCACTGTGTTTGCTTCTCTCAACTAGAGGGACATCAAAGAAGTGTAGTTAAAAGATTCTACACACGGGGGTATTTTGGCCAGCCAGTCCTTCAGACTGCCGACTATGGTACCTTCGGTGTAGACACGATTTGTTTAGTGTAGAATTTTGGATAAATGTAAGTCCTCAGACTTTTACGATATCCGGGTGGACGGTGGGTCTCCTTCAATGCTTCAAATTTTACAATACATTTTAACTTCATCCCAGAACACGTATTTGTTAGGTACATGATCTTGCCAGTTTCATCTGGAGCGGCCACTGATGTTCGAATCGAATTCTCAGCGAGTGCAATTCCGAATTCTCTGTTTATTCAGTTGTGTATTGAGAGACTTTTATTTATATTTATTTGCATGAGCTATATTTAGTAAATTCACAGAGTTTGATCCTATTCGCATATTCATGAAATGACATAGAAATATCAACAAGTAGAATTTGTTTGTTAGTAATGTTTGAATGTCAATGTAATTTTGAGAACAGAACAGAAGAAAGACTGAGTACATGCCATGTTACTTTTCTGGGCAACGACCAACTGAGCCACACATTATGCATGTTCTGAATGAGCCAGTGCCTACAGTCGAATCTTTCAGATACCTCGGCACAATATTGTCCGCAAAGGGTGGTATTGACGATGACATTGCACAGCGCTCAAAGCTTGGATGGATGAAATGGAGATCTGTTTCTGGTGTACTGTGTGACAAGAAAATGCCAATAAAAATCAAGGGTCAGGTGTACAAAACTGTGGTCAGACCAACCATGACTTATTCTTCTGAATGTTGGGCCCTAGAACATAATCACGCCCAGACACTACACACCAATGAAATGAAAATGCTCAGATGGGCTGGTGGTGTAACAAGGATGGATAGGGTGAGAAATGTCCATATCCGTGGTAGTTTCAAAGTCGCTCCCATCGGTGAAAAAATAACCGAAAACCGATTAAGATGCTACGGGCACATCTTGAGACTACCACAGGATAATATGATTAAAAAGACGATGGACGTGGAAGTAGGACCCAGAAGACCAGGCAGACCAGTGACCACCTGGATGTCCACAATTGCAAGGGATATGAATGAGGCAAAGTTGCGCACGGAGGATGCAGGTGACCGCAAAACTTGGAAGATGAGGACTAGGAGAGCCGACCCCAAGTAAATGGGATAAAGGCGAGGGCGAAGAAGAAGATCAATGTAATTTACTTAGTATTATCTTATATCACTACAATGTAAAGAATATCTCTTAGTAAATATTACCTACATATAACACATGGAGAGATTCGTTGGTAAATTATTTCTTTTAATGATTATTTAAATTATAATTACAAATAATAAGACACTTAAATTGAGTACTTCCACATTGACTTTACTAATTCCAAGTCGGCTTTCTAGAGATCCTGCTCTCATCATCAGTCTAACGTAAACTGTTCTTTTATTTTTATTATATTTTATTTATTTTATTGAACATAACAAACAATATAGAAAAAACAAAACATAAACTTTTTATAAAAACTTAAATCTAAGCATCCTCTTTTTAGAGACAAGTCTCGTGTAAAGGAGGGTACTACTTTACCATGAATTTCCACTTTTAGCTGGCAAAATTAATTAGATTATAAACATCTCATTTTTATAACAAAAGTCAACATCTGAACTCATAGAAAAGAAAATAGAGAATAATATGAAATAATTAGTTTTTTTTGGTGTTATTAAAAAATAAGATATTAAACTTCTTCAAAATTAACCGAGTCAGTAGGCACACATTTCTCGCATCCAACAGAGTTTGTAACGTACCATGTAAACAGTTATTAAATTTCAAAATTTATTTTTGTTTATAGTACCTTCCAGCTTTTTAAGCAGATACGTAAAAAGATAAAAAAAATAATAGTTTAATTTCATTCCTCCCAGGGCGTTCATAAATATAATTATAATGTTGAACCTTACTGTTACAGCGTATACCTGGAGCTTTAAGCTGAAGCAAACACGAGTAAAGTTTATTGAATTGTGCTTTTAAATAGGAGGCTTTTACGGTTGACATAGAAATTCAATTAATCTTAATTTCTGCTTCAGCATTTTCAATAACTTACTGAGAAATATATAATACGGAGGATTCACTAGAGAATCAACAACCACAACTAACAATGTTAAAGGATATGGTACTTAATCAGATGTATAGGTATTTGAAGCATTGATCTCTATAACTAGTAATTAAATAATAGGAAGTAAATAAAATTGTTATTGTTCCATTTTGCACCGACGTGAGGAAGGTGTGTGAAGGAGATACATTTTAGAATATGTGCTTATATATAATTTTTTAGCTGGCTATAATTATAATTCAATAAATTTAATCAACAAGTATGATAATAAAGTAGGTATGTTACAAATTTTATTGATTAAAAAGAAAATTCGAAATTAAAGATTTCATTACGCCTTTGCAATAAAATATTTACACTTTTATGGAATGTTTGTCCATTATTTTTTTATTATTATTATTATTTGGATGATTTGTAAAGCGCCGTTTTGTGAAAAAAAATCCACCTCAAGGGCGCTCTTTGCTAACTAAGGTTGTGCTTGGATTATTCCGTGAGATTTCTTGAATATTTTTATTCACTTTAAGTATGTTATATATTTTTATACATTAATAGGCATGTTAACATTCTAAATAGTTCAACGCATTTACAGCGCAAGTTTCATACTTAACTCTGTGAGGTCTAAGGGAAGTATATTTTCTAATATTATATTCTAATTTTTCAAATATTTCAATTCAAAATAGCTTTAATTTATTTCATGCCATAAAACAAATTTCAAGAGTTGAATTCATTTTTGTTTTTTCACATTAAAACAAGTTATTGTTAAATTTAGTATTTCTTATATAACAGGTATATTGTAAAAAAAAAACATTTATTTTGCTTTAAGTTCTTTTACGAACTAAGGAAAATATGTATTATTATGAATACTTTGGGTTAGTTGGAAGATATCGCGTCCCTGCGATAAACTCGCCCATTGTGCAAAATTATTCGCTTATACCATGTAACCTTATTATTTGTATCCATACATTTTGTACAATAAAGTTTATTATTATTATTATTACATTTAGGTATTTTTATTGTATTTTTAGTTAGAACTTTTCCATTTTGACAGTACAAAAGGAGATGGATTTATAAAAAAATCAAAAAAATACGGACCTGAAAGGGTAAAAGGAAGATGAGTAAATTTTATCATTTGATTAATCACACATTTTTCGCACCAACGTACATACTTCTGTAGTGCTCTGCAAATTTGAATCCATGATTCAATATAAATTTCAGGTTATACGAATACAATACTACGAAAGCGAAACTACGTCTAAGCATTAGATTTACTACGAAGTGTTGAAAGTTGAAACTAAACTTCTTAATAGGTTGAACATAATACCTGCTAATATCGTTTCGTTGTCGTTCGTGTTAATAACAAATATAACACTCGGTGTCTTGTTTATTTTAATATAAATGTTGAAGATATTGTGATAACTGGAATAAAATAATTTGATATCATAGCATAGCATAATCTTATTGTGTTTTTTTTTTTAATTTTGTTTGTTCTTTTGTATTTGTCTCATGCTTGGGATTTTAAATTTACATGTCTGGCGAAGTTGTTGCTTTCATTGTTTGTTATTACATATTGGTAATGATAGAGGACTTTACTGGTCCATTTATGGCTTTATATGATTCTGTTTATTGTTACCTGTTTATGACTGTCTGTATCACTGTAAAATGTATAAAAAAAAATTCAAATGTGTGATTTATTAGGAGTAGGAAAACAGAAATATCAAAAGGTTAAATTAATTCTCCGAGATAGAAAAAATATGTACCCGATGTTCTATAAACACAATATAGAAAATTACTCCTTTATGAGAATGCAGGAAGGATATTTCAAAGTTTATTAATCAGTTTTATTCTTTTCTGCTTAACATTTAAGGCATTTGTTGAAAAGATTTCATAAGATTTTCATTATTTAAATAGTGGGGTTTTAAAATCTATTCGAATACAAAAGTCAATTAAACGGCGCCCTTGAGATGGTCACGGATTCATTAAACGGCGGCATATATAAATTGTCTTTATTATTAGGTATTATTTAGAAATTTGCCAGCTATTGTCATATTGTATGCTGGGCCTGAACAGAATCGTCTATGTACCTATAATTTGTAATTATACATAACTTATTGTACGTCGATTGATTATTATACATACCTACGTCTATCAGCTGTATAATATTGCATAAATAATATCTTATCCTTAAAAACATATATTTTTCTGCCTATTATTCTAATATTAGTTTAATGTATCTATTTATTTGAATTGAATTTTCTTTTATAATTTTCTATTAGAAATTAATAAGAAGAATGTTATTTCTGTATTTTTTATACTGCTTTCTTTTTTAAGTATGCATTACCTATTTCACTTGATTATTTTGTTATTTTTGTACTCGTATTATATTTGTAAAGGCTTATGCAATCGTTTGTTACATAAATAAATTAATTAATATATTTTATAATAAACTCAATATGTAATTATCAGTACTATAATAAATTATCTGTCAAAAACATTAATTATTGATCTCAAAGCAAGGAAAATTACATTTCACATATGAACGATTTAATTTTTTAAACAAATTATAAATAAAATATTTGACAGATATTATTTCGTTCTACGAATACTTTTAAAATTTTCAAATCAATGAAACAAGTTATCACGAAGTAATCATATTTTAACTTCATTTATTTGTTTCTTTTTTATGAAATTCTATTTACACATCTATCCCTGAAACCAATTTTTGATTAGCTGAAAAACATCAGGCAAGTTCAAACAAATACCTACTCTATTGAACATGAGTGGTTAGATGGAAGAAATCACTTTATAGTGATAATCTTGCCACTGCACATCGTCCTAGTTTTTTTTTTTAATTTAATATTGTTATGTTTACACTGTTATACAATGATGATGTGCAAAAAGACTAAAAAAAAATAAGTATCCATTTGTTAGTACCATTACCTAATAATTAATTCCCAAAACACTTTATGGGTGTAATAAATGATGAAATGAACACCTTTATGTGACTTTAATCTAAAATTTACATCATATTTGAATATTTCACCTCAAGGGATGTAAAGTTCTAAAATGTTTTATAAACAAAAATGTTTTATTAACGAAATAGAAACTAATATTATGTATTCTTGATTTAAACTGTTATTATATAACATTTGGAAAGGTGGTGTAAGCAAGTATTAAATTATTATGAATATTTTATTAAAAGGTTATAAGGTTGTGTTATTCTTACATAAGAAAATACTTAGAAAATTGTTGGGGTCTCCTTGTGCATCATATTATTTGATTATTGAGAAGTTGTTTACATTACCTCAAAATTCAGGTCTGGAATTTAAGGAATATGTTGAATATAAGTGGTTAAGATATGTCATGATGGTATAGCAGTAGGTAGTTACAGTGGTTAAATATTAAGGCATAATTATTTGATAAATTTGAAGAAATCAATATATGAGTTAAGTTGCTAGCTGAATTTCGGGAAATATTTTAATTCATTTATGGTATTTTTATCTTCTTCTTCTCCTTGGGCAATTATTAGTCCCACATGGTGGTAGGGTCTGCCTTTCTTGTTTGGTTACGCCACTTGGTTCTGTCGAACGCATCCTCATGGGAAACATCACAGCTCCGCATGTCTTGTCTCACTACTTCACGCCATCTGCGCTTTTGCCTTCCTCTTGGTCTCTTGCCGGTAACATCGATACATTAAGCTTTATTGTCTACATACTCAGGTGGTTTCCTGCCACAAGGCTATACCATCGATAGTATTTTTATAATTTGAATGTAGAGGAAGCGAATGAAGTATGTAACGATAGATCTATATGGCGTTTCGTTCTCTCTGCCCACCCCTCCTGGGACATGGCGTGAGGGTATAGTATAGTATAGTATTATTGTTTACTTAATTTCAATTCAATATATTTATCCCGTGGAGCACCCGGTAGAGAATTGGTCTCCCACTCTTCTGCGTAAGTTTTCGAGTGTCCTGTAAAAGGCAGGTGTTCGAAAAAAATAAGACGTTTTACATCTTAAATTCAGCGTTGAGGTTTGCCACCCATCCTGAATGTCTTGATTTTATACTGGCACGAAGAGGACAGTTTGTGTGTTTCTTACATGCAGCTGATCTGCTGGCTACCCCACTTGTGGGATATGCCGTGATGGTATAGTAGTAGTAGTAATAGTAAATGTTAATTTTATTGTCTCTTTTAATGTATACCTATAATTATTAAAAATAATTTAATAAATTTACTGTAGGTTACACGAAAAATAATTGGTCCCTAACTTTTATTTATAAGTGTATTAAAAAACAGATAACAAGAAAACCTTGGTATCACAAAAAGAAGATAAATAGAACCCAGATTGTCACGATTTCGCGCATGCGATTCAATCACCATAGATTGGAGAGTCATCTCTTTAAACTGGGTCTCGCATCAATTCCTGACTGTGAGTGTGGTACAGATTATGAGACTCTCGACCACGTCTTTTTCGCGTGCCCACTTCGGGACCGCGGTGATTTGTATTTCTCCCTTCAGAATGTAGAATACCCACTTAACATCAGCTATCTGCTTGGTTTAGAGGATGATAAGGTGTATGGAATGTTGTTTGATTTTGTTCTGAAAAATTTCATTGT
This sequence comes from Athripsodes cinereus, assembly GCA_947579605.1. Taxonomy (NCBI): domain Eukaryota; kingdom Metazoa; phylum Arthropoda; class Insecta; order Trichoptera; family Leptoceridae; genus Athripsodes; species Athripsodes cinereus. Next base: position 3,042,552 of record OX388309.1, on the reverse strand, counting down.
GCTTTGAAGAATTGATCACTTTTGCTCATTATTGAACTAATTAGTTTAATCTATAGTTATAACCTGAAACAATAAACCCATGATTATAAATGGCGGAAATCATCCAAACAAGGATGCATCGCCAATAATAATAATAAAAAAAAAAAACTTTTATTTGTATTTTTTCCAATGTTTTGTAAATGACAGGTATAAGTTAAGCACAACACATTTGAAACAATTTAATGAATGATTTTTCACTTAACCACTTGCAGAATATAAATCGAAACACATTTAAATTATAATGATTTTATTTCACACACATAAATTAATAAATAATAAAAAACAAAACAAAATCAACCAATTAATAACAAAAAGTACAGAAAACAAATAACAATATTTTACAAAAGAACTCTTATATAAGATCTCTATATATATATAAGATACTCCTAGATCTTAAATTAACATAGAATTTAAAATAAATAAATAATTACCCCAAAACACAAGAAATGTCAACCCAAATACCTTCAAAATAAAGCTTTGAAAAGCATAGAAATAAAAAAACGAGTACTATTTTTTTTAAATTAAAACTACCTTTTCACAATTCTTATATATTTTAATCGACAAAATATAAGATTATAAAGTACATAAAAATATTATACAATTTTAGAAAACTTTCACAAGAGTGAAAACTAAAAATAATGACATCTAGTGAATAAAATACTTAATTTCTTTAATTTTAACACTTCCACACATCCAATGAGATGTATATCATATAGAAATTTGTTCCCCCATAAGGTTGGCTGGAATTTCCCTATTTTATTTCATTTAAATTCTTTGTGACATAAAATATCAGATTAATTATTTTGTCTAAAGTTCTATTAGATTTGGTGGAAGACATATATTCGTAGGCCGCTTTTTTACGAATTTTTATCTCTCTTCGTACTTTTTTATTATCTAGGGATTACTTAAATAAAATAAATTATGAATTTTAAAAGGCAACATTTGTTTTTGAATTTATACTTAATAATGCGAAATTCACGAAAGCTTAATAAAGAGATGTCAGATGATCATCCCAATCTAGGATAATCTGAGGATTATTTATGTCATATTATTTAATCTTGAAAGGATTTACTTCTTGTTCAAGATTAATAATTAAACTGTGAGTAATCTTATATTGGCTTACCCACTCGTCAACGAGTGGATGGCCACGTAAAACATACCTAATCCTAGATTTATAAATAATTATTATGTAGGTACCATTACACCTCAAAGGTTAATAATTTTTCTCAAATATTTTTTATCGTTTAAAAATATTCACAGTGCATAATGAATGATATAAAAATTTATTATTATATTATTTAATATTTTATTTACAAGTAACTTATAAATATAAATGCAATATTTTGTTTAAATGCTATAATACGGATAATTTAAATGTTTATTTTATTATTTTTTTGCATTTTGTTATTTAAATTTATTATGACTCAATCAAGTAATCACTCGCTGAACACTTTGATTTTGTAATAAAAATTTCAAGTAAGTATTTTGAATTTTCTAGACTCTTATGTAAAAACAACAGATATGTATGGAGATCTATTTTGAAATAGGAAATAGCATTGATAAACTTCATATAATTGATAAAACTGTACCTGAAAACAAATAAATATTATAATTTTGGTCTTCATAATTCGATACGAGATAAAATGTATGAAATTATTAAATAAATGAATAAATTACTTAATCTATGAAAAATAAATATTATTTATAAATAAACTTAACATAATGACTACAAAAATTTACAATGCTATTTGTTATTCAATGTATTACTTAATTTAATGCAATTAAGTTTTTTTTTTACTTTCAACATTAAATTAAGCTTTTCATAAAAACAACTTTATGAATCTTATAAAAATGCTCTAATCTCATCTATTTAATATACCTAATATATCATAAAAATATCTTTTTTCGAATAACCTTGTTCTTAATAAAAAAAAATCAAAAAGAATTTTGTTTACCGCAATAATAATTTTAAAAAATTAATAATTTGTCATTGGATTATGTAAAACATTAATAAATTTATTAAATTTAGCTTTTTCATAGATTGACAAGTTTTTGATTAATTATTTTTAACTGAAATCAATAATTTTGTGTTTCATGGAAAACTTTTTTCGAAACTTGTTTAGGGCAAAGTCAGTCAATCAGAAATAAAAAAAATTGGAAATCAAAAATTTATGGAACGAAAAAAGTTTTTATAAAAAAATTCACAGTTATATTGTTTTTTTTTAAATGAATAGTAAAATTTATGATTTTATTAGTTGTGGTGAAACCATTTGGAATCAGCAAAGTGAATTATCTTACATTCTTATAATTTACAATCAACCAGAATTCAGACAAAATACGCCGAATAAAACAAAATCATCATTATTTTATTCCGAGAAATTATTCACGTGTATATAAAAATTCAATTATGAATTTCGGATGAATTTATATTTTAGAAATTTCAGTAAATAAAGTAAATTATTCATCATAGTATTATATTCAAACAATGATTATAATATCATACGATATCAAAAAATATTTTTTCAGTATTTATTTAGATTGTTTTAGAATTATTGAAACGATGAAAACGAAATCCCCTCAAGATTACTTCTGCTTAAGGTTAATGTAAAGATAATTTCATTGACCCGTATTTATTCACGAAATGGGATAATTTATTTTTTTGAAAGCATGTTTAATTTTTCAGCTATATCAATATTTAAAATGAGACCCAAGTAATGCGAAATAAATGAGCCCTTCCATGGAACTGTCTCTAACTTTTAAATAATTTTTGAATAATGAAATGTATTTTTTAAGTTCACTTACGTCTTTTGAACAAGTTTCTTAAATCTAAACTCAAATACAAAAAAAATATAATCACCAATAAACTGTATAGAGTTTGATAAAATAAATAACATTATAATTTGAAGCAGTGGGTATTCAAAACGTTTTTTCTATGTCCAAATAACTAGGTTTTTACCCTTCCAATTTTCTTGCCCCAACAAGTTTATTTATATCATTATAAGTAGTGATCATCGCAGCAGTGCCAGTGTCTGCTGTTAATGATGGACATCCAGGATATACCTTAGAGCAGCTGATTCCTTCTTGACCATTCTTCGCAGCTTTCATGTATTTGAAGAATCGAAGGATTTCCTGGTTGTCTGAGGTGGGTTTTCGTAGCTCGTTCAATTCTCTGAAAGACGAAATATAAAATTATTAATAATCATGGTATCAATCGTTCGGAAATTAGATCGCTGAAAACGATGGTTGGAACAGTCAACAATACATGAAGACATTAGATAAACATTGTGACTAGAATAATGCTAAGTGTTTGACTGAAAAATATTATAACTACATATGTAGTTATTTTGTTATGCTAGGGTGTATTAGGATCGGTTTGTAACATGTAACATGTATAGACAATTCACACAGACCGAGCTAGTCTCAACCTAAGATATGAATCTTGTATTATGGGTACTAACACGATGATACACAATGTACTGAACACATATATATATATATATATATATATATATATATATATATAATTATGTAACACCCAGACCCAGGACAATTTGAAAAAGGTCATTCTTCATTTTTCCCTAGCCGGGAATCGAACCCGGGACCTAGTGACTCAAAAGCAAGTGCAATAGCCTTGCTTTAGGTTTGGTGCGTTAGGTTTATTAAAAGTTGGCCTATAAAAGCTTTGCATCTTACTGACAATGAGAGCAGATGTTTTAGAAAGTCGAATCACAAATACAAAAGGTAATGTGGAACTACCTACTTACTTTAGCTTATATTTTGTTATAAATACAACTGAAAACTCATTCTAAAACTGTATAGGAAATAACAAGCTCAAATACACCCCAAATATTCTCATTAGCAAAAGTTTGTAAAGTGAATTATTGATGCATCTTTTTATCTTTTTAATTTTAATATCATACATACATACACACCATTACGACGCTTTCATCGTGGACCAGGTAAAAATATATTAATATTAACTAAAAACACTGTATTTACCACTAGAACAATTTTATTTAAAAAATTAGAACGTTTTCAGTTGTCTAATGCAACCATCTTCAGTAAAGATAACACTTATACAGTATAAGTGTTATCTTTACTGAATATGGTTGCATTAGACAACTGGAAACGTTCCAATTTTTTAAATAAAATTGTTCTAGTGGTATATACAGTGTTTTTAGTTAATAATAATACAAAAAAGATTACCACAAAGTTACACTTGAAAATATCGAATATTTAAAAATATATGATAAATATTATGTTATCATAAAATTCTACAAACAATTTCAGAAGGTTAAGATGAGCGAGACTTGTTTTTGATAACTTTATATCGTTTGGACATAATGAAGACTACAGAGAAAAAAAAGGAAGTTTCAACTACGAAAAACTGTTAGATACTGAAAATATATGGCACCCAATTTAGATAGGCGCTGTTTGATAAATGCGATTAGGAATAGATTAATCTGCCGCCGTTTTAATCCTTCAATATAGCCGGAAACGGCGTAATTTAGAGGGAAAAAATATAATTTTTCAATGCGTCTAATCTACACATTTTATTACAGAATCGTTCACAGTTTTACAAGTAGGTAGTAGTAAAAAAGCAGATGTTACATCTTTTATTTGATCACATATTCTCATAAAATTTTAAATGCGTAATTACAACATTACCCGAAGTTATTGTTGGGTCACTGCGCTGAATACAAACACTTATTGTATTAAATGCCTGATGCTGTTAACAGAATCAAAATATGAAACATTAGTTAGTTGTATGAGATAAAACCATACTTTTATTACTCCTAACAAATATGAGAATTTGCTATTGCTTCTGTTATATTTAACAAGTTTTTTTGAATAATTTTATGTGTATGTGTCATATTGTTTTTTAATTATGTATTGTTCGTTTTTTAGTAGTTACTCCTTGTCTTGTTTGAATATACTTTTTATGTCTGTCACATATTTTCTATACATTTTCTACATGTTAAAGGCTCACGCCATATGTTGTTATAGAATAAAAATAAAATAAATACAAAAAAACGTCGTGAGAAGAGCCGACATTTTGATGAATATATCGGTATGAGTGGAGGAGGCTGGCTTAAGCCCTGTGTCCATGAGAAGAACATAGAAAGGTAAAATGATTGGATTGGATAAACCACATATTATAATCTATGGCATCTCCGGTGGTGTGGACAATATTGTTAATTGTTTAGTGTGAAATTCTCCAGACTTCTGCGGTATTCAGGCAGTCAGTAGGTCTCTGTCAATCTAAACCAAAAATTGATTTCCTCGATACTTACAACAATATATAATCAGTAAAAAGTATATATAATACTTAAATTGAAAAGCACAGCTTTATAAAGAAAACATGAATAGGTAATATTATTGAGAGAAAAGATGCACGAAGACGTGGCCTTTGGAAGGTGATTTTCCATTTCATAGGTAATTATCATTAAAGGTTTCTAACCACTTCCCCCTGGATGTTTTAAGAGCTGAGCTCCTATATCATCCAGACTCAACAAAACAAAAAAAAATTAAATTAAGAAGGTCTCACGATAGGTCATTGTCAATCTGTTCCTGATTAATTTTTATAAGAACGTAAAACTATTTAATTTATTCAATTATGGAATTGTACAGCAAGTCCTACGTATAGCGCACACGAATAGAGAGCTCCTTACGAATATAAAGGTTTGCATAGTCTCATATTATTTGGGCCACATTCTGCGAGGAGATAAATACCGGCTTCTGCAGTTGATAATACAACGCAAGATTGAGGGATGTCTTGGAGTGGGCGGCGCAGAACAGGAAAGTATTCTCAAGAGTAATCGCCTACGTCGGGGGGACCTGATACGGCACAAGAAGAAGAAGATTGAATCGTAATAGTTTTGTATTATTATTCTAAAAAGCTGTATGAATGAATAAAAAGTGCTTGATGGTACAAACGCAATATTTCACAAGTTTCAAATACATTGAAAACCTACTCTATTTATAATAGCATCCTTAAATTCTGCAGCAATAAAGTGAAATTAATCCTGAAAGCTGAAAAAAATCTGACACACATTGAAACTGATTTATTTCAACTTTTCATTCATTTATATTTTTTCAATTCCTCTTCTTTTTGACAGTCATTATTTCATTCATTCATGATCTTCAAGCTTCACAATAGCTATTATTACTTTCTCGAGCCTTCAGTGAAATGGAGATGTAACGAATAATAATTTTAATTGTGGATTTGTGGAAGAGGGTTGAATGGAGAGAGAAATGAGGAAGCTGAAAGGAGGGTGAAACCGGGAAAACAAGAGAAAAAGAAGTAGTCCGGATGTAGGTTGAAAATAATTATACTTGTAAGCAACTTTAGAATGTAGAAAAAAAGTTTAATAACAGAGATCATAAGGTTTTCGGTAGATTATATATTTTATAGCATTAAAGAATTAACGTGCTTTAGAAAAGAAGTATAACCGGTTATCGAAAAAAAAACCTTTTGAATTATGTAAATGAGTAAATATTTACTCTTGTAAAACTTTCAGTTCATGTCAACGATCATAAAGTCTTTTTAAATCATCAATATTCATAAAAATTAATTTATTTATCTACCTTTTACATCAAGGCGAATCCCACAAATACGATAGAGAAGACAATAGATGAAAATGCATGATTTGGGTTTTCTCAATCAAAACACATACATAAAAACTTATACATGTTATATTTCGAAATCAACATTTTTATCATACAACTCATCAGTGTTATTGTAAATACATGATTGGAAATTTCATGTTCATACAAAACATGGGTAAAATATTAAACTAATCGATATTACAATTATTTACGTGAAAATATTTAAACAATTCGTGAAGTAAGTACATCAATCCTAATAACGTAAAAAATTAAGTGCAAAACCAAGTATACACTTCTTTTAAGCTCCCTCAAAGAAGGGAAAACTTACGCAAAGCGTTTAACGTCAAACCTTTTTAAATAATAATAATTATAACAAAAATTTGAGTATTTTACGCAAAACGAGTATTTATTGTTGTGAACAATAAAAAGCAACTTTATGGAGCTTCCATTGTTTCATCAGCTTAAGGTACCTAGATATAAAATATATTTTTAAGTTTCTTGAGAGCTCAAGAATAATAGAACTTTATGTGAATGATTGACAAAATAAAAGATGTTGGTAAATGAAATTGAAAAGCTAAATTTTCGGAGTATTTAGTATTTTTTTTTTATCCACTTATACAAAATAAGTTTTGACACTTGAAACAAGATAGGTGACATTGAGTTTTTTCTTTTATTCAATTTGTCCTTGAAATAATTGTCAATAAGATGAAAATTTAATTTCTTTTTAAGCCCCTAACCCAAAATCTTTTTAGGAACTGATAAACTTTAATGGATATAATAATCTGTGAAATTATATACCAGTAAGGAGTGGAAGGTCGTAATTTTTTTTAATAAGTGTCTTTGGATGTTAGGTGGTATGAGCATGTCGCAAATATACTGTGAACCTGATTCAGCCAAGATCTATAGTGTCTGTAATACAGAAGAACTTCCAATTACAGTTGACAAGAAAGAGCACTGTAGACTTAGTCAAAACATATTTTAACATATACCTACGCTAAAATGTGTTTTGAATACGGCTGCTGTACTTTCATCCAAAAGGATTCCAACAGACAGTAAGTCTCTCTTTCACAATCTCCCAAGTAGAGGTAGAGAAAGGTCTCGTTTAAAGGAGAGTTGAGTTTTAGACATAACGCAATTTCTCTTCGGTAGATAAATAAATATAAAATACTCGTACATGTATCTTTCGTCTTCGATGGATCCCTGAATCCTCCCTTGTGTAATATTAAAAAAAGGAGATATTTATACCAAATAAGTCATCTCGTCGAGCAGCGTCAATCGATGAAAAAGTCACTGAAAGAAATTAAATTTCTTACGTAATACTTTTTTTGTGGATAATTTGTGAAAGCTCACATGCTTAAAAAATAAATATGTGAAATCATGCCTGGAAATTCAATACACTAAAAAAAAGCAAAACACCTTCCACGTAACGACTCAGACAGAAAATGGCATCGAGCTTTTATGAGTTTTTCTGATTTCCCGAAAAATCTTGGAAACAGTTTATCTGGTTTTATGAAATACCTTTATAGGTAAATACACATAGAATAGGTTTTATCATGAATCTAACGACGTTATATTGATGAATAACTTTAAAGATACAACCTTCATGATGTCTAAAGGATCATACGCAACACATACGACATTTAACAGAATATTGTTGAGCCTGAATTCTGAATAAAAAAATAAAACATTTTCTTATTCATGAGTAGATTCCCATATTATTTTTCCTCAAATAAATAAACGGGGACATTATGTTTAAAATTTTATTTTCTTTTACAACAATATACGATTGTAGCGTATCTCACAAGTGGAGTATCCAACATGCATATATAAAAACATTGTAATAAGTCCTCTTTATGCGTTTGAGATGTGGTGTTGGAGGAAACTCCTCCGAATACCATGGATAGAAAGAAGAACGAATGAGTCAATCTTATCTGAGCTACACATTACAACTCGTTTGTCTGCAGTATGTCTGAGGAGACTGCTTGGTTTCTTTGGCCATATTGTAAGACGTGAGCCAGACAATTTAGAAAAAATAATAATGACTGGCCGAGTTGAAGGCAGGAGAGGTCGCGGACGTATACCTATGAGATGGTCCAATCAGGTGACGGATGCCACTGGAGCGACGTTTGCGGAGTCACTGCGGCGGGCTGAAGACAGACCAGGGTGGGCCAGACTGCTGCGAGAAGTACCGCATGAAGGTCACGATCCTCAGCATTGAGGGACCGATTTCGATGATGATGATGATGCCAGTAAAAATAAGACTCTCAGGATGGATGGCAGGCCTCTTCGCTGAATAGTAAATGTTAATTGTCTTGTATGTAAAGTTTAACAAACACCTGCCTTCTACAAATATTCGTAAACTTACAGAAAAGAGTAAAAAACTTATAATTATTTTAATATTCATTTAAATCAATATAAAAGAAGTGATAGAAGTATGATGGCATCTGGCCCTCTCTGCCTTCCTAGCAGAGGATGTATTTTGAAGGAGTAGATTATCTATCAAAAAGATATCTACATTTCCGTACCAAATCTCAAAAACGTCACAATTTCTACGCTTTCAAATATAGTGTATAGTTAAGATATTTTAACTGGATAGAAAAATATCTTAAAACTGATCACCCTGTGATAAATAAATTCCCCCTTTTTTAAAATGCCAAACACAGTCATTTTATTTTATTGAGTAGATAGATAAATAGATAGATAGTACTTATCATTATATTATTTATTATTATAGCAGTAATGTATTGAAAAAATATTCATTGTTCAATATTATCTATGTAAAAAATGTAAAAAAAAAAAAAAAAAAATGTAAAAAAAAAAAAAATAAAAAAAATAAAAAAAAAAAAAAAAAAAAAAAAAATGTTATATAATAAAAATATGACAATAAGTTTCTATATTTCAGTGATGTGCTTTCCATACACGCAAAAAGTACCGCATGTTTTCAAATAATATCAACGTACCCCTTAACAATTACTACAAGTATAATTTCAAATTTTCAAATACATACGCTAGATAAATCATATTTTGGACCAACATTCACAGAATAAAACGACGTATGAAAATTTGAGACAAAAGGGTCAAGCGCCACCGATTCCTGTCTTGGCATACGCTTTTTGCTTCCATCACATCTATGCAATCTCTCACACATGCTTTGTTCTTTGTACGCAGAACCTGTTCATCTTTTTGGAATTGATCTACGTGATCTAACTATTAAATTCTCCAACAGACACGTTTTGAGCAACCTTTCTCTCAGCTATATAGAAATATCTTCTCTGTCACTCCATCGACTTTCATTCTTTTCACATACTTAAACCATCAAAACTTTTTTATTCATCTTGTTTGCTTATTTTACTTCTTATGTTTGAGGATGAAATATTTCAATAATCTATCCCACAAAATATGTGGTATTCAAAATGATGAAAAATACAATTAATTTCCAAAGGAATATGTTGCAAAGAAAATTATGACCTTAAATTTTGTCTCTTAAGGGGCGTTCACATTTGTTCACTCCGGATGATCCTCCAAGATGAATAGGTGTGAACAGGCGTTTCATCGCTAGTGATAACTAGCGATGACGGAGGAAAGATATTACCACTCGTCATAATTTTGATGAAAGGTCCTTTCACTGAAACGACCATAAACAAGTTTTATCTTATTATTTGTTATTTTTTGTACCGGAATAACACTGATGGAAGAGTTGGTCCGACAGGGAAGACAGGGAGGCATTCTCCAGAGTGATCGCCAACGTCGGGGGGACCTGATATGGCACTGATAGAAGAAGAAGAAGATTTGTTTTATTCTCTATGAATTTGTATTGAATGCAGAATCATGTACAAAATTATTATGCAGTCGAGAGCTATATTAATTTATTTTAAGTGTTATTTATCATTTTTGAATTCGTTTAATTATTTTTATACGAAAATACGTCAAACTACATACAAAATGAGTGAAAGTGTTGACATGGCAGTGAAAGCATAGGATGAACAAATGTGAACAGACGTGTTCACTTTCGATGAACAGGTTAGACCCTGACACTTTGGATGATCATCGAAAGTGAAGCAATGTGAATGCTACTTTAGTGTTGCTTGTATCCTCTAAGTATAAATGATTTCAAAGGTTTCCTCCCTTCACAGGAGATATCTCTATAAGTAATGTAGAACTTTTTTACATTGATTTTAATAGAGTAGGTACCTATATGTATAGTGTAACGGTTGTTGCGTATTGAATAAAAGTTAATTTTAATCACACCAACATTCGATTCACGTTCTTCTCCTACTCACTATAACTTAGTCTTGCATACTTTATGAAATCAAGGCTAATATTAACAAAAATCTAGACCCACCACTGTTCTGTTCTACTTAATATACAATATAAACTCACTTTACCCTTCTTCATGTATTTTTTTGTATCTAAATAATATTATAACAAAGATTTGCTTATCATCTTATTACTGAATAAGACGTTATCAGAATTCTATACCATTGGATCGATTGGAATTGACATCAATGCCATGTCGTCATTGAAAAGAAGGTAGCATGTTTATGAATGTACTTAGAATAACAAAATAAAAATAAAAAACAAGATGGAAAGTTTGTTTTTCGTCGTTCACTTGACATTATCGATTCATGAAATCATGTTTGCACTAAATATTACATTATCATCTATTGGTTCGTTTTCGTGGCACTTCTTTTTCACTCCAAGTGATGGCAAAAAACACCGTTTTGCCAAACATCATCCATTGCTAACTCTAAGTTTTAAAGACTTTCTCGTCAGTTTTCTGCATTGAACAGGTCTTTCATTATTTTTGCAAGTTTTCAGATTTCTTGAATTGACAGATATTCGTAAAGCGTTTGGGGTAAGACACATTAATACATTTAATTCAACTATGAGATATGCGACATTTCCTGAATTTCTTTAACTTTCGTTGTCACAGAGAGGATGATGATGATGATGATTTTGGATGATTTTATTTTAGACGCCGTCAGTCCCTAGACCGTCTCAAGGGCGCCAGTAAAGAGTTCAGTTTTGAATTTGATTGATGAGTTAGTCTACTAGCAATCCCATTTATGAAAGATATAGTGGAGATACAAAATTTATAGATAAATAGAATTACATAACCAAAATTATGTCATAATTTTTGGACGGTTTCCTAGACTGTGGTTAAAAGGATAAAAAAGTCTTTCGAAAAAAATATTGCTATGAAGGTGTAATTGCTGAAAACTTAACAAAGTCAACATACGTGACTGGCGGATTGAACTTGTAGTTTTTTTTTTTATATAAAACACCAATTACCTAATTTATTCTCATTCAGAAATCTAAAAAATAATCAATGAAGGGTTTGTTTAGTAAATATTTTACTAATTGTGTCTGTGCACACGTAGTAGAATTCCATAATTTTGTAATTTGAAACAAGTATTTCTTTCTACTATTGGTTATTGATTCCCAGAGAGACGTCTTTCGACTTATAAGGTCATTATCAATCTGAATTGTTTACAACTATTCATCTGGTTATACTCTTTTGTAGTAAACACTATATTTTACGTTTTTGAAAATTTGTTTCCTAATCGATTCTCATCCATGGCATCTAAAAAATAATCAATGAAGGGTTTGTTTGATGAATATTTTACGTTTTTGAAAATTTGTTTCTTGAAATAATATTAAAAAGTTTTTGTATTGAATTTGTATAACGAGGAATTGCCACTGATAACTTAAATAGTAAGTAAGTGTTATAACGTAATACAAACTTTCAAAGTGATTTCAGCCAACCCTTATTATATTGTAATTTACTACATCATGTTATTAAATTCCCTTCAAATTATGATAATAATATTTTCTAGAAAGTTCTTCAAAAATAAATAAATAAATTTACAAACACATTTTCAATAAACCCGTGTAAGTATATGACTTTATTTTTCGTGAATAAATAAATAAATATAAATATTAAATCGATCAAGGGAACATAAAATATTTATATACACATCTTTTTCAACTAAAACTTTTTTAATAAATACCATTATCGTACTAGTATTGTTTACTCGGTATAATTACGATTTAAACCATGTTTTCTTCATTTTTTCTATTTTCTGAATTTCAAAAGCAAGTATCTACAAGTATCTACAAGTCCCTTAAGAATATAAAAAAATAAATTACTAAAATAAAAGCTTTGTAAAGTTTAACGATGAACTTTTATTTAAGTTACCAGGATTCGACACGTTTTGTCTTTTTCAAGCTTAAGCTTATGCTCAGAACAACACATTGCATTGTATAGAATCAGGATATTATAATATATATGTAGAGAACAGCATTTGTATTAGGTTAGTTCGACGAAGACATAACATGTCGAAACCTGGTCACTATAATTATTAAAGTACATCGTAAAACTGCTGTTTTATATATAATAATTTACTCAATATATCATAAAACAATATATATTGGCATGGTTGAATGACTTTTTTGAAATAAAATACGTCTTGGAGTAACCATAGGTCTTGAAAGTAGAAATGTACACGGTTCTCTGAAGGAAGTGTCTAGACTCAATGACTCAACTTGTATTAGAAAAAGACGCATGTGTATGATAATATTATGTTTGCCATGAGATAAATACTTATGAAACAAATGTGAGATATGGAATATTAAAAAAAAGTATATCCGCAAAAAAATCTATAAAATATTTATGTAAGCTTTTTAAACTAGCTTATACTATGTATATTGGATGGTATAACTTTTTCAGGCTGAGCGACGATGAAAACTTTGTTCAAATCTTGGAGTATCGCAAACGTTAAGTGGTACTTAGAATTTTCCGATACTTTCAAAGATTTTATTAATTTTATTAATAAGGGTCTTGCCTTTAACGAATCAAGATATAATGAATTTTATTTTGTTTGCCCTTGGAGAAGTATTTTCGAGTGCTTTAAGGAAAAAATATTTTTATCTACTTATTTTTTGTAACTAGTGTTTTTTGCTCAATGCCTTTTGTGACTTGTAACTTTTGTAAAAAAAAAACTTACACCTAGCCTACATAAAACTCCATGACGTTTCACAAGAGTGGGGTAGCCAGTTGTTCAATTACAATAATAATATATACGCCATTCATCTCATTTGTAAACAAAAAATTGTCATTCAATATTCGTTGAAATAATAATTAAAAGAAAGGGTATTTAATGACAAACTCAGGTTTGTTTTTATACAAAATTTGCCCTTGATAACTTTACAGTAACCAATGTTTTTTTTTATTATTAAGGCAAAATAGGTCAGCAAAAGGGTTGGAGCGACATTTCCACTTTGAAAATTAACTTTTTCATTTTTAATGTAAGATTCAATTTTCTTTTTCCACTCTTTTCTGTAAGTCTTCGAATGTCCTGTAAAGACATGTGTTCGTAAAACCTTGCGTGTAAGACAATTAAGATCTACAACTCTGGGATCGCATTGGTCGAAGGCTGTTATGGTCCCAGTAGATTATGGTGTTGTTTAAATAATAATAATAAATAATTCAGTGATAAGACATGACACCCATTCTGAATACCATATATTATTTATTGTCCAGGAGAGGACAATCTGCGTGTTTATTACATGCAGTTAATGCGCTGGTTACCTCACTTGTTGGGTATGCCATGATGGTATGGTAGTAATATCGAGTTGTATGAATAAGTTATGAAGAAAATTACAATATATTTATTTTAAGGTATGATGAAAATAATTAAAAATAACTTTGTACAAATATTAAGTTTTAGCACAAAAATTTTGCATAGGTATTATTTAAATGATGATTGTGAAAATTATAATCTTAATTTCATATAAGACGTAGCTTTTAAAATTATAACAGGTTTTCTTTAATATGAATACTGTTGCAGAAAATAATTCACATAAAAGAATAAGCTCTTCATATTTACGCTACTTTAAAAAATATAAAAGTGCCTTCTGATGCTTATTAAAGTGTCTTCCGGTCAGTGGAATTAATCAAAATAAACACAAAATTGATGATATTTAAATTGAATAAACGTGAATAAATTTCTAGATCTGCAAGCTAACAATCAGAGACTTTGCGTCGGACTACCGACCATATTGAAAATATATGTTTTTTGTCTTAAGATTAAATTTATTTTATTTAATTGCCAAATCATTACCTGCTCAATTGTGCCGACACCAAGTTACTATACGGCGCATATTTGGCTGGAGTGGCATACATCAGACAGACCAACTTCTCCCTGCACCTTTCTACGCTGGCTGAAGCACCTTGTGAGCCTGCAGTACCTCCTCTTAGTCCAAGTCGCTGGAACACGGAATCCAGTCGAGACAATAAAGGACTATAGAAAGGATCGTAGTTGGATAGGAGAAGTGACGATGATGGTATGTTGTGGAAAACCTGAAAATTTAAAAAAAAAATCAATTACACCACCACTTATTCCAAACTCACTTTATAATAATAAGTTCAGTATACCTATCTATAAAGCGCTGTTCTGTGATAATATAATTTCACACATGTAACAAATAAACATTGAAATTCAAGTTAAAAAAAAAATGTCTAGAAATTGTTAAATAGTTAACGCCTCTAAAATAAGTGAAATCAAGAAATTGTCGTATTAAAGATAATTATAATCATAAGTTTTTACTTGACAATTTTAGATAATACATATAATTATAATATTGCAAATAATTTATAAGAAAAATCACAAAATTATAATCAAATCAATTAAAAAAGTGTATCATATGTGAAACCTTCTTTACAAACGAGTCTCCAGGCTTCTCCTGAAACCATTATGTTCAGTGGCCTAACTTAAACTTATACAAGCGTATATTGTTTGTCTTTTGCTGAAAAGAATGGTTGGTAAAATGTCGCGTGATAGATTGAAGGATGAAGATATTAGATGAATGAGCGGATGCGAGAGCGATGGTAAATTTAAAACATGAAACTAACATAATAAAAGGCTTATAAAAGTCAACGTCACCTTATTCGACCAAAATTAATTGAACAAAACACTCCTCGCGACAAGGTAAGGATGCGGATTCAAGTCCCATCCGGGGCATTAACGAAAAAGGTGACGTTATTTTTTCTAAGCCTTATATGTAATTTCATGTGTTAAATTTACATATATACTAGCTGACCCAGCAAACGTTGTTTTGCCACATACATTATTTCTAGATTGCTATTTGAAAATAGGGTTTATGGAAGAAGGGTAAAAATTTAGGGATGTATCTATGTATTTTTTAAGACCTCATAAAATAAAAATAAAAAATTGGGATGGATCACCGTTAACTTTAAGGGGTATGAAAAATAGATGTTGGCCGATTCTCAGACCTACCCGATAAGCAAACAAAATTTCATCAAAATCGGTCCAGCTGTTTCGGAGGAGTATGATATCAAACACCGTGACACGAGAATTTTGTATATTAGCTATATAACCTCATACAATGGTTAATATTCTAAAAATAACATCGATAAACATTCTAGATGGTTTTATCATTATAATGCTTTAGTGTAAATTCATGGAAATTTTATGTAGAAACCTTAACCAAAATTTATATTAAGTACTTAAAATAATAAACGACACACATTAGTACAATTACAAAGTAACTACATAACTTTGAAACTTGTGCCTATCCTTCAAAATATAGGCAAAGAGAACTGCTATTAAACTCGATTATTTTCTACCAGAAGCGTTCTGTTGATCCTTGTTAAAGTTGAGATTATTATCATTTTGAATTCTAATAACGTTGTTATCTTAAAGTAGGTACTTAAATGTCTTTTGGTACTCCGCAGTACCTACTTAAAAGTTGAGGCATTCAACTATTGGGGAAGAATTTGAATATCGATCTTCGAGATACAATAGGTAACTATTAAGTGTGATTGTCTAAACTAACCTACTGTACGTTCCTTATTATTATGTAGAAATAATAATATATTATCTAATTTTAGGTCATTCACAAGCTACAAGGATTACTAAATAGTAAAAAAAAAACACAATCGTCATGCCTATAACCAGAAAGTTTAAAAACTTGTTTAAAATAAACATTTTTTAATAATAAAAAATGTATATTGCACCCGTAAAACACAAAAATTCTTATAAAGTTAATTAACATAATGTGTACCTACTGGGTCACGGCCCTCATTTTTTAATTGTTTTTGTGTATATGTAGGTATGTATGCAAGAGATTTCAAAAGATCTACTGTGATCACGAATTTTAATTCAATAATACCTTTGAGGATACAAAGAGAGTATGAGTGTTTCCAATGCTTACGAATTAGCTTTGGCTGGCTCAAGCATGCTTTACACTAGAAGCGTTCATCGGTTTATAAACACACTCATTATATCACTCATATTACTTTAATATTACTAATCGGTGAACTTTTCTAGCGTAAATAATTTATTTATTATATTTTCAGAAACCCTTGAGATTTATATTTTCAGAAACCCTTGGTGGAGAAAGTTTCTTCACCTGCAGGAATTTTACATTATGTTCAGTATCAGACAAAAGTGGCTGATTGAGTTCGACTTCGTACGTAACAAAGAATTAGAGTCAAAATAAATAAAATACAATCAAAGATTGACAATATCCTTATAAGACGAAAGACGTCTCTCTCATCAATAAATCATTAGTATAATAAAACGCTTGTTTTATTTATTTCGATATGGAATTCTACTACCTAAACACCGACACAGTGAATAAGAATTAGAATCTTGACCTCATGCACAAAAGGTGCACGGTTCGATCCCAGGTGCCAACAAACATCCATTTCACGAAACAAGCTTTCAGCTTATTGTGAACAGGTTGAATATGGGTTTATAACAAAAGTACAGATACATTTTTTCAAAAGTTAGTAGGTAAGCAAATTTAATCATAAAGAATTAATAAAAAAAATACATCTCGACCTTCAAACACTTAAGGAAAAAGTGAGTAACAATTTTTTTTTGCAAATTTGAGAACGAAACACTCAGAAAAAAAAAACCCTTTAAAGTTTAAATGAGAAAGTGTTATTTTACCTTTCTGCAAATTGGGGGTGATTGTAAAAAAGTGTACTTACTTTGAAATCTTCTTGTTTCTTATATGGCAATCTGTTGTAGTAATTATTCGAAGCACTCGGAACGTAAGTGACTTTAGCACCTCCGGGACCGTATCTAGAAAGAAAAAGTAACATTCAACACAAACATTGATACTCACAAAAAATGCATATTTAGATCTGACTCACAAGTATGAGGATAAAGTTAACACTTTGATGAAATTTAAACCCTACGTATAATTTCATCAAAACCTACATGCAATAAACACTGATCCGTGAAGCACCCGGAAAGGAATTGGTCTCCCACTCTTTTCCTTAGTTTTCGAGTGCCCTGCAAAAGGCAGATGTTCGAAAAAATAAAGATATTTTTCATGTTTAATTCAATGATTATGTTTGCCACCTATGTATCCTTAATGTCTAAATTCTTTACTGGCATGAAGAACACGGCTCGCATATAATTTATTATATGGGGCTGGTCTGCTGGCTACCCCACTTGTATGGTATATGACAGCGAACTAAATGCAAGGGATGAACATCCAACTCGTTCTCTCCGTAACAATAAAAGTAAGACATTCAGGATGGGCGGCATGTCTCATCTCTGAATTCAAAATGTTAAATCCTTGCCGTTAACAGGACACTCGAAAACTTTCAGAAAAAAGTGGGAGAACTATCTTTTATCAGTGTTTCCGCGGGGTATTTTGCATTATTATTTATTTTATTTTTTATTTATTTCCAGAAATATAACAATAACAAAAAACTAACTACTAAAAAATTAAGTACTACCTAAATATTACTTATATCTTAAAAAATATTCCTTTAACAATTATACAAAATGGAATTTATATAAATTTAACCATTCATAAAGCCGGAAAAATGCTTATTTTAATTGTTTGTCAATAGTGTTATTTAGTCTGGCATAAGAG
This sequence comes from Athripsodes cinereus, assembly GCA_947579605.1. Lineage (NCBI taxonomy): Eukaryota > Metazoa > Arthropoda > Insecta > Trichoptera > Leptoceridae > Athripsodes > Athripsodes cinereus. The sequence goes on along the minus strand of OX388309.1, from coordinate 3,023,985 downwards.
TCGGAATAACAATAGGTAGGTTTTTAGTTATTACGAGTCCGGGTAGAAGATAAATTATGCATCTGGAGTATAGTACTCCGTGAAGAAAATCAAATTGATAAAAGGTGATTGTAACTAATGGATGGGAAAAAAAGGCGTTACGAAAAGTACAAAGGAAGTGCAGAACGGGCGTTTGAGTGGCTTGGGAACGAAATCGGACACATCCATTTATGTCAATAGACTGTTTTCAATACTAACTTAAATTTATTTCTCTCTTATTTTTTATTTCAACATCGGAGGGTTCAACTGCTTAATAAAATACAGTTTAAAAGAACTGGGTATAAAGATTTTTCCTATTAAAGATATATTTGGGTATACACTGTAAATACATACATCTTCGGTCAGTCATTATTTAGTACATCCGCATGGTAATAAAACAATAACTTTTTGAAATTTTATTGTCAAAAAATGTATTATATTTATACTTTATAGAGTTCGTCGGTAGCCTGGAGGTAGAGTCTCGGCATTCAGAACAAGAGGTCCGTGGTTCGATCCCAGGTGCCGGCAAACTCCCCTTTCACGGCACAAGCTTTTAGCTTAGTATGAAAGGTGTATAAGGTTGTATTTAGGTTTAAAACAAAACCCAGATACCTATATCTTTTTTTTAAACAAAAAAAAACTTTATACCCGGACCAGTGTGTGATAGGTTGACTAGGTATTTAACTGGCCCCAAAATTAATTGGTCTAACAAACTCAGATCACTTCTTAGCTTTCAATCATCTGATATTATCAATACTGCAATGAAACAAAACATAATTTATAATTAAAATATCGAGGTTACTTTAAAAAACATTACAAGGAAAATAATTATTTTTCTGTATCGTTTTTCGATATGACGCTTCTGCGAGTACTCTCGAACGACGTACATACAAAATGTCATATTATTCTTTACAGTTGAGCAGTCGGGAGGAAGGCTTTCGAATAGTTCGAGTTTTTGAAACTTCCTCCGTCAACCTGCAACTGTGATCAACCGTCTCCGGTCTCTCCTAGTTAATATTTTATTGCCAAGAACATAATCATTTCTGTAGTTTTACTGTAAGGATATTGCAGCCGTTTATTATAAAAATAAACATGTAATAACTCTGTTATTAATATCGTATGAAAAGTACCTACACTATGATTTTATTTTTGAGGATCTCAAGAATTCAGATGTTGTAAAAATACCAACAGTTATCATTTGATGTATCATATATGAGGAAGAAAGTTTTCGATACATATCTGAAGAAAAAGAAGGAAAAAATATTTTTCACAACTTGATATATAACACGTACGACTTTTTTAATATCTCATGCGAAAACTTTCTCGACATTAGTCCCATGTGTCATAGAATCCTTATCTTATATTTCGAAATGATGGGAAAATGTGGGAAAACCAATCAGATATAGAAAATTGATCTGACAGTTGTACGAAGTGTGAAAAGTCATCATCCAAGTCACCGACCTTCGATAATTGAGATGAAAGTTAGGATAAACTTTTCTGAAGCTTAAAGCTTTGAGATAAACGTATTTAGGAAAGTTTATACAAATGTTTCGTTGTATCTTTAAAGTTACTTAAAAAAAATTGTTTGTGAATACTACATTTCGATTTTCAATTTAAATTCGATGCTCAATTTGTTATAAGTTATTTTTAAGGTATAATTATAACTTTATAAAATTAAATAAATAAATAAATAAATAAAATTTAATAAAATATGATTAATAAGACATGAATGAAAAAGTCCGCATTTCTGTCCACAAACATTTGAGTTCTATAATTCCAAAATTCTCTGTCACAGTATACTGTTGCTACGAAAATATAATAATATTAGAGTAAAATATATCGATTTATCGATATCAGAACTTTAGAAATGTTGTTAGATACATAGATAGAAGACTTTAATTAGATCAGATTGAATTTGAAAAGATGTTTTGTAAGCAGTTTTTTCCCGAAAAAAAGTATTAAATGGCAAATTAATTGATGATGCATGATCTCTGTGTCTGCGAGAGGAGGTGAATGGAGAGAGTTTTAAAAGAGGGCTGAAGACGCACCTTCTTGCTGGGAGTTCCGGGTGATGGATACAATATACGACGCCCTTGAGGTCATGTTATGAGTAAACGGCGCTTTATATATTGTCTATATATAAACATGGAATACTTGATTTTAATATAAAAATGCTATTATCTGGCAAGAAATTAAAGCTATGAATTTTGATCAAATTTCAATGTTACTTTGTTGCGACAAACTATCTGAATCAATGCAGTATATTTCAAAAGAGAGAAAGCCAGAGGACCAACTGCGTATAATTAACATACATGTGTTTTTCTCTTTGCTACAAAAAAATATCTAAATTGTGGGTCACACAACTCATTTCTTAAACAGTTATTAAAAGTTGAAACCAACCTTGACATTGCTACGCTATTTATATTGTTACTACTTTCTCCGTACAGAGTATGTGCTGGCAGAGTTCCTACATTGTCTCCACCGTTGGGATAGTGGTATCCTCCTGTCTCCGATTCGTGGTCCGTGTATCCTCCCATTTCCTTGAAATCTTCCAAATCTTCACCTGCTTGCACTTCGTTGTGACCGAAGTTCGTCGATACTCCGGAGAATTGAGAAAGTCCTAAAATAAACGAAAATAATATAATATTCAATCAATAATTAAATTTGATTGGCGTTTAATAACAATGTCTGAGAGAAATGATTCCTGTGTGTAAGAGTTGTCATAAGACGCTCATTTTTGGATCTTTAATGATCGACAGTCATATTATATAAGTTTCATTTCACATGAATGCAAAAAATATAACGATTAACATTGTAAGGTATATTTATAAATAGAGAAGAACCCGTACAAAAATAAACTTTATAAAAAATCGATCTCTAAGAATCAAAGCAATCACACATTCATTAAAAATGTACACAAAACTTAACATGAATACCCTTTCAATTAACAGAGATCGAAATTCTCGTTTATTTACTTAATCTACCGTTAACTTCATGTTTTTAAAATACACACACGAGATTTCGGTAGTAAAATGTAACAGGTATTTTTACATACATCATTTAATTGAAAAACGTAATTGCTTCATTATCCAGAACTTTTCAATTCAGATACCTAGAATTTTGCCATGTGGATAATTGCATCAACAACAGGTGTGTACCTAATGTTTTATTGATTTTACCCTTACATAACTTTTAGAACGCGTGTCGTAAATGGATTTCGGTTCATTCTATAAAAAAACTTTTACTCTTTTTTAGAATCTAATAAAATTTTAAAGTCAATATATACAACCATTTGACCTTAATTTGCGATTTTTTAACTAACTGACCATTTGTTTTTCTGTTTGACATTTTATATTTATATCATTTCAATTTTATTTATTTTTTCAAATAAAATATTTAAACTTGAATCACTTTGTTTATTTGTTACATTAATTTAACTTTAATTTGTTACATTAATGTAACAAATAAACATAGTGATTCAAGTTTAAATATTTTATTTGAAAATGTCTCGTAATTGTTACATAGTTAATGCCTCTAAAATAAGTGAAAATTATTTTTTTTTTAAATTAATTTCTTGACCAAATTTCTGTTTTGATTTTTTTTAAATTGAGTTAACTTTATTCTATTATTTAATTGTACTCTTGTTTTGTGTCAAATTAATTGTTTTGTGTCTTTTTAAAAAAAAGGAATACTTTTTGTATGCATGTATTTTATGTATACTATTTTTTTACATGTAAAAGTTTTTAATATCTGAATAAAATAAATGAATAAATAAATATTTGAGAAACCAACGCAATAAGTTTAAAATTTGAATACAATAATACAAAAATATTAAAATTAAATTTATAGCTTTGTTTTTAACACTACGAAAATTAAAATTTCTTCAATTAATAAATTGAAAATGAAATACAAAATGTAGCGCAGGTATTTTTATAGTAAGTTAGATTTTAATAATCCAAACATTTTTGCTTTAAGACATCTTCAGTCATACTGAACTGGAGTGAGATAAATTGCTACCGGATAGTACTGAGTTCTGAATTACCATTTGGTAGTGGGATGTATGGTATTTAGGAGTAGGATATATTTACAATAGAGACGCGGTTGGGATTTGGATATTTACCACATAAGATTTATTTATGTGTATTGACATCGCTTCGAAGGCGTTCTGTCTGCTCGCCCTACACACAGAATGCTATAGGTATCATTTAACTCAGTTTTGAATAGAATTCAGCGTACGGGTAATGAATATGTTCACGTGGTGAACTTGTGTAGTGTGGGATTGGCCAGGTATATACATATATACATAGTTTGAGAGGAGCTATAATTATTTTGTCTCGACAGTCTGTACTGACTGATTATTTTTTACTGTTTTTGTGTTTTCATTTATACTCTTATAACAAAGGTCTTCCTTCTGTGTGCTTTTAATTGTTAAGCTAATATCTTTATCTGATTTGATATTTGTATCCAATGATCTTTTGATGTATTTATTTTTTATGTATGTAAAAGCTTATTAAAGGCTGTAAATGAGTAAATAAATAGATATCAAATCAATGGATGATTATGATTACGAGTATTTTTCTACAGTAGCTAAACTAAGTAAGAGTTACTATGCTATCAAGTAGTAGGTACATAAAAGAAATCAAATTTATATTAAAATGATCAAGTGCTACTAGGAAAAAATGTTTGAAATATTATAACAACCATATAAATATAGAAATACAATAATAAGTTAAACGAATACCAACATTCCTACATATTACATAGATTGCGGATAAAGAAGAAAATATATATTTTATTTTCTCTTCTCGTAGCTCTTTTTTATCGATGAAAAATGGCTTTTGGTTACTTGAAAGCTGCAGATTACACGAAAAGGCTTACACATTACACATACATTAATTAATACTTTCGCATCTCTCCAACCAGGATTATTTATATCTAAGTAAACCTATTTTGTAGTACAATTGCGGTAAAGAATATCCCTACAATTCAAAAGTTAAATCAATGCACAACATTGAAATGATAAAATAATATACAAAATAAGTTTAAAATATGAAGAGACAGATGTTGATTATTATGCTGAGAGACGAAATAAAAATAAACGAAACGATTCGAAAAAATATAATTATGTCTTGGTATTAATTTATTAAAGCTCCAAGTTAAAATTGTTACGGCATGGATATTCAAAGGAGAAGATGGCAGACACACTCGAAAAATTCTGCAGGCTTCTTCGTGATACGATCGAAATCATCAGATGTGTGATAAATATTTGACGTCATTAGAAGAAGTTTTTTTTTCTTAATTATAATTTTTTTTCATTATTTTTAAATTGTATGCGGTATGAGCCTTTTACATGTTAACAAGAGTATGACGGACAACAACAACAACAAAAACAATCACACAGGTACATTGCAAATTCATAAGTCAAGATTAATGAAAACACCAATGTATGACACATTTTTTGAGTTCCATCACATAATACTCATGTCAATATATCAAACTCCCCTTTTACGACACAAGCTTTAAGCTTACTGTGAACGATGTATAAGGCTGTATTTGGGTTTATAACACAAACCTAGATACATCTTTAAAAAAAATGAAAATGGCTATTATCAACTGCTACGGGATTAGCATGCACCTACCTATTTTTGACTATAATAGTCACTTGGCACATCGTAGAGTTTAAAATCAAGACAAGATTAAGATCGTAATTATGTAGATCGTGCCATGAGTAAACCTGCTGGACTTAAAACTACGTACCAACACGTGGACAAATATTTAAATTATATTATGTATTTACTTTTAGAATCTTCCCTTGTACCCTACTCATCTTTGACCTTTGAAATGTGCGTCGGTGGCTATTTGCTATAACTTAAATATTCGTTCCCTTTTTGGCAGAACAAAAAACGTTAAATAACGTAAACTTTGGGTTATATAATAAATGAAAAAATGTACTTAGCTACTTCACCTGTTCCTAGTGTTTCACTTATATTAAAGAACTTTCGGGTACTCAAATCGTACTTATGCAAAATTTGACCCAGATAAATAGATATAAGGGATTTGAAGATAAACAAAACAGAGCTTTAATAAGATAAATGCTTCACAACAACTTTAGGAGCTTTGTAATTTTGCAGCCTCAATTCAGCCCCTATATTATTTTCTCAGAGGACAGCAAAATGCCATGTTAATTTGTCAAGGAAACTAAATGAGATATTTCTGTTTGGAGCAAGATGTATTATGCCATTTTTATGTTTTGTTTTCTTTGCTTTTGACAATAAAGGACTATTTTTATGTAAGTAGGCCAAGCAATATTTATGTTTTATAATAAAACTTAAGTTGATTTACTCAAAAACAGTATTTTTTGCATTTTAATGAGAATCTTCCATTATGTGACATTAAAATTTTGAAAACTTTTACTTTTAATCAAATATAATAATAATTATATTATTTGTTGTTGTAATAAAAACTACAAACAATTGGTGTGCTTATTGCTTGGAGGCAATTTCTTGCAGAAAAACTGTTTATAATTGTGACATTGTTTTACAATATCATATTTGTAAAAAACAATTACAAAATTAAAGATATTTAAGAATGTAAAAAAAATCACGAACAAAAAATCATTTCACTTATTTTTAGTTATTCTGAACTAATGTATAATTTCTAATTGTTCATTTAAAATTCAAGACAACTTAATATTTAATTTGAATACATCTTGTTGTTTTAAAGTTAAACTAACCTTAAATGAACAGTTAAATCAGTTCACGTATTACATATCTATGTTGTTAAATACGTACATTATATGGAATTCAACGAAGGTGACTAGCTTACTTTTAGATTGAATATTTTTACTTAACATTAACATTTAAAACTATGAATTGCTAAGACTCTTACCTTTGCCAATGATCTTCCCGAAGCTTCCAAGGATACTGGGAAGGAACATGGCGATTAGGACACTCTTGACGATCTGGGCTCCGATGAAAATTGGCAGCAGCAGCTTCTTCAGGCCGAAAGCTAAAAATCCCAGTCCGAAACCGGTCAGAAATGTTTTCACTCCATTTCCAACTGAAGCCCATGATTTTTGACATTTTGTTTCCGTATGCCAGCAGGTGGGTGATTGGTGAGAGAAGCATGTGAAAGATGATGATTAGGTTTGATATTTTATACAGGATGAAATTGATGATAATATTGTGTTTAGATTAGAGATGCACAGACTTAAGATAAAGCAAGTTGTATAATTTTCAAACGGACATAAAAGTCCATCAAAATTAAGAGTAGGTAATAGATTTTATGTTTCGTTTTTTCACAGACTTTATCTTCGTATAATTTTTTCGTAAGGGTTTTCTCAATCTTTTCCGTAAGTTCAAAATAATGTGCCCTATGCAGGTGTTTATTTGTGAAATAATATCAAGTAGGTACCTACGAGACATTTTGATGACTTTTGCCTTCAACATAGACATCATACTTTTAATCACAAGAGAAAGACGTTTACGTTTGTTACGAATATACATAATATAATGTGGCCACTGGCTAAATCCATCAATGTTTAATTAAAACAGTGACTATTTTTCTGTTAGGATTTATTCAAGTTTATATTTCATTCCATATAGCCATAAAAATCGTAACTCTCTTATTTTTGTATAAGTTTTTAAGAGTTTTTATTATGTTAGTGTCCTGTAAAAGCTAGATATTTAGATAATTTCTAATATATAAAAAACAATTAACGTTTACAATTGAATGATGAGATATGCCACCCATCTGAATAATTTTCTATTTATTTATTGGTGCAGAGAGGACAATTTAGCATTTTATTACATGCAGTTAGTCCACATATGTATATGGTATATGCCATGATGGTATAGAAGTACCTAATAGAAGTAGTAATCAGTATAAAAAGTCTGTGCATCTCTATCAGAAATGGTATGAATTTTAGTAGATTCTAAAAACTACTTTTATATACTTTTCGACTGAATCCATTTTGTATAATAAATAAATAAATTAGTACGTATATATTTTATCATTTAACAAATTAAATGCAATTGTATAATCAAATTACTTCGTTTAATATCTTAAGTAAAAGTAATGTTTTTTTATTGTAAGATGAAATGGATTCAATCGAATTAAGGTTAATATATCTACGCTAAATATGCTAAAAAGCATCATTAAATACCAATCAAACAACGTAATATTGTTACCCTCAAGCAAAATATTTTTTCTAAGATTTTATAAAATTGTTACCAATATAGTTAAATATTTTTTATTTTTTTTTTAACTTAGAACTTAAAGCCAAACAATCGTTAATCATTTTAATAGAAATTAAAAAAGTTAATTGAATTAATACATTTCTTTTATTTGCAACAAAAACCTAGAAGCATATTTTTTGTATAAAAATTTAAATTAAACAAAAATTATTTTTCTTTCTTTTTGAGACAACGAGACATATTTTGAAGATAATGAATTTGTATAATTTTTGTTAACCCTATAATTTATTTTTCAAAACTTCATAATGCTATTTTTCATAAATTTAGTTAATTTATACAAACATTACATAACCTTGATCAAGTTAAGTTATAAAAATAAGTAGGCAATAGAATTTTTACATTTCTATTGCTACCCGTAATAAATATGGCAAGAATAAAATTATTACAGTTAATAACCAAGCCATAACCATAAGGTACCCCCAGCCCTTAGGAATAATTTTTGAAAATAAAATTCGAAAGTCGTAGATCAAACAAAGATGCTTTTTTCAAAATTGTGTTCCAATTGGACTCGATTTTTTGTTTCTGATAAATTATACGTTATAATTGAATTATTCGATAGTGCCGGCCGGAAGGACCGGCCTCACTTCGTTACTTACTTACAAGTTCAAACGAAATATTGAGAAAAGAATAAAGGTTTGCCTAAGTGTTGAGTCTACTCAGTCCCAATTGAATCAAAATATTGCCTGGGAGTAGGTTTATAATTTTAAATATTCTATATTTTCAAGTGTTACTTTGTGGAAATACATTATAAAAGATAATATTTAAATTAAAACACTGTTTAATTCCACTATGAGATTGCTTTAATTAAAACGTTTTCGACTACAATGTAGTCATCATCACTAATAACACAATACTAAATCTAAAATTAAAGGACATACAACAATATTAAAAATTTAAGGAGTGGTCACAATTGGCAGTGTGTGTGTGGAGGGTGGGGGTGAAAAGTTCAGGGGCGGGTTCAGGAGCAGAAGTAGTGGTGAGGTTATTTAATAACCTCACCACTACTTCTTGAGGTAAATAACCTCACCACTACTTCTGCTCCTGAACCCGCCCCTGAACTTTTCACCCCCACCCTCCACACACACACTGCCAATTGTGACCACTCCTTAAATTTTTAATATTGTTGTATGTCCTTTAATTTTAGATTTAGTATTGTGTTATTAGTGATGATGACTACATTGTAGTCGAAAACGTTTTAATTAAAGCAATCTCATAGTGGAATTAAACAGTGTTTTAATTTAAATATTATCTTTTATAATTTTACTTATTAGAGTTTTGATATTTTATGATTAGTGTATTATAAAGTTGAATATCATTATGATATTTCGAATCTCAATAAATATATTGAATTAAAAAGAAAATGCTATTTAGACATTCCCTTCCTCTTTAAAAAATATTTTTTTAAATATTGTACTATTTCATTAATCAGAGTTTAGATACTTTAATTGGCGATGTAAATAACTAACTGAATTATTGTATTATTCATTGTCAAAGCTGTGGTGTCTATTAAAATGAACAAAAAGAGAAATTACTTACTTTATTCATATGGCAGAATAGCCTTTATTTTATCTTTGTCTCTAAAATAATGGATAATCTAACATTGCTTTCTTGTGCAGTGGATTGCCAGGAGTATAAATAAATATGTATGCACTTTTATCAAACAAAACCGTTGAATTACTAATGTGAAAATTTTAATATAAAAATTAAAACATTAATATACATAAAGAAATTAATTTACATGTATACAAATGCGAATAGAGAATAATGTAAACAAAAGAAAATCAAAGTTAAATTAAATTAAGTGAGTAGAATGTATGAACCTTATACGTACATAATCGCATCTGGTGTTAAAAGATTCACTTTCGGATTTTTTCTCCGATCTATTATTTCGAATTTAATGGCCCATGAGTAATGGACTCTTTGTAAATATTTTAGTTCGTTTAAAGTATGTTTGTTTATATTATGTACTATGTAGACATCATATTGAAACAAGATAGAGGAAAAATAATATACTCTATACAAAGTACCATTCTTTAGACAAATCTTAGGCAAATTAATTATTAATAATCAATTGCCAATTTGTATGACACCACGTAATTAGACGGTCGGAACATAGCTTATTTTATTCTGCAAGTTTTTCAAAACTTAATTTATTAAAAAAAAATTGTACGTTTATACATATCTTAAGGTAAAATCAAATAGAATGTAATATGTCAACCCTTATGAAGATAAATGATCAACTTTTAATTTGCATAAAAAAGCGAAAAAAAAAATCAAAATTAAATCACTAATGTTTTTTTACATCTGAGTGCCTGGTCAAAACACATTAAAGCGTTACGTTTCCGTTCGAATGTTGACGACGTTGCGAGAACGTGTCAATTTTCGTAGCTACTTGTGTATTTTAGCTACGAAAATTGACATGTTCTCGCAACGTCGTCAACATTCGAACGAAAACGAAACGAAAACATAACGCTTAAATGTATTTTGACTAGGCTCACAGATCATGATAGAAACTTAAGAAAATCTTTGTATTATGGTTTTGCTAGTTCTAAAATAATTTCTCCCATTTTTGCCTTCTCTGAGAAAAAAATGTAATATTCAAATGAGTGACTTGGATCGTGATTGACAAATTTATTTGAAGTATTTATTTTTATATTCTTTTATTTTTATTTTATTCCAATATACGGCGTCCGCATTTTACATGTGAGCAAATATATTATGATAGACATAAAAAGTACATAAAAGCAAATTCAAAAAGACAGGAGTAACCACGACAAATAGTATTAATACGTGTGTAATGAGTTTTATAGTAATTTTTCACAATTTTTTTATAGAGTTTGACAGTTTTGAGAATGGAGTTTAATAGAATACAATCAAAGTAATATTTTTGAGTATTTAGTTGAAGAAAAATAATTTTTGTTTTTGGGTTGCTGTTCGATGTTACCCACACGGATATTTATTTGTTGCTTTGATGTTTTTTTAACAGAGCAATACCAGGTAAAACCACATTAGATTTAAATATAACGCATTATGTAAATTCATGTAATGGGGGCGCGACATGCTTGTCACGATTGACAAAACACGAGAATCATTATTTTACTACTTGGAAGAGAATTATACAATACATAATCTTTGTTTTTTTGTAACAAATTCATCTGTTTCTGGTAAATATAAAAATAAAACTTTATTGTCCTGAAAAACCTTGAAAAAAAATGGTTTAATTCTGAATGGTAATTTCTACTAATCAACCTTATGTTGGGAACGATAACAGACTAAAATATTTGCAAATGTAGGTTTACAACAGCAACGTCAAAAAATCAAAACACGTGAGTAAAAATTGCGTTCATAAAAAAATATTTTAATTTCGCATTTATTGTTTCTTGATTGGTGAACATTTTATAGTGATATTGAGAATGGTGAAATTGGTGAACGTTGTCGATGGACACCGGAAGTGATTCGTAAGCGTTGGGACGCCTTTCTCACTCACTGCGATTAGATTTTACACGATTTGTACTATTTACACGATTTGTAAAATTACACAATACAATGTTGTAATGTGTAATTTTTTTTTGATATCTTTTTGTCTAAAAAACATTTAGGTCTAAATATTTTTTTGGTTTAAAAAATATCTACTATTGACATATCTCTTTGCACATCACGTTGGCTTAAAGCTGTAATGATGTGGAAATTTAAAGAGGATAATAATAATGAGGTTTGGTCATGTGGAGCGAAAGGATGGTGTAAGACTGACGAAGAGGGTGTATTTATCTGAAAGAGAGGGTGTCAGAAAGCGCAGACGTCCAAGAACTACGTGGCTTAACCACGTGGATCAAATTCTCAAGGACGGTCGCGTGTTAAGTAAGAGGAATCGGCGTACATGTATGAGAAACTGGATGATTGTAGAGGAAACGAAAGAAGTAGGTATGTAAGGATAGATCGACATGTCGTTCCGTTCTCTTTGCCTACCCCACCTGGAACACAGCGTGAGGGTATCGTATAATAATAATGATAATATTTACCAGAAAAGTAACAAGAAAATTAACACGCCTTATGCAAGCTGCATTCTTTAGATGCTGTTAATAAATTACTTTTCAGAAAATACGAACTTTCAAAAAAAAAAATTTGACGAACAATACTTACGATATGTGGTTATGAAGCTGCAATGGTAAAGATATTAAATGTCATCAATGAAACAGCAAATGTTTATTTTTTTGTCATAATTTTTTTATCCTGAACCCTGAGAAAATTAGTAGTTTGCTTTTTTCTATGTTTACACATCGTTGATTATTAGGAAATGTGTTATATTTAAACGCTTTTATTTTATTTATATAATAAATAAATATATGGAAGCATTCGTGAAAAGAACTTTTCAAACAACGTCAATAGGTTCGATAGATAACAATAGCGTCTACTCTATGAATATAGCAGAATTTATTGCTATAAGCGATCTCATAACAAATTTTAAGGTGGAAATTGTTATATTGCTTACTTAAACATAATATTACTAGATAATATTGTTGCATATTATTCTTGTGCAATAAATTTTCCGTAAAGCCAGCGGATATTGCATGTGAAACGTTGTAAATCTATCAACTATACTCAGAAAGGAATGCAATAGACCTATCTTACAAACCATGCCTAGATTGAGAATAAAATTATCCCCGATTAAAAACAAAAGCCTAGAATGAAAATAAAATTATCCCCGATTAAAACCAAAACTTATTTTTGAAAAAAATATTCAGTATTTCATTTATTCAATACAACACTAATTGCTTTTCATCAATTTGTATAAATTTTGTTTCTAAGATTTTTAAATTTTTCGGTACCTAGTTTTTTTTTTGGTGCTCGTAGTAATGCCTACAAAATTTATTGATTTTTGAATAAATTGTAGTCAGATATAATGTTTGAATATATAATGCTTACTTGTAAATACACCAGATATACATAATAATCAAGAATATCAGTTAATCCATGAATGTGAGTATAATTTTAAAGTTTGATGTAGAACTTATATATAAAAAACATAAAATATTGTCGTAGGTCGTCAAGCTAAGCGAGCTTTAGCAATAATAAAAGTTGCACATTAAGTTTAACATGTTATACTTAAACGACAATGTTGTGATTATAATGAAATTGCGTTTTATGCGAATAAAGTTTGTATACAAAGCCTAGTGCTTACAATTTAATTTGTCAAACGATGAAAAGAAAGTACAAGGATATATTTTCATAAATTATTATTTTGAAAATAGATGTGTTTGAAAGATCTGATATCCGAGGACTACTAAATCTCAATGACGACCGCGTATTGAATAAGAGAAACCGGCGTGCAAGTATGAAAATTGTATGAATGTAAGAATAGATCAATATGGTGTTCCGTCCTCTCTGGAGGATGGTGGGTCTTCTTCAATACTCAACATGGGATACGGCGTCAGGGTAGTGTATAGAACAGTGATATTAAGTTCATATTAACCAAATTATACATTAAGAACGTCTCTGCACCAGAAATCTGATGTCGTTATCATAGAAACGGTTTATTGTGAAAGAGAGTTTTCCCTCATATTTTTTTTATTTCGTAAACGCGACAATAAATCAAATTAAGTTTCCACATTTCCATAAGTACGTACATAAAGGTATATCAACGCAACTTAAATTATGAATAAAAAAGCTAATTAAAAATCATAATCAAAACTTTATGAAGATAAATAACATTAATTGTATCAAACATGTTTCTGTTCAAAGTTTTCTTTAATTATTGTATTCGTCAAAATTATTCATAAAAAAGTTTCATATACCGCAAAACATGAGACAATATGATCCATAAAATACGTCAAACAAAGAGTGGAAACTTTATCTCTGAACGTCAACTGCAACTTTTAAATTATATTGGTCTTTCCAGACAGTTTAAAGCTTACATAAAAATTATTTTATCCTTGGATACAAATACATAATTTAATATGAAAATCACAAGTTATTATGAGAATGTGAGAGACAATTACTTTTGTTTTATTGTGCAGCTAACAAAAACATAAAATTTTATGATTATTAATTTCTAAAGTTTTTTATGTCTTAAGCTTTCCGCGTTCTAGGAGTACCTATGGGTTGAATATTCTACCTACTCTATACTTCTTTTCAAACTCCTTTTCTCATTTTTAGAAAAACCTCTTTCAATGCAATGAGCTGTTCACGTATTTGAAGAAGTGCTGCTAGATGAATGCAGAATCTGGTTTACAAACAATGGGACGATAAAAGATGTCAAGAAAGATCTCAAAAGAAATGGGAAGATGATTTAACCTAATTTGTGGGATAATAACGTATTTGTAATGCTTTAGAAACGTGTCGAAGAAAATGGAACTAGAGGTCTTTTCAATGAAGAATATATGAGAGCTAGCATCTCTGTTTTAATGTAGATTGGAAATTAAAATTGAAATGGCGAGGAACCGAATTAAATGTATGGCCATCAAATTTATAAAAACGACTAACACAAAAAACATACTGTTTACTTTTACTTAAACATGTTATTAAATGGCTTTCGGAATAACTTCATCTTAGTTTAGGTTTAAGCCTGTCTTTTTATTTAACTAAGTATTAATAGCTTTTAAATTTTTTTAAATAATTTTCACAGCATTAACACCAATTAAATCAAATCTATTTTTGAATACATTTTCGGAAAATAATGGAAAAAATAAATAACAATTTAATGAGGGAAGTGATTAATGTAAGTAATACAGTTACAATCTATAAAAAAAATGTAAGAAATGTAAGATTAATAAAGTATTGGTGGAGACTTGTGACTTTTCTTGTTTTAACATTTTAATGTGTTTTTTGTAATATTTGTTGCTAGCCCTAATACAGGTGCGTTGTAAGGCAACAACTGCAACTCATTGTTAGTGCAACTACAATTACACAAATGATTAAAACGTGTTTCTATGAATATAAAAATTTGAATTTCAATAAAAACGCAAAAAAGTTGAAAATGTGCTCAAGACTATTTATCATTATTTGAAAGCCAACTTTAATTCTAAGAAGAATTTTGTAACGTCCTCATTATTGACAAGTTGTTTGTTTCGACTATTGAAGGAGTTATTAAAGTTTTGGGTAGATACTTCTTAGAAAATACTAGTCACGTTGCATAGTCGTAGGTATATAACTTTGGCTCTATGTAATCAAAGGACACGTTTTATGTAGGATAATAAAACGGAGTCATTAGTCGATACTTGTCGAAATGGAAATCAAAAGTGCGTGCTTGAGTTAAACGGAATGACGCACTTTCAACCTACATACTTTGCTACTTCTGAATCTACACGTTTTGGACAAAAATCTACGTAGGTACACATATATAAATTTTGTAGTGCTCATTATGCTCTTGCAAATGGCATATTAATTTATATGTATTGAAAATGAGCTATATTCTGTAGTATTTTTTTTTTACAATTTTCGTTTTATTTTATTTTAAGGCTTTTTTAATATTAATTTGTTCTATACTTGTCATCGTTAACTTCAAGAGATATTTTAAACTTTTTTGAAGGGTGCGTCCTATTTCTAGTCGCGATGTCTAAAAGATAAATATAGTGGATAAGAGAACCCATTAAATACCGAAAAAAATCGGTATAAGTTTGATCATGTAAAAACATTTACTTTTGTCTGAATTCTTCTTCCTATTAATGTCATTCTTATAGTGATGATTATTCTGGATGATTATGTTTTGACGCCGTTTAAAAGTCCCTTGACCATCTCAAGGGCTTATATATTGTTGATTCAATATTATATTTGATAAATGATTCAAAACCAAGATAATATGATCAAAATTAAGTCTAGTTTTGACTGAAGTTTATTGTAAATTGACTAAAGAGAAAGTTTTGTAATATTTATGACCTAAACTCGAACGAAAGATTAAAATTCATAGAATTTATCAAAACTTGTTGTAAAGTGAAAATTTCCAACGTGAACCAGACAAAAACTTTTGTATCATTTAACTAGGAAGAAATTGTTGTTTTCATCAACAAACATTTAGTTTCCCTACTCCGCTATTCAGTTATGAAAACCAATAGCAGTTAATTAAAAAGTTTAACAAAGGCAAAATATCAGTTATTTTACAAAAAAAAGTATCATCAAAACGAGATAAAAACATTTTCTGTAGGTACTTGTCAGATTATTTTCAGACTATTTTTGAAGACAGTCTGTCAAATTATTTTAATTGTGTAAATTTTCGTAAATATTGTTTGGTGAAATTAATATGATGTTTGATAAAATCTTGATTGGTGTTTTTAAAAACGTTGGAGTTACTAAGTTACTTCTTTCGTGATATATTTTTTTTTCTTTTATAAAAAGATATATCTTGGTTTTGTTATAAACCCAAATACAACCTAATACACCTTTCACACTAAGCTAAAAGCTTGTGCCGTGAAAGGGGAGTTTGCCGGCACCTGGGATCGAACCACGGTCCCCTTGTTCTGAAGGCCGAGACTCTTCCTCCAGGCTACCGACGAACTCAAACTCATTTGCTATCACGATTACAGTAGATTGTGTGTCATTCACGAACGATTTTATTATTATATTTTTATTATATAAAGGCAATCCACCCTAATAGATATTATTTGTCAAACACATATTAAATTACTCATTTATTTAAACAGTAAAATTATTTACCTAATCAATATGAAAAAAGTAATATATTCTTCCCATCAACCTTAAGCCACGCTTTAGTAAATTTAAAAACAATCTGGTGCAACTATCGGCTTTTGGATCCAGTGCTACTTGTTGATTGGGTACATTGTATATAAAATATGTTTTACTAAAGTAATATTATTGTCACCATTTAACACCTATATTTTATTATTAATTTTTTTGTCGTAGCTGCAGTACATTGTAGGTATGTATATAATAAATTACTATGTGATACATAATTGAACATTGAACTAGGTTGTATTCCCTTCTCTCTTCCTTCCTTCCTTCCTCCCTCTTCTTCTTTATATAATTATTTTTTAAGTATTGTGTTATTAAATTGTTGATAGTTTAGGTACTTTAATTGGCGATGTAAATAATTAATTGTATTATTGTATTAATCATTGTTAAAGCTGTAGTATCTATTGAAATAAATAAATAAATAAAAAAACCTTAGAATAAAATTTCCGTATAAAATAATTTTCATAAATTACAATATCTCTCTTATAGTGTCCTTATTATTTTGTGTTTTTAAGGTCTTAAAAAATAAATTAAAATTTTATTCTCTGCAATAAAATCTCCCGGTGATAGAAAAATACATTTTATAAAACATTTCCAAACCAAAAATTAAAGATACACATTAATAATACTCCTCATTAATTTATGTACATATTTTTTACATTGAATATTGTAAACAGCATGCTTTTATTAACAGTAAAGCAAATGTTACATGATGCATTGGCTTACCTTACTTTGAAAAGGTTCTATCATATGTACCTTTATATAAATCCTTGAGATAAACCTTTTTTAAGTAAGATAAAACAGCAATTGGCGATTTATACAAAGCATAGCGAGGGAAGACGGACGGGGTAAGAAACAATAAGAAAATAATCATTGTGTAAGTACCGAATGTTGTCGAAGTGCGTTTAATTTCAGTTGGCGGTGTAGTTGTTTGTTCAACATTTGTGACTGGTACATTAGGCCATATTTTAGACACACTTGGCCATGTATTCCCTCCGTAATAATTAACATTGGGCCACATATTTTTACCACCGTAAGGCCACTGTGGATTCTGTGGCCATATATAATTGTTTGGTCCTGAATATGTCACGTGTGACCATGTTTTTTGTGGTTGAATATTATTTGTACTTTTACCACTTCTCCATGAATGTATTAAAGAGTTAAAGTCATTTTGTTTGGTTTTTTTATTAGCGTACCACCAACTTCTGGATTTCAACCATCTCCTGGCATACCGGCCTGCTTTTCTCCAAAGCGATGATATATCTTCATAAAAACAACAATAATAAGCAAGTTTTAGTCACATCGAAGCAAAAATTGTAGTGTTTACAAAAATGTTAGCTACTTGTATAATTTTGTGATCAAAATATCCAAAATACATGCTTAATTGATGACAGGAAAAAACATTTACCAAACAATGCCATTTATTTATTTACCAAAACCATCATAGCATCTCCCACATGAGAGGGAGCCATTAGACTAGCTGCATGTAACAAACAAACAAGCGTCCTTTCTGTGACAATATAAATTAAAACATTTGGCATTGGTGATATACCTTAACCCAAAGTTGAAAATTTTAAATGTCTTTTTATTTAGCTGCCTTTTGCAGGAGACTCGAAATATTTCAGATACAAAATATCCATTATGTAATTTATAAAAAATCCCAAAGCTTAAATTTTTCATGCTTTTTCGCATCATCAATAAAAATTTAGCAAAAAGTGAATTAATATCAAAACAAAATCAAACTACTAAGCCAAATGTAAAATTTTGTGCAGTACAAAAAGTGATAAAGAAAATCAAACAAAACATGCATAAAGCAAATAAAATATAAAATCAACGGAAAAACACTGGACTCAATTTGGAAATGGAGTGATAGATCAATCAATGCATGAAATCAAACAAACATACACATAAACATTAAAACAAATAATATGTTAGAAAAACAAAACAAAAAACATGAAACATTCAAATGCAAAAATGAAAAAATATGGAATAAGTTTTTTTAATTTTTTTTAGTACTTACATCTAAATCCGAAAAATCTTGCTGTTTCAGGTACGTTAACCGTTATTTTATGGGACTTGGCAAAATCTGTAAATTTCTTCATTATCTTATGATCGAAATCTTCATTTTTGTTCTCAGTGTTCTCATTCAAAGATCTCGGTGCTCCGATTAATGAAGTAGAATTAAGCTGTCTAGCTTTCAATGTACTGACTGGTTCAATGTTTACGCCTTCGAATAATTTGAAATGATCTTGAGATAATGTGTCATCAACATAACCTAAAATATCCTCTTCAAGGGCTGTGAGTTTTTTTCTTTTTTCGTGATTATTGTCTTTGTTTTCAATTAAATCAATGGCATCGTTCAACTGTTTGATAACTTCATCTTTTTTGTTAGTGTTTACATTTTCAGTCTTGACATTTTCGACAATTGGAATTTTAAAATTTATATCTAAAGGTAATGGCTTGAAAGTTTGATATTCTAAATCCGTGATTTTTGTATTATTTGTTTCTTCTGATGATTTATTATTATTTAGATTCAAAGAAGTTGAAGTTTCAATGTCTTCTGCTTTTCTTTCTGTGATTGATGGTCTCAACATTGGACTGATATTTGGTATTGTTTTTTCTGTTAATATTTTAGCTTCATTTATATTTGAAATGCTACCACTTCTTCTAACACTAGAATAACAATTTGATAAATTAACGTTAATAAATAATACTAAAAACACTGTTGAAATGTGCAAACTAATTATATTTGGTATTTTGAAAGTTCTTTGTATTGAAAAAGCTTTTCGATGACTTCCCTCCATTTTCCTTTTTTTTATCTTGTTTTATTTTTCTAAATCAGTGATGTATTGCTGGTTTCTCGCATTTCTATCAACTCATTTCTTCTACAGCTTTCTTCTTCTCAACCTGCAAAAAAAAAAAAAAATATTTATGAGAAATGGTTGAAAATTAGGTGAGACGGTTGTACCTACCAATACCACTCCCCGCTCTTCTACTTCAATCCCTGCACCCACCCCTCTCTCCCCTCTGTGACCACCTTCAATTTTTGTAAAGGACATTATACTGATTCAGTACTCTCGTGGGGCTTTTTGGATGAGGAGGACACTAGCTGTGACTGCGGGGAGGTGCAGAGTGATTCTCATTTATTGCAATGCCCGCTGATGCGGAATGCATGTAATGAGAATGACCTATTGATGGCGAATGACAAGGCGATATACGTCGCTGAATACTGGAGTGGCAATGTCTAAAGTCCGGACCCGAAAAGTATGTAGTAAGTATTCTTGAGAATGCCCATTGAAGTGGGCGAAAACATTAGAGTTTAAATAAATATAATGAAAATATAACAGTGTTTTTAATTATTTATAAATTATTTATGAGAAAAATTTGTAGCTTACACCAATTATGTAAATAATATTGATACTCAATTACTCGGTGCAATAGTTTATCTAGTTAGCTATTTAATCATTACACGTACTTTACATATAATTGCATAATAATAATAATGTCTGCAACAAGAAGCATGGAAACCGTCCACCTCTTGAACTCACTTGACCTGATCCGGTAAAGAACTCAAGAATCCGTAACAAAGTAAGTGGTATTTATAATTACGGAGAATAATAATTCTCAACAATCCACAGTAAATTGTGATAATTGTTACCTAAGCTATCACAGACTGCAGTTGGACTAATTGAATGCTTCCTATGTGAAGTACATAAATGAAGGTGTAATTACGGTTGCAATTGTTAAATTATAGGAACTCTTTACGGATATTCATTCTTGAATCTTCGGAGAATTGAATATGGTAGAATTATTATTATTCTGACCGTTTGTAGGAATTGGAAGTTGTGGATGAATGAAGACTATGATAGTGATTGTACATAATTAAAGTTGAAAATGAGTTATATAGGTACATGAAACATGAGATTATTTTGAAGGTAGTGCAATAGTCTATCTAAATATATACAGCCAATTTTTTTCCTTAGCATCGCGTGGTAGACCTTTTCAAATTCTAAAGTTTAATTTATCGACCGACGGTTCTTGGTGGAAGTACATATTAATAATTTTTAAAATGAAACACAATATGAAGTAGACTTTACTTTTGCCTGACGATGAGAGCGGAAGTTCTTGAAAGCCGGCTCGCAAAAATAAATTAAGTCAATGGTGGAATAACTACATATTGTGTTTCATTTTAAAAATTATTTTGAAATCCTTATCAAATCAACTGGGAAGTAGAAGCCTACAATATGGCTTGATGTTTTGATATAACTAGAATCCTTTCACATAGTAAGTTTTACTTCCTTGTAAGTGGTGGAGATGTTTACATTTACGGTCTACGTTTAAATAGTGGAGATGTGTACATTAACAGATGTTCAAAAGACATTTAGAAGGTTCATGTTCTTTCATGAATAAGCAAATTGATATATTATTATATCTTATGAAATTGATAGCAGAATTCTTACGTCATACGTCAAAGAGCAAAAGGCCCCATTTAAAAAAATAGTTCATAAAATTTAAGGCAATGAAATATAAATTTCCAGATTTTTTTTAATAATTATGCCTATTTTCCGCAGTATCTTAAAAAGAAACAGTGTTCTTGCACGTAGAAAGGTTTCAGTGAGTTATTATGTAGGTTTCGTAACATATGACGTGAAACATAGCCACGAGAAATTTAGAAAATCAATGGATGAAAGCTTCCCAGTAAATTCAGCTATACAAATCACAGATATTCAATTTACCTATTTTCAAGTCACTTTTATCACTATTAGATATATGCAAATATATCACTACAAACCACAGTGAGTTTACAAAGAGGCAAGTGAGGCAGCCTCTTTCCATAATATAAAACTTCATGAATAATAAAATGTAGCATAAAGGCCTTGTTATATTTTATAACAAAATTTCAACTATGAGTAAAGTATTATACTGCGACTGTGATTATACGTGTGTTGTCAACATCATATTACCTCAAGTTTATACGACTACTTTACCCATGTAATATGTAGAAGTATGTTAAATATAAAGGCAACAACTATACTGTAATATTGTACAGTGTAACTGTACATTAAAACACACATGACGTATACACTGTCATACTAATTATTCTTATTATTGACAATATTTAGGTGTAATTAAATCATGAGATCATCATGAAATCATGAGAACAGCGGTATCATCACCATTTTTTGATGCATATTTTTATAACAATAATTCACTCGGCAATGATCTTTGGCTTTACAATGGATATCTTCAAGTAAGCAAAAAGCTATGGCAGATTACATGTTTGATAGGTAAATAAAGGGAGAAAGTCAATATTCATACCAAAATTTGGTTTTCAAAAGAACGAAAGTAATATACGTTTAGTGTAACGAGGAAATATTAGTGAACTGTGACTTTTTAAAAAAAAAAAGATATAGGTATCTGAGTTTATTATAAACTTATTTGAGTACTTGGGTTTAGTTATCCACAAAGATGGAGGGTGTGCAGCAGATGTAGACCATAGATCAGGTAGGGTAGCTAGAGTTTAGAACAGTGTCTGGAGTCTAATGTGACCATTAAGTTAAATAAATTAACCATTAAGCTTAAAGGTATAATATACCAGACCATCGTCAGGCCCTCGATAATGCATGGCTCCAAACGCAGGTCCGTATAAAACAGTTTCACCTGGCAATATGAGACGACAGAGATGCGAATTCAGGTGGTCTGCGGGTATATTAATAAAAATAATAATGAAAATTTCTCGCATTTATGGTACCATGGGTGTTACAGACATAAATAGCAAACTAGAAGAGAGGCAACTGAGACAGTATGGGCACATTAAAATTAGCATACTAGCATATTAAGACAAGACAGAACATACCGTTAAAAAAGTCGTGTCAATGAATCGCCCTCGACATCCATCAAGAGGGAAATCAAAGAATATCTGAATGTTTCAATGCAACAGGTCCCGCGGAGAAATGGTCTGAGTGGAGATGAATATACAACTTTAGGTAGAGAAGACAAACTCAAGCAGCCTTTAGAGGAAATAATTTGGGATAGTACCAGAAAGATGAAAAAGTTAAGTGAAAAGCGGTTTCAGGTTGAGATTATTTGCATTAAGTACCATTTCAGTACATGTAGGAAGCGATAATACCGTTTTTTGTCAGTTGTTCTCTACGTTGATCACAATACAAACAATTTTAAAAGCAATGCATTCAAATTAAATACAATCCATATAAAGAGGGCGAGCTCATCACGAACAATCTCTTCCAACTAACCTGAAAATGAACAAAAAAAGTAGTAATAATAATACGTTACGCATTCTTAACGAAACTAATAGAAATGCTTTTCTTTTTTCATATTATTCGAAAGGTGAACTGTGAAAGGTGTATGTATAAGGTTGTATTTGGGTTTATAACAAAAACCCAGATATATCTTTTTTTTAAAAAAAAAAAAAAAAGGTCGTGCACTCAAAATTTCATGAAAACAATTTAATTATACAAAAATGAGTGAATAAAATAAATACCTTCCATTTATGAGATAATGAAATGCTAAAATTTCTACCTTTATTTTCTAGTACTACCTACTCAAAATAATACGAAAAACAGAATACAACTCTCAGAAAGTGTTCAAAATTACGTTTATAAATATTAATAAAAATGACATAATATCGATGGTATAAAGCACAAAAGACACATGTCCACATTTGACAGTTAAGAGAAAGTTAAGTCAAGTCAAGTCAAGTCAAGACAGTTAAGTCCACCTGCCCATGCGGGGAAACCCAGAGCATGGACCACATCGTGGAGCATTGCCCCCTATATTCCTTTGACGGGGGACTGAGAGAAATACACGACGCCTCGGAGGCAGCCGTACGATGGTTGAGTGAGCTGGAAGTACGGGTTTAAAGCCATAAGAAGAAGAAGAAGTTAAGAGAAAACATATTTTTAAAGTTTGCGATTCTCAATTAATTCACTAGCTTCAAATTAATGCAGAAGGTGTTGAAAATCATAACCTTTGTCCTTTTGTTATGTCATTTATTACTTATTTTTTATTATATTTTTAACCAGAACGTCAAGAATTACCATTTTTAGATGATGGTCATGGACATGTGTTTGGAAGTGTGATGGAAGCGCCGCTCACGGCGACTATTGGGATGCGTTTATGCGTGCACAGATGACACATGTCCGTCCTAGATGGACATTTGTTTTTTAGAATCTTCATATCTTATGTGACATGTCACATCTGTGCACAAATCAAAGTGCATTTGTTGACATGTGACATTTGGTTTTTATTAAATATTTCAATAATGATATTAAGATTGTTGGTAATATTTAGTCAGGACATACATAGATGGCGTTGCAAACGATCTTGTACATGTATAAACTCATTTTACCTAAAATGTGAACATGTGTCTTTTGTGCTTTATACCATCGATATGTTGATTTAGGTACAAAAATCTAATAAACAATTGAATTTGTTCATATACGCGTAAGAATATACATTTATGTAGTTATATATATTTAATGGTATTACATGTATGTGTCCTCTGCAGACATAATATTTATTCCAGGCAAGAAGGAGAACCGAGCGTCACAATTTTTATTTCAAATGGATGGTTCTACTAAAGCATCACGGTATATTCCACAAATAATGTAGCCAGTGGAATAATTGCTGCATGAATAAACATGTAGATCACCCTCCCCGTGTCAATGAAAAAAATAACGCATTCAGGATAATAATATGTGTCAGCACTAAATTGTATATGTTAATTCACTTACATATTATGAGGTTTTGAGGAAAATATCTTTAAGAGAATACTCAAAAAATTACAGAAATATTCAGGCTTCTCTAGGTTTTGAATCTAGTAACATCATGAGAGTATGTTATCGAGTTATTAAAACATTATTTTCCGCGACGTGAATACCAAAACAATGGAACCGCGAAATAAAATAAACACACAGAACAGAAAGGAAAAACACAACAAAAGCATCAGGTACAATAATTTGGTATTTAATCAAAGCTGTATTTTCATGCCTACCAAACGTGAGCTTTACAATAAATATAAAAGTCTCGTATTAAACTTTATAATAGATACAAAGGGGCACGTATTTATTTATCGACAGATTTCTTTAAAAAAAAACATTTTATATAGCATTTTGTATTATTATAATTTCATTCATTCAAACATTAATTACGGTCTTATACGTGATGTTTTACGAACACGTGAAAATTTTCATATAAATATTTGAGTGCGTTCGTATTTATTTATTCTTTTTTGTACATTGATTACAAGCAAATTTACACCAAAATATATTTAAAACAAATACCTTCAATCATTTAATCAATATATGAAGGGCGAGTTTATCGCTGAGGTGCAATTTCTAACAACTTACCCATTTCATGTAACATTCACAAAACAAAAAAATCTTAAAGGAAGGAGAAGAGGGGGTACAAAGGAGAAAAATAACTGTTCGTTTGAATAAAAAAACTAAGGCGCATTTTATATATTTACAAAGCTAAACATGCTATTTTTTGTGTTACCAAGTCGTTAAATTTGAATGTATAGTGAATATATATACGTAGAAGTAGGACCCTGAAGACCAGGCAGACCATTGACCACTGGATGTCAACAATTGCTAGGGACCTCAAGGAGGCAAAGTTGCGCTCGGAGGACGCAGGCGACCGGAAAACTTGGAAGATGAGGGCTAGGAGAGCCGACCCCGAGTAAATTGGATATAGGCGAGGGCGAAGAAGAAGAGTGAATATATAATCGAGAATATGGCCGTCCATGAGAATTTGGTGCACGTGGTTTTCAAACGACCACGCATTTTCATACCCCGTCTTTCAGATAACTATATCCTCTTTGTCGTCCTTAAATTACTTAAACTATATTAACCTTTCATTCTCGCACACTTAACAGTTCATAGCGTATTGAAATATTATGTTCCAATGCTATAAAATGCGTCAAAAGTAGGTAACTGACAGTTGAGAAAATCTTAAGTCAGATACAAAATGGCATAAAGTGAGATTAACGCTCATTTCTGTTTGGGAAAAACGTGTCGATATAAAAATTGAAAAAGTGATATATTTTTGTTTATGGTTACGGAGAAAAATATCTATATAGATTGTTCATATCCTTGTCAAAATTTGACAAGCAAATGATAAAAACTTTTAGATATTATTTGTTTTGATATTCCTTTAAATATTCAAAGTATTTTCTCAGACTATCACTCAACTAAAAAAAGTGTATGAATATTTTATTATTCAGTCAATACGTAATAATAATAATAATATGTATTTTCCATTTACCTTCGGAATAAGAAATGAATAAATAAATAACAATATGTATTCTTAGAATTTTCACCCCATATCAAAATGATTCAATAAACGAATGCGGTATGTGTTAAATTATTTGCTTGGTAAAATAAACACTATCTTTTATTTGATACATTAGTTAATGTTAAAGGTACTACTTGTGCGATATCCTTGAGATGACTTTTCAACATTTTCAGACACATCAATTGTGTCACCTTTGCGGTAATGTTACAAGTTCAATTATAAGTTTTATTATTATTATACCATCACGGCACATCCCACAAGTGGGGTAGCCAGCAGATCAGCTCCATGTAAGATACATGCAAACTGTCCTCTCCTTATTATAAGTTTTATAATTTTGTAATTAACTAAAATAGGTATATAGTTATTAAAAACTTTCATTACTTTCACTATTCTTTCATAGCTTCTATGAAAGATTGGGTATTTGGGTATGTTCCTAATTTCTTGCTTATATAAATTTTACTGCTAATTACATATGCCGTGGTTTTTTATATAGCAATATGATATGAAATACATACTTATTTTATTTATTTATTGATACAATAAACGGCTATTGCCTCAAATTATTGATTATATAATGTTTATTACAAATTACATAATATTATACACTCTTATTACTCTTTGTAGGATAAAGTAACGACAAATAAAAATTTAAAAATAAACCATGAATTATTTTGAATAATTGTCTTTCTTTTGATACTCAGTGTTATAAACATAGAGAGGAAACAAGCATTTTCTATTAAAAATCATTTTATGTTAATTAAGTTTAATACAAATGTTGGAGTCAAAAAACTTTACAAATACCACTAAAAATTAATCTACGCGCGACCAAGGTTTCAACAGGTAACCTCTCATCTCTCATTCTCAAGCGCAATATTTGAGTCAAATATTGCGCTTGAGAATGACAGGTTTCCTGTTGAAACCTTGGTCGCGCGTAGATTTATTTTTGGTGGTATTTGTAAAGTTTTTTGACTCCAACATTTGTGATTATGTTTAGAAACTACCACAACGTTACCGCCAAATCAATAAATAATATTAATTAAGTTTCACAAGAGTTTTTCTCTTTTTATTATTATTATTATTATAGCTTCACGCCGTGTCCCAGGTAGGGTAGGCAAAGAGAACGGAACGCCATGTCGCTCTATCCTTACATACTTCTTTCGCTTCCTCTACATTCATCCAGTTTCTCATACATGCACGCCGATTCCTCTTACTTAACACGCGACCGTCCTTGAGAATTTGATCCACATGGTTAAGCCACGTGGTTCTCGGACGCCCGCGCTTCCTCACACCCTCTCTTTCAGATAAATACACCCTCTTCGTCAATCTTACACCATCCATTCGCTCCACATGACCAAACCATCTCAATTTATTTACACGCATTCTATCAACAACACTCCTCTTGCAACCAATCATTCTTCTAATATCCTCATTTCTTACTCTATCACGCAATGTTTTACCTACCATTCTTCTCAGTGATCGCATCTCCACTGCATTTATTCCACTCTTTTTAAATGCTTTTGATGAAATCATTTATTTATTCAATGATAACTGTGTAATGATAGTACCTAATCAATTAAACAAATACATTACATACATATACATACATACCATCACGCCGCTTCCCTCGCGGGGTAGGCAGAAAGGATCAAGCGCCACTTCCTTCTATCCTTGCATACATCTTTCGCTTCCGTCACTGTCATACAATTCCTCATGCATGCTCTCCTGTTCAATGTGCTCAACACGTGACCGTCCTGTAGGATTTGATTTAAATGGTCTTGCCATTTAATCCTCGGACGTCCGCGTCTCCGAGCACCATTCCTCTCAGCCAAATATATCTTCTTAATCATTCTATCCTCATTCATTCTTTCCACGTGCCCAAACCATCTTAACTTATTTACATTCATCTTTGTTATTACACCAACTTTCATTCCACATTCCTTTCGTATATCACTGTTACGCACACGATCTCTCAGACTTTTACCACACATCCTTCTCAACGATCTCATTTCCACTGCATTTATGCCACTTTCATCCTTCTTTAACCATGTCCACGTCTCACTTGCAT
Source organism: Athripsodes cinereus (assembly GCA_947579605.1). Classification (NCBI taxonomy): domain Eukaryota; kingdom Metazoa; phylum Arthropoda; class Insecta; order Trichoptera; family Leptoceridae; genus Athripsodes; species Athripsodes cinereus. Next base: position 2,995,650 of record OX388309.1, on the reverse strand, counting down.
ACATAAGTGTTGGCACTAAGATAGCAGAGTGCACCAACCTTTTAGCTGTGGTGGATATGTTTCTATTTGCAATTATTGGTCGGATTGCACCATTTACCTTATTGCCAGCAACTTTTCTCCTTTCAATATCGCTTTCACACTTCCCATCTCTCGTGAACAAACTACCTAAGTACACACATTCGTCAACTTGCTCTAACACTTCGTTGTCAATCATTCATCTATTTATATTGAAATAACCTTTTTTCCTAGATATTTCAGGAGCCCAAGGACTCCTATTTATCCGTTTGGGTGAAAATTTCTTTATTTTCTTAACTCTCTACTGTATGTCAGTATCACGAAGCTAGTATACAAAATATAATAAATATAAATAGAGCAACTTTATTGTAAAGGCGCTTCCACCTACCCCAACTTATTCACTTGATAGTTACAGCCGTACAGTATTAAGCATATACTTATTACTTTAGCATCCGTATTCCAAATAGGGTAGGCAAAGAAGACGTAACGTCATATAGATCTATCTTTAGATACTTATTCCGCTTCCTTCATATTCATACAAACTATTTACACGAACGATGATTTTTGTCTTACTCAGCACACGGCTATCTTTGAGAATTCGATCCACATAATATTTTTATTGAAAAGGTATCCCGTTGAACCAGTAATACCTCCATTCATTTTCAAGAATAAAACTAATCTAATATTATCTTGTGGCAAACCACAGAAAGGGTAATCTACACACATCCAAAAATTACAACACTAATTAAGGGTGTATTTACATTGGGAAAAATTTCGTAATTTTCCTAGAGCATGTAACATTCAAATTAATATAAATATTGTTAATATTCTTGGTAATCCAGTTAGTAAGTGCTTCCGCGTTTCCATTATACTTTGTCTATAATTATTATTTCATAATATTTGGTATAAATGATTGTCGGATAATCATCGTTATTTCTGGTCTAATTTTGTTGTTACACGGAAAGATTTAATAAAAAAAAAATTGCTAGATATTAATAAAAAGTTATTGTTTGCAATTATTTCACCCCGATATTACATGCTTCTGGGCCATTTTTCAAACATGAGATAACCATCTGATATGATAATATTTCACTGAAATACGGCATTTAGAAAAGAAAACACACATAATACCAAAAGCATTCAGAACAAATTTAGATACATAAAACACTGTAATTTGGATCTGAAATAAGCCCAAATACACTGAGACCCACTTTCAGTGATATTGTTGTATCGTGAAGGTTGAGTAAGTTGTCAGTGAGCGGAACAGAACCCGGGTCTCCTGATTGAAAGTCAGAGACTCTACCATCAGGTTAACGATCACCTTATTTTCTTTAATTTAATATTTTATGTACCTAAGCAAGAATATGCTTTTGTTTGTTTTCATATATAAATAAAATAAATAAACTGTAAGTTTTAGGAATACTTTGTGATGGAAATGAAAAGTGTATGCGTGGATAAGAGTAAGTGGCCCTCTTTTATGCGTGGATAAAGGGAAGCATGGCGTTACAGCAATATTGATGCAATAAATAAATAAATAAAACTTTATTGGTATCCAAACATGTATCTAGTATACAACTAAATATCTACAAAGAGTACCAATAATGTCAATATTTCATTTGCGATTTCTTCCAGCCAACCTTGGACTTTGCAATTCATGGAAGCAGTAAAAGGGTATGGAAGGACAGGAGTAGTTTGCTCTTTTGAACGCTGATATCACAAAAGAGGTATTGTGGTGATATGCATTTATGAATTACATTATTAAAAATAATTTTACTAAAAACAACTACTACACAATCATGGCATATCCCACAAGACCAATTGCACGTAATAAACAATCAAGATGTCCTCTCCATGTCAACAAGAGCTTAAGACATTCGTGATGGATGACAAACCTCATCGCTATAACTTCTTGTTGATTTATGTGTTAATCCAGTTTCAAACTGATTAATAATGATTATTGTTAATTTCACAGTTAATGCTTTATCTCTAATATTTTTAATACTTTTTATTTTTCTTGACATGATGTTACATGACAATCTTATGGGCTAATGAAATATATCAAATAGTTTATTTGAATACACTTTTAAATTGGGCAATGCACAATCTCTTGTAACAATATGACAATAATTGTTTGTATTTATTTGTATGTGTTGTCTGAAGTGTAGTCTAACTGGTTTTGAATAAATAAATAAATAATATTCATCTTCATTATGTATTTTCAGGAACTTCGGCATGGCAGTACCGCAGTATCTCGCTATAACTTATCTAATATATTGCACCAGCAGGTACATACTCGTAGTAGGTAACCGATATTACACTTGGTATTTTACCTATTACAATTCAACGATCGTTGAGATAGTAAAGAAAGGTAGGTACCAACGTCTATAGGTAATTGGATGATAGGTTGCTGGAACCGGTATTTAGTAGAATATCCGGGTATAAAAATAGCAGGTAGTACAAGTAGGTACTCCTGTAAATATTTATATCACCCGTACTAGCTTATTGGCCCGGCATTATTTTAATTTTTGTTTTCAAATAAATTTCAACAAAAATCTACTACTACTATACAATCACAGAATATCCCATAATTGGAGTAGCCAGCAAACCTTTGTCTCTTATGTGTTGATTGTGCTTGTTCCAAGTATATTTTTTTTAAGTTATTCTACCTACTGTAAAGACTATTTAGCCGCATACTTTGTTAATAAATAAATATAATCAAAATTGTAATTTGGAAACACCATCTCTATTTTCTGCTGAGGAATGTGTTATCCCGAATTGAGAATACACCATTTGCTTCCTTCACTCTCATACGATTCCTCATGCATATTCTCCTATTCAATGTGTTCAACACGTGATAGTCCTGTAGGATCCGGTTTATATAATGATCTTGCCATTTGATCCTCGGATAGTCACGTCTCCGAGCATCATTCCTCTCAGCTAAATATATTTTCTTCCTCATTTCTTCTTCATTCATCCTTTCAACAAGCCAAAACATTTCATTTCGGTTATAACCCACACACTTCCATTCCACATTTTTTGAAAATACCAACAATACATATTCCATCGAAATAGACAGACAAACTTACTAAAACAAATATACAATTACAAGAGATTATTCACCGCTGCGACTGTTGACTGCTGCATAAAATACTTGATATTACTCACATAAAGCCAGTATCTTGGTACAAATACCTAGTAATCGATACTACCAAACTGGTATCATCATCTCCGGGTAGTCTATGCGTACAGACAATATAATGGGTATTTACCACTAGTAGTAGGTAGAAGCAGTAACGAGTAGGTAGTATCGGTATCTGGTTGTTGCGTCGTTGACCTACTAAGAACATATATTTTTTTTTGTTGAAGACATAACACAACATTCATAATAATTATTTAAGTCGAGTACCCACATACCCGATACTCATATTATAATACCTACATACGTTGTTGTATCTCGACCAAATACTTCCGCTATGATTGTTAGACAATAATATTGATCTTGTTCGTGATTTGAGTATTATGATAATAATAATTAGTACGGGCTGTTATACTTTTGGCAATACGATGTTGAACTGGTTGAACTCGGCTTTATTTTGATGTGTTTGTTTTTTTTAAGAATGTTGGTTTGAGTATGTGTCTATTCCATTCTATATTAAAAGTGCGTCGACTTGTTAACGATTGATCAGGACTGCTATAATTACAATGCATGCAAAATGCTGAAAAATACGTTATTTCAATAGAATATAAATACATATAAATAATGACATTCAAAATTTAAAAAAAAACTTAGTTATCATAAAATCGTATTTTTTTCTTATACACGGTAAATTATTTAACGTATCTTACTTACGAACTTACTGCCCCAACGAACTTCGTACCGCCTAAAAATCAATGAATGATTAATATTTTTAATCTCTTTATAATCTAACGTAATTGTTCAAGTGTGTCATCGTATAGTATGAAAAAATAAAATTAATTTATGTTGAACAATTACACTTAACTCAGATTAGTATAAATTATCTGCTGTACGTGATATAGGCACTAATTTATTTTTTAGATAGAAACCTATTATATGGGTAACGATTTTAATTTGAAAATATATACAAAAATTATCCTATAAATAGGGCAATCTGTAAAAAAAAACATCATCGTTGATTTTGTATAATTCTCCATATTGCATTTTTATTGACATTATAAATGTATGGCGTGAATAATTTTCTTCATAATTTTTCTTTCCGTAAATTTGTAAGATATTTTAATAACCTATCGGCTATTCCGGGCGGTGAAGTATCCAACAAATCAGAGATCACTCAAATCGGTACAGCCATTCTTGAGTTATAAATGGTGTAACACACACGACTTCCTTTTATATATTAGAAGATGATTAATCGAATTTGTTAAATTTAAAGAAATAACCCTTAAGTCCCTCAAAGCACTAGCTCTGCTCGATATTATAAAAAAAATGTTATTATATTTAGATACTGTGTCAATTGCATGTATATATTTCATATGTCTACTGTAGTTTCAACAAAAATAATTGAATTTGAACTACTTGATTTTATATTGGCACGAAGAGGACAGTTTGCATGTTTCTTACATGCAGCTGATCAGCAGATCCGATCAGATCAGCAGGCTACCCCACTTGTGGGATATGCCGTGATGGTATAGTAGTAGAAGTAGTTGAACTACTGTAAGGGCTTGTTGGAAACTTTTATATTTTTATTTTATTATTTAAAGAGTCTATGCCAAGTAAGTTCGTAAAATTGACAGGGACGTAAAGTTGTCGATTTTATTTGTTTGTTGATTTGAATACGTTCATAAAAAATAAAACTAATGTGTTAAGCCAGTAATGTATAATATAGAATACATAATTTAAATCATACATTCTAACCAAATAATATTTATGTAGCCTTTATATTTCAAATTTGTGTTGATAGCTAGGAGATCCAGAGTTATGATATCTCTTCTGACTAGTTACAAATTTACGACACTCGAATATTATAATTTGCTATGAATGTGTTTGAAGGCACTCCTTTTGGGTTTAAAGAAAACTTGGATTATTTACTTAGACATGTGTGGGAGTACAAATATTAAACTGAATGAAAAACCTATCTTTGTGAATACTTGAATTGTGAAACATTGTATATTCTAAATCTATTTAAAAAAAAAATCAGAGTTTTCTGGATTATTCATCTTTAAATACAATATCTCACATTAGATTTAAGCCAAAGTAGATTCCTACATAAGTATGTATTTATTTTACGAAATATCTTAATAAGTTTTTTTTTATATTTGATTCGTAAAGTCGATTAACCTACTACTTAATTCGCAGATAATCTCTTTCAAAATATTTAATAAGACATATTTTTTACTTTCCATATCTCTCTAGATATCTGTCCTCATTCTATTGACGTTTCAAATGTTTTGGTATTATTAACTTTCATTCATAAAAATCGTGTATCTATACTATGTTCTACATGTAATAGAAATAAAATTGAGATCAAAAAATTCGCCATTGATTAGTTCTCAATTTATAAATATCATATACCCTCCTTTACACGAGACTTGTCTCTATAAGGAGGATGTTTAGATTTAAGTTTTATCAAATAGTCTATGTATTGTAATGTCTGTATAATTATTGTTAAATAAAATAAATAATAAAAAAAAAAAAATATAACACGTTTGCCACATCTTCTTAATCTATAAGATATTGTATTCACTGTGTCAGTATTTAGGTAGTAGAATTCCGTAACGAAATTAGAAAACAAATGTTTTCTTTTACTGTATGATTTATTCTCGAGAAATACGTCTTTCGTCTTCTTAGGACATTGTCAATTTGATTTAAAAACTAAAAATTAAACTATAACTATTACTGTATGATTTATTCTCGAGAAATACGTCTTTCGTCTTCTTAGGACATTGTCAATCTGATTTAAAAACTAAAACTATTCCTTTAAATAAAACACTTGGTACTTCATCCACTGTGACTTTTTTTTTCGCGTAAAGTTTTACAGTTTTATGCTAGCCTGATGATGAGAGAGGAAGCTTTTGAAAGCCGGCTCGTGACCAATAAAGTCACAGTGGAAGTACTAAATGAGCGTTTTATTTATAGTTATTTTACAATTTTAAAATGAAACACAATATGTAGTTATTCCACTATTGACTTTATTTATTTTTGCGAGCCGGCTTTCAAGAGCTTCGCTGGAAAGCCGGCTCGCAAAAATAAATAAAGTAAGTAGGTAACAGTATTAATAATGATTTCAATAAGTATATTGTTTTTCAAGAAAGTAAGACAAGTAAATAATAAAGAGCTTTAAAAGTTTTCTGTTAAATTTTCGATTTGTGTGTGGGCTTAAAAGACGAGTAGGCGTAAAGCACTCTTGATTTAGAACCTTTCTCACACAATAATTCTGGGTATTTTATTTGATTTATTTGTACTCTCTGTGATTGTTTTGACCTGAAATTGTAACAGTTTAAAAAAATCAATGTCCTCTGTCAATGTCATTCCGTTCATACATTCTTCCTCGACACTATTGAAATAAGTGCAAATAAATAAAACAATTTTACCGATTTCAGATCAGAGTTTTTTTTGATAAATATTTGTGATAATTTTTTCTCAGTATTTATTTCGTCAACTGGTGTTCTCTTCTTTTAATATTTTTCAGTCATATTTGATTTCCACGTACCTAAATGTATAAATGTATAAATATCTCTATCTATGCTTTGAATAATGTGTATTGATCTAAAAAATATATCTTTCTACGTACATGTCGTAAATGATGACGTAGCGCGGTTCGGACTATTCTGCTCATGCCTTTGAAACATAAGGTTCCGGGGTCGACACCCGGCTAAGGCAAAATGAAAAATGTCCTTATTCTAATTATCCTGGATCTCGATATTGCGTTATGTGGTTGGTGCATTATATTATGTATATGTATGTATATCGTCGTGTTAGTATCCATAATACAAGTTTCATATTATCTTTGCTTGGGACTAGGATAATCTGTGCAACTTGTCCACATAAATATGTTAAAAAACTTTTGAACGCTCCTTGCTTGAACATTGATAGAATTAAAACATACAAATAAGATAAGGTTTAGAGTTTTTTTTTCCGTCAAGTATTGTCTACGAGCAGACACGTTTTTTTCTTATTTTTACCTAAAAAAAAGTTTGCAAATAAATCATTGGACATTGCAAAGTAATAATTTTTTTTGATCAAAATTTACACTGAATGTACGAGATTTATTTATATGTGACAGATTATATTTTTTTGATAATATTGTAAAAATAAAATTATAATAATATAAATACAAGGCTAAACAAGATTTAAGTATCGTCTTCGGGTATAATGTTTTTTTTTTTTGGAAACTATTTATAAGTTATTAAGGTTTGTACTTAATTTCAAGTTAAAAAGTTGTCAGGTTTACTTTCATTTTTTTGTCAACTTTTAACTGCAAGTAGCTTTGCATAAAACAAACAACCTACAAAAATAACAATAATATTAAAGCCTTTCTTACGTTGAACATTTGAGGAGCTTGTATTATATCCACAATATGTTGAGGTGATTACTTTCTGCATAATTACACTTTATAATAATGAGAATTTTGTGGTTTTGTAGAAAATCCTGCTGTGCGTAATGACCCAGATTTGGCAATAAAACCGGCTTTAGAAAAGGACACACATGTGTTTAATAAATTGCTATTTTAGATAATATTGCTATGCGTCCTACTTTGCTTTTATGGATAAGCGTACAAGTATCAGTATTCACCAAGCTATGTCCGTGTCTTCATCCGTAGTGTCACGGACAATGAAAAGGTCTCTACTCTTTTCACTAAGTTTATAAGTGTTTTATAAAAATCGAGTATTTGTAAAACATCATGTATCAAGACATTTAACATATTCAATTCAACGATGAGATATACCTTCCATCCTGAATATCTCAACTTATATTTACACGGAGAGGATGACTTGCATGTTTATAACATGCAGTTGTTCTGCTGGTTACGCTACTTGTAGGAAATGCCGTAATTGTATGAATGAGTGAGATATTTCCATGGTTTTCATTTATTTTAATTTTCTTTTGAATTGATAAGTGTTACCTGCAGAAAAAATACGAAATCATTTCCAGAAAGCCCTCATATTGATCCAAACAGCGAGAAAAGATTCAGAAGTTTGCTAAATATAATAATTTTACTAGCTATTCAAAACTCAATTATGAACTGCTACTTGATTGCAATAAAATTTCTTGATTCTAACTAATTAAGAATTCAAAACATTTCAATACAAAACTACTCAAACAACAAAAGCACTTGTAACTTTATATATTTCAATTCCTTCTATTCTATGAGTAAAACCGAATTCAACAGCATGAGTTCAATAATATGTAATTACATTTGTTTAAACATGCATAAAACCCAGTTCCAAAAGAGAAGCATTCATTTTTTTTTTTTTTTTTTTTTTTTTTTATTTTATTTATTTCATATAATATAAACATTAAATACAAATATACAGTCGCGCCAAATCCATTAAAATAGATTTGTCGGCGCGTTCCTTACAACATAACAATATATACATAATTTATTTCAACCTTACTGTAATTTTCAAGCGTCGTGTTAAAGGTTGGTGTTCGAATGTAAGACCTCACGTATAACACAATAACAATCTACAGTTTTGTGGTGAAGTATGCCATCCTTCTTGAAAATCTTATTTTTTTTGGCACATAGAGGACAATCTGCATATTTATTACATTTAGTTAGTCCGCTAGCCACCCCATTTGTGAGATATGCCGTATCGGTATAGTATAATATACATTTTTTTAAAGATATATCTGGGTTTTGTTATAAACTTATACACCTTTCACAGTAAGCTACTAAAAGCTTGTGTCGTGAAAGAGGAGTTTGCCGGCACCTGGTATCGAACCACGGACCCCTTGTTCACGAGGCCGAGGCTCTACCTCCAAGCTGCCGATGGACTCATTTACAATTTGCATCTCATATTATCGTAATTCGAGTTTAAATACAAAATATTTTATAAACAAACTTGTGTTTTTTTAATGAAAAAAGGATGTGAATATTTAAACAAACAAATACTCGAACAAACAATACCATTATTACAAATTGATTTTCTTTCTAAGCTTTATTCCCAAAATACAGAAATTACCCAGTGTTATTAAGAAAGACGATTTTCCTTTATTCGCACTAATTCCATGGTTTTCAGAAATACTTACCTACTTTGAGAACATTGTACTTAGATGGCACAGTAAGATAAACCTCAAACCTTTTTTTCCAAGACACTCACATACATTTCTGAAACTATTTGTAAAGTAGATTGTGTTAGTATATCCTACATACATACATATCGGTTGTTCTCAAATCGCGTATTGTCGAAATAAAAACGAATTGACCAATTTGGCTGTAATGCTTTCAGTAGGTATGCTTAAAAACTAACTATGTACAAGCAAATTATGAAAAAATACACAGTCATCAAATAATCTTGCAAAAGAGACTATTAAAAGACAAGTGAAGTAAAGGAAACCCCAATATAAAGAAGCAAATAACATAGTTCAAATGGATAATATTATATTATGTTCATGTTACTCGAGACCAAAAAACACAAGAATTTGCCTGTAATCAGCAGCGGAGAGACGAAGACCTGCTTTAAGTAAGTCAGCAAATTAACTTTTCATCCCTTCACAAAGTTTTCTATGATCTAGACGACTCTCGACGACTTTTAGCGTTCATTATTCCTATGAAAACAATATCAGAGCGTCAATACTGCGACCCGATTGTGTGCAGAACTCCTTTGAATGGATGTGGAGTAAAAGGGCCAATAAATTAATTAATTATTTTGTAGCCCTAAGCGGATTATTCACTGACTTTAGCGGCAATGTTGAAATAGTTTCTAAACATTCATAAGAATGTTTGAAACCAAAAACTCTACTAAAACCACTTATTTTTCTCTGGGATCGCATTGGCCGAAGGCTGTAAGGGTCCCAGTAGAGTATGGTGTTGTTTTAATAGTAATAATAATATTTTATTTTATGTTTCGACCAATGTTTTGATAGGGCCTCAAGCGCAGTATTGGGCTTATTTGTCTTAAAATAAACTCAAGTCTATGACTTAAACTAAACCTTGTTGAAACCTTTTTTGTTTCAACAAGCTTTGCTAATACCACAAATAAAATATTTGTGGTATTAGCAAAGCTCATGATTCCAAAAACTCTTAATATTAATTAATTTATTCTTAGCCCTAATTATTCAGTTTCTCAAAATTATGGTCAAAAAATAATTATTTAGTATCATACAGTTGAAGTTATATAAATGTATCACACGTTAACCACAAAATTTCTTTTTCGAGTTTTCTCTCAAACCACGGGATTCAAGCGTAAAAAATCTACTACTTAACCACATTTTATCACACGTTAAGTTTGAGAAACCGTTGTTCATAAGTAAGACACAATATGGATTACGTATATTTTACCAATAGAATTCTTTTATCGCCTGTGTTTCCCAAAATTGTTTCCATGGTCAACCCAAATACAAGTTTATACAAAACCGAAGATTTTCCTCGCGATAAGTAGAAACAAATCGATAGATTATACTGTATTTGAATATTTTTGCAGTATCCGAAGAAGGCGTTGTGATTTATATTGAATTCTAGATTTTTATTGTACTTATACTTACAAAGAATAAATCTTCATAAATCTTTTGAGGATTTCGGTGACTTTTTTTGGGTTTCTTGGGATGGTTGTCTTAGAAATTCTTGGGTGCTAATACCTATTTTGATCCAAATGTTTTCTGAAAAGATGTCGTTAAGAGAATAAGTTAAATATTTTTTGTTTTAGAGAGTAATTTTGAGGAGATTCATTATTGAACAATTATTAAAAAATTAAGTAGCTCTGTATAATGCATAATGTAATTTGTTTTATTACAAAAATTTTCAATTGCAAAACAGCCATCTTCAAAGTATCTAATCTTGATACCAATATTGTAGTTCGTTTGCAAGTATTGTAGTTCGTTTGTTTATCCGTTACCGATATTTTTATTAACAAGAACCAGGTAAACTTTTGCCCTTTATAATAACATACATCCGTCATGCGTGTTTTTTGATATAGATATTTGCATCCCGTGGAGCACCCGGTAAAGAATTGGTCTCCCACTCTTCTCCATAAGTTTTCGAGTGTCCTGTAAAAGGCAGGTGTTCGAAAAAATAAGACAATTTACATCTTAAATTCGGCGATGAGGTCTGCCACCCATCCTGAATGTCTTGATATTATATTGGCACGGAGAAGACAGCTTGCATGTTTTATATGCAGCTAGTCTGCTGGCTACCCCACTTGTGGGATATGCCGTGATGGTATAGTAGTAGTAGTAGTATATTTGCATATCGATTCATTATCATATCTTTAAATTTTAACGTGAAAAAACTATTGAAAAACATGGTGCTAACTTTATTCTTTTTATAGCTGAGTGTTAAGGTAATTCTTCACTAATCACACACAAAGTGGGCTGCGTCATATCCTCTTAAGTCCAGACGCCTGAGTCAAAACATATTTTAGCGTTACGTTTTCGTGTTCCAATCGCTAGAGTATAGACGACGTTGCGCCAAAGTGACAATTTTCGTAACTATTGTGTATCTTAGCAACGAAATTGACACTTGCTTCCAACGTCGTCTGAAATTCAAACGCTAACGGAAGGAAAACGTAACGTAAAAATGTGTTTTGACTCAGGCCTAAGTTCTGATAACCGATCTGATCACTTATGAAAGGAAAAATGGATATTAGAGGACATGGCAAACAAACACCTGACCCCACAATCCAAGTACCTGGTTTTGACCTGCCGAGAAAAGTTTGGGTACAGCAAAATAGAGTGCGGACAGAACGTGGATGCAGTTACATCTTACTCTGGAGATGGAGAAAAACATAATACCTTTTTTTATTTCTTCTTCTTCTTCCTCGTAATGTAGATCATCGATCTGTTAGGTCAGAAGTTGATACCTCTTGTGATGCTGAAGACCAGCTGTCTTTCCATCTTTTTGGTGGTCTTCCTCGGGGACGTGAACCGACTGGTGTTTCCTTAACAGCTATATGTACGATTCTGTTTTCAGCCATCCGATCTACATGGTCTCTCCAGAATCTTCTTCTTTTCCTAGTCCATCTTACGATGTCCTTCGTGTTGCATATGTTCCTAATCTCAGTATTTCTTATTCTGTCTCTGAGAGTTTTGCCCGCAATAGCACGTAATGTTTTCATCTCTGATGTTCTTAGTAGGTTTTTTGTTCGTACCGTGTCTGCTCTTGTTATTTTTTAATTTCATTTTATTTATTCTTTTTGCCATCTATTCAGAATGTCTTATTTTCATCGGCACAGAAAGGACGACCTATTACATGCAATGAGTCTGCTAGTTCCCCACTTGAGGAATAAACAGATAAATGTATTTTTTCCCCGACGTACATATATATACCTCACCAGCGAAAAATTTACGAATCTAATTGAAAAAAAAATTAAAGTACTGTATCTCTTTTTAGAGGAACCAAATGTATAGCTTATTTAAAAAAAAAAGTAATTTGTGTAAAAAGAGTAAAGAATGTTCATACAATGCGGTGAGTCACAATTAGGTACAAAAATAATTTCACCACCTACAGTGATTAGTGATACATCTGAATCACAAATGACTTTAATTATTATTAAAATATTGTTCATACTACTACAACACGTAGGTATACATATTAAAATAACAATCATAATTTTGTTATTAATACACAATATATGTACAGTCAACCAATTAAATACACAGATTCATTTATACATTGACCGAGTAACCGAAATAATGAAGTTGATAATAATTCACATATACATACACACTTAACGTGTTGTAGATATGTAATGTTGTTTTTCATCTCATTCACGTTGCGAAACAAGTCTTGATTTAGCAGCTTGTAAAATATTATATACAGTATCATTGCTGTTATGTATTCATTATATTATGTGTGTAACTATACATATTATTATATATTACACTCGATACAGCTAATAATGATGTGTCTGCACTTGTCTTGATCAGGAGAAGAAAACTTTTGGTTAATGAATATTTTTTTTTATGAAAAAAACTAGAAGTTTAAGGTTTTTTTTACGTAACGATAGTTTCTCAATATACAGGTTGAATTTTTAAGAAATAAAATATGATTTTATTCCATTACTAGCTGGCCCAGCGAACTTCGTACCGCCTAAGAATCAATGAATGATACATACATACATCTTCTTCCCCTTGTCCTAGTTCGGTCGGGGGCCCATTGCCCCTAGGTATCTCCTCCAGAGATCCCTGTCCACCGCTGCTTCCAGGACCTCTGGCCACTCCAAACCAAGCCTTTCAACACACAGGTTCAACACATGCCCTTGCCAGCTTCTTCTAGGGCGGCCCACCGGTCTACTGCCCTCTCCTACAGACTTTGTGAATGATTAATATTATTAATCTCTTTACAAACTCCCGTAATTGTCCAAGTGTGTCATCGTAGGTGTAGTGTAAAAAATAAAATTCATTTGGAACTTTCACAGTTTACCCGTTGTCGAGTACCTACTTTTTTCCATATAAAAAGTAATATTTTCGAAACTTGAGGAAATTGTTGCCATATATGTTGCAACTATGAAACTTGAGTGGCCCCACCCGTTGTCGAGTAATATGTACGGAACTTTAGGAAATTAATATTCGACGTAGATTTTTTTTGCCGGCATTTAAAATAATTCCACATTATGGCAACAATTTCATCCAGTTTCAAAAATAATACTTTTTCTATGAAAAAAAGTATTCGACAACGGGTGGGGCCGCTTAACTGCGAAAATTCCAGTTATTTTTTTACATAGACAATTCACACACATCGAGCTAGTCCCAACCTAAGATGAATCTTGTATTGTGGGTACTAACGCGACGATACACACATATACAATGCACTTTACATACATAATATGTAACACCCAGACCCAGTACAATTTGAAAAAGGTCATTCTTCACTTTGCACTGGCCGATAATCGAACCCGGGACCTCGTGACTCAAAGGCAAAAGTGCTACCTCCGCGCCCCACCTGGCGACATGAACAATTTATATTGGATAATTAACTTAACTCAGATTTGTTTATAAATTATCTGCTGTACGTAATATAATTATGTAAGTTTAAACCTATTTATTTAAAATTTATAAAAATTCTTTCCATGATTTTTCCAAAATCGAAATATCAGAACCACAGTTGTTGAATTGTGTGGATAACGATTCTAATTTGAAAATATATACAAAATTTATTCTGTAAATAGGCCAATCTGTGAAAAAAACTTCATCGTTGATTTTGTATAATTCTCCATATTGCATTTTTATTGAAATTAAAAATGTAAGCGTAAATAATTTTCTTCGTAATTTTTCTTCTCTGCCTACAAATTTCACAACACAATCTTGCATCAGAACTACATGAACACATTCTTATTTTCATCTTTAATAGCTCAATTTATGGTTCAATAATAGTTTTCCATCTGCAATAATAAAATACAATTTCAAATATAATCTGTGCACGTCCACATTTATGTGACAGATTATAGTAAAAAAATATTAATTCATCAGTTTGACACACCATTTTCATATTGATTATAGTAATTTGATTCTTAATATAGCAGAACATAAGGATTATTTTAGCACAATGCAACAGGCGACGTGGGAGCGCTTAAAGCGCCATTACTCTCCATATTGTTTTTATTTTTGAAATTAAAAATGTATGGCGTAAATAATTTTCTTCGTATTTTTTCTTACTGTGAATTTGTAAGATGTTTTAATAGCCTATAGTTTATTCCGGGCGGAGAAGAATCCAACAAATCAGAGATCATTCAAATCGGTACAGCCATTCTTCAGTTATAAGTGTTGTAACACACACGAGTTCCTTTTATATATTAGATTTCGAAAATGTTTATTTTTAAATAAATGACACTTTTTCTATACAGTTCAATCAGTTCTTCTTTCAATAGTATATAATTGTATGTATGTGCATAATTGACTACTATATTTGTTAATTGATTATATTATACCTAGGTACTTCTATCAGCTGTTTACTCTTGCAAATATAAAATTATTGTACATGTTGTCAACAACATATTTTATGAATATAATTTATTTTTCTGCCTTTTATTTTAGATACTTATGTTTAAAAAAATTGCAAACTTGAAATTACCTTAATTGATGGTAATATGTCATTTCTTTATTTTCTTTGGTTTATTGTTTAATTTTTGTCTAGTATGGATTTTTTTAATGAATTGTTTTATTTTTTTATTGCATTATTTTTTTGAATGCTTATGCAGCTGTTTTGCGTTAGAAAATTAATAAATAAATTATCTTGAATTTATTCCTTTAAAAATGATAAGAGTTCGTGTATTGAGGGTAAATTCCATTGTTCTGCACCTATGAATATAGGTATGTTCCAATGATGTATTCCAAAAATCTATAAAATAATAAGTAGGTATGTGTATATGTAATAATTCCATATTTACTTAAGTCCCTTTAATCATTAGTTCACAACAACTCTAAGTAAAATGTTCATCGTGCAATAAAATATTTCTGATATGGATGAGAACTTCGTCCGTTATTTTAAACGACATTTCATGAGTTCTATTGCATTCACCGTATGACAAATTATACAACTTTACTTCTAAACTGCACTTGTATAATATTAAAATGTAGGAACAATTTTGCATAATCTAGCCGTATTTCATCGAAGAAGCGATATTATTGACTATATCGTGACTTTTGTTACGCTCTTAGGTACATATATCGTTATCAACGTCCCGTGAGGGGTTTTAAGGTCCCCCATCGGGCGCCTCCCCAGGTGGTGGATAGGGGAATGCTTCACAGATATGTGTGGTACCGGGGAAATCAAATACTCGGGGCGAACCAAAACCTAGGCATGGACATGCCTACAGTCTACAGTCAGACATGTCCTAAGGGACCTCTCCCCGACAGAAAAGGTGGCATGGACTTGCCATAGTCTTACAGACATGTCCTATGGGAGCTGACCCAGAAAGAAACAGCTGTAACATCAATATGTCGATTGTAAACGTGGACTTTATACCCCAGGAGGGTACCCCCACCACCGGTGGGGGAGAATCCCTCCCCAAGGATACCTCGGTGTCTTTGGGCTGCCCCTCGGACTCTGGGGAGGGCAAACAACGACGTGGAGATGGAAAGAAGTCCACATACACAGAGAGTATAGATGCGCTGATAAACCCTTTCAAAAGAAGAGAATCCATTCAGCGGACACCACCGGATTCGCCTGCAGCACAGGATTCACACGGGTCACATGATAGAAAAGGTGAGATCGAAACGACGAGTAAAAAGCCCTTGAAACATGGCTCATCAGAGTTGGCTTCCGCGGAAGAAGCTACACAACTGAAGGGAAAAATAACGGAACTAGTGAGATTTGTATCTGCAAATAAAACTGTACATAGAGAAATTAAGACACTGGCGACTGAGATATCAGAACTGTACGCTCAAGTTATCTGTCAGGCAGAGGCAGACTCAAAAAAACTGCGTACCTTACAGAACAATTTTGAAGAATTCAGAGAGACGCAGGAGAAAAAGATAAGCTTGTTGAATGAAGAAATGAAGGCGTTGAAAGATACACTCTACTCAAGAGAGCAGAAAAGTCAAGAAATGAGAGACCTTGACTTGAATATAATTGGAGAAAGAACTTTCTCCACTTTCAAGTCTATTGTCGATCGAAGATGGACAAAGGAGAGCCTTGCAAACGTAAATATTGCAAAGGGAGACGTTCTCCTCACTGACACAGAGAGCGTCTTCTACTTCTTGGAGGAAAATGTAGGTGAAACAAAAAATGAGACAACAAAAAAGATTACTGAAAGGTATCCAGAATTCAAAGAGGGAGAAAAAATACAATGGAAGGGAGGAAAAAGTACCATGATAGAAATCACTACCAAGATAGGTAGTATAGAAAGAAAAAAGAAAATATACGCCCTTTACTGTGAAGCTGTGGAGGAAGAAGAACAAAGAAACATATACGAAATGTGTCATGAAATTAGAGACACAATTGAAGGGGATTCAAAAAATATAACAATTATTCCTCCAAGTAGATTTAAGACGGACATCATAAGAAAAATTATATCTTTTGTTTTTCATGGGACTAAGACCTCAGTTACGGTAAAAACTCCAGAAAGAATCCAATACAACGAAGCATTATCAAAAAGAATCCCTAAAAAAAGTGATATTATTATAATCAACAAACGAGAAGAATCGTACGTCGACACACTCAAGAAAATTAAAGATGGCCTTCAAATTGAAGAAAAGCAAGCTATCAAATCAGTAAGAAAAACTAAAGCGGGAGAAATACTCATGAAAATAGTCAAAGGTAAAAGAGAATATGTAGCTGAAAATTTGAAAAAAGCGATTGGAGACGAGAAACTCGCCTTTCGAGGAGAAAAAACCAAGACAATTCACCTTAGAGGCTTGGACCCGGTAACAGAAGAAGTCGACGTTCAGGAAGCCCTAAAAAAGTATAACCTCAAATTCCCGGAGCAAATTAACATAAAACACCTGAGACCTACTAGACAAGGAGAACAAATTGTAACTATTATCCTGAACGAGACAGATGCACGAAGCCTAATCAATATAAGAAGAATCAGAGTGGGTTTAAGCATATGCTTTGTTAAGGAGAGAGTGGAACTAACTAAGTGCTATCGCTGCTGGGCATATGACCACATAGCTAGAAACTGCAATAATGTGGACAGAAGCAAGAATTGCCGAAAATGTTTTGGCGCCGAACACTTGTCAAAAAACTGTACAGGTACCGAGTTCTGTCCACTCTGCGAGGAACAGGGACACATGGCTGGAACTAGTGCATGCCGAATCTTTAGGGAGGCTCTGCAAAGAGCGCGTCGGGTCACCCATACATAATTTTCAAAATCCTACAAGTTAATGCAGGAAGGAGCGTCAGATCACACGACATGGCCGCTAACGTTGCAGGTAAAGAAAACTGTGACATCATTGCTTTTAGCGAGCCCAACCTATCTAAATGCGGGGGTAAGAACTGCTACTCTGCTATAGATGATGGAGCAATGATAATGAATCTTAACAATAAACTTGGCATCGTTCGATACCGCAGAATGCAAGCGGCGGTGAGAGTGGAAACTCAAGAATACATAATATATTGCATGTACTTAAGCCCAAACAAGTGCTCGCCTGACGAATTTGAAAAACACTTGGATAACATCGAGCGTGACATGAGAACCCATAGAAAAATTAAGAAGATCATAATAACCGGAGACCTAAATGCAAAACACCCCTGCTGGGGTGGTATTGTAAAAAATAAAAAAGGATCGATACTTCTGGAATGGATAAGCTCAGTAAATATGAACTTGCTGAACGACGGCAAAAAACCGACATGTGTGAGACCGAATGGGTCGTCATACATTGACATCACTCTGGTAAGCGAAGATATTCTGCAAAGATGTCCTACTTGGGAAATACTAGAAGAAGAAACGATGAGTGACCATGTTTTCATACTAACAAACATCCCAGAAGAACGCCCATGTAACGGATACAATTACGTTCGAGGAAAAACCGACATAGACTTATTTAGCAGATACTTCAAACAATTAATTGAAGGGAAAGAAGTCAGTGCACACGAATGCGAAAGATCACTAACAGAAGCATTCGAAAAGAGTACACCACGCATTAGGTGCGAAAAAAATCAACAAATACCTTACTGGTGGAACATTGACATCCAAAAGAGCGTGAGTGAAGTAAACAAGAAACGAAGAGCGTTTCAAAAATCTAATTTACCGGAGATCAGAAATGAGCTTCAAACTTCATACAAACATGCCAAGACCGAACTTAAACAGAAAATCATCAAAGAGAAAAGAAAATTCTGGGACAAACTGTGCAGCGAGTTGGATACAGATATATTCGGTGACGCTTACAGAATAGTCAAACACCAGATGAGAATACCAAATCCAGAGACGACCCTAGAGATGAGTGATAGAAAAAGAGCATTCAAAGAATTATTCATCTGTGAACGCCCTAGGATAGTGATCGAAACTGTAGAAGGCAACTCTACAGGCCATACCACGCTTGACCATAATGTAACTGACGAAGAATTGAAACAGGTAATCAAGCGAATAAAAATAGGAAAAGCTCCAGGTCCAGACAAAATTCCCCCCCATGCTGTAAAAACTGCAATGGAAATCAGCCCTGAGTATTTCAAGAGCCTTTTTGATAATATCCTGACCGAAGGGAAACTCCCGAAACAATGGAAAAAAGCTGGACTAATACTAATTGAAAAGCCCAAGAAGGCACCACAGGATCCAACCAAATACAGGCCTATATGCTTGCTAAATGTAATAGCTAAGGCATTCGAAAGCCTTCTAAACACAAGGCTTGTGTCCGAAATAGATAAAAAAGATGGATTTAATAGCAGTCAGTTCGGGTTTAGAAAAGGAAAAACCACGGTTCATGCAATAGACAAAGCAGTGACACTAGCAAAATCGGCGTTGGCATCAGGAAAAAGCAATTGCTTGATCCTCATTGATGTAAAAAATGCTTTTAAAACTGCAGACTGGAATAAAATCTTAACTAAAATAAGAAATAAGAAAATAGATGGATACCTTCTGAATATTCTATCAGACTACCTGACAGAGAGACGCGTCCTATTGGATAAGAAACATGAAGAAGAGGTTTACGGTGGAGTACCACAAGGGTCAGTCCTGGGTCCCACACTATGGAATATCCTGTACGATGACGTAATGGACGTTGAAGTAGCAGAACAAGTGGAGATGGTTTGCTATGCTGATGATTTAGCGATATCCGTTACAGCAGCGAACAGCAGAGAACTAGTAGCAAAAACAAATAGAGCCTTACACGCTGTAAATATGTGGATGGAAGAAAACGGATTGCAAATCGCACCAGAAAAAACGGAGGCAGTGATCATTGGAAAGAAGAAAGGGTACTCCGAAGTTAAATTCCAACTGGGAGGAGTAACAATTAAGCCGGTCTCTCAGGTGACGTATCTCGGAGTGATTATAGATAACCGCCTCTCAATGAATGCCCATATAAAGAAGGTATGTGAAAAAGCACAGAAGACAATAAGGGCCCTCAGCTGTTTAATGCCCAATACAAGAGGCCCGGGACCAAAAAAAAAGAAAGATGCTGGCAATGGCAGTCCAATCCATAATCTTATACGCAGCGCCTATATGGGCACACACCGCCAACAAAACAGAAAAAAACCACAAAGAGATCAGAAACACTCAGAGACTGACAGCATTAAGGGTATGCAGTGCATACAAAACAGTATCAACAGATGCTGCTCTTGTGCTGGCTGGCTTGGTGCCCGTGGAACGTCTGGCAAAGGAGCGTTCAAGGCTGTTTAAAAATTACACCACAATAACAGAAGAAATTAAAAATGAAGAAAGACGAACCACACTGGTGGAATGGCAACAAGCATGGAACCAGGCATCTAGCGGAAGATGGACATATCGTCTGATAAGGGAGATCGAGCCTTGACTGAAGAGAAAGCATGGAGAAATAAGCTTTAGAATAACGCAGTGTGTGACGGGTCATGGTGTCTTCGGCAAATATCTCCGCAGAATACAAAAGGCCCCAACAGAAGGGTGTATGTACTGTGAGGAGGAAACGGATGACCCTGAACATACCTTGTTTGCGTGTACGAGATGGCAAGAACAACGGGAGACCTTGATAACCCAGATAGGCCGTTTCGATGCCGATTCCATGATACAGTCAATGCTGCAATCCCCATATGTATGGAGTAGGGTGGGCAGTTACATGGAAGAGATAATAGCCCAGAAAGAAAGGGATGAAAGGCGACTGCAAATGGAGGAATAATATGTCAAAGTTTGCAGTTTGGGTAGACCGAAAGGTAGGAACCAAGCTGCAAAGGAAGAGGAGGGGTTTTAGCCGGTAGAAGTCCGGCACTACCCGGTCTGAAAGGCCGGGTGTCCATGATGGATTTCCCCTCCACTAAAAAAAAAAAAAAAAAGGTACATATATCGTTGCTATGGAAACGGTGTATGGTGAAAAGTCATATGAAATTAATACTACTACTTTATCATCATGGCATATCTGACGAGTAAAATATCCAGCAAATCAGTTGCATGTAATAAACATGCAAGCTGTCCTCTCCGTGACGACAAAAAATTTAGACATTCAGGTTAGGTGGCAAATCCCATTGTTAATATTAAAAGGTGAAATGTTTCTACTTTTTGAACACCTGCTTTTAACAGGGCATTCGAATATTTACGGACCAAAAAAAGTTTAAGTTACATATTTATCTTTAATAATTTGTAGAGGTGTTCAACATTAATTAAATAATGAAATAAATAACAAAAATTATACAAATTCCACACTTCATTGTAAAAAGAATTTCATGTCTATGCTCAACTTAATATTAGCATCGATGTGTTTGGAAAAACCTAATGCGCCATACGACTGAAGAACATTGTAAAAAACAACCGCTTATGTTAAAGTAAACCATGTTCAAAATTCAAACTTTAATAAAAACATAAAAATTACCGTTAAGAGACCTTTTGGAAATATTCCATTATCACTACCATATTATTTTTTACCAAAAACACTTTTTATTATTATTAACCTAAAATAAATCTTTTCAAAATTATCGTATTAATTCATTATTGTAAAAATGAACTTCCACAGCGTTAATATCGGCAAAAATAAATCTATTTTACTTAATTTTCATTTATTTATAAATAAATATGTACTTGGTAAACGCTAAAAATATTCTAGTACCTACCATTACACGCCACCATACAAAAGAACATTTTTACATCTCACCTAACGCGCAATATCGAGGGAATATATTAAATATTTTCACACCAAACTACGACATAATGCCAATATTAAAAAATAAAATGTTTCAAAGAGGATTTTCAGTTTGACGTTTATTGTACCGTTGGCACGTTAAACAGCAAAAGCATCACCGCCAAATGATCACGCAATAAACCATTAATGTTTTTAAAACTGCGAGTGCAGTTTGAAGCTCTGTAGACCGATGACTCTAGAAACATTATAATACAACTACTATACCTTAATGGCATATTCCTCAACTGAGATAGCTAGCAGGCCATCTGCATGTAATAAACGTGCAAGCTGTCCTCTACGTACCTATTATAATATTAATTGAAAAAGCATCATTGTATTTTAAAAAAGAATGATGTTCTTTAGGAATCAGATGGAAAGAGGATAGGCGTTTTTATTTAACTGTTCCTGAAAAATGTGTAGAAAGTTGATGCGATAAACTCACCCATTGCACAAAATTTATTTGTGTACTTTAAATTGTTTATTTTCTCATGTTGATTTTTTGTGCATTAAAGTTTTTTGTTATTATTATTTTTATTGTAACGACCTCTAATGGAAAAATACAAACTACCGTTGACGGGGTAAAATGTGATAAGGAAAAATATACAATTAATGGAAAACGAGCGGGCGGTATTATGAGAATGTAGCCGCTGGCTCGAAAATTGTAGATCGCTTCAAATAATTAACAATATATTAATTATGTAATAAATTTCACAAATATTCATGGAATTTTGTATGAAAAAAAAACTGCGAATTCTTTACATTACTAAATATATATTTTTAACGAGGTTGTCAGAATGTATGTATGTTGATACTTTCAGGGATAAAAGTCGGTAGGCTATTGTGCTTTTTTTTCAAATTAAGTAATATTTCACGGAAATGTAAGGGACACATGTCGCTATAAATGAAAAATCAAATTATTAAATTAATAATCTTATTAAATTAAATTAAGATCCTTTCAGAGTTCTCCTGGTTTTCGTTAATTTAAATTGCTATTTTAAGATTTTGTTTGTTAAAACTATCATGGATAGTTTAAGATAGGTAAGTTTCATTTAATTTCCGGAGAATGTCAAGATCAATTTATCATTTCTAGGAGATCATTCTTCATTATGTAAAACAGGAAAGGAAAAAGTATGTATATTATAAAATATTTTTTTATCAATATTAGATTTTTTTTGTATTCGCTATGAAACAAAGTCAATAAAGAACTGCAGGGTTGCTATTGACACAATCTAAATACGACCTTGATATTGTCTTCATCTTAACCCTATAATACTCGAAGTGACTTAGGTAAAAAATATGGTCATTCGGATATGAAGATTTAGAGATATTTATGTAGATTGTGTCAATAATAGTAGCCCTGCTGTTTCAATTTTCCATAAAATTTGACACGACGGTCTAAATGGCTTTCTTTTGAATTGCACCATAATTATGACAATGACATTAGAACACCAGCAAAGAAGGAAAATCCTTTTGAATATAGGTGACACATTCTTTCTTTATGTCCTAAAGAGGATAGTTTAAAAGTTATGAATGAAATAAAAGTATTTGGTCGAAAAGAGTAAGGATTGATTTTTTTGTTGTGGCAACATTTGAAACAATGCTAACAAAAATAAACGTCGTACCTTATTGGGAAAAAATAAAATACATTAAATAAAATTGTAAATCCTCGTTGGAGAGTTTTTGAAAGTTCATTGTCACAAAGGTGCCATTTTAATAATTGGATTTTTTGAAAGTTGTCGTTGTGCGTTAATTTAATTATTAAAATTTCATTATTTTTTTTCCAGTAACGTTAATTAAATTACAAGCAAAAGCCATTTCATAATGAGGAAATAAATAAATAACAAAGGTCGGAGACTCATAACCTATCTCGTCATACACTATATCCTTACGCTGTATCTCTTGTGGGGTAGGCTGTAGGCAGAATGGATATAGGTACAAAAAATTTGAAACATATTTATATGCGTCTTTCGCTTCATCCTGTATACCGATTCTTGCGTTACACAATTTTTCATGACGCATACCGATTTCTCTTCTCAACATGCAACCATCCTTTAACGTTTGATTTGGGTCTCCACGCTTTTTAACATCCCTTCCTTCAGACGAATGGAAGATATCGCAATCTAGCGATTAACTCGCCCTCTGTGCATTGAATTGTATTACTGTTCATTTTCGGTTTTAGACGGCCGGACCTTTAGACCTGCCCAATCTTTGAGGACAATTTTCGTTTGAATGTGCTGACAACAAGGAGTCTATAACTCCTGAAATATCTGGATGTGAGATGGGTCTCTCTTTAATGATCATGAATGATAATCTGTAATGTTTGATGTTGTAACCAATGTTGAGTAAAGCATAAATGTAAATAAAGTAAATAAAAACATTAGTTATATTTTGAACCACTCTAGATTAATCATTCCAATTGATCACACTCACCGATAGTCAAGCTATTTGAATAGGTATTAACTAGGTAGGTAGTTGTTATACATAATATGTAAATATGTATCATACACAACATACCTACCTAGTTAATACCTATTCAAATAGGTTGACTATCGGTGAGTGTGATCAATTGGAATGATTAATCTAGAGTGGTTCAAAATATAACTGACATCTACACTTCTAGTAAGTAAAATCCCGTTCCTGACATCAAATTGTGTCAAAAAATTCATAACATACCTAAATAAAAAAATATTTGCTTCTGTGTGTATTAGGCTGATTTCTGGCCCATGGTCATAGGAGGGGTGTTAATGAGGATTTTGATTGGATTTTAATTTGATATTTCTCGCAAGATCACGTCACGTTAGGTCGTGTTTGTTAATTCCCAGTTTATTGCTTATGTCGTGTTCACATTTAGCGAATATCGTCAGGACACCAAAATATCGTCAAACATTTGCCCCGTGTGAACAAAATGACAGCTATTCTGAAACGATAAAAACTAGAAAAAAACGACATCGTCTCAAGTTGACCACCTTTCAACTTTTCTCTCGGGTGGAACAATTCGCGCATGCATAGATGTGGGCGGCATCCGTATCTATGATTAAAACTTTATAACCTTTAAACATTATAATGTTTCCTGCTTCGTGACAGTTGTTCAAATTCAAATTCAAATATTTTTATTAAAATAAAATTTTAAATTTAGTAATATTACATACACACCTTATAACTAAGAAAACACATTTATTACATATTTGACCCTCAAAATTGAGCAGTGCTCGTGCTTTGAGGGTTTAAACATATTTTATATAATTTAGATAAAATACATAATAGCGCTCACCAAACAACAACAAAAATAAACACATATCCACAATACAAACAGCAACCAAATACAGTTTCTTAACAAAACTCAACAACAGAGCAGTTGAACAGCTATTTAAAAATATCTTTCAGATTCAATTTAAAACTCTGAATTTTTTTTGTAGAATAATACTTAGATTTTTTGTCCAGCTTATTGTACCACACAACACCCAAATGAGTATAGTGGTGTTGTCCAGCAGATGTTTTTCTGGGAGGTACCTTAATTAGGCCTCCCAGTCTTGGACACGCACTAATATCATCCTGTTATCTTTTTTGTTGGTTTGTGGCGTTTGTTACCTTTATTAAAAGGCGCTTTATAACCTCTACTATAACATTTTCAACTAAAAATAAACAATTCGCGATCTCCATCTCGACGTCCGCCATTTTGAAAACAACGTCAAATCAAAGCGCATCTGACAGATGGTATCTATATCGGTGGACTGTGTGAACAGGAGTGACGATCAATGGGCGTCCTGCGAATTTTGTTTTTTTATGCAAACGAAATTCGCCTGGCGATATTCGCCAAATGTCAACATCCCATTAATTATTTAGATCTTTATACGCAAAAAAAAACTCTAAGCACATTTTCACTGATCAATATTCATCACTCACGTTTTAATAAATACGGTTTAATATTTATATTACGTTTTCCTAGTATTGAACCCGGCATCACTTGAGAAACAAGTATAAAATTTGAAAATGATTTTATTTACCTACAAAATTGGCAAAATCATAGATTTTTTTTATTTTCCAATCGTGAGCTGGGATATCTTCTCATCGACTACGTGATGTACTCGTAACGGCTATTTCAGTCGTAGACTTGCATTATCGAAGTTCCGAATTCAATTTTCGGCTGTAGTGTAAAATTATCAAAAGAAAGTTTGTATTTACGCTTAAGTGATTCAGTATTTCTGTAAAATTGAACAACATTGGTTGTTTGGAAGGAATAATATAAATGATAAGTTCACCTTTTCACTGTGTAGGTGTTTTTTTTTGTTTGATAAATACAATTTTTTCATAATTTTTAAAATGAAACACGATATTAAGTTATTCCATTGTTGACTTTATTTATTTTAGATTCCGCTCTTGAAAACCGGCTCGCAAAAATAAATAAAGCCGATAGTGGAAAATAACAATATATCGTATTTCATTTTGAAAATTATTAATATGAACTTCCACCAAGAACCGTCGGTCGATAAATTAAACTTTATACAATCTTTTCGTTATCCATTCGCTCCAAATGTGAAAACCATCGCAAATTATTTACATGCATCCACAACACACGCATCTCAAATCCGCTCATTCCTCTAATGTCTTAATTTCTCACTTTATCACGCGACTTTTTACCAACGATTCTCCTCATCAATCGCATCTCCACAGCATTTATTCCACATTCGACCCTCGTAAACTGTGTCCAAAATTTCCTTGTATATATACCTACAGTCATGGGTTACGGAACTAGAATAGTATCAATTAGGTACCGTCATTTTTGCCATGTTTTACATAGGTACATATCGGCGTTGCTGACAATGGGTCGAATTGCACCGTTAATTCAAGCACCGGCCACTTACCTTCATTCAATATCGATTGCGATTTTTTTAGTAAAAGTGGTTACAAAGAATATTACATTAATGTAGAACAAATGAACGATTCGAGTAAATATATTTATAAACGGACTCGAATATTATATATAATGTAGATTTATTGAATCTTCACGAGCATGAACTGAATTTCACTAGGTATTTCTTTTATTTAATACTTAGCGTGATTTTATATTGTTGTTTACTCGCGATTTCAATGGACGCATTTCTCTTCATTGAAATTATTATTTATCTCATATTTAATACTAGGTATTAACTGATAATAAAGAATATTATTAAATTACATACCGAGCATCTTAATGCATTCATTATTCTGATTGATCTTTATGTTAAAGGCTAGTAATGCGGTACTTATGAACTCAGAAAACTACATAGGTCCAAAATTAGTAATAATAATATTGTTGTTTGTCATCATCCCAAATACATATATAATACAAACAACCGTCGCAGAAAAAATACGTAAATATACAGAACTAGCAGGAGATATAAAAAAAAAATTGGCATTCTAGGTCCGTTTATATAATACCTTTAGTCATGTCAGCTACAAGGGTGACTCCGAAATCTTTAATAATTAATTTACAAAAATTAGATTTACTGGTAATTACTACATAAAAATTAAACAATCTATAATAATGAAAAAAATCCACTTGTAATATTGTTAGAAAGTTTCTGAACATAGATATTTTAGGCACAATGCTGATATTTTAAACCCATGTTTTGAGCCTAATCCTTTGATATCCCGTATATCTGGATAGGGAAATTTTTCCCGGCATTAGACTGTTAAGTTTTTGTGTAACCATGACTGGTCATATGGAGACTTATCTGGTTGTACAATGCTGAGAAGTGTGGATGGGAATTCTGCCGCCGCGTAAAAAGATACTCATGCTCTCTTTCTTACTAGTACTCAAGTATTGCACAGCCTATGATTCTGTGTAGCTGACGAGTCTAAAAAAAGACCGAAGGAAATTAAGATCAATTCTTGTGAAAAACAAAGATTTCAAATAAAATTTATGAGGAAGGATGGAGTTAGTTTTTGAATAATTTATGATTTCTTTTCCAGGAAAATTACAGCAAGCATTATTAATATAATTTACAAATGACTGATTCCTTTCTTTCTTACTTATGTATGATATTTCGTAATAAATAAGTAATAAACTTTCAGACAATGAGACCCACGTAAATTTTATATTTTAGAGGGAAATGTGTTTTCCAATTTTATTTGTTTAAATGTTTATTTTTTATAAATAATATGATTCTCAGATAAACATCCTAAAGTGTGCTTTGTCTTTTCACCATTCTTAACAATTTCACATAATGGAAAACTGTCATAAATACATTTTTTTCCGAAATATATCAAAAAAACTTATTGTGTTCTTTTTTTCACAGAAAAAGCTCAGGCCGGACTAGCTATGTTATTGGATCTGACGTAAGTCCTTGTACCTTTATTTAGAATCGTGTCAAAAAGATTTCTTATATTTTGATTCAAGTAATTGAGTATCCGGGTTCTGATGAAACGGATCTGATTTATTTCACTATCCAATCCGGATGCAAGAATATGTCGGCCTCATTAGTCGTTTTTCGGACGAAATCGTTCAAATATTATACGTAGGTACCTACACTAGAAACCATAAAATAATACTTTTATTTTAAAACCCTTTTGATCCATATCTCGAGTTTGTTAATTCAAGTATTTTCTCAAAGATTTATACAACTAATACCTTGTTTTTTTTTGTTTTATATAGACACGTAGAAAAAAATTGCACAAGTTTCAATTTCAGTAGGTACCAAAAAACACAAATTATAAAACTTTAATTTGAGTTTTTTTGTACTGCAATTGAAAATATTACACAAATTACACATTTTTTAAAACTGCAATAATAATTAGATGATTTTTTTTTATATGAGGTGAAAACTAGTAGGTAAATTAAATCAACGGTAGTTTTGAAATAATGTCAAAATCTAGTTGGCTTTTCGTCTCTGCTGATTTTTATTTATATTTATGTTAAATTTTAACCAAAAAAGAGAATTATTTGTTTATTCATTTAACCACAAACTAATGTGTCATTTTTTAATACCAAATCACGCAATTAAGTGGTTAATTCAAAAGAGCCCGTGTTTTAATAATAGATATAGGTAATGTTTAAAAAAAAAAATAGCAAAATAAATAAACAAAGGTTTTAATCTATTGTTTGATTAATTTGACGAGAGAGACGTCTTTCGTCTTGTTAGGAAATTGTCAATTTGCTTCGCTTTGGCATTCTACTACCTTAACACCGACACAGTGAATAAAATAAAAATAATTATCAGAAGTTGTCTACACTTATGTCCACTAGTGTATAGAAGTATTCTGTGATTTTATGTTTTTCTGATCACCTACTTATCTTGAAACATACTTCCGTTATTGAAATTTTCAAAAGACTGCCGTGTTTTATTGACGCGTGTGCATTTATGTAAAACAAACCATTAACACAAATTTTCGCACATAAAATTTAAACGACTTCTGCATTCCGACTGATCTTTTGACCTATTGAAAACTAATAAATGAACAACATTCTTTTACTAAATAATATCGAAAATATATACAGAATCTACTCAAATAATAAATCTTCCATCATTGTCTGTGGAGTACCCGGCGAAGAATTAATCTCCCACTGTTTTCTGTAAGTTTTCAAGCGTCTTGTAAAATGCAGATGTCCAAATAACAAAGACATTTTATACATCTATAGACAATTTAGACATCCTGAATGTCTTAATTTGTGTGGAAACAGAGAGGAGAGTTTGTAGGTATATTGATTACATTCGGCTGGTCTTCTGGCTACCCTTTACATGGAATATGCCGTGATGGTATACAGTAGCAGTTATAATAATTTTCTGTAAGTTTTGAATGTTTTGTAGAAGACTAGGTATTCGTAAAACATCACGCTGCTTTAAACATATTTGGAAACACTCACAAATCATTTAACATCTTCAATTAAGTAGTAATGAGGCATGCCACCCATTCAAGATCTCTTTTTTAAGTCATGAAGAGAATGACTTGTTTGTTTATTATATGCTATCATCATGTCCACTAGCTTTTATTGTAATGTAAAATCTCAAATTTCATTTAAATTTTTAATATTCGTATATAATTTCTATAATCTCGCTAATGTTATAGTATAGATGATTTGTCTACTATCTGTTTTTGCATAGGTAAAAAATTATGAATGGGTTAAAAGAATATACTAATAAATACACCATCCATTTTCCAGTTGCGGTTAAAATGCCTTATAGATGGTAAAAAATTTACATCCAAAGCTTGTGTCGAAATTTAAATACACAGGAGATGATAGTGTTGTCAAAAGAGCTTAACGTAAAAGCTCAGCATTACTCTGTATTGAGCTTTGTGTTGATGTGATAAGAATGTTTCCGTAAACTGACAGCTTACTACATTACAAAGTGCGAATTCCTATTCTTCAATATATTGTATTGACATTTATTGTCATATATCAAAGCTGAAATTCAAAGAAAACCCATGTTTAAATTTGTTTTTATTCAGCATTTTCAGGATTATAAATAAACTGGTGCGTCAAACAATATCGTTTTCATTATAAAGCACTACGTGCCGGAGTAAACACGAGACAAATTTTGCTGTGCCCACACAAAACGAAGAAAAAAATTATCAGAAGAAAAGGCACATTATTCGAGATGAGATATTAATTTTACTAGCACATGTAGCAGATGAGATATTAATTTTACTAGCACATGTACTAGCACAGCCAGTCAGCAGAGCTAGTAACATCTAGATGTTTCTAAATAAAATACTCATAGGTAGGTACTTCATTCGTGTCGGTACTGCACAATTTAAATGCTGATATTTCTTATTTGTATTTTATACCGACTGATATTTTTATGTTCTTTTTTATCTAGAAATGCTTTTATTGTTGTTTTACTATATGTGTGTGTCTGCTTCTCTCGGGGAGAGGAAGATCGAAGGAGTGAAGTCAAAAGATTTCGCACGTGGGGATTTGGCCTGCTAGTTCTTCAGGCTGGCTAGTTTTCGTGGCAACTCTTGTGTGGTCAAATTTGTTATTGTAGAATAATTTAATCGGATATTCAATTTTTTTTATATTTTTTTTTTTATATTTAACTACAATACTATCACGGCTTATTCCACAAGTAGTGTAGCTGTCCTCTCCGTGCTAACAAAAATTAAATCATTCAAGATGGATGGCAAACATCGTCGCTGAATTTTATATGTAAAATATTCTGGTTTATTCGAATACCTACCTGCCTTTTAAATGTCACTCGAAAAGTTACGGCAAAGATTAGAAGACCAGGGGGCCTATTCTCCAATCTCGATTGATGGATGTCGTAAGCGAGATTTTATTACTTTCGATCGATTTCTTAAAAACCCTATTCTTGAAAGTCGTAGACGACAAATGTCACACGATATCATGCGAGAATTTGTCGAGTGGTGTTTTACCGCTCGAGATGAATGTCACACCAATCGACATGTCAAAAATTGATAAAAATTGGCCGCCGTGAGTCACTCAATGGTCGTTTACATTTCGCAAAAGGTATAAAATAAAATAAACTGATGCCGCATTTATAAAGTAGTTTAGTTTAAATAAAAATATAACGAAAAGTTTGATATTGATTGTGACTCCTCATATAAAAGCGCCATCTTTGTGCGTCACGTGCCTCCCCACACGAAAGCGCCATCAACGCCATCATCTCGTGAAAAAAAAATATAAATAAATGTCATTTTTCGATGACCACATACAAAAAGTGCGACGTTGCCGGTAGCCTCTCGAATGTCGACCGTTTAAATCTCGAATGACGTCAAGAATAGGGTCGTAGACTGCCATTCGACTTTTTGTGCGAGTTTTTCAATCGACATATCTCACAGATGACATTTATCAATCGAAATTGAAGAATAGGGCCCCAGTTCTTTGCCGGGTTCTCTACGACGGGTACGAATAATTTTAAATACCTGCTTAAATTTTTTACTATAAATTATCTAAGATAAGTATTTCAAAAATGTATATGACTTTAACAACGGCTAAAGCTCTTGAATACCAAGGGTCTTGGCTGAAAGGAAATACTTTCATGATTTTTTTTATAATGTTTCATGGTATTTTCTATCAGTGACGTATTGACAACCTCCGGCTCGTGAATCAACAACGTCCGGTGTATAGATGTTGCTTTCAAATGACAATGAATAAAGTAAAGTTGGTTGGATTTGTTCATGTTAAAAAAAACTTTTGTTTCAATAGAGTTGGTGATCAACCAACCAAATAGTATAATAGTACAGTATGATTTAAAGTTCTTACCATCGAAAAAAAAATATTCCAATTTGTACATAAATACATAGATCTGCAATATTGTATTAAGACCACGAAATTTCCGCTTGAAAATCATTATAATAAAAAACATTTTTTTATTTATCTGTGTGAAATTTCTTTACATTTTATGTTCTTCTTCTTTTCGTGTCGGTCAACAAACACTGGGCACCTCCTGACGTGTCCACTGCCTCCCAGACAGTGTCACTGGGAAGAATGTGTGGAGCTAACTCACCTGGATGGAGCTGCAAGAGAGGTCACGGCTTTCTGGTAGGGAATGGGAATAAAGATTTTAATGCTTGGTTATTTTTACTGTTAGCTGACAATCATGTTATGTTTTGTTAATTCAGTAAAAAGAAACGTCGTCGATCCTTATGGAAAAGGCAGTAAATTAGTTTCTCTTGTAAACTAGTAAATTGTGCATAGGGATTGAAAATTAAAATAAAACTTAAAATTATTTTTACACTATTTTTTTTATCAATATTCGATCAAGTTACTGATTATTTCAAATCTATGATTTACTTGAGATTTAAAAAAAAAAATCTAAGGAAGCGAAAGTTAAAATATGAAAAATATTAACAACAAACACCAAGTTATGATATTTTTTAATGATGATGTGAAAAAAGAATAAATAAATATATATAAAGTTATTCCTTAATGTATTATCTATTTCGAATTGACGCAAAAAGAACGTTCCTACAGCGTGTTTATTAAATAAGTTTGTCTAATAAACCACTTATGGAACATATGGTAAAGATTGAGTTTTAAGATATTATTCTTTCTGTTTCAATTTTTTTGAAGCAAGGCAGCCAAAACAGAGTTAATGAATTTTTTAGATATTCATCGAAAAATATTCCAATTCAAAAGGTTATCTATATCTGTTTTACCCTAAGGCGTACATTTTATTCCCAGAATACGAAACATTTTTTTGCAAATATTCACATCAACTATGAAGTTTAAATGGGTTCTTGTAAAAATATTTCTTTTATATCACATTCTGAAATATTTACACACAAATAATACACCCGAATATCTACTTGTCGACAAAGTAAAATCTTATGTCAAGTTGGGTAGAATTTTTGTCACACACTAACAATAAATAATAATAAAATATGTACAAACAATATTGTTAGATTTTGTGCTAAACCATCTACTGTCAAATGGTACTCGGAAAAATTTAGGACGAAAAGTAACACATCTTAGAATATATTTATAAACTGAAATATAGTTTTTGAATGAAGTTTACAATGCCTTGAAGTACTTAGGCACAAAAACGACATTTTTATATTATCCAATATAATAAAATGTATCCCAAGAAGTCCTTGGTAAAAAATAATAGGTCTTCCACCTACTTCTGTCAATTTTTATGTATCCTGTAAAAGCAGATGTTGTTAAAATCTAACGCATAAGACAATAATTAATATCTGCAACTCAGCGATTCAGCATGCCATTAATCCTGATTGTTTTTTTTTTTATTTGCATGGAGAGGATTTGAATATTAATTATATGCATTCAGTCTGCTAGCTACCCTACTTGTTGGATATTCCTTGATGGTTAACTAAAAAAAATCAATTAACTTAGCTCTTTGAAATTCTTCTGAAAATGTTAATTGATGAATGAGAACACCTCTTGAAATCCTAGAAAAACATACAATGTTATCTAGTTTCCAAGATTGTCGATTTTTCATTTAAAAAAGTTCAATATATAGTTATTTTTATCAATTTATCTACACCCGTCACGGAATTTCGAAGATTATTATATTTTACAAAAAAGTAAATCATTTTTTTTTCAATATTGTAGACTAGGTATCGAAGTTAATAGTGAAAACAGTAAAACTTCAATAAGTGTTGGGTTCTACTAAAATTTTACCACAGATGGATTTATCCGCTTTCGATCCCAAGTCAGTCATCTTCTGACATTTCAATAGATAATGCAAACATTTGATTTGAACAATCATTTCGAGAATTGTGAATTTCTATATACATATTATAAGTAGGCACGTTTGCTTACTAATACACATGTAAAAGGATATAATATTTTCCCGGATAAACCATGATAGAACCTACATTGACATTATGTATCGATTATTATATACATATATGCTTATTAGATATAAAGAAACGTGATACGTGTACATTGTATTACATACTGGGTATTGAATGATAATCCACTCATGAATATTTGAGCACGTTTGTAAATATATTCGTTTATATGTACAACTACTATGTCCTCAATGAACTTCATTATTAGAAAAGACATATGTTGAACAAATCACTATATTTGCGAAAGCTCATCCTCTGGCAGGCTTTAAGCTTAAAATATTTGTAATAATATAATAATAATAATTTATTTTTTAAAAAAAATTACAGAACAAAGTATAACAACTTTTTACTTTTTAAGTTAACATTTATGCACTCAATATTACCTCACTGGATTTGCACCCGTATCGAGGTAATATTTATTGTAACAACTACAAAAAAATACCATAAAAAATAACAAAAATTGACATAATCAAAAAAAGAAAAAGGCTTCACATCGGAATGCTACACAGCAGACTCTCAGACTCGCCCAGTCCCAAGTTGAGGAGAAAAAAGTATATTATAATCTTCGTCATAACACTCCCCTCTGTACCTTGAATCCTCTGTAGTACGGTATTATAGAGTCTTGTCCCGAGAAATTTGTTTAATCGTCTTACAAAATAATATGAGGTCGACACTTGTGGCACCGCAAGATATCCAATTTGTCTCGTATACCTATTTTGTGGAACCATGTCCATAGATTTTACATTTTTATCCACTTCCATCATCAATCTAAGCATATAAATTTGCCTGACATTCAATAGTATTGAATTTCATACAGTCGTTGGGTTGGGTATGTGTACCTACTCTAAATTGAACATAACCTTGATTTAATATCTTCTTTATTGATAAAGATATCACAGTTTTAAAATGAAAGTATCTAAAAAAATGGCAAATATATCTATATGAAAGGTAGCAAGATTCGTTGTCAAACATTTTTCATTGTATTCAATTATTTTATATTTTTAAAGTATAAAATATATAGTATTTTAAATACAAAAGTAGTGTTCCGTGCGAGTGTCTACCTTTTTAAACTAAATATGAGCATGTGAGTTGTCAAAAATCAAGTTTTTTCATTAGGAAATAGTATTTTAACTACTTTCTTACCAAGCAATGTTTTATATTTAATATGGGCGTATGGGGTATCAAACATCAAGTTTTTTGTATCGGAAAAAGATATTTAGCACTATTTTTCACAAAAAACTTAATCAATTAAGTTTGTCGGTAGCCTGGAGGTGGAGTCTCGGCTTCGTAAACACGGGGTCCGTGGTTTGATCCCAAGTGCCGGTAAATTCCCCTTTTACGACACAAGCTTTTGGCTTACTGTGAAAGGTGTATAAAGTTCAATTTGGGTTTATAACAAAACCTTTTATATATCTTTAAAAAAAATCTCAAGAAGATTATTTATGTTGCTTTAATTCACTAATTGCACGGTTATCCGTTTATTTAACCCTCGAGCGATACCGGATTAAACAGCTAGTACCTACATAATTTGATCAAATAGGTTAGATACAAGATCCATGATGTACCTGTTATGTACAATATTGCCTCTCCTATAGCACTACTCTATTCGATCTATGAAAAGATATCACATATCTTATAATTCTACATAATATAATATGTATAATAAGTACCTGCTCGAATATCAACTCTACTCATGATATCAGAATATCTTTTTACATTATGTATACCTACATTATTATATTACGGAAATATCTCGTGAAAATTTATCTCGAGTAGGTACACTTGTATTAATATTGTAATGCCTATATCGTGTGTGATAGATAAGTTTAGTAGTACGTAGATATTCCCTTTATTTGAAAATATGTACGTGTAGTCAAATATTTCTACAGAATAACAATTGATTCGTTCTTTTTTGTTAGCTTTAGAGAGTGTTTTTTTCCCGGAGGAATACAGTTATACAATTTAAATCAATCTTTTTCACTTACGAATGCGTAAAAACACAGTCAAATATGAAAAATAACAAAATCTGAAACT
This sequence comes from Athripsodes cinereus, assembly GCA_947579605.1. Classification (NCBI taxonomy): domain Eukaryota; kingdom Metazoa; phylum Arthropoda; class Insecta; order Trichoptera; family Leptoceridae; genus Athripsodes; species Athripsodes cinereus. The sequence goes on along the minus strand of OX388309.1, from coordinate 2,959,475 downwards.
TGATATTTTAGTACATATTAAAAAGGACTCGGACATTTAATTTGCCATGAGTGGGCAAAAATTATACTTTATTTGAGGGGTATAGTCACATCGATATATTTTTTTCAATAAATCTTTCCTACGACAATGAGATCAGTAGGTACAGTATGGACATCATGGCGAGACTCAGTTGGCACAGAGACGCTCTAAGCGAGGAAATGATTCTGGGTATGACTGTCGACACTCCTCAACCCATCTGGTTTGGAGAAATGTTTTTAAATGCCACAAACGCTGCATAATTTAACGTATTCGTGGATATGTGTGTCTGTCTCAAGGTGGGATCTGCCACGTCAGCCGGGTCCTCCACCTACTGAAGTGGTAGAGCCGGAGATGCCAACACTGTCGTAATGGTACTGATAAACTGGAGAGAGTTGAAAGGATAAAGAAATCGTCACCTAAACGGATAAATAGGAGTCCTTGGATTCCTGAAATATCTGGGAAATAAAGTTATTTCAACATCGAGACGCTCTAAATGGAGGAGGCTAGTTTCTGTCTTGTGCTCCCGAGAGGAGCTTTGAAGAGCGAAATTATGCTCATGATGATGAAAACCTATCGTATAATAAGTATTACAAATAAATAAATCGTTGGTATATTGTATACTTCATAACATCTATGTTTATTGCTACAGACACACTTAAAGTAAGAATAAAAGTGATAATACAGTATACTTACAATATAGGTAATAGAGTAGTAGATATAGTGTTAATTTAATAGGTAGAGCGCTGACGCTCCATACAATATTTTACAAAGTATGAGAGTAAATAAAGAGTATTTTTATCATCGACATATTATCATATAGAACAGACACGTAGTAGAATTCAGGTTCCAAAATTAATGTCAACTCTTAATGTTATATCTTTGCTTTTTATTTTATGGAAATAAAAAAAAAGAAACGTTAATTCAATCAATATAATTTTTATCATTGCTGATTCACTTACACTTGTCGTAAATATTGCACATCATACCTTTATTCACAGCAATAAACTACTAAATAACCTAAGACTAACGTTTGTTTAAGATAGATATGAAAGTATTTTGGACCCAATATCAAGTCCCTAGTCTTTGATTAGGAAGAATATTACTAAAACCTTTGTATGGAGTATTCTGCTATACGATTGCGAGACGTGGACCATCTGAATCAGCCACAACATTAGCCACCCATGCCTGCTCATCACCATCGCAAAGGGCAAGACCGAAGGCAGAAATGGTAGAGGCCGACCGAGAGACACCTACATTACGGAGCAAGTGAAGAAGCACGTGAACTGTGGCACAGACGTAGAATTAAAGAGACTAGCACAAAATAGGGAAGAATGGAGAAAAAAAATTTAAACTCTATGCAGGCCAATCCAATGAATTGTAGCTCACTATATACCTAATATATTTAGTCTATGATAATATTATAATACGTCTATGCTTATTATGCTAGAAGTGTGCTCTTACTTGCGCGCGTTTCCATGTCAATTACAATAATAATAAGTTTGTAATGTGTATGCATTATTGTTATGATTGTTACTATTGTGTGTGAAAGTGCTTTCAATGAATAATGTATCTATATAGCTACCTTCCAACGACGATGTATTATTCTTTCTTCATTCTCAAACTTCTATAAAAATAAATTACCATAATATGCGTAGTATTCAATTCAAATTTCTTTATTCATTTAACATTAATCTCATACATTTTTGATTATGCCACATTATTTGAAACAATTTACAATGTGTTGCTATATTGTTGCCTCACTAGGTACAATGCTCCTTTATTGGGGTTAACAACAAAACACCGAAAACATTACAATTGTAACAAAAACAAGAAAAATATTATACAAAACAATCACAGCACTACACTGACAAAGAAAACATATGCCTATATAATTATTGCTCTTCTTTCATCGAAAAAATACTACTCCTAACACTGTTCCATCTTAGTATATCCCACACGTGGGTTTGTCAGCAGACCAGCTACATTTGATGAACATGCAAGCTGTCCTTTCTGTGCAAAAAAATAAGTCATTGAGGATTCGATCAAATACTCTATGATTAAATTTAAAAATCTTTGCAAATTCAGCAGTATTTTTTAAACAATATTTTTTGTAGGTCCCAAAGACAATATTTTGTACACTCTGGGCCCAAAGAACTAAGTTTACCTACGTTTTCTGTTAGTTCTCTTGTATGATACACGGCATCTACTCTTTGTAAGTGTATACCATTGACCCCAACCCTTAATGTCATCAATGCATATAAATATTTTTTTACCAACAGCTGTCGATACTCGCCTTCTGTATATTGATTTTATTTAATGGGAATGAATTCCTATACGAAATTGTATTTATAACAATCAATGTAGAGTAAGGAATGAATAAATAACATAAGATGCATAAAAACTCACGCAGATCCAGCAAGTCCCAAACCAAGATATGAATCTTGTACTATGGGTGCATACGCAACGATACACATAATTATACAATGCACTAAACACATTATTTAATAGAAAGAAAGATTTTACGATCGCCAATGATCATTAAGAATCAAGTGAATCTACAAATGAGGAAAAGGCGATAAATCATTGATTCAATTATTTGATTATTAGAAATGTTCGCAGAAGAAAATCTTCGTGCTTAATTATTATGCTTGGTAGGACATAATGACTATATTCTATTATTTTATTTTTCTTTGCATACTTACATAAGTGTCGTCTCTATAATTTAAAATCTAAATACATTGCCAAAAGATAAACAAAAAAACTGATTTTGATATGGTTGTCTGACTTTTTACCGCTTTTCATTACCAATACAATCCCGGGATTAACTGTAGATAATCCCGGGATTAGAAAAAAAGGGCCGGGATCGAATCCTCTACTCAATTGTAGGCTTACTGGAGAAGCTTAATTTAGATGTTTGAAAATCTTCAGAGCCTTATCGGATATCAATGAGAATGATAGGCATATTACGAACTTTACAACAATGTTCATAATTTATTAATAAAACAAGACAATAATGTTAAGTAAATGTTAGATAGATGAATAGATAAATAAACTCTATTGTTATTCAATATTCTCTTGGCTGCAGGTAAAAGTCAATAAAACAAATTGATTTTACGTGCACAACATTATAACTACTTAAATTTGTAATATTATAACTATACGTAGTATGCCTATAGTTTATCGAATCAAGATGTAATATATAGTTATTTTGTCGGATAGCGGATATCCGAGAAAACCTTTAAACGGATTTATTCACCATGTCAGTGTTTAGGTAGTAGAATTCCATAATGAAATAAATAAATCAAATGTTAAATTCTACTATTCGATTTATTCAAGAGAAAGACATCTTTCGTCTCGTTAGTACATTGTCAATCTCGAAGATTAATCAAATAGTCAATCTCGAAGATTAATCAAATAGTCGATCTCGAAGATTAATCAAATAGTCGATCTCGAAGATTAATCAAATAGTCGATCTCGAAGATAAATTGAATAGTAGAATAAAACAATTTTGTTTTATTTATTTCATTTCTTTAAACGAATGTACAAAGAAAATTGGAATGGAAATTCGGTATAATTTCTGACAAAAAGTCAGTGTTTGATAAAATACCTTATAAATTTGAATTTGAATATTACATATTAATGACGTGTTAATATTAAAATGCGTGTTAATTAGTTGTGATGATTTGAACATGTGGAGGGAATGCACGATGAATGTATGACAAAGGGGGTGTATTTGAGTGAAAGAGGAGGTGAAGGATAGCGCGGGCATCCAAGATATACGTGGCTTGATCGCATGGATCAAATTCTTTAGGACGGCCGCGTGACGAGTTAAAGAAATCGGCATGCGAAGCGATAAAAGCATGTAAGGATAGATCTATAATATGTCGTTTTGTACTCTTTGCCTATTCCACCTGGGACATGGTGTGAGAGTATGGATTAAAAGATAGGTGTTTCCTTTTTATGTAAGTTACCTACTAATTTATTAATTCTTTACTGTACATTGATTACAGACAATTACATAAAAGGCAAACATTCAAGTTAGATACAATCTATATACAGAGGGCGAGTTTATCGCAAAGGCGCGATCTCTTCCAACTAACCCAAACTAACTTGAGTTTTTAAGTAAAGTAAAGGAACCTACATATTTATGTTGGCCGATCATATCGTTGGTAATGCAGGAATGACAATTCATTAGGTAATATTTTGAGAATTTTCAATGATAGTTGATTAAAAATAGTACTATCCTTTCATGCACAAGGATGTCCCTCTTTCACAATAAACTGTTCCTTTAACAACGACATTAAAGATTTAGCAATGCTGTGAGAAGAAATAACTCAATCAACGCAAAGAAGTTCAGAAAGGTGAAGGTCGGGTTCTTGTCTGTGTTCCCGTGAGAAGTTTTGATGGCCAATTTAATTAGGCATGTTATATTAGTTTATTTTTAAAAACTTTATAAAAATCTCTTACTTGAAGGACATTAACCCAGTAGGTATCCGGTATCCGTCCGGATATTCGTAACATCTCCAATCAAAACCACAGAAAAGTAATTCTATCACATAGGCGCTATCTAATTTTATTGTTATTTGTTTATCATCATCATCCTATTTGTGGTTCGAAATTCCTTCGTGTAATACTAATTATTGTATTTACAATAATGTAAAATGTTTTCTCTTTACAAGAGAAATTTCGTTATTATAATCACATTAAAATATTATTATGATTTCGTAATAAATTTTATTCGTAGATTAATCTATAAACATACATCATTAAATACTAAGAAAGTAAGAAATGTATAGTAAAAGAATTACTAAGATTAGAGCATGTACCTACACAAACGTGATTTTTATTATACTTTACAATGCTCTCAAGCCGTGTCCCAGGTGGTGTGGCCAGACCGCATGGAAGTCCATGTTGGTCAATTCATCCATACTTTTTTCGCTTTCTACACATTCATCCAAAGACTCCATTCATACACGCCAATGTCTCTTTCTCAACACACGATCTTTCTTGAGAATAAACAAACCGCGTAGTTTTTGGGCGTATGTGCTCTTTTACGCCTCTTATTTCAGCTAAATACACCCTCTTCGTCATCTTTTCATCGTCAATTAGCTCCACATGTCCAAACCATCACAACTTAGTTATCATATCTTCCGTCCCTCACAAATAACCTCTCTAAATATACGTAGGCACTCACTGATGATTTCAAATGTCTTATATTGATGATGCATGAATGCACGTTTTATAATAGTACACCAACATTAGAGTATTATATTTAAGTTATAGTATTTTCTAAGTGTTACATAGAACACTTACCAAGTTCTCACTCACACAATATTATATTTTAAAGTTAATAATTAATTACGTGTTATATCGCAATAAGATATGTACGTACAGAGATAGTAAAGAAAAATAACAATGGGTGATTAAAAAAATAATTCACAGTAGTGACAAACTGTTAATAATTGATACAAATCACTTTGCGACCTTGACCGCTGTTAATAATTAAAATAAGAATTATTCTCACCCAATGCTGCTTCTGAGCACTATTATATTATTGCAATAATTATAAGAGCAGCGATTAAGAACACGAAACAATAAGTCACAATATTTATATCACGGAATATAGGTACGAGTATATAAGAGACAAATTAATAGTCTAACGCTTTGGTATCCGTTCTAATTCGTCTTAGTTTTCGTATTTTAATATTTTCCCGGACAGAAAATAGTCATTATATTTTCAATAAAAATAATAAAAATACATTTGAAATCATCTGAATCAACATGAAGTGTAGAACTGGAGATCAAGATTAGTATGCAGAATTGTGGCTAGGACTCAGACAAGATAGTCCAACGATATCAAGAAAATCGTCGGGCCATATTCTAGTAATAATGGTAAAAGGATGAAAAAATCACGAGTTTATCGACTTACCCATAGAAGAAGATTCAGTTTTTTTTTTGTAATAATCAATGATAAACAAATAACTTTATGTAATTTTATTTTTTAGGTGTATAGAATGTCACTCTAAACTAGTGACGTCACGATAAATATGACAATGACCGAAAAAAAATCTGTCCGGTTTAAAATCTAGCCGAAAATCCGTTTTTCAGTCAAAGCACTGTATACGTGTCATCACTAAAAATAGAAATAAAACATTTATATGTTTCTCATACATTATTTTCTCAAAGATGCAAAGAATCATAATTAGAGTATTATTAGATAGATACTTTGACAGCACAAAATAGTGTCAACGACAAAAATATTATGTCGGAAGTGTGATAGCAACTGTGAAAGAAAGAAATGTCACGAAAGAACTAAGAAGTGTTGGATATTTTTAGAAAGAGCTATTCGACTTCCTTTTTATTGTGTGTTTTGTAGAGAACTGCTTTTAATCGTCACGTTAAATAGCTAAGAATAAAAGGTACCTAAGTATTCACCTGTTCTTATTGTAGTGCTATATTTAGTAACATTACAACCTGTTCCAACCCTACATGTTTTTAACTATGTTATTTGTAAGAAACAAAAAGGAGATGATATTAAACATCTCTGAATTTACGATTCAAAGTAGGTAGGTACATATATCATATTTTTAAATAAAAATAAATTGGTAAAAAATATAAAGTAGTTATGAAAATAAACTAATAAAATGTCCAAATACATTCATCGAAAGTACCGCCGACCACCCGGATAGAGCAGAAGTCTAGAGATTTCCATTTAGCCGATTCTAAACAAATATTTAAATAACCATCAGAAAAGCTGCATGGAATAGACACGCAAGCCGTCTTCTCTGCGATAATAAAAAATTAAGACACTCAAGATGGGTGGTAAACCTCATTGATGAAAAACTCTCTCAAGCATTCTGAAAGTTTCTATTAAAAAAATTAGGTGGTATTTATTCTAAAGCAAATACACTCTAAATATTATAATAAAATAAAAATAATGGAAAACAGAAAAACTTTCCACGTAAATGGTCACTTTTACCTTAGTGAATTATAGACATTTTGTTCTAAACTAAACCTAAATTGTCAATGGTGGTTACAACAATGCTTCACGCCACAATAATTTCAAACAGTGATGATCGTTATTTTAATTTTTATTAAATCACCAATCTTCTTCCCAGCACTACCTCTGAAATTATTGCTTCTGAAGGCTGCTGTGGTCGGCCCTACTCGTCCATAGGTTGTATATTCATCTGTACCGTATGTCATTTTCATCGAGGCCATTTCTCAGCAGGAACCTGTCGCATTGTGTCATCCAGGTATTCATTGGTCTCCTTCTTGATTGATATTGAGGGAGATTCATTGACATGACTTTGAATTGAATTGAATCAACAATAACAGTTTAATTGTTCATTTAATTTGGCGTTATAGAGGAACTTACAATAAGCTATTATAGAGGATTTGTTAGTTGTTTACTTTGTTCTTGTAAACTTACTGATACTAACTTTGAGGGTCGAAAAGATTTTGAAGAGCCTTAGCTTCCGAGAATATGTATGGATTTTCAAACCACTCAACTTCGTGGAGTCTCGAGTAAAGAAACATTGTAATCCAATATAGGTAGAATTAATAATGAAAAATAATTTAAGGTATGTAAGCTTTTTTAGGGTTATAAAATATACATGTGCTTGTATCATTGTAAGGCTCTTTTGTGTATCGAGAACTTTGAGTGACGCAAAGGTATCAACTGTCATGTCACTCATTGTTGGTTTTACAAAATAAATAAATAAAATAATTATGAGAACAACAATTTTTTAAACAGTGGCTTGACACATTGTCGCATTCCATTATACATAAAAAAGTTGATTTAGATAAGTATCTGTATACTATCAACCTAAACCAATTGACTTTACGATATAGTTAGCTTTGGTGGTACATTACTTTTTGTACTGTACTATGTACCTACGGTCATAATAACAAATTCGAGCTTTTTCAGAACATTAAGTTAGCAGTTAGTTTCCTTATTCAAATTAAGTAAAGTGGCCATTGAGATAATGGAAGCTTGTAAAATGGCCCCGTGTAAATAAATTTATAAATTTATAGAAAACATTTTAATGTTTTGGAAATGAGCACTTTTTCTTGTGAAAATAATATTATTTTGTACGTAATATATGCGCGATAAGGGAATACCGATTAAAGTAAATTTCCAGCAAATTTGAAGGTTGTGATAAAAAAAATGGTAACTTTTTCCAGAGATGTTGTTTAATTTTTACAAACCTCTAATAATTTAAATGATATTAATCAACTGCACCACCAACAGATTGTAAAGTACATTTAAACCAGCCGAAGCCGATTCGTAAGTATCAGAACACCTTTCTTGTTTCCTGCTAACGAGAGTTTGCACAATTTATTGATTGTGTAGATGGGGTGTCTGTTGAGTTTCATCGTTCACTTTTTATTTTAGCTTTGAGCCGTGGAGCACTCTGGAAAGAATAGACCGTCCACTCTTTTCCGTCAGATTTCAAGTTTCCTGTAAAATATAGGTGATGAAAAAAAAAACATTTAACATCTATAATTCAACGACACCTTAGGTTCGCCATCCATCCTGGATGCCTTAATTTATTTGTTGGCACAGAGAGGACAGCTCGCATGTTTATTACATGCAGCTGGGCTGCTGTCTACCTCAGTTGAGTGATATGCTATGATGGTATTGTAGTTGTACTAGACTACTACTACTATTACTATACAAGTGGGATAGCCAGCAGAATAGTTGCATGTAATAAACATGCTGGCCGTCTTCTCTGTGCCAATAAAAAAATTAAGACATTCAAGATGTTGTTGTTCTCTATTTTAATTTGATTGTTAACATTTCAAAAGCTAACGCCGTGAATATATGTAAATAAATAAATAAGATGGGTGACAAGCCTCATCGCTGCATTTCAGATGTAATATGTCTTTATTTTTTCGAACACCTGCCTTTTACAAGACACTCGAAAACTTACGGAAAAGAGTGGGAGACCAATTATTTATCTGGTACTCCACGGCTCCACTAAATAAGTAAAGTGAGATTACTATTTAAAAAAAAAAAAAAAAAAATGTAGCTCATTTGACGTTACGACTCTTCATCATTAGACCGCTGTTCTATCTCGTCGCTTTGTGGTAAGTCGTGTAAATAATTTGATGAATGACTGCCCTCACTGAGTGTTACTTAAACGATTCTATTCTATAGTGACTACGTTCGTTACTACATACATACTACATAAATAATGATCCTCACGTTTTCCGTCTTTCTCTGGAAACATTGAACTCGCCACATACAACCTTGACCGACTTTGTTTCCGCCACGATTTTATTATCACAGTACGTACATTACCTTCTAGAGATGTATCCTATGTCGGATAACACACCGATATCCGGTATGATTCTAAAACGAATTACCGAATATTCAACGAATATCATGACATGTTTATTAAAAAAAAAACAAATCTCACAATGATTTTATTTTAAAGTAGGTACTATAAATTATTATTTGTGTTTTATTTCATAAATTAATATGAAGTTTTACAAAATGAAAGTCAATTAAGTCATCATTTATAGGTATTTAGTTTAAAGTGAGTAATCTTTTACAAAGTAAGACAGTATATTTTTGTCATTAGTAAGGGAATTGAAATAGAGTTATGAAGAAATATAAATTAATATACACCTTACATTTTTGGTACAAACGATTGCATATTTAATTTCCATGAAGCTAGTTTGTTGGCTATCATACATACTTGCGGGAGATTCCATGAAGGTGTAGATATGTAAATAGAGATATTTCATCCTCCACTGTCGAGTTGATTTATATGCGTTAAATTAATATTAATTATTCGAACTAGGACTTGTAAAGGGCCTTTCTGTCCAAAGTTACAGATAGTAGCGAAGCTAGAAGGCACACATAAACGATATGGAGCAACCAGGTGAAAGAGGCAACAGGAAAAGCCTTGATTGAAACACAATAGAGAACGAAGGACCGGTGCCGGCGTCGTTATAACTATTCACATTTACCTATACATACACGAATTATTGACAGATAGTGAAGATATGCTAAGTATTGTCTAGAATTCTATATTGACAATGTCCTTGTGAGACGAAAGACGTCTCTATAAATTAAAAACAATCTAGAAAAAACATTTGTTGTAAATGTTGGAAGTCCATTGCAAGATAAATTGAAAAAAACGCAGTACGTACTGCGTACACTTGATGATGGAGTCGAGAGTCTCCGAAAACTAGTAAGCGAAGTAAATTAAGTCATTTGGAAGTTAACTATATACCTACTGTGTTTTTTTCAATTTATTTGTTATTTGATTTCATTATGGAATTCTACTACCTAAACACTCGCGCGGTGAATAGAATATCTAGATATTCGTTACATATAAATTATCTCTTACCTACATACACAATAATATGTAGGCTTTAAGAGAGGTATAAAATACCTTCAGGGTCCAATGTACATCCGTCGAGTACCCTCGATAAACAAAAGGAGTACTTATTTGCATTGTAATATAATACATGGTACCGAATTAAAATATTTTTTCGAGAGAAAAGAATTCTCGTTATTGAGAAAGCGGACGACCAAAGTAGGTATGTGCTTACTTATTTAGATATATTTTTTTTTTCATGTAATAGTAATATATCCGGATGGTTTTTATAGCGCCGTTTTGTGGACAGATCCACTTCAAGGGCGCAAAGGATGTTTAATGATCGCGACGCGACGCTTATTTATTTTTATGACACAAAGAAAAATACTATTTTTAAAAGCTAATTTTTTTTATACTGGCTGTCCCAAAATTAACGCAAGATTTGAACTTGCTGCCATTTTTGCAGTAAGTTGTTGGCAACCCTGAAAAGAGAACAGTTTGACAGCTGAGAGTTTAGGGTTAGTAAAAATGGAAGCCTTATGACCATGAACAGCGAAGAGAGTTCGTTATTCCATAAAAAATAGCCCTATCCCATGTGCTTTATGATTCAATGAAAAAATTAAAATTAAAAGACTTAAAACTCTCTTTTATATTTAATTTAAATCTTGCGTTAATTTAAGGACATCCCTATGTAAAATACCTGTAAAATGCAAATAATTTGTTAACAATTTTTCAAGGAAGATGAATGATTTTTTTAAATAAACGTTAAATACTGATCTTTACATGCATACCTATTAACTTTAGAGGAAGAATATGGCTTCCAGACATCATCTGATTTGCTTATAAAGATCGTTTCGTTCATATTCTAAAAGTATTTTTACATAATTAATCATTCAACACTCGTTTATTAGGTAGGTACCATCTATTCAAAATAATCTAATGATGTTATTTTACGAAAATTCCATAGAGGCAAGCGGTTATGGATTCCGAGAAACAAATAAATGAATTTTGATATGTTTTGAAAACTTCATTCCATTGCTTTGGTTTTGATTAAAATCTATTAAATCCAAGTTCTTACATCAAATACCTCTGTCCTTTACTTCTATTTCCAAGAATTCTGACCACCCAAAAATAAGTATATTATGGTACAAACACAATAACTGTTTTTGACAACTTTCTCTGGGATGGTCTTCCCACAAAGTCTTACGTTCTTTACTTTTTCAAAGAATTCTGACCCAAACAAGTATTTCGTGGCTTAAAATTAACACCTGGTTTGATAGTTTCCTCTGAGACGTTCTTCCTTTAAATACCTATGGTATGTAGTATTACTATTTCCAAGAATCCTAGCTACTCCAAAACACTATCTCGTAATACAAATATAACACCTTATTTGACCGCTATAGTTATTATTAATATTCCATTTTCGAAGCATCTGTAGGCCTAGTCAAAATACATTTAAGCGTTACGTTTTCGTTTTGTTTTCGTCGAATGTTGACGACATTGCGGGAACACGTCAATTGTATTGTATTGTTTGAAGATGACAACATGGCATGTAGAAACTTTGGTCAATTTATTAAATTTACGTACAATAATAACTAGAGCATTTTCTTAAGATGCGCCGTTTTCTGGAAAAATCACCGTCAAATGAAATTAAAAATCAAATGTTATTTTCAACTCAATGTTTTTAATCGAGAAAGATGTCTTTCGTCTTATTAGGACATTTTTAATCTATCATCTTCTAATAAGAACAGGGTCAAAAGTCCTATAAGAACAGAGTCAAAAGTCTTATAGGAACAGGGTCAAAAATCTTATTAGAACAGGGTCTAAAGTCTGATAAGAACAGGGTCAAAAGATTGACAATGTCCTTATAAGACGAATGATGTCTCTCTCAATAACAAAACATAGTAGAAAAAATATTATTTTATTTCACTGATTTTGTTTTCACTTAGGGAGTAAAACTCCATTATTAAATTAAAAAATATTAAAAGTAAAAATACTTGAGAGTTTTAAATTTATTTATTCACCAGTAACATATGTTTCGGGTTACAGGCCCATATTCATACTGCCCATATTGAGTATGAATATGGGCCTGTAACCCGAAACATATGTTACTGGTGAATAAATAAATTTAAAACTCTAAAGTATTTTTACTTTTAATATTTTAATATTATTTTATTAATTTCACTATGGAATTCTAAAACCTAAACACCGATATAGTGAATTTCTAGTAAAACTACTGGAGTTTCAATATAAACGTTAATAAATAGCTATAAAATACTTATTTTGATTATTATTCATCGAGGAGGTCAGGTTTTTATCTAGTACACCTATTTTCAATTATAAATATCATGATTAAAAATACTCATTACCTACTCATATTTACATGAATTATTACAAAAAAAAATGACACGCATACACAGGTTCACAATATGCAGGTCAACATACAATAATAATAAATAGATAATAATAGTAAATGATTATAAATACATGCAGAGCATGAAAAGAAACTTTTGTGACATTACATATTCTAGTGACCAATTGTACTGTGAATGGTTGTAATAAGAATACCTATAATGATATATGATTTTAATAATGATAACTTATATGAAAACAATGATTGGGGTCAGATTAATGAACTGTTCATCTATGCTTATTATTTTTTTCTATGGAAACAATGGTGGTGTTCAGTTAATTTTTGAGCGATCTAACTATAGGCTCATTCTGCTGATAATAAATGTACTCGTATGAACTTTGTATTTCATTTCAATATTATTATTTATCAATAATCAAAAGAACGCACTTCTGACCTAGTCACCTACTGTTTCAAAAAAATTAATTATATTAATTCTATCTAAATACTACTACTTCTATCCCATCACGGAATATCTCGCAAGTGGAGCAGCCAGCAGACCAACCACATGCTTTAAATATACAAGCTGTCCTCTTCGTGTCAGCAAAAAATCAAAACATTCAGGGTGGGTGGCAAATTTCAACGCTGGTTTTATGATGTTAAATGTCCTTATTTTTTCAAACACCTGGCTTTTACAGGACACTAAAAAATTACGGAAACAAGCGGGAGCCAATTCTTTGCCGGGTACTACACTGTATCGCCGTGTTAGTACCTACCTGCCCGTAATACAAGATTCATCATAAATTAGTTTGCGACTAGCTCGATCTGTTGGAGTTGTCTATGCATGTTAAAAAACATTTATATTTTATTGTGGGATGCATGAATTGTTCATACCTACATACATTTAGTGTAATCTTATTTCTTTCAATTTCAATATACATAGGTACAAACTTATGCATATAATATGTCCTCAAGGCGGAGATTTACTTACACATACCCACGACTGACGCTCTCGCTGATTTAATCTCTAGCCCACAGACTGACTCATTTTTTGAACTCACTTTCTGACTTATACGCTGATCATCCACGGACTACTTGTTTATATTAATTTTGTTTGTTTACTTATTTTTATTATTGTCTGACAGAATAAGTCAATTGTTTTTCTGCTACAGCACAGCCTTATAGCTAGCGTGGTAGTCATATCCTTAATATGTATATTTTAATACTATACTATACTATACTATACTATACCATCACGGCATATCCCACAAGTGGGGTAGCCAGCAGATCAGCTGCATGTAAGAAACATGCAAACTGTCCTCTTCGTGCCAATATAAAATCAAGACATTCAGGATGGGTGGCAAACCTCATCGCTGAATTTAAGATGTAAAATGTCTCATTTTTTTTCGAACACCTGCCTTTTACAGGGCACTCGAAAACTTACGCAGAAGAGTGGGAGACCAATTCTTTACCGGGTGCTCCACGGGACATATATTTTAATTTCTTTTATTTTAAAGATATTATTTGTAATTGTAATCAATATTCTTCAATATTTCAATAAAGAATGATATATTCATTCATTATACATTCTAGCTAATAATATACCTAACACTTTGAACAAAAAAACAAACTGTTAAACATACCAATGTTATTTGTTTAGACACTAAATCATTTTACATGCATATGCGGAAAATCACGTGTATATATGTAATAAAAATTAAAAAGTGTGTCGAAATTAGAATAATAATTATGTACGAAAAATTTACATATCTGCATCACATTTTATATCATAACTTTTTATACCAACACCGTATCTAAACTATTAATATATTCTCAATCTATCAAAGAGTAGGTATAGAAAAAAATATGTACTTTTATATTTGCTATAAAATAAGTAAATAGTAAAATAGCAGTAAATTGACTATTTTTGATGACCTCTTCAATTCCATTTCTCGCTTGTGACATTTAAATTTACTATTGAATCAGTGATTGAAAAAATCATACAAATATATTAGTTTGATAATTGATAAATATTCTTTTTGGTTTAATTAAAAATTTATACGAGTTCTTAGTGTTTTTTAAGGCTATCATTTAAACGATCAGCATAATATTGATGTTATGTTCAGCAGAAAAATGTATTCTGCCGACAAATATATCATGTTGATATGCTACTTATGCCCAGCGAGAATATTACATTTCTATTGCAAATAATATGATATTGTAAAACTCTAAATTTAATCGACCGGCAAAATTATTATTTGACCGGCATAATGATTATTTATCCAGCAAAATAAATAAATGAGCAGCAAACCGTGAGCTAATTTTAATTAAACTTGTGAAAGCTAAATTTTTAATCTTGTTCACATAATAAATCTTTGTATGTAGCTTCTTTTTATGTGATTTTATATGTAGCATCTGAATGAACGACACTAGCGTTTTTCGACATTTCAGTTAGATATTTCGTTAATTTAGCATAGCGGAAACTGGCATTATTTTCGTAGTCATCATTAATTTGGTAAGAAATAACAAAAACTTCATGTGGATCCGAAGGTAAATCGGTGTGTGAAAAATATTGTTTATCTAATATTTTCTGCTGGTCAAATAATAATTCTGCTGCTCAAATAACAATTCTGCTGATCAATTAATTATTTTGCTGTGCGAGTATTTATTAAGCCGTTAAAATTTGCTGATATAACCAAGTTTGTTTGTAAAACAAGTGTTGTGCTTATTTTTTATTTATTGCCGATGAAAACATTGTTTGCTGTGCAAATGACTTAAATGCTGATTTTTTCTTGCCGAACGAATGGATTAATAGCCGAACAAATAATTAGTTCCCTTTTTTTAATGAATAATAATCAACCTTTTGAAATTTTTCCTGAGTAATATTTCGCACAATGCTTTTTTTTTATTTATTTCTTAATAAATTACAATTTACATACATACTTTATTGATGCTGCCCAACTAGGTAGATCCTGAACTAGGGCAAATATCTCACAAACATATCAATCATATACAAAAATATACACAATCACAAAAAGCATTCATCTCCTACATATACACAATCACATTCATAACAAGCAAATACTGCACTGTAAACTGTCCATACATGAAATAATACACAAACAAACCATTTCTTTATATAAAATAAAAAAAAACAACGTATACCTCAACCATACACATCACAAATCCCACACCACATATTAACACACATACATCATCCCACACAAAACACAAAACACAACACAAATCACAGAATGTTACTTTGTGTAAATGTGGTTCTCCAATCGAAATATTTCGTTTTTCATCTGTCTGTTGTACCCAAATCAGGTTGGACAATCAAAAATATTAAATATTGTAAACATCAATTTTTTTTGCAATTTTCGCTGCAATTTTAACCTCATATATAATAAAATTTTACGACTCGTGTGGTTTTGACAATAACCGATTCAACTATAAAATTAATGTCATCCGCATACATATCATTATTCTCGATTTTATTTTTTATACATATTTTCTGTTATTTACAAGTTTATTAGTAGGTAAATTTCCTTTTTTATAAGTTATTTCTTTTATATTACATACATAATTATACAAACATGTATTATCAGGTATATATTTTAATGTATGTATGTGTGACCTTCTTTCCTAGAAAACTTTCATTTTGATGTCATATTATTATTAAGAGAATTTTTGTGTCAACTTGTTTGTTTTGACTACATTATATTATTATTATTATTATTTCGTAGATATTGTAAATACATAATGTTATTAAATAAACATCAGTCTAGAATGGTCTATGTCGAGATTGACTCTTTGATCACTATTCATCAATCTACGGATATGAAAGGTTTAGATTAATTTATTTATTTAATCAAATTTACAAATCTTGTCTACATCGAGGGTCAACCTCATGTGGGCAGCCTGAAGGGCTGGCCGGCTAAAATGCCCCCCTGAGTGGAATCTTATGATTAAACTACTTCGATATCCCTCTAACCGAGAGAAGCAAGCTAATTATAGTAGGTATAATATGTACCTATATTTAAAAATAAACAATAGTATTTTCTTAACCTATGTAGGTAAGAAAAAGAATGAAAACAGCGGGGTCCCAATAAATGATCAATAGTTTTCCAAATCTTCTTGTAAAAGTCTTATAATATATGTACCTACACTGAGAAAAATACTAACGAAATTTCACAACGAATCATTGGTACGTACTATCAGATTAGGACCAGAGATCGTACAAACGATTCATTAGTACGAATCTATAATATTAACTCTTCGCAAACAAGTTGTTGGTAAATTTACTGTACCAATGATTCGTTTTAAGTATTTTTCTCAGTGTACATAAGAATAATTTATCACAAATATCTATCTATACTGACATACTTCTTTCGCTTCCTTTACATTTATCCAAAATCGCATACACGCACGTCAATTTCTCTTACTCAACACACGCACATCTTTGAGAAATTGATCCTCGTGTTTCTCAGACGCCTGCGTTTTCTCACAGCCCCTCATTCTGACAAGTATGTATATTTTCTTTGTCATCCTTTCCTCATTCATTCATAACGTATTTACACGCATTCTATCCACAACATTCCTCTTGCGTCCACTCATTCTCCTGATATCCTCATTCTTCACTCTATCTCGTATCGTTTTACCAACCAGTCTTCACAGCAATCTCATCTCCGCTGCATTTTTCTAAACCTCCGTCAAATTTACTAATGGGACAGTTCTTAATAATATGATCAAGATTCTGTACTTGAGTAACGACAGAATGAATGTAATAGTTATGACGTCGTTAAATATATTTCATTTTGAATTATGACGTGTGCATAGCATCCAATAATACGAGTAATTAAATTGTACAGTGTAACTGAGATGATGATATGTATAGTATCCAATAATCATTCTGTACCTGAGAGCAATTTTGTCTTAAGTACTAAAATGCCATTTTCAAATTCCATTTTTTAATCGAAAAAATCCCAACATTTTACTACTAATAAGCTGTATATACTATTTTTTCGTAACTTTGGCATTTTTGTCAAAAATGCACTTAAGTCCTAATGGCTCTCAGGTACAGAATTTAAAAATACAGTGTAACTAAGATACTTTGGTACATAAATAATCAAATTGTACAGTGTTACTGAAATGCTTTGGAACATTAGCTACATTAACTTAAACAGTGTTATTTTGGTACATAAGTTACATTAAATCGTACAGTGTAACTTAGATGCTTTGGTACATAAATTACATTAAATTTTACAGTGTTACTGAGATGCTTTGGAACGTAAATTATATTCAATCGTACAGTGTTAGTGAGAAGCTTTGGTATAAACATTACTTTATTTTTATTTATTTTATTTTTACAATTGCATTAAAGTGTATAATGTTACTGAGATGCTTTGATACATAAATAACATTAAATTTGACAGTGTTACTGAGATATTTAAGTAGTGCCGACATAAAATATTCAAGGCATGTCCGAAATATTGAATTTTGACACGATACTTGAAACTCTCCAATGATTACCATTGCAATTTGAATATATTCATTAGTCCATTGACTATCACAATGGTGAATGGAGCCATAAGGATATAGAAAAATAATAAATTGAAATAAGAAATTTTGATTTGAATATGAGAAACATGTTCTTATCGTAATAATGAGTACTTTTACATGCGTCTGACGTCTCAAAACGAACAAATGATATTAATACTAAACACTGCTGTCACGTGAACATAATTATTTTAAAATATGTAGTCCGTTTGTATAATATGAGTTTGTTTGTAACATTTGTCTTCAATTTGTCAAACATCAACACATCTCTCTCTGATGACGCTACAACCCATATCGAACCTTGGCCTCCCGCGACATTTGCCTCCAACCCTCCTGTCCTCAGCGGCTGACTTTCAATTGGCCATCTGGAGAAGCTGCGCTGCATCCTTTCTCACAAAATCCTCCTTCCTCAGTCTGAATCATCCCATTTTTCTCTTTCCACCAAGGTTTCCAGTCATACTTCTTTTACGGACGTGTGTGTTTGGGATTCTCTGTCCATGCCCAGCCCATTTCAACCTGAGGAGTCTCATATGGGTCGAGATGATAGGGGCTATACATGTATATCCTACCAAAACCAGGTCACTATATTATTTATGATGATGATGATGATGATTTTCTTTTGACACCGTTTAACAGTCCCTAGACCGTCTCAAGGGCGCCAGTGAAGAGTTGAGTTTTTAATTTGCTTCTGAAGCTGGTAACAGTCTGACTATCTCTCAATCTTATAATACTAAGGCCTACGTTATTTGTTTTTTTTTTACATAAATTAAGTAATATGGAGTTTTACAAAAAAAATTATCGAAAAAATAAAAACATGTTATTTCTTAAATTCAGCGATTAGGTTTGCCACCCGTCCTGAACGCCTTATTTTTTTGTTGGCATGGAGAGGATAGCTTGCATTTTTATAACATGCAGCTGATCTGCTGGCTACCCTTCATGTGGGATAAACCGTGATGGTATGGACATAATAAAATTTCGGAAAATAGCGGGAGACAGATTTTTCACCGAGTGTTCCAAATGTTAATTTTCAAACTAAATGTTTGTTTCCTGATTGATGCCAGGTAATACTACACTAGTATAACATAATTATAAGGAGAAAGCGATGAGTAAGTATTGTAAAGTATCTTGTCGTTTGTCATTCATTCAAAGGAATGCTTTCCTGAGGCTCTAATGACTAATTCAAATACCGTTTGTTGACATTGGATAATAATATTATACATACCTAGGTATTTGTTCTATAAGGAGAAGAAGCCAATTATTAAACATTGAGTCAATTATAGGCATCTCCAGAATAAGTTACTATATGCTTGAAATTTTTTTTGATACCTAAGAAAAATATATACCGCCTTAAAAAAAATATTTATTTATTTATTGTCTTAAGTACTACATTTCAAATTGATATTAGGAATGTAATTTTAAAAATGGACTTGCATGTTGAGCGTAGATGATGTGATGTACTTAATCACAGTAGGTACGGCGCTATACAATTTGACATAATTATACATTTTAATTATTTTACGAGTATTAGATACAATATATTAATGCGTTCACTAAGAAGAATGTTAGGTAAAACATTGCGGGATAGAGTGAAGAATGAGGATATCTGGAGAAAGAGCGGATGCGAGAAGAGTGTTGTGGATAGAATGCGTGTAAATAAATTACGATGGTTTGGACATGTTGAGCGAATGCAAGATGAAAGAATGACAAAGAGAATGTATTTGTCTGAAAGAGGAGGTGTGAGGAAGCGCGGACAGCCAAGAACCACGTGGCTTGAGCATGTGGATCAAATCCTAAAGGACGGCCGCGTGTTGAGTAAGAGAAATCGGCGAACATGTATGAGAAACTGGATGAATGTGGAGGAAGCGAAAGAAGTTTGTAAAGATAGATCTATATGGCGTTCCGTTCTCTCTGCCTACCCCTCCTGGGACACGGCGTGAGGGTATAGATAGATACATATTAAACATGTTTTATATTGTATTTAGAATGAATGTATTTATTCGTAAGTTATCGAGTGTCGTTAAAAAGGCTAGCGTAAGAAAAAATGAAGACATTCTAAATAATTAATCCAGTGATGAGACATGCCACCCACCTTGAATGACTTCATTTTAATAAGCACAAAAAGAATAATTTACATCATCATTATCATCATTATTATGCAGTTAATCTGTTGGCTACCCCACTTGTGGAATACACCGTGATGGTAGTTAAAGTTGTAGTATGTAATATGTATCCACGTCGAGAATTTAAAAACAATATAATTTATTATCAATAGGTAACATTTAGAAAAACAAAAGGTTCTTAGGTCCCTAGATTGGCAGAACGAATTTTATTCATAATTTATTATTACTAAACCCTAATCAAGACCAATCCATACATAATAATATGTAGGTAAGTCTTGATCAGGGTTCGTAGAAACGCTAGCAAGAGATTTTTTTGTAAAGATTTGATTTTTATAATTTTGACCGCGAAAATCAAAACTGAACAACAATAAATTGCATGTTGAATCAGAAAACTCAAAGTATTTGCAATACCTACCTGCAGGGGAATTGTATGAATGTAAAAGATACAAAAGAAGTGCACAAAGACAGATTGATATGGCATTACATCCTCTCTGCTTACTTTCCAAATGATACTTCAACAAAATTTTAAATTTCTTCAGTATTAACTCACTATTAATTCGTGTGAAACCTATTTATTTATGTGTGCAATAGATACCTAGTTGATAATGAAAATAATTTACTATCCAGTTACTTATAGAGTTTCACTATCTGCCACTCAAATGCTAATTTGAGATGCAAATAGTAATAATATAACATTATACAAAATAATTATACAAATAGCTAATAGATCTCTATGTATGTATGTTGAGAAATAATTTCGTTTTCTAAATTAAATTACTTCAATTAAAATAATGCATTAATCATAACAATAATTACTTAATTAAACATTCGCGTATCTATAGAGAAAGATGAAAGAAATAATATATTCATCCATCACATATTGCAATGTGGAATATTTAGAATGGATTTAAAGGGTACATACAGAAATGTACAAGGATGTGCAACTGTGTCCTTATAAGTTCAAAAATAGTAAATCATATTTTGTACTACTCTAGATTAATCTAGTTTCCGACATCCAATTGTTTCAAAAACTCAAAAAATTATTAAAAAATAGTATCAAGCTGTTGAAAAATAGTTTTGAAATAGGCAACTGTCTCTCCTATTAGAAGTAAGACTCAGTATCCTCTGGATCAGTGGTTCAAACTTTTAATTTCGCGTACTACACAATAATAAATCAGTAGGGTACCACTGAACTGAATTTAAAAACGTTTTATCTAATTATTTACTGTGTATGTCCTATGACCATGGAAGCTTGCGTACCACCTTAATAACTGTCGCGTACCATTGGTGGTACGCGTACCATAGTTTGGGAATTACTGTTCTAGATAAAACGGGTTGAATGTGGATTCAGCTAACAATGAAAAAATTCTTGGTATGTTTATGTATGGATTGAATGAGAGACGACGAAATGGAGCAACAATGAGAGACCAACCAGTATACACTCTACACGGTCATGTATCTATCTTCATGGCAGAGAATAGCAACAGGTGATAAGAGGTTAGCCTAGCCAGATTATAGTATTAAAAAGTCACAAAAGTCAGTATTAAGTCACTTTTGATCGACAATGTTGCATATCTCCTTTTAACTTTTAGAGCTACTATCAAATCGAATCTTGAACTAGATTTTAACGTAATTGTTTGATATTATTATAATTGGCACAGCTAATAATAAATAATCATAATTGGTCTTGTGTAATCAGATGGATGAGATTGTTATTGCCACAAACGGCATAATGGAGTTAAGGCGTGGTGTGGGAAGAAGCCAAAAATCCTGACTGGAAAATGCACAAAACAAAGAGAATATGCAGAAGTCTCGAGTGTGGAGAACCTGCTTCGGCTGGTACAGAACAAAAAGCCGACGCCATAGTGATAGAGATATGAGAAAAAATATCCGGCTTCGTTGGATCTGTCTCATTAAAATTATAAAGAAAATAACAATGTGTGATGAAATCTTCAAATGAATACCATAGTGTATCTACGATATATGAGTTTGTTTCTTCTCTAATAATCACGCTAAAATACAATATCAGAAAAAAATTACATTATTATCTGAATAAATATTCCTCTTGAAAGCACTTACGCTATTTGTAGGAAATTAATGTCAAAAAATAAATCATGTCTGCTGTCCATATTGTACCAAGAAAATATCAACGACCTTAATCTCTGCAGATAAATAGTATCGATCAATTCCGCAATCATTAATTCTTAATCACGATCCGAACAGAATAATAAATATATTTTATGTCGCTTACCTTTTATTCTGTCGTGCAGAAATCCAAGAAGAACAACAATAATACGTAGTAAAAACTCCCAAATAAAAGAAAGCACTGTGTCAAAAAACAATAATCCACAATTAATAATGGTTTCACTTGTTTCGCCGTTGAAAATCGTGCACAACTTGCTGTCAGAAAGATATATAAACAAAACAAAAAAAGAATCAACGGAACAACAAAACGAACGATGCAATATTCAAAATAGTTTAATATTATTCTTCGTCACTGGCAACTCGAGGACATTTCCAACTCACAAAATTTAAAAGACGACGTTCTATTCGATTTAAAATTTGAATTTTTGTTATTATTATAAAGCGGGCTATACATGCAATATCCGTATGAAACAACACACGACCGTAAATATATTGATCAATGCAGTTTAACTTGTTCACGATATGCCGTATGATGCGACCAAGATGTAAAGGAATTCTGTGTCAATCGGCATGTGTATGGCGAGTTTTAACCGTCGTTATGTGGAAGAGCCTACGTGCATGAACTAAATATTAGTAATAATATTATAAACAAGAACACATATTATTATATCTACTACTACTATTAATGATAGTGGTTTGGGTTTACGGTTAGCCGACTCACTGACTGACTCTACGACCGGTTGGTTGATACTGACACTGACATTGAATAAAATTGTTAACAAACTGCCACTTGTCTAAGCTTCACTTATTATCTATCTAGTATAGTTTAATATAATAATGGTTCTGTTGGTGGGGATTATTCGTTCACTTTTTTCGTGATAAATGAATTGTTCATAAATTCATTTTGTATTATAAAACGATATACTTGATTTGTAATATTTTTATTTTCAGAATCTGTTAAAGACATTAGGCATAAATATTTAATAAATATAGGTTGTTTTGTTTGTTTTAATTGTTTTTTTTGTTGCATACTTACTTTGCAATACAAACTTTTCATCTTTTACTCAACTAATACAACAATTCAGATTCAAGCTCGTATATTTTCATTGGGGAATATATTTTTTAATCAATTTACGCAATAATTGTTACAAATTACACAATACCTAGTTCACTTCCTCAAAATTGAGCAGATATCAAGCTCCGAATGATAATTCCAATTGTTTGGTTACTAAACATAATTCAAAACACGAAATTGAAAAGTATCAATTGTAGGTATACATAATTTCTTAAAACATTCAAACTGTTTAACAATAGATAATGTTATAATAAACATAGCTCAACAATATAAATATAGTACAGCAATGAGTAAGAATAAAATGCAGATAACAAATCCATATACCTAGGTAATGTTTAGTCCATCGACCCACGGTTCTTGAAGGAACTTCATTACTAGGTATAAGAAATCTGCAAATTAATAAAGTTACCAGTGGAATTACTAAATATTTTGTTTCATTTCAATATCTTCATAAAGGCAACAATATTTTGTCACGTCCCTCAGCAAGTTCTCATATAAAACATTGTTAAATATCAATAATTCACAAAAAAGTTTTTTTTATAATAGGCATACCTAACGAAATATAAATTTGAAACATGATTGAAGTATTTTTTTATTATTTTGTTTACGATATGATTCCTTGCATAGATCTTATGATAAAAAAAGAACTCTCACTCTTTTCTACAAGTTTTTGAGAGTTTTGTAAAAGTCGACTGACATTAAAAATAATTATATATGTACTTTCGTTCTGAAATTTACATTTTTGTGGTAAGAAGAGGACTACCTATATATCTATTATAGGTAAAAACCTAGTAAGTTCTTAAGCAATCCATTAAAGGATATTCCGTGAAGGCTTAAAAATGTATTTTTAGAGGTGATCATTATCTTGATGGTAGAGTGTACAACTTTCAATTGAGAGGTTCCAGGTTCGAATCTTACCACTGGCGACCTACTCCGCCTTCACAACACAAACATATTTCGTACATTGTGAGTATTCGTAGTGTATGCGGACTCGTTTAAAAATCGAAATTCATTTTTTAAAAACAAAATGAAACATTTTTTTATGTTCCAACCAGTTGGTTGACTGTTATCGCTTCGCTTCATAAATCAGAACATGAGTAGAACCTAGCTAATGTAGTATATTAATGCATATTACCATTCCAACACAACAACAATAGATAGATATAGATGGATAGATAGATAGTTGGATATTATTTGTAACTTTGGTAGGTACCAACTCTTCAATACATCACTTGCATAGCTAATACATACGTTGATTGACCAGTGACGGAACTAGAATCTTTTTTTTATATTCGTCATAGTTGTATGTCGATGGCTTAAGAGCACAGATATTGTAAGAGCAATTTTTACCGAAAATGAGTTATTATACGCATGCGAATCTATATCATCTGAAGAATGTTTTGTAGGAATGGGTGTAAGGTGGACGGTGGGTCCTTCAATGTAGGAATATTATTGCGTAACTCTGTGTCATTGACGAGATATTTAACAAAAAAATGTGTGGTAAGTACTGAATGGTATGGCATCTCAAACTTTCAACTTCGATTATCCCAAAACTATGAAAATTGCACTAACAACATCTGTGCTCTAAGCCATCGATATTATATTCATACTTATTTTTTTCCAAAGAAATGTTTTTAATAGTAGGTACTTAACATAATTTTTTAAAATTATGTTAAGTAAGTAATTTTTTAAAATTATGTAATTGATTTTTTTTAACAGGTAGGTATATCTATATTTCTAGTACTACTTTAATATCACGACATATTCCACGAGTGGGGTAGCCAACGGACAAACTGCTAGTAATAAATGTGAAGTTTTTCCTCTGGATATAAAAAATGAGTATTCAAAATAGGTGGCACGCCTCATCGCTGAATTGTAGGTAATAATTTAAGTTGTGCTTGAGGTTTTACGAACACCTATGTATATCTTACAAGACACTCGAAAGCTTACAAAAAAGTGGGAGAAATTTTTTTTCGTCAATTTTCGAGGATCCTGTAAAAATCAGGTGTTCGTTTAATCTCACGTAGGCTCACTTTTTTCTATTTTTTATATCTATTTCTGTTTTCATTATTTTCCTGTTACTATTTTCTCTTCAAAAATATTTTATTCAAAAATAGTTAATTAAGTCAATGTTGTGGTAGTAGGTATGTGATAGAAATTCTTGAAAAGTTATTTAAAAATAAAACACTAATATTATGGACTTTCACATTTTAATCTTGATCCAGCTTTCAAGAACTTCCACTCTAATCGTCAAGATATTATAAATAAAATAGTGTTTTGTGGTAGTACTGAAGTGCCTTTTTTAAAATTTAACAAATCATTTAAATGAAGATATTCACTTTACAGGCGCGTCTAGACACAGAGTCTAGTTACAATATTTTATAGGCATGCATTGAATTTTGTACATGTGGATGGTACGCCACTGCTCTTGTAGACTAATGTTACATAGAGAGGTGAGAGTTTTACTATGATGCGCATCATAATTATATAAATAATTTATTATATGCTTTTTCACTTATGGCACCTACTATTTTATTTATTTATATTTTTATTTATATATTTATTTATTTATTCAACCATATACAGATTTATATAAGCTTTTAAAAAAATATTTATAAAAAAAAATCAATCGTTTGTGTGCTTACATTGTGAAATGACATTTCTAGCATGTATCATGTTTCATATTATTAAAAAACACTATTTACCTTTTACAATTTATTTTATTAAACTCGGTTCTGTTGTCAAGTTCGCTTGACATTTAACAGAATAAAAGACGAAAGCACTCGAGAATAATAAAATAAATAGGAAGTGGAAAGTGAACGGTGTTTTGTGTAAAAATATCTTTTTTTTTTATAAAAAATAACGTTTTCTAACGTCCACACTCAAAATTGTAATCCACAAATACACATACAAACACAACATATGCGTTTATTATACAAACATGCACGTACAAATAAAATTCACACTTGGACTCTTTTATAATATTAAATTTAAAAAAATGGGCATCATACAAATAAAATTTTACAAAATGTAATATAATAAAGATTTAACATAATTATTATTGAACTTAATCAGCCCATCTTTGATTGCATTGTCCTTTTTAACTGCCAGTACCTGCACTACAAAATACGGGAAGAAAAAAAAATAAAAACAAAACATATACATCATTTCTTTCTAATGTGGCTCCTGAAAAGGCTCCTGGATTCTTACATCATTGACGACAAAACTTATGGGAACATAAATAAAACACAGATCCCAAAGAACCATTGAGATAATTTAATATAGAAATTGAAGAAAAAAATACAAACTTGTATGGAAATAACGCTACTATTTTTTTATTATTCTTCAGGCATTCCACCTAGTATTGGGTGATTTTGCCACCAAGGGCCATAAATATTAAGCTGCGTGTAGTCCTATATGCATAAAAGCTGTCCTTAATATATACATACATTTTTGAATAATAAACATATATCTAGCTAGTTTTCAATGGTATTTATTGAGGGTACCAAGTTATTAAGTAAATACGCAAATTTATTAAAATTGAGCGATTTATATGCAACTATCGATGGATTAAGCTAATTAACATACATAGATCTAGGATTCCTTATCAATAATGATTAGGTACCTACTTCTATTATATTACTCAGTAAGAAAACAAGTTAGATGTGTTAATCCCACATACATGTTTGATACATATATTATTGATCCAGCTTTAACCCTTTGAGGTCCAAGGGAAGTATACTGGCCAAAGAAAAATCCCAAGTTTTGAAATTTTTAATTATAAAAATTGTTTATTTTTTACAATCGAAGATCGATCGATAAGGAAAGTCGACGAGCGTGCATGAAAAATGGAAGAAGAGAAGCGAAAGAAGTAGGTATGTGCTTAATGATAGGTCGTTATGGCGTTTCGTTCTTTCTGCCTACCCCACATGGGATACGGCGTGACGGTAAAGTATTGTAGTATTTATTTTTTACCATAATATAAAAATTAAGTGTTTAATACACTACTTTTATGATCTGGTGATATTTACAGTCCTCTAAATTTTTGTTTGAAAATTGTACGACGGTGAAATTGAAAACATAAATGATTTGTAATTTTTTTACCTTTCAGATTTTCTTTTCATTTTTGCGATAGCATAAAACCAAATAGTCATTAATCTTAGTAATACTAACATTTACTTACCTTACTTTATTGTTTTTTAGGTCCGTGGACATATTCTGTATGTCCAGGAGCCTTTTCAGGAGCCACATTAGACAGGATTGAAATATTTGTTTATTTTCTCTTTTCTTTTCTTTTTTTCTTTCTGTGTTTGTACTGTACTGGCAATAATAATAATAAAAATGAACTCAAAGATGGGCTGGTCAAGTACAAGAAAAATGTTTACTGGTTATTATGTTATATTTTGTAAAATTTTATTGTATGTTGCCCATTTTTTTTAATAAATAAATAAAAAAATAAAAAAAATAATGCAATTGAAATGTTACATTTATTCGAAAGTAGAATAATTAATGTTATTTCATCGTATTTGTTCAGTTATAATTCTTCCATTTTGACAGTAAAAGAGAGGTGGATATTTTACACTACTTATCTACCTTACGGTCCTGAAAAGGTTAAATAAGGAAAATTAATCAAAAAGTGTAAAATATTTATACTTAATATTTTACGCATTCAAAGTTATACAATTTATCTTTTTATGAACTCTTCGTATTCTTAGTTCATAAATTTGATAATCAATGATTATGCCATGTGTTTTAGCTCTTCAAATAATTTTAAATAATATCTAATGTCCTACTTTCTTTTAGTTTCGTATAAATAAAATAAATAAATATTCTGGTTCATAAACTGGGTAAATTTGATTTTTAGATAATATGCTTGTCGATAACATAATGATTCACATAATATAATATATAATGCAAGTAATTGCATTAGATGCAAACGCTATGAGTGATGCCAATACTTCATAATATCGATAATAAACATCGATTTACGATGAATAAAAATGACTTATAAAGCAAATAACACTTTATTGATAAAAAAAAACTCATCAGTAATTGCCTAGCTTATTCCTCGGAGGCAATATCTTCCAGCTAACCATATCTTACATACCATCGACCGAGAATTAAATTCTATAATATCCTAAATTAGATGTATGGTTTACCAATGATGTTCTTAAATGTTTAATATCTTTGAGTTTAATCAAAATTGTTATAGCAGGAAATCGTCCCAAAATAATATACGATTTACGAAAAATTAACGTCAATTTACAAATTGATAACTAACAATTTCATAGGGAAATACAATCAATATACGATATTAACTTTTTTTGGCGTAAACTTCCAGGTGTGCTGATATTTTTGTATTTTTTTTTATATTTAATTGTATAGAGTGTTAGTATCTATGTATTTATTTAAATTATGTTAAATGCATGAATTTATTGATTATATATAATGAGTTACAATCCATTGGATCGGTCTGCAACGAGTTTGGACTTTCTTCTCTACTCCTCCCTATTCTCAGCCAGTCTCCTCAACTCCATGCATGAGCCACAGCTCGTGTCCCTCTTCAGTTGGTCCATATAGGCGTCTCTCGGTCGGCCTCTGCCATTTGTGCCTTCGATCCTACTCTCTGCGATTGCGATGAGCAGTCCTGGGTGCCTGATGTTGTGGCCAATCCAGTTAGCTCGTTGTCGGCAGATTCTTTTGAGGAGTTGCCTTTTTTTGCCAACCCTGGTTAACACTTCTTCGTTTTCGACGTTTTCCGACCAATGAATCTTCAGCATGCGTCTATAGCGCCACATTTCAAAAGCCGCTAACCGTCCGCTTTCACTCTTGCTGATGGTCCACGTCTCGCACCCATATAGCAAAATGCTCCACACAAAGGCTTTAGTGAGATTCTTCTTCCCGCTTAAATCAATATTAGGGGATTCCAATATTTTGGATTTTTTGTTAAAAAGAATTCGTGCCTGGTTTATTCTGCTCACAATTTCTTATTTGGAGCGTCCGTCCTGGTTTATTCTGCTGCCCAAGTACACGAATTCTTTTACTTGTTTGATGCTCACTCCCTTTATGGCAATGTTCGCAGTCGCTTCATCCCATAATAAATAAATAAAAAATTTTAGAATATTTATAATCATGTACGTTAATCTTATTATAAAAACAGAATGACGGATGACTATATTTTTTCTGTGATCTCAAAAGAGACTGTTAGAAAAAGCTTTTTGAATGAGATTGATCTTATTTTCATCACCAAGTATTTTTAAATAATCTGTATCTTAAATACAAGTTTCACATTACCATAAAGTATGGGAGAATTATATCGTCAGATCATCACAAATTCACAGGCCATAGAGCTTATTTGTAATAAACGATATAATAGAGATGCCATTCCATTTTTTTATGCGTCGAAACCTCAATTTTCATAATTCACTCGATTGCGGGTGCATTGCCGTAAAATGAAATAAGAAGAAGAAAATAAACCTCAATTATGTATTTAGGTAGGTACTTATTGTATTCAAAATCCATAGTAAATATCTTACTTACATTTTTTAGACAACTTAGATGGTCAAAACATCGATTTAAAGTCTCATCATCTATATTTTTTTTATCACCATCGATGTACCTAAATCAAACATCGATCATTGTTTTACATTCCTATTTTAATCATCCAATCAGATTGAGTAAATATTTGATCACTTATTGTGAAGAATGCAGAAGTTGTTAGTAGATAAATGCACCCAGTCAAGTGGAACGTTAAATAAATCGTCGAGAAAAATCGTTTTATTTACCACTTTAACACATATTCACGTGTTTATTTTATGAGTAAATAAATAAACGTGCTTAGTAACTCTGTATGCAGGTTGTTTAAGGATGTTGTCTTCGAAAACAGGATACTATACTTGTTCATCTATTTAAACTTTATCGAGATCATCAGATCACGATGTTAATAGTGACAATGAATTGACAATATTTTACGATGAATATTTACAATTATGTACCTATTGCAATCTTTATTAATACGTTATTTTTATTTATTAAATATTAAATTATTAAAAATAAAATACTTATATTTAGTTCATCCACAGTGTCTTTACTGATTGTGAACTGAATTTCATGAGCTTTTGTTCTCATCATCAGGTTACGTTCAATAACTCGAAATTTGTTTTTTTGCTCAATTGAAAATACGAACATTTTTTTTCCATAATTAGATATACCTAAGTTGATTTAATGTTTGGAAAAAACGTACATTTATTTAAGTTTGAGCAATTGAAAGATTGGTTGTGTGTAGGAATTACCTACCTATAAAACCTAAATTTTCAAAAAAAAAAATCTGGCTGTGTTGTGGGACTTTACAGTAAATAAAAAATATATATAATTAATAAATTTTATTTTTCGTTACTTGGTGCTTTTGTTTTGCTCCAACTGCGTGGTAAAAAAATATTACTGTGTTTAATTTTATTTATATCGGTACCTACCAGGCAAAAGGATCATGTAGCGTTTTTAGTGAAAAAAAAAAAAAAAATGATGTTTAAGAAGAGATGTATTTATTCGACCTATCACAATTAGTATGTGTCTTCTCTGTGCTGTAAAAATGTTAAATATTCAGAACGGGCGATAGACCTCATTGCTGAATCCCAAATATTCAAGATCGTAAACATTTTAAGAAATGTTATTAACCTTCCTCGTGTATATAAGTATTAAATCTCTAGGTATCGCATTACCTCTCTCTTTCTATTCCACTCTTGGCAACTGGATATCGGATGTGAGGAGACCTTGACATTTAGAAGAGTGAAAGAGATGCTAATAGGGTCATTATTACGCCTTTCATTCGGTAAGCGTTGCAGCTATGAGGAAAGACTCAAAAGTTTGATTTTTTCTCTATCATAACTTTTTTCTCACAAAGGTCATTTAGGTATTTCCAAGTTTTTTAAGATTTTTATATTTTCTATGATAGATGATGAGATTTTTTTTTTCAAAAAGATATATCTAGGTTTTTGTTATAAATCCAAATACAACCTTATACACCTTTCACACTGAGAAACTTGTGTTGTGAAAGGGGAGTTTGCCGAGACCTGGGATTGAACCACGGACCCCTTGTTCACGAAGCCGAGACTCTACCTCCAGGCTACCGATGAACTCACTATAAGATAAGTATTTTTTTAAATACTTTTTCTTATTTATTTTTATGCATTATGCTTTATTATTTTATTTATTTTATTTTATTTGAATAAAATATACCACTGCCAGCTTGACAGTTGTGAAACCTAATTGCTGGACAGTGGACAACATATAACAATCATAAACAAATATGAATCTAAGAATCTAAAATAACAACTATACGAATATAACCTATTAATAAAAAAAAATAACTTACAATATTCTGTGGAAACACTACACAATATTTCAAGCACCATTTAAAAAACTAATAAATAAAGTTGACTCAAAAAACATCAATAAATAAAAAACACAATCACCATGTTATTTTTCAGACCGGGCACAGGGCCACTACCCAATCAGAGCCACCCATACTACGTCACTCATATTATATGAGTGTTCTGTAAAAGTTACGAGTTCGTGAAACTTAAGACAATTAACATCTAAAATTTAGCGACGAGGCATGCATTCCTTCCTCAATGTGTTATTTTTTATTGATACAGGGGAAAATCTGCATATCAGTTATTTTAGAAGGATTATTTATGTAACATTTACGAGACATTTTGAATGTTTTTTTAAGTATTCTACAATGCACATCCGTTA
Source organism: Athripsodes cinereus (assembly GCA_947579605.1). Lineage (NCBI taxonomy): Eukaryota > Metazoa > Arthropoda > Insecta > Trichoptera > Leptoceridae > Athripsodes > Athripsodes cinereus. The sequence goes on along the minus strand of OX388309.1, from coordinate 2,927,120 downwards.
CTTGATCATATTATCGCTCGTCAATGGTATAGGTTTACCGAAATAGATCGCGATTTAAATAATCAAGTAACGGTTGTGCATTGTAGAATACTTAAAACACATTCAAAAAAAAAATCTGCATGTTTATTTTATGCAGTAAATCTGCTGGCTACACCACTTATAGGATATCTCGTGATGCAATAATAGTAGTAGTAATGTACAAACAAAGACACAAAAAAAATGTGTAAATGAAATTTTGAAATATTATGGAAGTGGTATAATTATTAAGCAACAGTTTAAACAAACGTTGATAATATAATTATCTATGAAACAAAAATAACAAAACAAAAATATTTTCATTCACCACAAAAACACAAAAAATTGGTTTTCATTCACCCAACGAACTATTGAACCTCTCCGCATTTCACCAGGTAAATACTCTTCAAGAAATGAGGTCATTGGGTCACACTTTACGATTCTTAACTACACACTATTATAATAATATATCCACTTTAAGATTATAATACAACCATCTCTCTTTATTCACCCATCAAACCAGCGTGAAGAAAAAAGATAACAATAGGTAAAATTAATATGCAATTCGAATCCGTTAAGTTTGTGGATAGGTAGCTGATATTTCTTACAATATGTGATCGTATATCTATCTCTTTTAACTCTAGACCAATAGTATGTGATTAAAAGAGATGACTTGTTGGGACTAAATCATTATTTTAATGAGATTCACAAATCGTGAACTTTGGATTTCAGTTTTTAGTAAATTTTCACTTTCCGGGTTACTTACTTATATTGAATAAACACCTGAGAGTGTTTATATATTGATTTATAGCAATCATCAGTTTGTATGAACGGTTATTGATGACTTTGTATTGGATTCCGTACAGATTTATGAAGGTAAATTATATTATATAAATGCGCATTGACAGATATTATTCTTACTTTTAATGAATTCGTGCGCATTTTAACACGATTATAGACACACGCGCAACACTTATAATAATAATAATATGTGGAGAACACCTACCACAATCATCGTGCCTATAGTGTTGTCTGTGAATGGTTTAATACCTAAGAGTCTATCAAGCAATCTCAGAAAACTGGGAGTAGATGACAGGCTCAAATACAGCATGCAGAAGGCCGTACTTCTATCGTCCACCAGGATAGTAAGAAGGTTTTTGTCCCTGTAGCTCTGTAAGTGATCTCCCATGATTGTACAATAGTATGAAATATCATAGAACATCATGGAAGAATCAACTCGAATAATGTTGGGGTTCTACATTTTGAATATAAATTTATTTTAATATTTTATGGTTTTTGTTATTTAATGTTATATTTAAATTTTATTGTTAATCTTATATTGTGTTCAAAATGTAGAATCTAATATTGTTTTGTTAAATAAATGAGATATGAAATGATAATAATAATAATAATACGACACAAGCTTTTAGCTAACTGTGAAAGGTGTATAATGTTGTATTTGGGTTTATACCATCACGGCATATCCCACAAGTGGGGTAGTGAGCAGATCATCTGCTTGTAATAAAAATGTAAGCTGTTCATTTCGTGTTAACAAAAAAATAAGATATTCAAGGTGGGTGGTAAACCTCATTGCTGTATGTAGGATATAAAATGTCTTTATTTTTTCGTTCATCTGCTTTTTCCAGGAAAGTGTTTACACTACTACTATTACTACCTACTGTCTCATCACGGCAAATCCCACAAGTGGGGTAGCTAGCAAACCTCTTCGTAGTAGTTGTCCTCTCCGTGCCAACAAAAAATTAAAATATTCAGGATGAGTGGAAAACCTCATTGCAAAATTTAAGATTTAAATTGTCTTTATTCTTTGTGATGAGGAATTTTTTTAACTGTGCAGTTATTTTACTAGCTGAGTCATGATTCAATGATAAATTGGTCAAAATCACTTTTTACTTTTCTTTTTTTCTAGCCTTCATCTTCCAAGTCCTCCAGTCTTCTGTATCCTCCAAACACATCTCTGCATCTCTCAGATCTCTGACCATTGTGGACATTTAGGTGGTCATCGGTCTGCCTGTTCTCCTGGGTCCTACTTTTGTGTCAATTGTCCTTTTAATCATATTATTATGTGGTAGTATCAAAAAAGAACAATCCGAATGTAACTTGTTTATCTTGACGTTGTTGACCGAAGGTACTTGTTGGAATTCCATTTCAAGATAAATTGGAAAAAAAACAAAGTATGTAGTTAACTTCCAAATGACTTTTATTAACTTCGCGTTCGTATAGGACATCATTCGGAGACTCTCGACTCCATCATCAGGCGATTATTAAAAAGTGAAACTTGTTTATGCCCAATTTTTTTGAGAGGAGCATCAAATGGTGATTTAATTGTATCTTATAAGGAAATTACTTAATTATTTTTCTTCTACGAATGCCGTTTCATTCCTCCCCCTGACGTAAACGATCACCATGGAGAAGACCTCCATGTCCTGTGTAACTCTGAACAACTCCTCCACTCATCGATGTCGTCGAAGCGTGGCAAGGTTGAAGTAGTCTTAGATGGGGCATGTTGCTGGACATAGAGATCAAAGATGGATAAAAAGGGAAGTGCATTGGAAGCCTCGAGAATATAAAAGAAATTAGTATGAAAAAGAAGGTCTCCCATACGACGGTCTGACAATATAAAAAGAATCACTGATGACTGATTGCAGAAAGTCCAGGACATAGTTGCCTGGAGACATATGGGGAGGCTTATGTTCAGCAGTGGACAGGAAAACCTATATAATGAAAGATAGGTCTTGAGCTTCAATGGATATCACTCGGTCGAATACATTTCTTATTGATTTATATAACTAATATTTCATACATTTTATATATAACTAAGCATGAAACAAATATCTATAATTTTTCAAGCATTATAGGTTTTTTTTCCTTTTGTCTGTGACAAGATTATTACTTCCGACAATTTGAAAGATCGATTTTTTCTATATTATTATTTATTTATTTTTTGCCTAAGCTTATCTACAATTTACATATAAATATTTATGTCCGTTCGTACGTGTGTTTGTTAACGATTTTTTCGTAACCGTTTATTAATGACTTCTACTTATTTTTATTTAATGATTTACTATAAAAACTAACTTCTTTTCATAGAGCACTGGTCAAGTGCTTACCTACTTGTGACTAATTTATTTTTTGAGGATGTACATACCTATGTCAATCGATTCACAATGTTTTTGAAATACGAAAAACATCTGTCTCAATAGAAATCGATATGGTAAAAAACATTTGTTCTTAACTTCATTATAGAACTCTTCTTCCCAAACACAGACACAGTGAATACATGGTTTACATTTTTTTAATATTTTCATTTATAAATTCTTCAGATAGCATTTATTTGTATGAGCAGAATAAATTGTTTAAGAACTAACTGTATTCCATCACAATGTAAAAAATTATAACTTATCAATTTTAAAACTTGTTCGTGTTTTATTGATATCTATGTAGTTATTTCTAATATCTAAATAATGCAAAATAATAGTTAAACATTGATTGATTTTATATATTTTTGCATTCCGACTAAAATATAGTGCAGTTTGTTAAATTATATATAGTTTTTGGTGTTTTCTGTGCTAAAGTTAAAATGTTAAATTGTCAAAATAGAAACATACAAATTAAATGTAATCAAAATTTGTGACAATAATATTTAACCAAATTTGTAGTGTAAAAATAGTAAACAATGTATTATAATGTGAAATAATAGTGTAAATGCGCCCTTGAGATGAATGACTCCTTGAATCATGAAAACGGCGCAATATAAATGATCCAATAATAATAATAATAAATAATGCGTTGGGATTTGTACAAAAAAAAAAACATCAAATGCTATGTAAATTTTACCTACTACTTGTTAAAATAAAAATCTATATTTTCGATTGAATATTGAAATCTCCCTAAAAAATTTGATGTCATGCACATTCATTGGTATTTTGCTTTAATTTATAAGTCCAGACCTTAGATCTTGCCTCTCAAATAAATAAATGACGAGTTTAAAAGCTAGTATTGGATAATATTACCTACGAACTCTATAACTGAGCCATTTACTCACATTCATCTCTGTCAATACTAACCAGTGGCGTGTTTTCCACCTATGCAAAAATCGCCACTTGCCTAAAAAAGACTTAAGACATCTCTAGTTAATTTGGTATCTTTGCTATTCCACATATTGAATGTATAATTTGTTAACGTACCGTGTTTGCCTGTTTCTGTATTTCATTATTTTAAAATTGTAGAAATAAAATAAAAACTAAATAAAAGAAAAAATAGACATTATCTAAAATTGTTACGATATTTAGGATGGGAAACAACGTTAATAAATGATGGGAACGTTAAATATCTCAAATTCCTATACCAAATTGAAAAATTGGCGACGGTAAGGTAGAAATTTAAAAAAAAAACCCATGTAAACTTAAATTTCTTTTACCAGCTTGTTGAAAAAATTAACTTTTTATTTAATTCGATTACAATCCCATTTCTTTCCTTCCCTTTTTGCACCAAAATTTTTGGTGTGTGGCCGCTAAATCTAGAGTGCTCCCTCGGGGTAGCATTTATCGCTTTAATGCGACATTAAATCCTGTTTGTGCATGTGTGTATCGTTATGGAGATACATATCTCCAGGTACGGCACGAGGTATTTGGCGGGCGCTGCCCTTTTAAAAATAATAATAATAAACTTTATTGTAAACTTATTACTGATATGTTTAAAGTTTTATTACTGATTGATGAAAGTTTTATTACTGATTGATGAATGTTTTATTACTGATTTGATAATGTTCTTTTACGGATTTGTTTAAAGTTTTATTACTGACTCGATCAATGTTTTATTACTGACTTGTTTAAAGTTTTATTACTGATTTGATAAATGTTTCATTACTGATTTGTTTAAAGTTTTATTACTGATTTGATTGATGTTTTATTATTGATTTGTCTAAAGTTTTATTATTGATTTGATTAATGTTTCATTACTGATTTGTTCAAAGTTTTATTACTGATTTGATTAATATTTTATTACTGATTTGTTTAAAGTTTTATTACTGACTCGATCAATGTTTTATTACTGACTCGTTAAAAGTTTTATTACTGATTTGATAAATGTTTCATTACTGATTTGTTTAAAGTTTTATTACTGATTTGATTGATGTTTTATTATTGATTTGTCTAAAGTTTTATTACTGATTTGATTAATGTTTCATTACTGATTTGTTCAAAGTTTTATTACTGATTTGACTAATACTTTATTACTGATTTGTTCAAAGTTTTATTACTGATTTGATTAATGTTTTATTCCTGATATGTTTATAGTTTAATCACTTTTATGATTAATGATTTGTGTAACGTTTTTTTACTGAATTGTATTTGTTTGGAAATTAGTATCTTTGTTCATAATATTATGCAAGTGTAAGGGCTTACGCCGTAAATGAAATAAATAAATAAATATATGGATACAAATGATAAGGTTACATGGTATAAACGAATAATTTTGCGCAATGGGCGAGTTTATCGGAGGGACGCGATATCTTCCAACTAACCAAAATACGAATACCTTTAAAATCAAATATATATTGAGAAAATAATAAACACATTAAATATATACATACATACAATTAACACAATTATACAATTTGTATAATATCTATTTTACCCTCAAAATCGAGCAGTAGCTTGTGCTTTGAGGTATATAAATAAAATTCTAGTTCCGCCATTGCTACTTCCCCATACCAATATTATTTATTTTTGTGGCGTCGTTGAAATAATCCAGGTAATATATCTTCAAACCATTTTTTTCTCATAAAACAACCAATAACTTACATTATAATGATGATTTTGGTTGATTTACTGCACAATTTGTGCTGTATTACATTTCAGATTTATTTTTTCAGGTTGATTTAAGAAAAATGAAGAAAAATTCCGACACTTTCCTAAATATAAATTCCTTGTTTCTAAGCTTTTTTTTTTTTCACTTTCAAACGTTTTTTGCCAATTAGGTTTTTCTATACCATCAAGAGATTTCCCACAAAATTTGTGTCATAATGCTCGTATTTTTGTCATACTATAGAAGACATTATTTTGTGATGTCTTATATTAAAAACTCATTTTTTAGGTTTCGTAGCTTACAGTGTTAATGCCCCAAGCTCTTCAAATGAGATAGCCAATAGAATTACTGAACATTATAAACATGCAGGCTGTACTTTTCATTCCAATAATATATTTAATCTGGTGAAAAACAGAGTCGCGTTTGAGTCCTATAATTCTTTGCTAGCAATTTATCTACTAATAAATGGCATTAAATTTCAATTAATTTTCTTTTACGGAGCAGTAATTTTAAGTAATTATTAGGACACAAAACCGGATTTTAATGAATAATACTTATTCAGGTCTGTTTGTCTGTGTATAGTTAATATATTATTTCCATTAGGTATATCCGGTAAAGAAATATATTCTGTTTCAACAGTGCTAGAGTTGTTTTAAAACCCTTTAATCAAATTCAAATCCCTACAGCAAATTGGCCAATAGTTTTTTTCTATATCTATTTTTTGTTGCCTTTAGCTAATTTTCCATATTTAAAGGATTACAATAGTAAACTTCTGTTCCTATTCCAAATATGACTGTGTCCAGAATAAATAATTTGTAGACAATATAAGTTCTCTCCTGAAATACGTGAGAAGATTGTTTTTACTAATTTTTCTCTTACCAACGCTGGGTATGTGATGACATGTTAATGTTCAAAGTTTTGTTTTAAATACAAAACTTTTTACATTTCGCAACTTTTTGCAGACTTTAACTGGGTACGTAACTTGGGTATTTTCTATTTAGGTGAATTGGAAAGTTGTATGTATCGATATCACCCGTTAAAATGTGAACCAGTTTTATGTGACTCGAAGTTATATTTTTGGCCAACCGGTGCATCGAATGTCTTTAATCACATACCTACTTCAATAATATTTGGGTCTATTCGTACTTATCTTACTTTCATCCGATGATCGCAGCTTTAAAAAGCTTTTAGCTTTCAAAACATGTTTTAATAATTTATTATTATTTATTTATTTATTTATATTATTTTTCACTGTACATTGTTTACCATATTACAAATCAAAGCAAAGTATCATAAAAATATCAGTTAAGTATACAATTCAATGTATACTTAATGTACAGAGGGCAATTTCATCGCTAAAATGCGAAGTCTTCCAACTAACCCGTAATTTATAATTATAACCTAGACAATTTGTTTAAAAAATATGCGCCTTCTGTAAATAAACCGTGGTAACGGTCCATTTGAAATGATTTTTATATAAATTTGATTCTTTCTACGATCATATTATAATACCTAATTTTAATTTCAATTATCTACAATTCTTATGAAGACCATCACGGCATATCTAACAAGTGGCATAACCAGAGACCAGCTGCATGAAATAAACATGCAAGCTATTCTTTCCGTGCCAACAAAAAAAAAACTGAATGGGTGGTACACCTCATCGCAGAATTTAAGATGTAACTCCCCTTTCACGATACAAGCTTTTATCTTACTGTGTAAGGTTTATAAGGTCATATTTGGGTTTATAACAAAAACCCAGATATATCTTTAAAAAATACAATGTCGTTATTTTTTTTAACTCTTGCCTTCTACACAACACTCAAAAAATAATGTAAAAGAGGTGGAGACCATTTTTTTGCCGGGTGCATCACGGAAATATAATAATAAGTAAAACATTTTGCAGTACAATGTGTCGTGAATCAGAATTAATTTTTTACTGCTCAAATGAGTAAGGCAGTACCTACTGTAGCTCGTTCAAAAGGGTTTCATCTCAAATAGGTAGTCAGAGAGAATGAAACGCCGTATAGATCTAGTCTTCCACACTAATTCTTTCGCTCCTTCTACGTTCATGCAATTTCAAATTTTATAAATATTCGTCTTTGTAATTGCATTTATAGCTCGATTATTATAGTTTACTTTCTTAACTCAAATAAGTTGCCAAATTGTGAAATATAAAATAATAACACCTTTTACTTACATATAAATTCTTTCTAAATACACCTAAAATGAAATAAGTAAAATAGCGAATCAAAAACAAAAAAACTACTTCATAATTACATGCCTGGATTAACGTACTAATAATGGTAAAATTTATTCTTGTACTCATTACGTCAAAAGTGTAAGTAATTTAGCTCATTTTTCTTAGTAAATTTATATATTATATTATATTATTGTCGTCTATACTATTATGAAGCCGTTATTTTATCGCTAATTTACTTTATTTTAACTATTTTATTAATTATATCGGGTTCCAATAAACCACTACACCTTATTTGTAAGTTTCATGAGTTCAAACACCTCACGAATAATAAGTTCCTGAACCTAGCTTTTAAAATTTTCACCCCCCTCCGGTCCATTGAAGATTATGTAAAATTTGATTTTATTACAACATTTCTTCAGCAAACAGTAGTTCAGTACATAATTTTCTCTCCTCTTATGTCATATCGCCCTGTTAGATCAACACAATCATCAATCATTTTTGTTAAGGTTTAGTGATCTTGCGCCATCTGGAACAACTTCACACTTCTTATTCTGATTCGTTCTCAAAATTTAACATTGATTCTAAATTTCTTATCCTGTTTGTGGTTTATGGCCACTCATCCACCAGGCATTGATTTTTTGGGAGAGAGTTACCTACACTATAATACAATAGCTATGGAGCATTCGGTAAAGAATAGTTTTTAAGAATAATTTTCATCTCATTCTTTTCTGTAAGTTTTTGAGTGTCATCAAATGGCTTTGTCAGGTAGGTGTATAGGATCTTCAATACTTATGTATAAATAGGAAAGAGATCGTTGGCATCTTATGTAATGATGTGAAACAGCATAAAAATATATTAATTTTAGAATGTGTTTTCTGAGAAAATTAGTACTGCTTACTGGTCTAAATAAGATATTTGATAATTCAAGAGTTATTGTGTTTACGCTGTGGAAATCCATTTTTAATTTTAATAAATAGAATATAAAAATATATTATTGAGCACTGTTTAATCCTCCACTATTGGAGATTAAACAGTGCTCAATAATATATTTTTATATTTTATTTATTAAAATTAAGATATTTGATCATATTATTGACGATGTAAATAGAGTTGATGTACTACTAAGTGCTGTAATCTTCGTAATAAATGCCTTTTGATTCATAAAACTTTATTTCCTCTGTAATGAATGAAATTAAATGAGCGTGAAATTGATGCTAATACTTAAACTTATTAACGACATCAATAAAACAAATTGAATTTAGTTAAATTATAGATAAACATGAGAACGAACTTTTCTTCCGGCCAAAGTTAATGATGTAAAAACAATAATTATCTCTCTAACTATTATAGACATCTATAATAATCATGATTATATCGACTGTCCAGGTCCAAAACTCAACATTAGAAATTACTTATATTGGGGAAATTGTCATTTTTGGAAGTTTGGTATATTTTGATATATTTGGCTGAGAGAAATGCAGCCGTCCGAGGATCAAATGGCAAGATCATATAAACCAGATCCAACAGGACGGTCACGTGTTGATCACATTCAACAGGAGAAATTGTATGCCTGTGATGGGAGCGAAAGGTGTATGCAAGGATAGAAGGAAGTGGCGCTCGATCCTTTCTACCTACCCCGCGAGGGAAGCGGCGTAATGTTATGCATGTACAATGTATATAATACCTATGCTTTGAAAACACAACAGAAAATGAAATATACCTACTTATAATTATCACACTGTTGAAGGCATATGTACGTTCTCGTTGTTCCGTTTAAAAGTTAAACAATTTGATATATTAATTTATTTGTGGAATTGAAAATGGACACATCTTTTTTACCATTACTAAATATTAATTAAGTAAAGGGAAATGTGTTTTTTTTTTATAATTATTTATTTGTGGAATCGGAAGAGTGGTGTCGCTTGTGTGTTAGTCTAATCAATTGAATAAAAATATTCGAATTTTTTGACTTGTTTTGTTATGGAACTAGAGAGTCAACATATTTGTAATTCTAAAATATTTCTTTATGCCACATGATAATAATGACATTATTTTGTGCATGAATTAATGACATTCTGAAAATATCAAATACTATGTGCTTCTACGTTTTTTTTTTTTTAATTTAACCAACAATATTAATTGATTTGTTTTGTTTTCCTCTTAGCTTCTACATTTCTTTAGTGCTTTTAAACACGGACATATCAAAGAGGCCATTAAAATTAATTTTAATTAAAATGAGATTTAATAATGTGAATTATCATCACCCTTATCAGTGGTTCGAAACATTTTATAACGGAGATCATCTCTGTTTGATAGGTTTATTTTCCCCATGTAGAAAACAAACTCATCGAACTTGGATGATTCGAAGGAATAGTAGGATAGAAGGAAGATGGAATAAAGACTTACCCGACAAATATTTATTCTTCCCCGTTGATATTTTGGACCGATCCACTGGTTTTATCTACTGGTTTAACGATGTTTGAGTTTAACCACTCACAAAGTAATACACTAAAACACAGTTCTTGATACACTCGCTGTTAACACCGACGCAATGGTTATTATAATCAGTTTGTCAAATAATATCTTATTTATATTGCAAAATGTCCGACCACCGAATGGCGTTTGTCTTTTTTTAAGGAAGGCGGGAAGAGAAGGAGTGTGGGCGTGGAAGGGAGAGACGGGAAGAGGATTGACTGGACAGTGTTGCCATAACGGTATTTTTTCTGATCGAATGAAGCAGGCCGGATACCGCAACAACCCTTTCAATCTTTTTCTTTTTGATATAAATATATCAAACAGATAGTATGTGCGTGGAAGGATACTGCTAAGTAGCATCAAGACAAGGTGCATCCTGGGTTAGCTACAGAACAGCAGATAGGTAAGAAGACTTTGGCCCTGGAAGAGCCACCGCAATTCCGCCATTCAGTATTATTATTATTAATTATTGTCTTAAAAATGTCACCACTCACCTTTACAGTCTTCACCTTTGCTGTGAGTGGTGTTGACGTGTTCCTTATTTTCTACCCTTGTCCTAGTAATGAACCGCTGATGAGGACCTTGGAAGTATATAGATGGTCTGATGGTGTCCTTGAACTCTACCTATTTCCTGTTGTATGGAAGGATCTCGAAGATTCTAGTAGCTTCCATGATAAAGACATCTGTTGATTAATTCATTAACAATTCTAGTACTTCCTGTCAACTGACAGCTTCTGTCACCTATGCTACCGAGGTTATGTTGATGTCAAAATCATTGTGTTACAACTGTATAATATTTTTTTTATACTGTAGGGCTAGTATTAGCCAACTTTATATTATTTTATAGAAAGTTTTTGCAATGTTTAAAGTTTCACGAACCATCTGGTGAGAATCAATGACTACGCAACACGTTATCAGTAAATCATCTTAATACCGCATTATCATAGTATTTCAAACTACTTACCATTATTCCAATAAAATTACCAAATAATATAATAGTAATTACTATGCGTGTGCCTATATTTTGTAATGTATTTACCTTTTCAACCGAATTAATTAGAATTTGGCCCCGTGAGAAATTACTTTGAATTGAGGTTATCAGTTCAAAGAATAAATTTTAGTAAATATTATGATTGGATTGGATAACGACCAGTATAGGGCGGAGGTAACGCTCTTGCCTTTGCATCATGACATCCGGGTTCAATTTCCGGCCAGGAAAAAAATAAAAGTGGCATTTTTTCAAGTTCTCCTGAGTCCGGGTGTTAATTTTGCACCTTGATAAAAAAGAGCCAAAGTCCAAATTGTCACTTGTTGGAAATCCTTAAGGGCCTTTACACACTTTGGTCTTATTAAAAATGTTTTATTATCCAGAAGTCCTAGGACATTGGTTTTTATTAATGAAATATGTTTTTTTTCATTAAATATTACATATTCTCCATATTTTATTACAATATGTACTTATCGTGCTTTAGATTTAATTGAGAGGGGTTGTCTTATAAAAACTATTTCTTAAGTGAAGTCTGAAATAGTGTTGGTTTAATATACATATACATACTATTGTACCACCACGGTATATCCCTCAAGTGGTGTAGCCAGCGTAATAAATTGCATGTAATAAACATGCAGATTGTCCTCTCCATGGCGATAATAGAAAATAGACATTCAGGATGGGTGGGATGCCTCATTGCCGAGCTGTAGATATTAAGTGTTTTATACATAAGTGTTTTTTTTATTTTACTGTATTTATTTTATAAAGTATGTGAAATAAAGTATGAAATTTCATATTCAAAATTAATCCTGCCATTTTATTTAACATACATTTACATGCCTTCGACTAATAATTTGATGATAAATATCTGCAATAAATTGGGGCATTCATTTATGAAGATAAGAATTATGTCATACCTACAGTTAAATTTATTGTTCAAACATTCCCCAGGTTCAATTTCAAATTTGAAATATTATTAATCTAAAATAAGTATTTATTGTCTTTTGGTGTAGCACCTGGCAAACATTTGGTCTCACATTATTTACCGCAAATTATCGAGTGTCCTGTATAAGGCAGGTGTTTAAAAAACAAATACATTTTACAATATAAATAAAGCGATGAAATTTGCCAGCCGTCCTGAATGCCTTTTTTTGTCGACACGGAGAGGACAGCTTGCATGTTTGTAACATGCAGCCGGTCTGCTTGAGTATCGTGATGGTATAAAATTAATGAAATAAAAACATTTTTTTAATAATACATAGTTTTATTTTCATAATGAAATATTATAAATACAATATACCTATTTAATAATAATAATTTAAAAAAATCTTTTTTTCATAATAATGTACTCTAATACAGCAAACTTGAGACATTTAAAAATACGCAAGTATTATGTAAAAATATATAAATGTATATCGATGATACCTATAATATATTAATTAAATTAATAATATAATATTTAATAAATATAAAGAAAAATCTATAACTATTTTTATATCTAATAGACACATAGAAATATCTATCAACTTAATAAGTTTCTTTTTTTCATAATCTAAATTTTGAATAATTACTTTATTAAGTGTATAAAAATATAACTAACCAACATTTAATTTAATAAAATTTACACTCAGTAACAACATAAAATGTACATTTTTCGTCATTTATTTTTCAATTTGAAAATGCTGTAATTCATATGTTTAATTGGTCCAGTTCTATAAGCCAGCAACTGGAAATTATTGAAACCTTCATTTTTGGTTTATTATCTGGCAGATTTTACAATGCACATAGGTAAACTTTGTAGCACCACACTGAGAAAAATACTAAAGAAATTTCACAACGAATCATTGGTACGTACTATCAGATTAGGACCAGAGATCGTACAAACGATTCATTAGTACGAATCTATAATATTAACTCTTCGCAAACAAGTTGTTGGTAAATTTACCAACGATTCGTTTTGAGTATTTTTCTCAGTGCAGACAAAAAAGTTATCACCGACTATTTTCCGTTAGCTTTCGAGTGTCATGTAAAAGGAAGGTGTTCAAAAAAATAAAGACATTTTACATCTTAATTTCAGCGATGAAGTTTGATGCTCATCTTGAATGTTTTAACTTTTTGTTGACATGGAGAGGACTGCTTGCATTTTTATAATGTGCAGCTGGTCTGCTGGCTACCCCGTTGGTGGGATATGCCATAATAGTTGTAGTAGTACAATGTAGAAATTAATATTCATTCAATTTCAAAATAAAAAAATCAAATATTCCAGTAATTTCTAATAGAAGTAAATTTTTGTTTTTAGATTTTGGTAGACCACCACAATACTGATTCAAAACTTAAGCGTTATTTATGTTGGAATTTTAAAATTACGAGTTGTTGGTTTATGGAACTGGTAGGTCGTTTTAACAGAAATAAATCCAAATACCTACACCTCAAACCATCTCTCGGTAAGAGTATGCTTGTATTGCGATGATGAAGTATGGCAGCAACAGGATGAAGCCAATTTAAACTTCTAGATTGTAAGTTCGAGGTTCTACCATCAGGCTTCTAATAATTAATTGAAGGCTGGTTATTACAAAGTTGCTAAACATCAAAAATTTTACTCTCAGTGAGTTTTTACTCGCAATAATTAATGTTAAACATAAAGGCCAATAAACGTGCAATGTGATTGAACAAGAAAGTGTACTTCAAACTTTGTCCTGTAAATAACACTATTGCTATATTGCTCTGGTGTTTTCCTTACTTTTATTCACTTTTTCTTGCTTTAATGCTCCAGACACGTAGCACGTTTGTAATAATCAGAATTCAATTAATAATTACATATCAATTATTTAATTTTAATGCTTCTAGCATTTTAGTCCTACAGATTCAATAGTAAATTTCTCAGGCAATAATTAGCTACATCGGTAGTCATATAAGTCTCCCAAAAACAAATTAATCAATGTGTTTTCGATTAGAAAATATTAATTTTAGAGAAAAGATAACAAAAATCTTATAAAAAAAATAATGTTTTTTTTTTAATTCTAAATTCAGATTTTTTTTTAATAACAAATGAGTTCATTTACATACATACATACGAGTACAATCAATCCTCTATTATTTCCAAGTAAGTAAGATGAATATCTTTTACGGAAAGTGTTGGGCTCACACTCCGTAATTTTTTTTTTTTGTTTTTCTTACGTGTTTCACAAAATTCACATTCAAATATATTCCTAAAATAAATATATTTATTTCTATATAAAAAATAAATAAATAACTTACCTACCAACGATATCATAAAAAAATAAGAAAAAAAATAAAACTTTAATTTTATTTATTTTACGATAAATAAGGAAAATTTAAAGATAAATTATAATCAAATTTCGATATTCTTATCAACACATAACAAAATATTTAATCTTAGTACACACAGAATATGAATCGAATTAGTATAATGGGAATCGGAAAATTCACCGAGAACAATTCACCGAGCACAATTCACCGATAGGAAAATTTACCGACAAATATAGGACAATACATTATGGCTAACGCAGTATTGGGATTGTTTCATCCGGTGTATACAGGATGTTAAGAATATTTTGTGAGAACTCATTCAAAGTGTCAACTTGTTCTTGGGATTATTTCTTCTGATGTGTACAGGTTATTTGGCAGAATGTTAGACAAATTGATAGGGTCTATAAGTGGGACAATTTGGAGCATTTTTTGAACACTCAAATTATAAATAAGATATCAATTTTATTTTATGAAGGGATTGTTTCTTCTGGTACATAAAAGGTATTTGTAAAATTTAAGCAGTTCTCAAAATATTTGCAGGGTGTCACTTTTTTGGGATTATATGCTCGACTAGGTATATACCACAAAATATTCCATTTGACATACATTTTGCTTAATATCCTGTATAAATTAAACGAAATAATCTCAAAAAATGTGGCACCCTGAATGAGTACCCACAAGATATTCTAAACCCCCGTATAGGTACACTAGATGAAACGATCCCAAAAATGTCACAACAGTGAATTGTTTTCGGTAAATTTTCCGTCGATGAATTGTTCTTGGTGAATTTTCCGGGTCCGGGTGTTAATTTTGCACCTTGATAAAAAAGAGCCAATGTCCAAATTGTCACTTGTTGGAAATCCTTTAAGGGCCTTTACACACTTTGGTCTTTTTGGATTTGGAATATTATTAATCTAAAATATTAATTCGCTTGCCCACTATTATAGGGTTCTATGTTACATGTTCATAGTTTTGAGATATTCAAGTTTTAAAATTAGGTATATATTATTTACGAAACGATATATCTCTGTTCGTTTCCAATAGCATCAAAAAATTCTAAAAATTAGTCTTACTTGAATTTATGATTTTAAATTATTTTATTTTCGATGTTTTTTTCAAAAATTAGGATTGAAAATTAACATAGGACTTTGTTGTTCTGAAACGATATATTTTTCAATTTACCTGTAACATAGAACTTTGTGATCTGTATGATTATTAGTTCAACTATTGCCTCTTTCTCAGGGATTTAACTTTTAAACAAGTAGATTAAGCTGGTAGACGCAGCTGGTCTGCTGGCTACCCCACTTGTGGGATATGCCGTGATGGTATAATAGTATTAAGTAAAAAATCAAAGTTTACTTCAAGGGTTCATCAGAGAGATTGGGGAATAATATTCAGTTTTCGAAAGAACTCTGTCAATGCAACTGTGAACATTGTCAATTTCTTGTACACATGAATGCCTGGTCGCCTGGTGTTGAAAATTTCATCGTAATCTCCTGAATACTGTACCATTATAGCAAATGATAAAATATGTAATTGCGTAGCTCATTATACTATTACGATTGTGTGGAACACAACTATCACTCCACAATATAAGATTCGTGAATTGCGGATTGTCTTCAAGAACTTGTTTCAAGATCCTAAAAACAGGGCTAGCAATTTCATTACCTCCTCTGCCTGCTACATTTTCAGTCCAAATGGCACAGTACACGTTTTTGTTCGCAGAGAGGTATACAGTCATACATACATGTGCAGTCAATACAGTGTTGTCATATCAAGACCATGGCAGTCATGGAAAATGTTCAGCTACTTTTAAAACGCATAAGTTCAATATTACAAACATAATCAATATATTTTTTTGAGATTGCAAGGTGCGATGAATCAAACATAGAACCTTGCAATTTTAAAATTTTAATTTATTTATACTACAAGGTTCTATGTTACACACATAGAACTTTGTATCACTGTTTTGAAGTAAAACACAACATAGAACTATGTTTTATCGTCTTTAATTTCACGACTAGTGCTGCAATTTACAATTCGGTTCCTGTAATAAATGCCTTTGAATACATAGAATGTTATAGCATTCATAACTCAAAATTTTCAAAAATGTAACATAGAACCCTATAATAGTGAGCAAGCGAATTGTCTTTCCGTGTAGCACCTGGCAAACATTTGGTCTCACATTATTTACCGCAAATTATCGAGACAGGTGTTTAAAAAACAAATACATTTTACAATATAAATAAAGCAATGAAATTTGCCAGCCGTCTAGAATGCCTTATTTTTTTGTCGACACGGAGAGGACAGCTTGCATGTTTGTAACACGCAGCCGGTCTGCTTGAGTATCGTGATGGTATAAAATTAATGAAATAATTTTTTTTTTTAATAATACATAGTTTTATTTTCATAATTAAATATTATAAACACAATATATTTAATAATAATAATTAAATTAATTCTTTTTTCATAATAATGTACTCTAATACAGCAAACATGAGACATTTAAAAATACGCAAATATTATGTAAAAATATATAAATGTATATCGATGATACCTATAATATATTAATTAAATTAATAATATAATATTTAATAAATATAAAGAAAAATCTATAACTATTTTTATATCTAATAGACACATAGAAATATCTATCAACGAAATAAGTTTCTTTTTTTTCATAATCTAAATTTTGAATAATAACTTTATTAAGTGTATAAAAATATAACTAACCAACATTTAATTTAATAAAATTTACACTCAGTAACAACATAAAATGTACATTTTTCGTCATTTATTTTTCAATTTGAAAATGCTGTAATTCATATGTTTAATTGGTCCAGTTCCATAAGCCAGCAGCCAGCAACTGGAAATTATTGAAACCTTAATTTTTGGTTTATTATCTGGCAGATTTTACAATGCACATAGGTAAACTTTGGAGCACCAGACAAAAAAGTTATTACCGACTATTTTCCGTTAGCTTTCGAGTGTCATGTAAAAGGAAGGTGTTCAAAAAAATAAAGACATTTTACATCTTAATTTCAGCGATGAAGTTTGATGCTCATCTTGAATGTTTTATTTTTTTGTTGACATGGAGAGGACTGCTTGCATTTTTATAATGTGCAGCTGGTCTACTGGCTACCCCGTTTGTGGGATATGCCATAATAGTTGTAGTAGTACAATGTAGAAATTAATATTCATTCAATTTCAAAATAAAAAAATCAAATATTCCAGTAATTTCTAATAGAAGTAAATTTTTGTTTTTAGATTTTGGTAGACCACCACAATACTGATTCAAAACTAAAGCGTTACTTATGTTGGAATTTTAAAATTACGAGTTGTTGGTTTATGAAACTGGGAGGTCGTTTTGACAGAAAAAATCCAAATACCTACACCTCAAATCATCTCTCGGTAAGAGTATGCTTGTATCGCGATGATGAAGTATGGCAGCAACAGGATGAAGCCAATTTAAACTTCTAGATTGTAAGTTCGAGGTTCTACCATCAGGCTTCTAATAATTAATTGAAGGCTGGTTATGACAAAATTGCTAAGTATGAAAAATACTTGACGTCCCGTTTATTTTTGTTTGAAATAATCACATAAATACTCCTTGTTTATTGAAAATTTGACAAAATAACGTACTATCGAATTGACTTGTAATCCTTTGTTTTTTTTTTCTATTCATTCTCTATTCATCTTGTGCAGTGATACTGATAATTATATTGTTCTTTTTTTGTGTTTCGTTGACATTTTATATAATTATTGCTGTGTCTAAATTTTCTATACTTGTGTGTACATCATATGAAATATGTATGTAAATATATAACATGTTAAAAGCTAGCTCCGTAAATTGTTAATAAATAAATAAAAATTCCGAAAATGTATTTTTACTCCCAATAGGTGTAAACCATAAAAACCAATAAACGTACAAAGTCGCAATGTGATTGAACAACATATAGTACCTACTTCAAATTTCGTCCAATAGATATCACTTGTGCTATATTGCTCTGGTGTTTTCCTTACTTTTATTAACTTTTTCTTGATTTTATACTCCAGACACCTTTGTTATAATCAGCCTTCAATTAATAATTACATATCAATTAATAAATTTGATGCTTCTAGCTTTTAGCGTCCTATAAACTCAACGGCAAACTTCTCAACAAATTAGTGGCATTGGTAGTCATATAAGTATCCCAAAACAAATTATTTAATGAGTTTTCGATTAGAAAATATTAATTTTAGAGAAAAAATAAAAAAAATCTTTAAAAAACATTTTTTTTTTCTTTTTGAAATAAGTATGTATTTTTTTTTATTTAATAACAAATGAGTTCGTTTACATACATACATACGAGTACAATCAATCCTCTATTATTTCCAAGTAAGTAAGATGAAAATCTTTTACGGAAAGTGTTGGGCTCAAACTCCGTAATTTTTTTTTTTGTTTTTCTAACGTGTTTCACAAAATTCACATTCAAATATATTTCTTAAATAAAAATATTTAATTCTATATAAAAATAATAATAAATAACTTACTAACGGTACCATTTTTTTAGGAAAAAAAAATTACACTAATTTATTTATTTTACAATAAATAAGGAACATTTAAAGATAAATTATAATCAAATTCCGATATTCTTATCAACACAAAACAAAATTTTTAATCTAAATACACACAGAATAAGAATCGAATTAGTATAATGGGAATCGGAAAATTCACCTAGAACAACTCACCGAGTTGGAAAATGCACCGATAGGAAAATTCACCGACAAATTTGGACAATAAATTATGGCTAACGCAGTTTTGGGATTGTTTCATCCGGTGTATACAGGATGTTAAGAATATTTTGTGAGAACTCATTCAAAGTATCAACTTGTTCTTGGGATTATTTCTTCTGATGTGTACAGGTTATTTGGCAGAATGTTAGACAAATTGATAGGGTCTATAAGTGGGACAATTTGGAGCATTTTTTGAGCACTCAAATTATAAATAAAATATCAATTTTATTTTATGAAGGGATTGTTTCTTCTGGTACATAAAAGGTATTTGTAAAATTTAAGCAGTTCTCAAAATATTTGCAGGGTGTCACTTTTTTGGGATTATATGCTCGACTAGGTATATACCACAAAATATTCCATTTGACATACATTTTGCTTAATATCCTGTATAAATTAAACGAAATAATCTCAAAAAATGTGGCACCCTGTATGAGTACCCACAAGATATTCTAAACCCCCGTATACACTAGATGAAACGATCCCAAAAATGTCACAACAGTGAATTGTTTTCGGTAAATTTTCCGTCGATGAATTGTTCTTGGTGAATTTTCCTAGACCCTGGTAAAATAAGCTTATGCTAGAAGAATAATGAAATGTATGAAAATTATATTTATTTTTTTACATCCAACGAACATGAAAATTCATTCAATAACTTTTTCTATATTGTGATGTTGTATTTTATTAAAAGTGATAAAAGCTTTCATAAAGTTTTTCACATTCGTGTCTAGTGCATTTACACTGAAAAATGAAATGTTTTAAAAAAAGTTTAGACACAAAATAGAACAAGTCGTCAAGACAAAAAAAATAATGGAATTCACAAGTAGAGTCGTTCTCTTGAAGAATTATCAAACATATTTCACTCTTAGTTTTGTATTTTTACATTAAGAAATTCAATAAAAGGACCTCAGCTTTCAAACATTTAAATGTCGTCGGTAGCCTGGAGGTAGAGTCTCGGCCTTCAGAACGAGGGGTCCGTGGTTCGATCCCAGTTGCCGGCAAACTCCCCTTTCACAGCACAAGCTTTTAGCTTAGTGTGAAAGGTGTATAAGATTGTATTTGGGTTTATAATTAAACCCAGATATATCTTTTTAAAAAAAAAATACGCAGATCTGCACACAAATTTGTACATGAACAGAAAATAGTTAAATAGTTTTATAATAACAATTTTCAAGTAAAAAAAAAATTAAGTACACAACTATACACATTGAATAAGTTCATAAGTATACAATGACAGCAATAAAAATACATTATTATACATACATACAAACATTGACTACAAAACGTGATAAAAATTGCGGTTAGAACTCTATCAGTTATCATTCTAAAAAGATACTGGTCCTAAGAATCCTTATATTATTTATCGTTGGAATATAAGAATATTGACTAGATAAAGTATGTAATAATTGATAATCTTTAATTTCTTCATTAAGCGTCTACAATATAATTTTGAAATCATAAATTTGAACATATAATATTATATTCCTCTTCATGTTAGGCACCACATTTACGCTTCGCCAGTCGTCATGTCGATTGGCCTCTTGAGTGACTTCAGCGGTACATCGGCGCGCTCACGTTTCAAGCGCCGGCTAAAATACTTCTATCTGGCTAAAATTGTCATTTCTGTGTCGGCAACTGTCAAATGTAAACCATTCTCTGTCATATCTGGCATATCTTGTTCTCTCCTCGATCTTCCTGTTTGTAATCTCGCTGCTTGAGACTCTTCGGGAATAGGCTTCCTTCCTGAAGCCATACGGACGATTCTATTTACTTTTCTCGTACAAGCGCAAGCTAGAATTTCTTTGAATTCTTTTTTGAAGTTATCATTCAGCCATCCATATAAAAGTGGATTAGAACAAGCGCTCGACATACCAATCATATGACACACTGCGAAATAAATTGCTGAACTTTGATGATCGAACTCTTCGCTCATATCAGCGAATAAGTTGTACACGTTTAACGGTAGCCAACTAATGCAGTAGATTACTGCTATTGAAATGAGAAGTGAATTTGTTCGTTGCATTCTTCTTCCTCGTTCCCTTTCCTTTTTTACTTCGCCAACGAGATGTGTTGAAACATATCTGTATTTTAGTTTGAAATATATTCTGAGATAAGCCACAGATACGACTATTATTGGTACAATGTATTGAACTACAAGGCTAAACGCTGAGTAATATACCCTTCCATGAACAATAGGCCACTCTTCCATGCAAAAACTGAGCGTGTCTATGCCAAACTGGTTGATTATATGGGTCTTAAGAGTTTTGTATATGAACATAGGAGAAGCGAGAACTATTGCGAGCAACCATATTAAAGTCAATATGAATATCGCTCCCATAACCTGAAGACTTTCTCTTGTGGGGTACACGATAACCTGTGAACAAAAAATAAAAATATGATTAGATTTTGAAAAAAAAAATCTAAAAATGATTCATTAAAGCTTAATTTTCTAGTGAGAAACTTTGAAGTTGAATAAAATTAAATCATAATTCTTAAATTTAATAACGAAACGATTTTTCAACCTATAAAACATAAGCGTCTATCATTAAGCATTACAATGCAATGTGAGTTCAATTCAGCAAAATAAGTTACGATGGTTTGGGCATGTGGAAAGAATGAATGAGGACAGAATGACCAAGAAGATATATTTGGCTGAGAGGAATGGTGCTCGGAGACGTGGACGTCCGAGGATCATATGGAAAGATCATTTAAATCAAATCCTACAGGACGGTCAAGTGTTGAGTGAATTGAACAGGAGAGTATGTATGAGGAATTGTATGACAGTGACGGAAGCGAAAGATGTATGCAACGATAGAAGGAAGAGATCCTTTCTGCCTACCCCGCGATGGAAGCGGCGTGATTTTATTTTTTATTTTATTTCCACAATATTAAAGAATCAAACAGTCATAACATTATATGTTAACAATTAATACACTCAACATGTGGATCAGCGAAGATTCCACTCTTACCAGAAATGTCTTAGTCTTGAGAAAAAAAGCAAATGTTAAAATTTTCTAAAAAAGTCAAAGTAAATTTAAAAACAATAATAATACAATATTTAAAAATAATACAAAAATACAAAATATAAAGTAAAAAATCCCAAAATACTAGAAATCAGTCTTTCAGTCTCATTAGTCTTGAGAAAAAAAGTAAAAGTTATAATTTTCTAAAAAAAGTCAAAGTAGGTAGGTAAATCTAAAAATAAAAAATCCCAAAATACTAGAAATCAAAATAAAATCACAATCAGTGATGGTATGTATGTATTTATGTTTGCCTAATGTATTTTCTACAGGCAATCGGTATTACATGAGTGACTATAAATAACAGTACATTAGGAGTTAAATCTAAAAAAAACACCTGATTTATTCAGCATGAGCAACCGATATAACAGAGTTACAACGAGAGTTCAGTGTTACTTAACGCCTAAAGTATTCACAATAGGCAACCGAAATTACATAAGTAATTTTAATTTAACAAAATATGTAGGAGTTCAATATTGCGAAACGCCTCGAGTATTTTCTTTCATCATCATCATCATCGCCCTCAACGCTCCTCTCGGGAGCACAGGGCAGAAACCAGCCTCCTCCATTCAGAGCGTCTCTGTGCCAATTGCGTCACCTCTTTCGACGACATTCCTTGCGCTCTGATATCGTTGTCATAGGAACGGTGTATTGTGAAAGAGGGACGCCCGGGCCGACGCGACGGAACCCCTGCGGACGGAAGAACAGTGCTCTTTTTGGCCAACTATCATTAGGCATTCTCAAAACATGTCCCAGTCATGAGCATCGTCTCTCCTGTATTACGGAGATTACAGGTCTCTGCTGGGTGCGCCGGCGCACAGCATCATTTGTAACATGTTCATACCATCTGACATCCAAAATCCTTCTAAGACACTTGTTTTCAAAGCTTAGTATATTCCGCTCTTGAGCCTTGGTTAAGTGCCAAGACTCGCAGCTATATAGAAGGATTGGGATGATGCACGCATTGAACAAGCGACATTTTGTCCTGATGCTGAGTCCAGATGGTTTCCAAACTTTGTTCATGTTGTTGAAAGCCCCGCTAGCTGCTCCTATGCGGATTGGTAATTCCGTCCGGAGATCACCCTCTGGCTTTATGGTTGCTCCCAGGTACCTGAATTTACTAACCTAAGATATTTGGGAATTACCAACCATTAGTGGGGTGTGACTACTCGTGCATGTACTTATTACATATGTACTCCGTTTTACGCAACTATTATTACATAAAGTGGTTTTTATTAAACAATATACAAGGAGTTCGTGAGATGGTGAGAGCGTGCGGTACTGCCGACCGCGCATCTTCGTGAAGGTACATCTGAACTATTCGTTATATACCTATATGTATATTCGCTATACATATGTACTAGACTAGAAGCGGTACATTTTTTCGAATTTTTTGTGTTCCAACATTAGTAACAACAATATTAATATAACGTTGTTTCACTCCATATCAAATTAAATTAACTTATTAGATATTTGAGAATTAATAGTAATTATGCATCTGCCTGACAATGAAATAGCAACAATCTACAATCTATTAGTTCCTTCCAGTTTTACATTTGAACTATTCGGCAGAATACCGAATAATAGACTAAATATTCGGTATTCGGCCGAACAGTAAAAATGTTGCCATTTTTGACAGAATACCGAATAGTTGCCTAATATTTTGTTGCATCTCTAATTATTTCTATTTCATAATCACATAAAATGCGATAATATAGATTGTTTATTTTGAAAGCAATAGGCATTGATTCATAAAACAGTTTTGACCCGTTTAAAAAAAGCTGGGTACACAAAAAAGCTCGATATTTGGGTGCCACACGAGCTCACTGAAAGAAACCTAATGAACCGTGTACACATTTGCGATTATTTATTGAGACGTAATGAAACCGAACCGTTTTTGAAGAGGCTGATAGCTGGTGATGAAAAGTGGATCACGTATGTCAAGAACGTGTGAAAAAGGTTGTGGTCAAAGGTCAGTCAGGCTTCACAGACTGGGGCAAAACCTGGATTTACTCGCAATAAGAGGTGATGCGGTGTCTATGGTGGAATTGGAAGGGCATTTTTTTATTATGAGCTTTTACCGCCGGGCAGAACCATCGAATCAGATCTCTACTGCCAACAACTGATGAGATTAAAGCAAGAAGTTGAGAAAAAGCGGCCAGAATTGATTAATAGAAAGGGTGTGGTCTTTCATCACGATAACGCTGGACCACACACATCTTTAGCCACTCAGCAAAAATTAAGAGAGTTTGACTGGGAGGTGTTGATGCATCCGCCATATAGCCCTGACCTTGCACCTTCAGATTTCCACCTGTCTCTTCAGAATTCTTTAGGCAGTGTCAGGTTAACATCAAAAGAGGACTGCCAAAACTACTTGTTGCGGTTTTTTGATCAGAAGTCCCAAAATTTCAACAGCTACGGGATCATGTCTCTACCTACAAGATGGCAGAAAGTCTACAAACAAAAAGGCATATATAAATTGTAATTAAATGTTAATTAACTTTGAAAAAAATTGTCTTGAATTTTCATATAAAATGTGAAGAAAATTTTTCCCCAACCTTAATAGGTATATAAATATTATAATATAAACTGTTTCAGTAATTCTTCCATTCTCATAATTTTATTGAGGCAATAATTTAGTTATCTTCCTCAAGCTAAGCTTTTATTCTTCAGACATAAGAACGTCATAAAAAATTAATCCTTTTTATAGCTCTACATTTATTTTTTCAAGGTTTATAATGAACCACTTTATTTATATTTGAAGAAATATGCAAAGACTCCACTCTAAGCACATAATATTATTCATCAAGTATTTTGGCTAGTTCATACTATTTTTTTTTCATTTATGGCATAGCATCCTGCAAGGATGATTTGTGCCAAAAACAGTCTCTAGCAAAAAAAAATACTCACTTAAGATTAGAAGAAAGAAAAAATTCAAACAATCTCAGTCATTCCCCTAATTAATTTGGAAATTTTAGAGTCGTTCAAATTTTTTTTTTACAAATTATGTCTATATAATTCTGTCAAAAGCGAAAATCATTTTTCGTACACATCTTTTTATTGGCAAATATTTTATGTAAAGTTTCAATGGTATCTTGTTTAAAATTTAATATGATCATAGAAGACTTAAGAAAAAGAACAAAATACATCCATGTAATATAGGTACCTAATTAGTCACATTTCCCAAACCGTGAAGATTGGAATAGGTAGCTTAAAATCGACTTTAATCTAGCGGAAGAGAAATATAATTACAAGGATTACGTTAGAAGTTTCGGTATTTGGAAAAATCATGGGTCAGTTTGACATGTTCATCACAAAGTTTGTTATATATGACAATTTTGACTAATCAGAAACTTTTAACCACTCATTAAAGCTTTTATTGCCTTAAAATGAGGCACCTACAAATTGTTAATTGAACATTATAGGGTCTAAGTCTCATGGTTTCCCCAAATACCGAAGCTTCGTAAGAAAAAAGAACAGCTCTTGTCAGACTTTAAATTGTGTTGGAAAAATACGACAGTTTCTAATGAAATTTAACGAGTTTTTGAATAATTTTATGATTATTCCTTGAGCTTAGCCAAGTTTAAGGTGTATTTGAATATAAATATGACAAAATGGATTCAGAGTAGCTATTAGATATCTTATTTACCTTCAACATATACATTAAAGCCTTTTACCTCATCCCCACATTATATATATTTGGAAAAATACAATACAAGTAGTACATAATATCTAAATAATATATAGGTAGTTAATCCTGATATAAAAGGTAATTTACACTCTGCTGCATATTATGTACATATTGTAAAAGCTCAATACTGTAATATATTTAACACCCCCTTTTCAGACATTAATATTCTTTCACCGTTCTTTACACTTTTCTACCGCTAAAGCTCTCAATATTGGTAACATGAAATGGAGGAGCTTTACTTATGTTCTAAAAGCGTTATTGACTTAAATAAATTTATATTGGTACTTTCTGTGCAACATTAAATTTTATGTTGTAATAACAGTGAAAATACCTAATACATACTCGTACTTGAAAACAAAAATGGATAGGAAATCAAACATACATAATTCGTTGCCGTGGATGTGAAATGATCTTACCCACAAGACAGACATTTCGAGAAAAAGGGTGATGAAGTTATGCTGTCGCATCCGCCAATACTAATCTGACTATAACTAAGTTATTTTTGCATAGATTTCGCTATCATTTTTACACAATATTCCTGGTCACATATTCGACAAATATAAATAACAAAATATTAAAGATTTTTTTTAGTTTAGAAGTAAACGCGAATTTATCACATGGGTTATTTCACCACTGTAGCTGAGAAAGATCCACCCGTAGGAAAGTTGTTGGAAAGTTACGCGCTATGCGGCTTGGATCTTTTCACTTCTATAATTTTATTGAACTATTTTTTCCTATATGCGTTTGTGAAATGCTCTAACACACACTTGAAATGATGTAAAAACACTTAACATCTCTTCAAAATTTTCCAAAAATGCCCTTTAGGAATATCAAATCACTTATTTCTCTTCACCACTATGTTCTCCGTGGTTTTCTGAACAAAACTGCATACTTTACTCATTTTTCAAAAAAGTGTGGCTTGGATCACTTCACCTCCACGGCAGCGAATATAGAAATATTTAAGTAAAGTTGTTGTATTCAGTAGAAATGTATTTTTCTATAATGTTAACTTAAGAAAGTTTAGAAGCGAAAGTTAAGAATAAAAAACAAACAAAAAAAAACTCAACTTTCATTATTTTTTATTACAAAGCGAAAACGTTTTAAACGTTGTGAAAATTCGATACTGGAATGAGATAGTTATGAAGAAACTCCAGCATTTTTCGGTACATTTTGTCTATTAAGCTATATCATATTATTTTTTTTATATTCTCTTTGAAATGAAATATCAGTTTATGATACGTTATTTTGATGAAATTTTTAGTTTTCATTAACTTCGCGTAAGTTTCGACAAAGAATAGGAATCCCTTTCCAATCTACAAGTTTTAAAGTGTCTTCTTAAAGAAAGATATTTGGAAAATATCACAAATAAGACATTCGACATCTTTTATTCAGTGGTGAGGGATGTCACCGATCTCAAATGTCTATTTTTAACTGACTTCCTCATTTGTGGAAGATCCCTCTAATGATATAGATCAGTGGTTCTTAACCTGGGTTCGATCGAACCCCAGGGGTTCGGTGAGTCAGTCTTGGGGGTTCGGTGAAAATCATTTTAAAAGCAAGATAGTTTTGCGAGTTGGAAAAAGAAAAAAATACTCCGATAATTCCTTCGAACCGCCATCACAAGTTTGAAAAACAATGTTGCCAGTTTATTCTAAGCCAGTAAATATTAATGTTAATGTTTCATGTTTTGATTTAACGATTAAAATTTAATGTTTTGATCTCTGTTTTTTTATTTTTTTTTCATTTTGCACACCTATATACCATGTTTTGAATATGTAAAAATCTAATTTTATTTTTCAAATTAGGAGGGGTTCGGTGAATGCATGTGTAACTGGTGGGGTTCGGTACCCCCAAAAAGGTTAAGAAACACTGATATAGATAGAGAGACAGATATTATCAGACTATTCAATATGCTTATTATGTGAGTACGAAGTGGATTAGTAGATCAAACCTAATTAGGTACCGTTCGATTGGAAATCAGAAAAACAAACGTTTTGAACTATTGACCTACTAGTTTTACCTAAAGGTGAATGAATCGACAAAAAAGTATTCAGGCTTTGTAAAAAGTTTAAAGAAGAGGAAGCAAGGACTTTTTTTATTTTCTTTGTTTGCCCCACAAGGAATGTGGCATGAAAAAAATTAGATCGATGACAGTCTCTCATCCATCTGCTTGAGACGTAGGTACATTATCCAGTTTTATGAAGTCTACCTACGTCTCAGGCAGTCGTCGTAAAAATAAAGGAAGAGGACGAGTCCCTGCTAGGTGAACAGACCAATTTAGGTCTGCCACTGGCTATTCCTATACAGTGGTGGAAGCATTGAGTACTGCATCGTGCCGGGACCGAAGAGCTACGATTTATCGAGAAGTAAAATTCAAAATAAGATGAAAAATTTATTCGTTATAATATAAATGCATGCAACAATTCTTATAAAACCTGTAACCCAGCTAGTCAATGATACCTAAATTAGAGAAAAACTCTAAAGGGGTAAATAGTTGCCACTTAATTAACACGCCCGTGGTTTTGTTTCCATAAAACTGCGCATCTTAAAATAATTGTCTAATTTATTTTTCCGGCATTAACTATTTAATAATTTTTAGACATATTGATATTATTTTAGATTAGTATAATAATTGATACATAGTTTATCTAAAATAATATCAATATAATTGTCTAGTTGTAATTATTATTATTACAACTACTATACTATCACAGCAAATCCCACAAGTGGGGTAGCCAGCAGACCAGTCGTATGCAATAATGCAAACTGTTTAAAAAATAATACATTCAGAATTGGTGTTAAACTTCATCGCTGAATTTAAGCAATTCAACCAATTAATATAAAAACGTTTTTTTCTCATAATACTGTTTTCCATTAATTATTATTTTCACATTCTAATTCATTATATTTTCTATACGAATTTCGCTCCCTTGGCTTGCTAAATTCACACACTTAATAGTTTAGTTTTCGGAATATTTATAAACATGGTGAAAGTGTAAAATATATTAAAAAAAAATATTCGTCTCTTCATAAAATATAATATTATCTAATAATAATATTCATGAGAAACGTGAGCGAGAATAATTTTTCCACGTCGACTTTAAAACAAATATGTACTCGTATTCGCTTTATTTATCTGAACTATCACATTAATTCTCATAAGTGAGGTAGCCAGTAGACATGTAAAAAAAAATACATATGTGCCAATAAAAATAAGATATCAAAGATGGGTCATGTTCTGAGAATGCCCAATGATAGTTGACCATAAAGAGCACGGGTTCGTACGTCGGCCGGTACACCCCTCCTTCTCAACACACAGTTCCTGTGACAACGACATCATAGCCCAGGGGGAATATGTAACGTAATTGGGACGTAATTGGCGGAGAGTCGCTCTGAATGGAGGAGGTTGGTTTCTGCCCTGTGCTCCCGAGATGAGCGTTGAGGGTGATGACGATCCAAGATGTGTGTCATATCAGATTGAAGATATTAGGTGTTTTCCAAATGATATTTTAGGAATACCTATCTTTAACAGGACATTTGAAAACTTGATTAGTAGGCATATTCTTTATTGAGATCTCCATGTTAAGTATTAAAATAAGTATTTCAGAGCAAAAACCGACATCGATCTATCAGAAATATTTTGTTTCTTTTTTTATAAAATATAAAAAATTTCAAACAAATATTGTCCTATAAAAGTCCTAATTCAGATTTAGAATACCGTGAACATTTCTCGAATGAACAATTTTAATCTAATGTTGAGTGTGTCTACATATATTATGTATTCCAGAAAAACAATTTGGAGGTGAAATAACTCGGTTGAACCCTTTTTGAGCCATTGCTTTTATTTTATACCCTATCCAGGTGTTGTATTTCGACTCATTACCTACGCATTCGTATTGGCAGTTTGTACGCGGGAATTACTGTAGGTGAATACAAAGGAATGCTTACAATATTTAATTCAACCAGGCTACTATTTTGATGTGTTCCTCCTTCCACAAAAACTCCCATACCACATCATGAGTTTATAGAATTCTCTTTTGTAAATATAATATGATAAAAATATAATATCCCTTTTTCAAATACTTTTTGTCACTCTCGAAACATTTGTTGCTGACTGGTCGAACTAACAGCCGATAAAATATTGAACCTCATGTTTCCGGCACCATTTAGACGGACGATCCATTCGAGATCTGAAATATGAGTTCCCAACTAAATGGTTTCCTCTATGATTTCCATCATATGTTTTTTTAGTTTTGAGAGCGAGAATGGCGGCATTGGTGAACGTTGTTCATGAACACCGAAAGTGATCACTTAAGACGGCCAAGAGTCAATCGCAGAAATGTGTCTCTGTCTTGGAAAGTCAAAAATAGCTCCTCAACATTCCGTATTTCTGTCCACTCGTGTATATTATGGACCCAGGATATCCGCCTTCTTCCAATACCTCTTCGACCCTCAATCTTACCCTTGATGATCAGTTACAGCAACTTGTACTATTTCCCTCTGAGCATATGCCCTAAATAGGACATCTTTCGTATTTTAATATTTAAAATAAGTTCCCTATTCACTCTTGATCTATGGAGGATCACTGCATTACTGACTTAGTCCTTCCAGGGATCTGAAGCATTCTTAGACTTATATACATTTAAATTTTATTTAAATAAATTAACATGAACATGTAATTTTATTTTGATAAAATTAAGTACACGCAACTAGAGAATATTGATATTCAATAAGAAAAAGTACATTTATTTTTTCGCAACGTCGACATAAGCAGTAGTAGGTAATAATTTCTTGTCGAATAAGAAATAAACTGACAGCTTTTTAGTCTAGTTTGGTCTAAAAAGAATAAAAGCATCGAATAACGAATTCCAAACAGTTCAAATTGTGAATACAATTTGACACTTTTCACATGATGAAATTATCGCTTTGTCTCCGACTGATATAATACCTACGTTCGACTAAAATTTGATATTTTTTTATTTATATGTTGCATAGATTACACGGCAAAGAATTAGTCTCCCCATCTTTTTCGTAAGTTTTTGAGTACCTATTCTGTAAAAGGCGGGTGTTAAAATTAAGATATTTTTTATCAACAATTCAGCGCTGAGAGTTAATTTACCACTCACCCTTATTGTTTTATTTTTTGTTGGCACGGAGACCTCATTATTCGAAAAACGTCTCTCTCACGGTTTATAATCTGCAGTAGAAAGAAACACTTTGTTTCAATTCACGTAATCAGAAAATTCTACTACGCATGCACCGACACAATAAACATGTTTCTGATTAATGTTTTATTACAAAATTATTATAAAAACCATAATAATATATATAAAAAAAAATTATAAACATTTCGGAAAACATATAAAAATCTACCATAACATCAATAAGTAAAATATAAACCTACATAACAAAAGCAAAAAAAAAATGGATTTACAAACAATTATAAAAGTCTTCAAAATTATGACACATGCGATACTCATAGATAAGGACCACATACAATATTTAGTAAAGTTGACGTAGCTCAGACAAAATAATAATAAAACGACATTTTTTAAATAAATACAAACTAAAAATAAAGAGAATATATATGTAGTAGCAATGATTTACATTAATATTTACGGAAATTTCGTGTTGAAAACGTGTAAAAAGCAAATAAAATATCTATAAAGACACTTTTATGACGATACTGAAAAATTACGTCTTGTGACATAGTGTCGTTAATCTCCGACATACAAACATACCTGAGTGTGAAGGAAGATATTTATTTAGGTAGCTATACATAGCATATGAAATATATGTAGGTATGTATTGGCAAGGTTGCAATTCGAAGCCAGTTCATCGTATGGAAATCGCCTAGCATTATTCTAATAAAACGACTCCACGTACATGGACTGCATGCAAATTAAACCCTCTTCTTATCTTGTTATTTTTATTTGATTTTGTGTCCAGACATATAAAAATCTTATCGCAATATTTCACTAGGGTGCGTTTTTTTTTTATTTAATGTTTTTGTAAACGCCATTAGACTGATTAATTTTTTTTACAGAGTATTATTACATTTACCAGAGTAGGTATACCCGAAAAGCGAAGTTTGTTAGATGAACTATGGAAAATACTATCGGATACTTACTTTACTTACTAACCGAAATCAAAAAAAGCTCAATGTTAATGAAATGGATACATATTGTATCCTTAATATTTAATGTAATACAAGATGTATTACTCCCGACGTGGATACCTACCTTTAGGTATGTATCCAAGATTCTCGTTTAATCACATTATTTATTTTTATTAAGACGTGGAAGTAATCTTATAACCCATCCCGTGGAGCATCCGGTAAAGAATTGGTCTCCCACTCTTATACGTCAGTTTTTGAGTGTCCTGTTAAAGACAGGTGTTCGAAAAAACTAAGACATTTTAAATCTTAAATTTAGCGATGATGTTTGCCACCCATCTTGAATGTCTTGTTTTTATATTGGCATGGATGTTTGTATGTTTTTTATATGCAGCTGGTCTGCTGGCTACCCGACTTATGGGATATGCCGTGATGGTATAGTAGTAATAATGTCCTAGAATTGATAAATTGTACAATGATCTTGAGGTGCTTTGGCACATAAAGAACACTATAATTTTGTCTAAAAAAATAAATAAATAAAACTGGCGATTCGCAATCCACTGTTCAAGATTGAAAGACTTGGAGATCTATTGTTCTGAATGCCAAAGCCCTATAAGGAATTTTAGGCCGCTGATAGTAAGTTATTTTATTAAATGAGATTATTTTTTTACCAACGTTTTTTTTTTAGAATTGAAGAGTCCTACACTGAATTATCGAGCTTGGCATCACTAGAAGAACAGAATAATTTTTAAACAAATTATCGATTTTATGTTGCTGAAAAAGGATGAAAATTTTACACTCTGTAGATAAGAACAAGAATGTGTTCTATAACAATATGTTAAGTTAAAAAATTTGAAAAATGTTCTTTCAAAGTTATAAATAATTTTATTCTTTTATTAAAAATTACTGTGTAGTTTAAAGTTCACCAATCTGCTGTAATACCTTCATATCGTGTTAAATCAAAATCCATTCAACATATTGACTTATAATAAAACATTAATAATCTTAGTTTCAAGTATTCGCTAGGAGTGAATGGGATACCTATTTTAAAAAAATTACTGAGAAACTTGTCAACTTAATCATGGAGCCTTTTGAAAAACTCACAGTTCCCTCCTTGGAAAGTATTTTTAAAAAGAAAGCAGTGTGTCAAGTTTGTAAGAAGTATTTTGTTCAAAAGACTTCATCTTATAGAGAATATTTGTGAATGTAAGATAAGCTGGGCAACATCAATGAATATATCTTAAGGTAGGATAATCTAATGATTTAATAAGGAATATTAATTTAAATGGTATTTAAGTAACAATTTGTTAAGATAATTTAAATGATATATAATAATATAATGGTAAGTCTATTTAATTAATAAAAAGTAGCTCTTTGATCCTTCAAAGCAATAATGAGCTTCCTTAGGAATCACTGTGGTCTCAAGGAGAAGCAACACAAACTAGGGCTGATTCAAAGATTCTTAGACGAGAAAGTCGAGACTCTTCGGCAGCTTTTTACAAACTGCAATGCAGTGGAGTTCACAATAATAAATACCCCAGGCAAGCACTGGGAAGAAGTAGAATCTCACCACACCTTCAATCCCTTCAAAATTCTTGTATTCAAAAAATATCTTGGATTAAAGGGTTAAATTTAACTGGATTACACCAGGCAGACTAAGTAGGGAAAGTACAATTAATCTTGTAGGTCGAGGTGCACAATGCACCGTATTAAATAAATAAAATAAACTGTATAATCCCTCAAAGCACGAGATCTGTTCAAGTTCAAGGGTATAAAAATAAATCGTAAATTATTGCATAATTGTTTTTTCATTTATATTTTTATCAACTTTTTATGTGTAAATAATTAAATATGAAGATTGTGTGATTTAAAACATTGTTCCACAAGACTTTGAAATTTTATTGCAAATTACAAATTAATTATTTAGCGTCAAAGAAAATTTAAGGTGTATGTAGGTATGTTTATTTATTTTATAATAAAAAAGGCGTGCTTAGCAACATTTTCTATGGATTTCTTAGATCTTTAACCGCACGTAGGCGTCGCGCGTCGTTTTTCTTTCAATGCCACATTCTTAGAAGAATTCAAAGAGAAAAATCAACTTTCAAGCTTAAAACATGTAAGAACCTTACTTTATTTATTAAAAATTGAATACCATAGGTACTTTAAATGAAAATATGTTTTTGAATTCAATGAAATATCCGGGATATATTGGCTTCCTGTCATATTAGCGAGCTTAGCAAGCTAATTATCAAAGTTTGTAAGTTTTTATAAATTTAATTGATATTGACATTAAATGAAGCACTGAAAAAAACTGATATGAGATTTAGAAAAGAAGTTATATCTGTGGTTTAGTTATAAGCCTAAATACAACCTTATGTACCTTTCAAAGTAAGCTAAAAGCTTGTGTCGTAAAAAGGGAGTTTGTAAAATTGGTAAATATACACGGTTGTTATAGAGCTTACAGCTGTGTGCGTCTTCAATAATGCATATTATGCATCCTGCGTTCCTACCCGCTTTCAAGGATGATGAATTTCAAGGATTTCAAAATCTAGGACGTGGGGGGTTGCAAATTTGAAAATATTAACAATCGTTAAACCCATTTGGAATTGGTGAGTGTTACCATGGCGTTAAGCACCAGCTGGCTTTTCAAGTTGTCTACTGAAGTCTGAACGTGAGAACAATTTTCTTCTTTCGAATACTACTACTATACCCTCACGCCGTGTCCCATGTGGGGAAGGCAGAGAGAACGGAACGCCAAATAGATCTATCCTTACACACTTCCTTCGCTTCCTCCACATTCAAACAATTTCTCATGCACATACGTCGGTTCCTCTTACTCAACACACGACCGTCCATAAGAATTTAATCCACGTGATCAAGACACGTAGTCCTCAGTCACCCGCGCTTCCTCACACCCTTTCTTTCAGACAAGTATATCCTCTTTGTCATTTTCAACATGTCCAAACCATTGCAGCTCTTTAGCACGCATTCTTTCCTCAACGAGTTTTTGCATCCGCTCATTCTTCTAATATCTTCATTCTTCACTCTATCTCGCAGCGTTTAACCAACCATTCTTCTCAGCGATCGCATCTCTACTACATTTATTCCTTCTTCAACCACGTCCAAGTCTCGCTTGCATAATTCTTTCTCACAAATAGATTAAAACATTTTTGCAACTCTTGATACTATCCAGGTAGTTCTTTAAATGTCATTAGATCTGTACATACATAAGTGTATATTATGTACATAGTACCTACTTGATTCATAAGTTCAAGCGCTTTGGCCCTTATAATAATATATATGTACATAACGGTTGTTTTGTGTAAGCACGCTCACCAAATATCCCAAATTACATTTTCACTCGACATAATAATATTTATCACTGGGAAGTTGCTTAACATTTCCTAACCGCATTATTTTGAAGATGTATCCTATAATAAATAAATATACAAAACGTGGTACAAACATCCTACACAAAGTCAACGGATTTCCATAATAAATACTCATTTTTCTTTATTACGCTTATATTTATTTTAACAAAAAATGTAGACATAGGCCTTAGCACACATTAAGAGGGGCATATTATAATAAGTCTAGTCTCATGAATTCAAGGACAGACATGTACGGAAAAATAGGCTATCACCGCCTTTATATTAGTAGTCCATTTATATTAATTTTGTTCATAATATATCGTCATTGCATATTCAAAAAGGGGTAGGTATGTGATTTATAAATGTTTTGACATTTCTAGAATAAACTGTTTGTAATGACATCATAACCATTTTATAAAGCGATTCTTAGTATCAAATATTAGAATTCAGTACTTTAAGAATAATAACATGCCATTAAAAAATCCACTCAACAATTTTAATGCCCTAATGAACAGTTTTGAAAGAGTATACCTAAATAATAATGATCGCACATACCTCTTCTTGAATATGGAATGTCAATATTGTGATAATATCACTGCAAGGACGTTTTGCAACATCTCGGATCAATATCTACGACCATCATTGAAATAACATATTAATATAAATTTATGGATGTCACCTGAAAGATTAAATTATATTAATACGTATAAATATACACACACACTTTCAAATAGATATATGTTCTGCAGACAATCAGCGTTTGATTCGAAGAACTATGTCGCGGAGATCTCGGTAAAAAATAGGCCTCTAGTTCTTGTCTGCAAGTTTTTGAAAGTCCTCCAAATTGCAGATATTAAAAAAACAAATCCTTTAAGACATTTAAGCGATGAAGAATCGGAAACATAATCAGAAAGGGGGATTTGCATGTTTATTAATGCAGTAAGTCTGTTGGCTACCCTGCTTGTGGGAAATCTTATGGTAAGAACTTATGAATAAACAAAGCTTTAGTCAAAAGCCCAAACGGAAGATAATCATTTAGTTTAAAGTAATCTTACCTGATATCTGTCCAAAGCGATTGCGGTTATTGAAATAGTTGAGACGAATATTGAAGTGGCTTGCAAAGTTCCAATCAGCTTGCAAATGAGGGCTTGTCTTCCGAGAGGCCAGTGTTTACTCAAGATTTCCATGAGAGTAAGGGGCATGGTCACCAAGCAGAGGAGAAGATCAGATATTGCCAAGTTGACTATAAACATGTTTCTTGCTGTTCGCATGGCTGGTTTTCTGAGAACCTGTAAATAAAAATACTAATTAATTTTTGGGATGCCTTAAGTTAAATGGGGGGGTGAATAATTAATCAAAAACAAATAGATTTTATTTCCTCAATCCAAGAATTTAAAAAAATCAAGAGAGTATTGCATAGAGTTACGAATAATTTTTTGAATCAATTAATCAATTCTCGTCAATAAGGATAAGAATTTTATACAAGTTTTTGAGAATTTTATTCGAGAAGAAAGAAGATTCTTTTCCTATTTAGAGACTTTAAATTCTTCTATAGCAAAATGTTTTTTGCAAATTGAAAAATTATTTTTTGTTTTGAAATTTTTTAAATTATTTTTTCACGAAGATAAAAATCTTCCAGAGTCTAAGAAATCGTTTTTTCGTTTGTACAAAATCTTTGCTCTTTAACTAAGATTTTTCTCAACTGTAGACATTTTTCTCTTTCTGTGTTGAATGACCAATGGAACAGGACAAGATGAATGTGGTCGTAACTTGATAATTTAGTTTGGAACTCCCGATCAATTATTTCGAATAAGAATGTGGCTACTGATTTACTCAGCATCTATTTGTTTATTTTACTATTATTTTTATTTGTTTTCCAATATATTTGCGTGATTTATAAAGTAATCAAAATGTATATAATCTTATTTGACATTATCAAGTTCACATTGAAAATCAAGCATCGAAAACTATAAATTACAAATAAAAAAAAATGTATATTTGTTATTAATAGATAATATGTAGTTTGACAAAAAAAATACCTATACAGTTATTCTCTATAGAAAACTCTTGCATAAGCAAATTTCAAACTATAATTTAATTTAGAAGTTCCATATTGTTGAATTAACCATTTATACAGATTCTATTTTAACGGTAACTTTCTGAAAGTTCATTTTTACTTGTATTAAAATTATTTAATTAAAAAACAGTGTAACTTTCACTGTTTTAATTTTAAATTTGGCAGAAGCCTTTCGGAACGAGTCCATCATCAGTACCATAAACTTGGAAACTTTACTGTGGAGGACTTTGAATTACTAAATGTTATAATTTTATTTTTGTTAATTTATAATAAAATTCCACCAATTGGCGTCGGTCGACAATATAAATATCAGAGTAATGATTAAAGTTATTTTAATATAATATTCTTATTTTATTATAATATTCTTATTTATGGAGACCTCGAGAAGATAAGAGAAGTAGAGGGAGACCGCCCACTAGATGGTCAGATGACGTAAAGAGGATTGCTGGTGATTGGATTCAGAAGGCACAAGATAGAGCTGCCTGGAGAAATATGAGGGAGGCCTATGTTCATCAGTGGACAGTAGTGGCTGTATAGATAGATAGATAGATAGATAGATAGAATACTCTTATTTTAAACTATATTATGTGATTAAAATTTCTTACCGCTAAGACGACCAGCCCATTTCCAGTTGCTCCAAAGACAATAAGAACTGAATACATGAAGATAAGAATCCAAAAAGCTGGTCCGTCCACATTTCGATTTCTTGTGAATTTCTCAATCAACGATTCCTCTACATTCCTTGATGCCTCTATGATGTATGACAAGTTGGCTGCTAGTCCTGATAAATTATTCGGCAGACTGTCGAAGTCGAATTCAAACGTCTGCGGAGCATTTGGAACGTGAATAGGGATCTTCATCTGTAACAAAGAAATGAACAAATTATAACAATCATATTTTATATTTATTTATTTATTCATATATATTTTTCACATCAATATTATAACAGTAGATTTAATTGGACAAAGAACATCTCGCGACAAGATGGGATTGCGGGTTCAAGTCCCGTCCGGGGCACTACCAAATAAAGGTGACGTTGTCTTTTTTAAGCCTTATATGGTAGTTTCATGTGTGAAATTTACATATATAACCTCGTACAATGATTAATTTTAATAATAACATCGATAAACATTATAAACCTAATCACATCGAAAAACCAAACCGCAAGTGATTTTATTAAATTGATAAAAAATGTGACACAAAACTGCAATATTGATATGGTACTAACAGACCAATATCCTGGAATAAATTCAAAAGAATTTAAAGAATTTCTAAAAATGGAAAACATAAGAATAATTTTCACTGCTGTGGATTCACCTTTTTCGAATGGGATCAATGAAAGGTTAAATCAAACCTTAGTAAATAAAATAAGATGTAAAATAAATGAAAGTGATAGAAAAACAGCATGGACTACTGTTGCACAGAAATGTGTAGAAAAATATAATGAAACAGAACACACAGTCACTAAGTTTGTTCCAAAATACCTTTTGGAAGGCGAAAATGTGAAATTTTTTCTTAATATAATTTTTTAATATTTTATGATCTAAACATAATAATTCATTTAGGCCCAAATATTTATAATGATCATCTAAATTTAACGCTAACAAAACAATACAAAATTTAAAATACCAAATAAAACAATCCGAAATTTAAAATACTAGGATGATATGCAGTGGCGAAATTATCACTATTAAGTGATTTCTTCCATATCTAACCACGATACATTGATAGGTATACCTAGTAAAATATATTTAGTTTATACAAATTTACTTATATAAAATACCATCAGAAAAAATACAAAATTTTCAAATAATATTTGCCACACACCTAACCGGTACAGCATTTTTACCTTAACTAAAGATTTAAAAACATTTATTTATTTTATTTTTTTGTAAAATGAATAAAATGAAAAAAGGTACGAGTAGTGTACAATCACGCCAAATCTAAAAGATTGATAAACTCTATGCGAAGAAGGAAGATTGTTCCAACAACGAGCACCATAAACTGAGAATGCTTGAGAGAAATAATTGGTACTGTGTGTGTAGGAATTGCCAGAAGACGCTCGTTATTGGATCGCAATGGTAAGCCATTGTTCACTTAGCACTCAGTATTATCCCGAATTGTTTTGCAAGTTTTTGTAAATCTTGTAAATGGCATATGAATGAAGGTAAAATAGCGAAACGTGAACAAGAATGAAAAATGATAGAAGCTGAATAATGATGTTAAGATGCGATTATTGAAAAAAGTATTGTAAAATTTTGAGAAAAGCATAATTTATTTTTAAACATAACGTGCAGCCAGGGTTGCCTATGAATTTACTTAACTAATTTTATAATAGCCAAAAGCTTTTTATATAAAACGATGCTTTACTTCGGGTTGATTTGAAGGCTTTTAGGAAAGTAGAAGTTCAGATTAATTTGTATTTTGATGATGATGAAATATACAAAGTGCCGGCTCACGTAAACCTAGAGCCATAGATTAATAATTATCAAAAAAGCATCTTGATAGTTGCATACATACATACCATAAAAGCATAAGGTACGCACAAGTAGAGAAGCCAGCAGACTAGCTACATGTTAAAACATGTAAGCTGTTCTCTTCGTGTCAACAAAAAAGTTAAGGATGGCATAACTCATCGCTGAATTCATGTCGTAAAATGTCTATATTTTCTAACACCTGCCGTTTTATGCCGTCCTCTCTGCCTACTTGATTAGGTAGTAGGCAGAAAGGACGACGTGAGGGTTTAATAAAATCAATAATAGTATTGTAATATGTTTGAGAAATTGATATGCTATAATAATGTATGATTTTTTCATGATAATTAAGTTGAAACTAAATAATTTTAAAAGTAGGAGATATTAAAAAACTTTTCCTGTTTTCTTGAGGACATTTAAAATATTGAAAGCAATATTATTACAACAATATCTTACGCACGAAAGTTGCTAAGGAAACTATAATGATTCAATGACAAAAAATACCAACTTTCAGTGTAAGCTTACACCTAAAGAAATAAACTTTTGCAATGTTGTATATTATAATAGTAACTATACAAGAACTTTGTAAAGATATAATTTACCGAGAGAATACTTGTTACAACTTTTTGAACAAGATGTTGTGATATATGAAATAATTTCAACCCAAAGCCACTTGCACACTCTAGCTTTCAAATTTTATTAAAAAAAACCGTGTATAAAAAAATTGTACTACAGTATATAACAAGATAAGATCCACATGATATGATATAGAATAATTTATGTTGCCTTCTATTGAGCTTTTCTCCATTTCAAATAATTATTTGATAATGAAATTTATCTTTACACATTTATCATAATATATAAAAAATATAAACATTTAATTTAATCGGTGTGGTATAAATGTGTTATTTCAATTTCATTTCATTTGTTTATCAGTATTCATTTATTCGTGTGTAATGAATATTATTATCACAAAATAAATACTATCATTTCTAAACGCAAACATAATAATTCAGTGATGTGAACAAAGTCAATGAATACATTTGGAATGCTTCATATTTAACATTATTAAACTTGGCATTTGCCGTTTTTAGTATAACTACGAGTTATAAAATAAAACCATTATAATTCTTAAGAAATTTCAATTACTTATAATTTTTAATTTTTCTTCTTTCTACTTGACATCTACTTATCATAGTAGAATTTTTCATTCTTTACATGTTACTAAACATTTAATTGATGTTCTATACTCTCAATCCAATATTTTAACTTTCCATGATTTGATTTGACTAATTTTACTTCTTCTTCTTCTTCATGTGTCTTGCCGGGTCCCCCCGACGTTGACGACCATTTGAGAGAAAGCTTCCCTGTCCTGGGCGGCGCGAAACAGCTCCTCC
Source organism: Athripsodes cinereus (assembly GCA_947579605.1). Taxonomy (NCBI): domain Eukaryota; kingdom Metazoa; phylum Arthropoda; class Insecta; order Trichoptera; family Leptoceridae; genus Athripsodes; species Athripsodes cinereus. The sequence continues at coordinate 2,885,425 of OX388309.1, read as the reverse complement.
ACGGTTCTGACACCGGTCCACTGTCGAATGTTTCGAAGCCAGGAGAGCTGTCTTCTGCCAACCCCTCTGCGGCCCTCGATCTTCCCCTTCATGACGAGCTGGAGTATAGTGTACTTGTTACCTCTCATTAATTTTACTTAATGATTTGATTTAACTAATTTTCAAAATGATTTGATTTGACCAATTTAATAAGTATTATATTTTGATTCCCAATTATATTTTGTTCTTCGGCAATTGTCCTTATTATCTTGCTTCAGATTCATGTAATTATTTATATATTCATTATCTTTCTTTAGAACACACTATCATCACATATAATAACAACAATACAAAGTTACACAGAACATGGACCAAAAAAGTTCACTTTTATTATCCAATTACAAATCGGAGCATTAATAATATTACTAATGACATAATATCATATCATTAAAAATCTACAAATCAAATACCATTACGGCAACTCCCATGAATTATATGATCGTTGGAATGCGTACGATCAATACAACAAAAAATATATATGGAAGGATTAGAGTAGATAAAGTTTAATCTTTAGTACCTACCCCACAAAGGAAGCAGCGTGGTTGTATATATGTAATATATTATATGTGTTATTGTCGTACATTTGAAACGCCGCAAAACCACTGATTAAATAAAAATCACTTTTTTCATTAAGCTTTCGTTGTTAAGCCAAACCAAAATCTCGTTAACACTTTTCATGGTTGGAACATTTTACATATAGCATAAAGCTTTAGATGTTTGCGTTTTAATTTGTACTAGTTTTCAATCCAGCTTTAAGCTCAGGGAAAAAAATCATATAAGCGTGCAAGTGAAATTTGGACGTGGGTGTAGAAGGACAAGAGTGAAAAAAATGCATTTTAGATACAATCACTGAGAAAAATGATTGGTAAAACGTTGCGAGATAGAGTGAAAAATGAAGATATTAAGAGAATGCGTGAATGGGAATGGAAATCGTGTAAATAAGCTGCGATGGTCTGGACCAAAGTGGAGCTAATGGACGATGAATAACAAAAATGGACAACATAATGGATAACAAAAAGGGTGTATTTATTTAAAAGAGGGTGTGTGAAAAAGCATGAAAATTCGAGAGCAACATGAATCAATTATCAACAGTCTGTATTAAAAACTGGATGAATATAAAGGATGCAAAAAAGTATGTTAGAAGAGATCAATATTGTGTTCCATTCTCTCTTCCTACCCTTCCTAGGGTACGCTGTGAGGGTATTGTATAGATATATAGACAAACGAACTGAAATGTTAGCTTTCAACAATTTTCAACACATATGTATTCCCACACCCAAACAGGGTTCGCTACATCAGTATATAAGAGCAATTCTCACATTGTGATTTATTGTTTGAAATAATAATTTAATACAAACGAATTTAATGAATACTTTATAATACCATAACACTTGTGTAATCATCTGTGGCTTTGTGGGGAAATGAAATAGGTATTACATATTACTATAATAGCATTAAATCCTTTGTGGTGAGACTTAATTCAATAATATTATCTGAAAATTATATCTAACTCTATTATCACGGCGTAGGTATCCCACAAGAGGGAAAGTCAATAAACTAACTGACATATTGTCTTAAACATGCAAGTAGTCTTCTCGTGGTGGAAACGTGGTTCCCCGAAGATCGAACGGCGGGAGTTGGATGAATGCAGTGTGCTCAGGATAGAGGCTTGTGGAAGATCATTGAGGGGGAGCATTTGTCCAAAAGTAGATTCAAAAATGTTTCTGCTGCTGATGATGATGATAAAGAGAGAGAGAGAAAAAAAGTTGGTGTAATAAACTCATTAAATATCCAAAGGACATGTTTTCAATAATTAGATACTCATTAGCCCAAATTTTTAAAAATTCATAAAATTTTAACATAAATATTTTATTTAAAATAAATCTGCGGAAAAAAGTTGTGAAAATATTTTAATTTTCAAATGATTTATGGTCTTGAGTATTATTTAATTAATGCGTATAATCAATTGGAGATTATTTTCCAAACCATTACATTCATTTGATTATTTACTGTTTTCCATAATATCGAGTTGTTATCCTTTTTGGAGTTTGGAAAATATTAAATACCTTTATATATTTTTTCTCTTCAGTTTTTGTAAATTTCTCGTCATCTATAAGAAAATATTGTACGAGTATATATTTTAAAATCAGGAAATAGATATTTGTATCGTAGTACCTAATTGGGTCAAAAATTTAAGATTATTTTATTGTCCTTAAGATGAGAAATGTCCTGAAACAACTTTATTGATTATTTTATTGTCCTTAAGATGAGAAATGTCCTGAAACAACTTTATCAGAGCATAGTGCTTCCCTACAATAAAATTATAATTTTGGAGAAAGTTTTAGAAGTAAGGAAGTTTCTGAGCAAAATTGTTCTGGTGATGTTCGTTTTATATTTTTTCCACATTACATAAAAATAACAAAATAATTTTATTATTTAACAATATTATTTAAAGTCTTAAGTAGATAAACATGTCTTAACGAAATTATGAAAGATTAATCTAAGATGACTTATCACTTTTTGTGTTATTATTATTTATTTATTTATTTATTCATTTATTCATTCTTTACTGTACATTGATAAAAAACAATTACATAAAAGGTATACATTCAAATTAAATACAATCAATATACAGAGGGCGAGTTTATCGCAAAGGCGAGTTTATTTTATTATGTTGTGTTATAGTAATATTATTTTTAGATTATGAAATTATGATGTAGTGAACTTAATATTCTATCATAACTGAAGTCTACGTACACCGTCATCCCATATAATAAGCTTTTAAGAAAGTTTTTAGTTTATTTTGAGTAGATTTGTGTTCACATTTGGCTTAAAACCTTTTAGTCAAGATATTGATGGTATTGGGTCAAAACTTGATATCTGCAATTTTGGTTAATTTTGTGAAAAAGTCTAAGAATAAGTTATCAAAGATATATATTTTTGTTTCATCAAATTCTGATTACTGGAAAGTGTTGGAAAAAATCTCAAACACGGCCGCGTGTTGAGAAAGAGGAACCGACGTGCGTGTATGAGAAACTGTATGAATGTGGGAAAGCGAAGGAAGTGTGTAAAGATAGATCTGTTTGGCGTTCCGTTCTCTCTGCCTACCCCACTTGGGACACGACGTGAGGGTGTAGTATAGTAGTATAGTATAGTATTGGAAAAATTATATAAAAACAGTTAAGAATTACAGTTTGCTTTAATTTGATTACAAAATTTTAAAACAAACTTTGTTTTTGTTCACTTACAAATGTGTTTATTTGCAAATTTAAACCTAGAACCAGCGATATATTAGCTTTTTGCGGTGATCATCAGTACCAGTTATTTTAGAAGGATTAACTATGTAACAGTTACGAGACATTTTGAATGTTTTTTAAATTACTATTCTACAATGCACATCCGTTACTTGATTATTAACTTAATCAAGTAACGGATGTGCATTGTAGAATACTTAAAAAACATTCAAAGTGATCATCAGTATTAATTTTTCTTCTGTATTTTCGATTTGAATTTGCATACTATGTGGATAACACGTGCAAAGAAGATGTAATAGATTAGAAAACATGAAGATATGACTCCGGCAAATGAGTCAAAATATTATGCACAGGCAATACGTACTCGGCTGTGAATCTGAGAGTACAAAATAACAAGCATTTTAATATAAAAACTTCTTGAAATACTCAGATATGATATAAATAATATAATTCATACGAGAATATGATCATTATAATAAATTTAATATTTTGATGAACAAATAAAATAATTCTACGCTTGGAATAACGAAACCAAACGTTATTAAGATTTGAAAATGATAAGTCTAATGACATCTTTCAAATATATTAATGTCTATAGTCGGATTAGATGCCTGTGTTCGTGAATCCAATATTGAAGTTGTGGATCTTACAATAATGATGTTCTGTATTTGAATATTCAGTGGAGCTTTACCCTCCAAAACCTCTTGTAGAATTTTATTTAATGAAAATATTTATCTCCATAACTTTTCATATTTGTTGTAGATTTTAAACCATCTTTGGAATATATTAACTTTAAAAACTAACAGAGATTTACAAAAATAAGAAAATATACATTACTAGCTGCAGCTAGTAATGTTTTAATGTATACTTTCTTTCCGGGTCCGGCAAACGTTGTTTTGCCATACATTATTTATTTGCCATTTATGTATTATATATCGACCGGAGTTAAAAATGATTTTATTACTAAAATCGCTATTAAAAAATAGGGGTTAATGGTAGAAAGGTGAAAATTAAAGGCTTAATGTATTTTTAATGCCTCCTCATATTTTTTTATCCAAAATATAAAAATAAAAAATTCGGGGTGGACTACCCTTAACTTTTAGGGGTATGAAAAATAGATGTTGGCTGACTTTCAGACCTACCCGATAAGCTCACAAAATTTCATCAAAATCGGTCCAGCCATTTCGAAGAAGTATGATAACAAATACCGTGACACGAGAATTTTATATATTAGATAATCATTTTCGCTTGTAAAATTCACTTTCTCCCTGAATACATATAATTGCTTCCAAAGAAATGTTTTGTATTAAAAAAATCTTCATATCTTATAACAATACCACGTAGAATTATGATAAAATAAATTTCACTCAGGCTTTATGAGAAAATAAAATGACGTGAATAATAAAATGTTTATCATAAACCATCTAAAAACTACCTCAATACTACTTCCTTTATGTTCAAAGTTGATGTAATATTTATTATTAATTACAAGCAAAGTTCGTTTGACAATAATGATTATTACTATGGAAGGCCAACGACTATGTACAATAGATTTTTTATAACATTAGAATACAAAAAGTCCATCAGATAGAGTAACAAAAAGTACCTTATTTTACTACTAATTTCAGTCCCTTTGTTCTATTGAATTTGTGTATTACATAGCTGTTATCCTAATATATATTGTGATTCATAAATACTAAAATACTGATCATACATTTGCGTCCCTGAATTATAATAATATTTATTTCCATGGACTCCCAGCAATAGAATTGGTTCCCGGCAATAAAACTCTATTCTGTATGTTTTAGAGCGTTCTGCAGCAAAACATGGGTGTTTGCAAAACTATATTTTAAAGTTTTATTAAATAAAATATAAAAATACATTATTGAGCACTGTTTTATCTCCCCTATGTTAGGTTAAATACCGAACGTTTTCGCCTATACTTGTAGGCATCTTCCCTGAAGAAACAGCTTAAACACAAAAACTCTTGAATTATTATATTTTGAAGCCTCACTTTGCAATAAGTATATAAAATGAATTACAATCCATTGGATTGATCTGTAAGGAGTTTGGATTTACTTCTCCATTCCTCTCTATTTTCAGCTAGTATCTTTAATTCTACATATGTGCCACAGTTCATGTTCTTCTTCACTTGGTCCATATAGATGCCTCTTGATAGGCCTCTACCATTTTACGATGGTAATGAGCAGGCCAGGGTGTCTGAAGTTGCAGCCAATGCAGTTGCTCGTTGTTGGCTGATTTTTTGTAGAGAGTATTGTCTACTTTCGTCTGCCCTGATTAAGACCTTATCATTTTCGATGTATTCCGACCAAAGGATCTTCAGCATATTTCTGTAGCACTACATCTCGAAGGCCGCCAACTGTCTGCTTTCACTTTTGTTCATGGCTCACTATTATATAGAAGAATGCTCTAGACAAAGATTTTAGTAAGGTTCTTCCTGACGTTGATATATTGCAAAAAGACATGTCTGTTATTCTAAATGTCTCATTTTTTTGTACAAAGTGCCATAAAAAACACATTCAGAATGGATATATCATTTCTGATTAAAGATTAAAGTGTATGTTTTTAATGTTAACGTTTGACCTTTTTACAATAGATGATATAAATTACATAAACATGATACAATCAAACTCTTAATGAAAAAGTGTATACTGTATTATCATGGCATTAATTGTTTTAAAAACCGTGCTTATTTTATCTCTAACATCTGTGCCTTATTATTTCATATAAAATGAAGAATATTTATCATGCAAATCTCATTCGTGACAAATTTAAACGTATCAAAGCGATATCAGACAGTAGCGTGACTATATTGAATTTGTTAAGCTTTAATTTAAAAATTAAAGTATCCAAATCTTTTTCGATAATGCCTACATTTATGTGAATAAAATTCAAGAATATTTTTGCATTTGTTTCCTGTTTTCTGTTTGCTTTTAAAATGAATCTTTCGACAACTGAAAGAGTGAAAAATTCAGATAAATAATTAACATTTTATTTCTACAAAAAAAATACATATTTCGCAGAAATCTCAATTAAACTCACTACAAATACTGCAACTACATACTACCAGATGCGGCATATTTCATAAGTGCGATGACCAACATAAACTTCCACCAAGTAGGTACTGCCAGTCGACAATATTATTTACTGTATATTAAAATGATCAATTGTTACCCAAACTTTTATTCGATCTACAATAAGGATTATTTGATTACATAAAACATTATTTTTACATTATCAATTCTTCAACATAAAAAAAATTTACTTCTGTATTCCACCATTTAATTTATCATATTATCTACGTCACTGTAACGAATGTACCTAATATTTAATTCCATTGATTAATAATATGATAGAACCTGCGGCATCTACGCATTACTAGCATCTACTAGAATAGATACCTTTTATAATTATGTCTAACTCATGTGGTGAATGAGAAATGGTTTGTGATATCTCATAACCATAAAAGTAATTTATCTGTCTACTAGTCCAAAAATAATCATCTACGTTAGTAAATAATTCAGTCCGTTCACAAATTTAATGTCTACTAAACTTTAGGCACTATTCTCACACTTTTTCCCTTAGTGGAGTTGTCAGAGAATACACTTATTTGATTTAAGCTTAATACTTTTTCACTTTCTCCACATTTTCATTCATTTTTATATGAGCTCGCTGATTGCTTGAAATCTGCGTAATTCTCTGATAATAGCACATTCTCTCACATCTTTTTTAAGACAGGTATAATATGATATATACTGTGTCGTCTTAAACAGACACATTTATTAGACATTAATTATAATACTAAACGAGATTCATGTTGTGAAATAAAAGTTGTGATAACCGAAATGCAAGAGGGTATGCTATAAGTTGTGTTGGTGCACACGTAGTAGAATTCCATAAGGAGGTAAATTGAAACAAGTGTTTCTTTCTTCAATGAAATTTAAATCGTGAAAGAGACATCTTAAGACTTATCACGCCATTAACAAACAGTTCATAAGAAGATCATTAGAATCATAATAGGATCGTATTAGGAATTGTAAAACGATTTAACGGCAACATTTCAACAAGTATGAATCATTTGATGAAATGAATTGCGGGTAAATCGCGTACGATCATGACTATTTTACGAAAATTAGAGGAATTACTTCGAATCTGCTGGCAATTCAGGAAATGAATCATCTGTAGATGAATTGCAAATGTGGCCATTTAAGGTCCCCTGATTAGTCACAAGACGACTCTCTTACGATTAATTTTCTGTAGTAAATAAAACACTTGTTTTAATTTACCTTTTCATCTTATACATAGGTTGCCTGCTGGAAGAGTGTGGCATGCGAAACTATGCATACGCTGACGATCGTGTCCTCGTAGGCTTCTGTAGTCCGGATCAAAGAGACAACTTGGTGGCTACCACTGTCCAGTGTGTGGCAAAACTCTCGAACTTAATGGCCCAGAGACGTCTTAAATTGAATCGAACTAAAACGGAATTTATGCGGGTTGCCTCTCCTGGACGGCAACATCTCTTAGACACCACTCCAATCTCTGTCTCCGGCACTGACATAACTCCATCGCGCACCATATCTGTTCTCGGCGTCCTACTGGATGGAGCACTCTCTATGGAGGCTCAAGTGTCAAGGACAGTGAGCACAGCTTTCTTTCATATTCGCCAACTGTACCTAGTATCAAGACATTTATCTGTAGACGTGGTTAAGAGTCTAGTCGCTGCCTTCGTCGTCTCCCGTCTAGACTATTGTAACATCATATGTACAGGACTGCGCCAGATCCTTCTGAATCGTCTCCAGATGGCCTTTAATGCTGCTGCCAGGACCATCTATAGGGAGAACAAGCGCTGTCACATCACACCACTGCTTAAGGAGCTACACTGGCTGAGAGTCCCAGAGAGAGTGGAGTTCAAACTGTGCCTCACGGTCCACAAAGCCTTGAACGGCACGGCACCTCAATGCCTCGCTGAACTCTGTCCCCTCGATGAAACTCTGAGGCGACCACTGCGATCAGCTTCCACCGCTGTCAACAAACTCGTGGAGCCCAACAGAGCAAACACTTCCAAATTCGCAGAGAGGAGCTTAAGCGTTGCGGGGCCAACCGCCTGGAACCGATTGCCAGCGGAATTAAGACAGAACCAACCCACTGCAACGTTCAGGAGTAAGCTGAAAACACTGCTTTCAATAAAAGCCATGGCGCCCTTGAGATGGTCACGGATCATTAAACGGCGCCAAATACAAATTATCTTTATTTTTATTATTATATAGGTAAATAAGTTATGACCACGACTGCAGACGACTATAGCCCGAGGATGCAAAAATCATTGCTGCTGACAGAAAGAGCTGGTCAGAATTGGTTCAAGACCCACGGGGGGCACCCACTGCCGCATATAAGCTTCGTCCACGTGCACGAACGTATGCAGCAAGGGCTCCATAAGAAGAAGAAGAAGAAGAAATAAGTTATATTGGTTTGGACACATGGGAATAATCAATGAAAATAGAGAAGAAATTCAATACACAGAAAGCAAATTTATCGCTTTGTTATGATTAATTTCAACTTCCATCTACAAAGTCATAAAGAAATTAATAATCTGAAAAATATCGGTTATTGTTTTCAATTTATGCCTCTTTCTGAAACACGTAATACATTCGTTGCTGGTGTTATAAGCTTTCTTTTAAAACAATTTATTTCTTTTGCTAAATTTATATTAAATTTATAAAAAAATAAAATAAAACTAATAATATTTGTTTCTCTGGAGTCTTCAATGGTTCTCTTATTCAGGTTAAAATTGGATATTCTGGATCATTCTTTCAATCCTTTAAGTTTTTCCATTATCTTCTTCAAAAATGAAAATTAATTGATAAAACTTTTCTCTAATATACGTGTAATAGTTTTCGAACTAATAAATAGATACAAACTAAATTTAATTGAAATGTATTACCAGTTATAAAAGCAACACATAGTTTGCAAAAATCTATTTCTGTACTGAGAGAAAACACTTTTCATTTGAAAAAAAACTTGCTTTTCACACCCCACATGCCCATATTAATTGCAGTAAAATATTTTGTCAAAAGTAATTAATTATAAAAATAAGTTCGTTTACTGGCGGATGCTACAGTCATTTATCTGCATTGTATAGTTGCGTGTGTGTGTGTGTGTGTGTGTGTGTGTGTGTGTGTGTGTGTGTGTGTGTGTGTGTGTGTGTGTGTGTGTGTGTGTGTGTGTGTGTGTGTGTGTGTGTGTGTGTGTGTGTGTGTATGTGTGATAAAGGTAATTGAAAAAAAATGTTGTTGTATTTCATCGAACTGTTTGTATTTTTTTTTTAATATTTAATGATCTTGTGCCGTAGGTAGGTATATGAAATAAAATAATAAAAATTAAATAAAAGTTAGTGTACCGGCGCAGAAAATATTAAGTTTTTCCTATTTTGAAAATGACATTACGTATTACATCAATAGAATACTAGAAAAAATTATTTTTTTACGTAAAATTTACTACATTTCTCATTAAGATTATAGTTGACACAAGTGGTTAGCATCTGTTATCCCACATATCTCTAATATAATAGTTCTAATTAGATATTTAATTGAAATTGTGAATTACTGAATTATTGTGCCTACTCATCACTATTAACGTACGTTAAAATTTATTATTGTATTATAGAACCTAGAGAAAGTTTCAACTCAGCTAACAAATTAGCAAACATTAGAAGTATGAGTAATAATCATATGATATCTACGAGAAGGCGCGATGTCATTCCAAGGAGCTTTAAGACATCAATGAATAGAAATGTGTTTTATTTTTTTGTATAGTTTTCCTTTCCAAGACATTAAACAACTTAAATTCAGGGAAAATAAACGATGACTTACCATTATCCATTCATTTTATTATTTTATAAAACATATATTAAAAAAATACCTTATTTTAAAATTCAGTTTGATCAAATGTATTTATATCATTGTTGCAAATTCAAAAGGAGGTATGTGCGAACATTTTTATTCAGGCTTATCATCTCTTTAACAGTGATCAATAGGTATCAAAATCGTTGTTTGGATTATTTATTGGCATGTTATATAATTCTTTAAGTACCTATTGAATTTTAATATTTGATGCTAATAATCACTTTATATAATGGGTATGATATCATTATAAACAGTTCATTCTAGAAATGTAGAAACGTTTATTAAATCACATACCCCTTTTTGGATATGCAACGACGAAATGTCACCTAGATACGTAACCAGAATATTAGGTTAAAATTGATAAAAAAATTAAGCCAGAAATTAAAACAAGAAATGTGGAAAAACCACCATTGTGAAAAAAAGATGCGCGAGAAAATCATTATTAAGAAGAAGGGACGACGCTGCAGGATATATAATTGGTGTTCAGTAGGAGATAGAGAAGACGTGTGAGGGGCTGAGAGAAGAAGATAGGAAAGATATCATTTTTCATATTAAGTAATTAATATGTCCGTGTTTCCTGATTGACAAGTAGCATATTATTATTATTACTGACAAATAGACGATTCTTACAGGGATCATTACAGCGGAAGGCCAATGCGATCCCAGAAGAAAATCAACAACATCTAGACAACAACACAACATTCCCGTTAAATAATACTTATGTTTGATATTATATTTACGCATCATTCTTGAGAATTGTACATTTCCTGAAACGTGAAAAGGGTGATAAAAACATTATTATTATTATTACCTGCCAACAATTTTTCAGAGAAGATAAGTTTTTGAAATGAAAACATTAATATTCTTACAATGTTTTACTTCTCGAAGAAGTAATATTGTACGAGGGGTGATTGGTAAGTCTTGAACTCGCGCTTGTAGATCCCGAACTTAATGGCTTTCAAACATGAAAGGCACATCTTTCTTCTGTGGCATTTGTAGATTTGAACTCATTGAGCGTATTAAGTGTATTTAATGAAGCAAAATATGAAAACGTATTCCAAAGTTATACCAATGCAGATTTAACAACGTGCGGTTATCGAATTTTTGACTGTTGAAAAAATTACTCTCACAAAGACGAACGAAAACACGAACATCGCTTGAAGGCTACTTCTGGTGATGATGACATTGAAAGGACTACTTTGAATCGATGAGCGCTTAAAATGTGGATGAAAAATGTAGCAAACGTTTCAAAATCAGTGCTACAAAAATAAACACCGTTAACTCATCAACGTCTCTATAAAAAATTACCATCAAATCACTCTAAATTACTGGAATATATGAAAGAACGTGTTGAATCATAATTAAATAGCCTAGGGCCAATCATCTTGCAACGTAGTAACGCTTGTCCAGACATATAGCGCGCAACTCTAAGAACTCTGTAGAATCTGAGGTTCGAACCGATTTACCAATTATTAATATAATATACAATTTATTAATATAATATACAAACAACAGTCGCAGAAAAAATACGTAAATATACAGAACTAGCAGGAGAAATAAAAAATATTTGGCATTCTAAATCCGTTAATATAATGCCTTTAGTCATGTCAGCTACAGGGGTAACTCCGAAATCTTTAATAAATAATGACAATAATTAGATTTACCGGTTAATTTGTACATTAAAATTCAAAAATCTATTATAATAAACACTTGTAATATTGTAAAAAAGTTTTTGAACACAGATATTTCAGGCACAATGCTGGTATTTTGAACCGGCGTCCTGAGCCTAATCCTTTGATATCCTGTATATCTGGATAGGTGAATTTTTCCCGGCATTAGACTGTTAAGTTTTTGTGTGACCATGAATGATCATATAGAGACTAATCTGGTTGTATAATGCTGAGAAGTGTGGATGGCAATTCTGCCACCGCGTTTAAAAAAAATAACATAGGCAACTTGTTTTTTTTTTTATAAAGTGCATCATTTTGTGAGAAAACCACTACGAGGGCCCATTTACGAATCATCACACCTCCCGGATAATAAGGTCTTAACACTTCATTAAATACTTCCGCGTTCTTTAGAGTTTGTAAATGCAACAAATACTTGTTTGTTTCTTCCTCAATCTTTTTCTACGTCATATTACTCTGTTTTCACAGAAAAAAAAATCTTCGCGAATAACCATTACACAATGGACGACGATGTGACGTCAGCTATCAAATTCTAGATTCGAAAAAAGAACGAAGAAAATTTAAGAAAAAAAAAACTGATTTTTTTAGACTTTGCAACGTTGAAATATTCATAAAGTTTTTGTCCGATCTTTATTTTTAAATTTGTTCAGATTCTACAAGCACGTGTACATTACATATCAATCACTCCTCAGATTATTAAGGAGTAGGTATGTACAATCTTATATGTGAAAGTACGCCAAATTATGTATGAATTACCAAGTTTTTTTGTAATATAATAGTATTGTTAGTAGGCACATAAATTAAGTAAGTAATTAGAAGATACTGATTCTATTATTATGATAAATTTAAGTACGTTAATTACATAATATGAAAAATTGATTAAAAATCAACCAACTCCATTTTAGAAATATAATTTGAAAAATAAAATATAAAAATATATTATTGAGCACTGTTTAATCTCCACTATGTTAGGTCAAATACCGAACGTTTTCGCCTATACTTGTAGGCATCTTCAGGGAAAACTTCCCTGAAGTATTTAACCTAACATAGTACACGGTATTAAACCTAACATTATACAAGTATTTAACCTAACATTATACACGGTATTTAACCTAACATAGTGGAGATTAAACAGTGCTCAATAATATATTTTTATATTTTATTTATTAAAATTAAAAATGGATTTCCACAGCGTAAACACAAAAACTCTTGAATTATAATTTGAAAACTTATTTAAAGTGCGTGCTTGTCTTAAAGTGAATGAATCTAAGTTTTTTTACAAAATTTAACTTTTAAAACACAGACATTAACAATCATTAAAGTCAAAATACGTGAGGCAAGCGTATCACTTTATAGTTACATTTATCCAAAAAAATATAAGATTGGTATTTTATACAATCAAAAATATAATCTTTATTTTACATTATTATTTCCGAAGTAACCTCGATTGCCATTTTTTTTTGTATTTTGTATTACGTGAAAAAATAAAGCGTTTTTTTGCTCGCTTTGGGACCTTCGAGAAATTGTATTGGGATATTTCTTGACTACTCAACACCTGGTGAAATGTCACAACTAAAATGTTTTAGCGATAATGAAAAAAACAAAGCGATTTTTTTTGAGATTAAGAAGGTTTGCGAATTGTTTCACCTTTTTATATGTTTTTAAATTTATTTGATGACATAGATAAAAATTGCAATAGGCCCTACTTATCATAAACTATTACACATCTTCCCTTGCAGAGAAGGCAAAAAGGATCAAACTGTATTAAAATTCTTCATGCGTGCTCCACAATTCAATGTGGTTAACACGTATTCGTTATGTAGTATCTGGTTTAGATAATTTTGTAATTTGCCTACATCGGTCCTTGTTCAATCTTTCAACGTGCTCTTACCAGTATAGATACATTCAATACATTCTTGTTCATATCACAGTTTTCATTTATTACTTTTCTCGTACAAAGAAACTTTTTCACCGCACTCTATCTTTTTCACCACACAAAAAAAAACTTGGATTTTGGTAAATCTATTTTGTAATATTAATCTTTAAAGTAAATTTCATCAGCTAGAAAATTATTTTTCGTAAAAAGATGCTACTTAACGTAAAGCAATGAAGGATTTTTTTTCGATTATAAGAAGAAAGAGTTAAAAAAGGACGTATTCTCTGAGAGGAAATTGAAATTCAAATTGAACTTTGTTCGAAATTAATTTAACTACTAAAAACACCTGAAAGTTATTCAGAGGAATGACGTTATTTTTCACACCTTTGATCACATGAAAACAATGAAATTTTTATGGTTAAACGTCGTTATTTAGGTTATCTATTAATATTTTTTAAAACAAAAACGTCGAAACGATCAACACAATAGTAAACAATAGTTTAGTTTCCAATTCACTCCTTCTTACACAAGTTTCAGTGGGGATCATGCAATTTTGAGAAATATGAAAAATGTTATAAATTGTTGTTTGTTATTATTACATTCTTTGTATAGTTTGGGCTTTAGAGGTAGCGCATTGAGATTGATCAGAAGTTATCTGGAAAACAGAACAGCCGTGACAAAGAACTGTGATAAACTTAGTAATGAATGTTCTATCGATACGGGTGTTCCACAGGGATCGATTCTTCGTCCTTTATTGTACCTACTATACATTGACAACCTTATATACTGTGATCTGAAGGGAAAATACTTTATATATGCAGACGACACCGTGTTGATTTACAGTCATTATGATGGTGTCGAACTGCAGAGAATGATCAATAGTGATCTAAACATTTCCTTGAAATGGTTTATCAATAACTCATTGACAATAAATGTATTAAAGACTAATTTCCTGCTGCTGAAACAGAAAAACAAACCAGATTTGGATCTTAAAATAATGATAAAGGAATAGGAAATCACTCGAATAGAAAATGTCAAATACCTGGGTCTAAGAATGGATAAAAAGTTATCATGGAATAAACACGTTGAAACAATACTGAATAAAACTGGTCCCATTCTAGGAATTCTGCGAAGGCTAGATGTTTTTGAAATAGAAACAAAAAGAATGATTTATAATGCTTTTGTTTTGCCTAATATATCCTATGGCATACTTATATGGTCACCAATGCAGTCAACAGTTAAGATCTCAGGTGAAAAGGGCAATGAACAAGGCTTTGAAATTGGTGTTTGATCTGGATCGACTGACTGAAACTGTTAAGGTGTATGAGGTAACGAAAATGTTCAATTTGGAAGACATTATTTATATTGAATAAAACAAACATGATATACCAATTGCTATGCTAAAATTATATTAATAAAAATACGCTGATCTCGAATATATTTATAAGACAAGATAAAATAAAACTTTCAATTCGTTATTTTCATTTAAAAAAATCCATATTTTCTAACGAAAATTTTAAACGCTATGCCATTGAATAATCCCGTTGTGACATCATTTGGCGGTAAGTCGTATCATAACGTATTTTGACTCGTAGTCTGTACCTATACCACCTTATGATGTCACACACCTATTCCTTCATGGGTAGGCCTTTTTTCGGCGACGTGCGAAAATTGATTTTTCAAATGGTGATAAAAGTTTCAAAATGTTTATGTTTAAAAAATAAAAAGGATCATAATTTTTCAAATTTTTGTACTATTTTTGAAACTGTTTTTTTTTGTTAAAAATTACCATTCGGAGAAGTCATCAACTTCCACATAATGACCACTAACAGGATATAAGTTTTACATCAATAGCTTGAGAATTGTAGAATCCCTATCAGGGAATAAAAGGAACAATAGCATGTCTAACTGCAAAAGCTTATTTGCAAATATATTATTATTAATTCAATTTTCAATTTTTTTGTTTTTCATTGTGTCTTTTAAATATTTGATACTGTAGACATTTTCTTATTAAATAAACATAAAGTTCTAATGCGAAATGTTGAGGGAGTGAGAAAATACTTTTGAAGTTGTCATTATTACCGTTAGTTTTGGTATGAAAACTTTAAATATTTCTGTAGCATACGTGAAGGCTCATGATTTATTTTATGAGTAAATTTAGTATTCAGATTCACATCTGTAAGAACTTTATTTAATGTATTGAAAAGCTATTTCTAGCTCATGTAATTGATTATTATTGGAAGAACTTTGCAATTTCAAAAGCTTTCTCTTAAGCTTATTCAATAAATTCAAAACCCTTTTTATTGAATTACATACGTAATAAAAATTCTCCGTTTTAAAAAAAAAATACCAATTGTTCATTGTCATTATTAATTCAAACTTTTTTTCCTTACTTTCCTTGTATTTATTTATTCGGATTGTAAAACATTTCAATATTCATATGAACAGAAATAATATACTACATAAATCACAAAATATAAATAATGCATTATCCTACTCAACTTGTATCCATAATATAACACTTTGCTATATTACACTAAGCCCACAAGGTTGTCATTTATAATCAAAGTTATATTTATAAAGAAAAAATACCAAATTAATATACATAAAAAACACCCAAAACAGACAATGCAGCTGCGCATGTGCGCCAGAAAAAGCAAAATTTTAGTTATAATATGAGTTTTAAAATTTTAAAATGAATTTTCACAACGTTAACGCACCTACTTTAAATTTTAAAAAAATTCGTTGTTTAATTTATTCATCCATAGAGATAAATAATTTCTTCCCTCGAACTAATTGATTTGGGAGCTTAGGTACTGCGTCCACATACTCCTTCTACAAATCCAGTCTTGTACTCTTGTCCATTGATATTTTCAAGATCTCTGGCCACTCCAAACCAATTTTTTTTTATCCGTTAATTTGCTTTTTGACCTAACCAGCTTATTTTGAGGCAACCTACAGACTTTCTGCCCATTTCAGAGGTCATCAACACTAATTATTTAATAATTTGTTCGTTCGTAGCGTTCTAGTTCGTCGGTAGCCTGGAGTCTCGGCCTTATCAACAAGGGGAACGCTGTACGATCTCAGGGGTCGACAAACTACCCTTTCACGACACAAGCTTTTAGCTTACTGTGAAAGGTATATAAGGTTGTATTTGGATTTAAATCAAAGTCCAGATATATATTTAAAAAAATACCTTCTTAATTTCGTTTCGCATATTATTCATAAAGTAAGAAATGCCAATATAAACAATTTGATAAATACAATGCCTTCAAATGAATAATCAAATACCTATCTATTAATTATACTTTTGGTTATGTAAGAAATATTTGATTTATTATTTTCCCATTTCTTGAAACTCTATCTCAATAATATTTCATAATACAAATTGATACGTAATAATAAGGTTGTTGTTGATTCCCCGTCCAATAAGAGAAATGAGTAGTGATCCATCTTTTAAATACAGTGAACTAGAGAGAATGAAATATGAGAAAACCAGAAAAAGAAAATTGAGAAAACAAAGTATCTCCTCTACCCAATCATGTTTAATTTTTGTTACGTTGTTTTTGACATCACGTGGATTATCGGCTGTGTGTCGATTTAAACGTTTAGGAATCAATTTACTATGTGAACAAAAAATAATGACAGTTTAAAAATGAAACATTTGAACAGGTACCTTATCGTTTTAAATACATTGATATGAAAGTAATAAGCTATCTGAAAAGTGATTTTATTAATCAATTGCTTAAATTTTCATTTTATGTATATTTGTATACAGCCTAAGATTGGCCCAATATTAAGCCGATTTCACAGCGGCTGAAAATGTGTGAAAAATGTCTCCTTTTCTGTATATTTTAGGAAACTTAAAGCATTCAAGTAGTTTTTATGTGGATTGTGGCTCAATGCCACACTTGGTTAGTTTTTCACAAAATGTATAATCTCATTTTGTACATTATAAATAAATAAATAAAATCTTTATTAACAAAATATAATGTTGTACACAAGTATTTCATGTATACAAAAAGGACCAAATTATAATAATAGTAATAATAAACTTTATTGTACAAAATATATGGATACAAATGATAAGGTTACATGGTATAAACGAATAATTTTGCACAATGGGCGAGTTAATCGCGTCGCGATATCTTCCAACTAACCCAAAAATTATATTATTACTAGAGACATTATTTTTTAAATACACAAAGTACTTCCGCAGAAGCACACTGAATTTGTTAAGAAATTTATTAAATCAATTTATTTCATAATAAAGTATTTATTTTGCAAATTCTATATTTATAGAAATACGTAATAAAATATACTCAATATGTCAAAACAACAACTTTGTCGCTACACATTAACTTTGTCGTTCAATAAATTGATTAATTATTATCAACTAATAAATCGTTTAGGAATGAGGGAGAAAGAGCTTTTAGCTTTCAATACGTATGAGTTAATGACGCACTTACGCGTAGCATTATGAAAATAAATTACGTTACGATGTAAACTTGACGTAAATAATTATGTAAGCTTGTTTGTTAATATGTATTTACGAACGTTTTTCGTAATTATGTCATCCACGAATAGCGTAATTGGGACAAATATACATTAATTTTGAGTCTTGGACATTACGTAGAAAGAAGAAGCCTTTGAAATGGGGTACCGGAGAAGAATGCTGCGGATATTATGAACCGCTAGAAGAACAAATATCTCCATTCTAGAAGAACTAAGCACCATACAAAGGTCCGCTACCGACAAAGACTACCTGAAAAAAAAATGGCAAACATGTAAATTCGTCATTACATGAGATAAAAAAAAATTACAAACCATTTCTTACGTTTAAAAAACTCGATTCGTTTTTGACGAGATACTTTTCTGGAATACACTTTCACTCTCTGCATTCAAGTGTTTCTCGTTAATTTACACTTCATTTCTTGAACAAAGCTTATTTTGATGTTCGTAATAATTATTTACATAAATTTACATAATGCTTACATAATTATTATTGTGTTATTTTTAACCAAATGCCTACTCCTTTGAAAGCATTTTGCTTACGTAAAACATTGACACAATTATTTATAGGATGGATATTATTACTAACCACGTATTCTGAATCTCTTCTTAATAATATTTTTGTATTCGTTTCTGTACTTTCTTCTCCTTAATGAGATACGTGACTGCAGAAGTAGCTTTCATTAACGTCCAATAGGTTGGATGACAACTGAAACTTGTGCAAGTAAAACAATTTCCGTTTATTTATTGGTATCATCGTGACATCTCGTGCACGTGATAATTGGATGTATCCTGGGGGACTTAAATGGCCACATTGAGCGTTTCCTCTACAATTCATATTTGGTGGAATGTTACCGTTAAATCGTCTTACAATTCCTATTACGATTCATATAAAGTGGTCTTTTTAGCCCCCCTGTTCAATTATTTTCTGTGATGAAAAACCATCCAGTGGTTAATGAGTAACAAGTTATCATATTGTGGTTTATTTGATTTTATTTAATTTATTTAAAGAATGGATAAAAGTGTTAAGTTGCATTCGAATCGGCAGAGGTAAGTTTAAACACACTTGTTCTATTTATGGTACTTTAAGGTTTGAATCTCGGCTCGCTATTCATTTAGTTACACGGAAATTAAGTACAACTTTGCAACAACTCTTATAAACAAATTTAATGTAACACGAATTTCTAACAATTGTTATAGATTCTTAATATTTTGTGCAAAGTTTACAAATGATTCTCAAAATAGTGGACCATACGTGCTCGTTACTATTTCACAAACCTCAAAAAACAGCCAAAAAGCATATTTGATGCGAATATAATATATCAAACTTAACGTAAAAAGATACAGCAAACACACGTTGAATAAAATATAAAAGCATTCTGCGTCCTTTAAAAGCTGCTGAGATTTGCGTTCTTTAAAAATATCATCTGAAAAAAATCATACCTTTCGACAGCTTTCAAAATTCTCGACAGAAGAAAATTGTCAACGTCGTTATATTTGTAATTTATTCAGGTTGTTTACTGTTTCATCATAGGTAATTCAAAATTCATAAGTAAAACAATTTAAATAAGATAGTCACAAGTAACCAAGGACATTGTATACAATGTCTTAAGTTATAATATTTTCCAGAATATCGTATATAATTTATGAAAAGTGGTAAGTTAAAATCTGTATTAAAAGCTAAAATTTGAATATACATACATTGAGATGGGAAAAAGCTCTGATTATGAAACATGCTGGTGTTAATTGAATTGCAGATAACACAAGATGAAAGTAAATGGAAAGAAATGGAAAATGAAAAATATACGGATGAAACCTTTATTCAAGACTGGACCTGTAAACGGGTAAATAAATAGAAAATTAAAAGTTCTGAATATCAAAAATGCTATCCCAACCAAGTGCTCATAATAAATAAACAAGATTCTTTAGACAATTTTTTTTCAGTCTTGATATTTTCTCTGTGTTCAAGAAAAAAACTTTTGTTGAAGAATAAAAAATTAGGAATGCTTTTGAAATACGGAAACAAGATACTATATACTATACCATCACGGCATATCCCACAAGTGGGGTAGCCAGCAGATCAGCTGCATGTAAGAAACATACAAACTGTCCTCTTCGTGCCAGTATAAAATCAAGACATTCAGGATGGGTGGCAAACCTCAACGCTGAATTTAAGATGTAAAATGTCTTATTTTTTTCGAACACCTGCCTTTTACAGGACACTCGAAAACTTACGCAGAAGAGTGGGAGACCAATTCTTTACCGGGTGCTCCACGGGAAACAAGATAACTTCTTTTTTTTCATTTACTCTAACGACCGACGTGACAAAACGTTTAACTTTATCACTGCTGATATTATCAAGAAACTCACTGTGAAGAAATGTACTAAAAAGATTATAGATATCCACAAAAAGCCTTTTCACTATTTTTAAACTATATTTAAAGTTTTCTCTTATTTAAAAGTGCGTTAATAAATCATTTTTCATTGTATATGAATAAACGCAAAAATTTACATTTATAGAAGGTCAAAATAATTTAATCCGTTTAAAATAATAAACGTTTCGCAAAATACCCGGCTAAGAATTGATTTTTCACTGTTTTCCGTAAGATTTCGAAAGTCTTGTAAAAGGCATGTATTTGAAAAATAAAGATTTTTAAATCTCAAATTCAGCGATGAGGTTTGTCACCTGAATGTCTTATTTTTTGTCATGGAGAACACAGCGTGCATATTAATAAAAATACAGCTGGTCTACCCTACTTGTAGAAAATACTGGCAACCCTACTTCTATGACATTCCATGATAAAATAGTAAAAAAAGTAAAAATGGTAAAATATTTAATTAATTGTTCACCATTAAATGGATTGCCACTTGAGCTTAGCCAAGCTGCAGATCTCAAGACATTCAGAAGGGACCTTAAAACTTTTAATTTTACTAATTACTATTGAATATTGTTTTTTGTTTTACATCCTTGACGTGGATATAGATTGTGTCCAAAGTATTTAACCCTAGAGTGCTCGCGCTATGAGCATTTTGCCGCCCGCAGCAAAAAAATCGTGATATTTTTTACACGATTCATATGTCACAGTCAAGAGTCTTAGTAGCTGACCCCCTGTATTTCACCGCCTTGTCTTAGTAATTTAAAGAAAATCGGTGCATGGGTGACTGTAGGAGCCATCAGTTGTTGTCGGTGTATCGCGTTTGGCGGCAAATTGCTAACTGCGCGACTACTCACGTAAGTAAAATCCGTGTGTCTGTTTTTTTAAAATAGTTGAAATATTATTGATTTTCATTGCATATAATGTTGTTTCATTTAAATATCGTAATAATATAGATATTTAGTTTATTTTGATTAATCATTTGGGTTTTATTTATTAGTTTATTTTAGATCTTTTTAGGTAAGCAACGGGCGAAGTATACCTACGGAATGATTAAGAAAAACACCCAAATAGTTTCGTGGTTGGAAGAAGAGTCTGGTTTTGAAGAAGCTGGTGAATAGCTGAGAAACCAAATAACCCAATTTGTTCTATCGGAACATAAAAAAATATCTTCAGGTGTATGTGCAGTATGTCCATCCAGGAAAAATAGAAGGACAAAAAAGGGTGCAATAGATGCGCAAAGTTACTTTTCAACGAACATTATATATACATGTGTCAGGACTGTTTTGCTGAAATACATGTCGAAGATGATGAAAACGTTTAATTTTGTTATCAATTTTAATTTTTCTTTTTTTTTTATTTAGGTTAAGATGAAAATGTAGTTGAAATTCAAAAAAATTTACCAAAGTATATTTTTTTATAAAACTAAATATAAATATTTAATAAATGTTACTTTTTCTGATAGTTTGTGTTTTATTCTATCCATTAAAAATCATTGCAAATGTGTTTAACTATTAATTGCAAAAAAAAAATCAATTTAAGTATGGGCGGCAAAATGCTCCCCACGCGAGCACTCACGTTTCACGGAAAGGCGCGACTACTCTAGGGTTAATGTAACTTCTGTTGTGGATACCTTTATGTATCCGAGATTCTCATTTAATCTATGTATTTATCTATATTTATAATATGACGTGGATGTAATGTCCTAGAATGGATGAATTGTACAGTGTCCTTGAGGTGTTTTGGCACGTAAACGACACTTAAATGTTGTTCAATAATAATAAATGTTCTTCTAGAAAACACAGAGGAATACATTTAAAACATTATTGTGCCAGTAAAATTTAAATAATTCTCCTTACTCTTACAAGAATTAAACATTTTTGTATCAAAACTCTTCATACAAACTAAAAGACTTGATATCAGAAAAATGACTCCGGCAAATAAGACGCTCTTTCCTCTTATCTTTTTAGTGTCTAGTAAAATACAAATGTTTGTAAATATAAACAATTCATATCTATAATCTGCGATGTAGTATGACCTGAAATCTAAATATCATATTTTTTTGGCATGAAAAGGACAACTCAATGACATAAATAGATAGAGAAAAAGAGAGATAGGTATATCAAAAACAATTTTGTATTTTGGAAAAATGTAATACAAAGTTTTATATCATAATAATAATAAAAGATGTTATTGATATGTACCTACTGTGATGGATTTCCTTGTTTTGTTTATCGGTTTGTGATACATAATTTGTTTGAAATTTAATATTCCAGTTATGATAATTTTATTTAAATATCATTCTTGATCTTTAAATAAGTAGATACTTTCGAGAGTAATCCATTTCAATTTGATTTCCCTAAAGAGAATATTTTTCCTTAAAATTTATAAGCTCAGCTGAAATCCGATTTTTTCGTTGAGTTTGTATTTAAAGCTTTGATAATCAAATTGAGTGTCCAATTCCATAACTGAACCAGTCAAAATATCTTTCTTTTATTCGACAAATTGTCATTACTGTAATCTATTTATATAAATCTGATTTTCAAACTACGTACTAACTTTCACCGGGCTATACTCGCCCATTTCAAGGAATTTGCGTTCCATTGACCTGACCATTACAAGATGAGGTATCTATTTGAAATAAAAACCCACTAAATGCCGTACTTTCTTTTTGAGAAAAGAGAAAAACAGCAAAAAAGAGTGTAAAAAAAAAGTGTGAATGAGATAAAAAATACGTTTTTTACGTGAGTTTGAAAGGGTAAGAAAATACTCTTTACCGCCAAAATTGTGTATCATATTATATTGCCATATCAAAATTAATTATGAAAAGTACTATAAATATTTATGATTAATTTGTAAAAAATAAGCACAATTAGAATTTTCTTAAGTTCGTGCAAATAAAAACATTATAAATATTTTTAATTTCGTGCAAATAAACACATATAAAATATTTTTTGCGTAAATAATCCAATTTAAAAATATTAAGCACGTGCTAATTGAAAAGCCAAAAACAATATGTTATTCGTCTGGCAATTATGTGTGTCATTATAACATTCCAAAATGGCGATCAATGAACGATATGTCAAAAAGTACGTTCAATATTTCATTTAACATTAGGTGAGAATTAATTAACGTTTTCTATCTAAATAATTATAATCTATTATACCTGCTTTATATTTTTGTTACGAAAGAGTCAACATTATTATTTTTTTGCAGAAACACAAAAACGGTGTACCGTTACTCCATGCGAAAGGGTTGCGATTATCTAGATGCCTCTTTTTCACATTATACTCTTCCTATGAAAACGACATTATGACTTTGGAAATGTCGTGGGAAGAAGTGAAACAATCGTTGCAAAGAAACTGGACGGAAAAGGCTGTATTCTCTTCTCTATGTTTCCAAGAAAATCTTGAAAGGTTGATCAAGAGTCGTTTCATGAATGTTTGATGCAATAAATGAATTAACATAATAAAACTTTCTCTTCTCCTATGATATGTTTTGTGGCACAAATCACTCGAATCGGGTGTATTGCCGTAACCAATTAATAATAATAATAAAAATAATATGATATGTTTTATAAAATATGTAGTTGAAAAGAAAATTAAGTAAAAATAGGTAAGTATCCATTATTTTTTTGATATGGTTAGCTTTTGGAAGAAGGTAACATGATTTATATTATTATTGCAAAGTATCTTAATTACAAAAAAGGAGAAGGTATGTTTTATTCTTCTATTTTCATGTTCCTTTTACGCTTTGAAGGAAAAAAGCTTGACTTATTTTGAAATGTTTTTTAAGCCTCAGACTTCAAAAAATTGAAGGACTTTATTATTTCTTAGTATTTTTATTTATTTTTACTTTATAATTGTAGACAAAATATTTTCATTATATTGAATTAATTTCAAAATGGAAGTGATAAAAAATACAACAAAACTGAAACTAAAAGCTTGGAGATTATTTTGGTTATAAAACATCATGCTTGCACATCATGAAAACTTCTAATTTGTGTAAATTAGAATTGCATAATTTCGGCATATTTCATTCAATTCCATAGACCACATATGACAGACTGAATGAGAAACATGAGAAAAAAAACAAAGAAAAATAATTGTGAAAATGGAATTATGAAATTCATAGACAATATTGTAGGTATGAGTTTTCCAATAAGTACATAGGTAGGTACTAGATTTTTTTCAATCAACGAGTAGTATTTATTTTGTTTATTTTTTACATTTTCATGAGTCTTTAAAAAAAATCTTATGAAGGTATTTTCTTTGAAAATAATACTTAAGAATGTATATTCATACATCAAGGTTTCTTTTGGGAATACAGGGAGGGAATGCCTATTTAGGTAACATTAATTATTTCGTTCCTTTTTAAGAACTGTTTTCCTTATAGGTACCTATATATACATATATTTTTTTAGGACTTTTATCCAAGTAGGTACCAACCCATTTTTTTAATGATATATAGTCGTGAAAGGTGTCATACTTCTAGATTTTACAATGGGAAGAGGTTTTTAGTACTTTTACCCACATAGGTACCTACCCATTTTTTTTATTGAAATATGGCCGTGTGGGATGTCAAACTTCAAGATTTTACAGTGGGATGAGGAATTTAGTACTTTTATCTACGTAGGTACCTACCCATTTTATTTATTGAAATATGGTCGTGTGGGATGTCAAACTTCAAGATTCTACAGTGGGAAGAGGTTTTTAGTACTTTTACCCACATAGGTACCTACCCATTTTATTTATTGAAATATGGCCGTGTGGGATGTCAAACTTTAAGATTCGACAGTGGGAAGAGGAATTCAGTACTTTTATCTACGTAGGTACCTACCCATTTTATTTATTGAAATATGGCCGTGTGGGATGTCAAACTTTAAGATTCTACAGTGGGAAGAGGAATTCAGTACTTTTATCTACGTAGGTACCTACCCATTTTATTTATTGAAATATGGCCGTGTGGGATGTCAAACTTCAAGATTTTACAGTGGGAAAAGGTTTTCAGTACTTTTATCCACGTTGGTACCTACCCATTTTTTTTATTGAAATATGGCCGTGTGGGATGTCAAACTTTAAGATTCTACAGTGGGAAGAGGAATTTAGTACTTTTATCTACGTAGGTACCTACCCATTTTATTTATTGAAATATGGCCGTGTGGGATGTCAAGATTCTACAGTGGGAAGAGGAATTTAGTACTTTTATCTACGTAGGTACCTACCCAATTTATTTATTGAAATATGGCCGTGTGGGATGTCAAACTTCAAGATTTTGTAGCGGGGAAAAGGTTTTCAGTACTTTACCCACGTAGGTACCTACTCATTTTTTTTATTGAAATATGGCGTGTGGGATGTCAAACTTCAAGATTTTACAGTGGGAAGAGGATTTTAGTACTTTTATCCACGTAGGTACCTATCCATTTTTCTTTAGTGAAATATGGCCGTGTGGGATGTCAAACATTACGATTTTACAGTGAGAAGATGTTTTCAGTACTTTTATCCACGTAGGTACCTACCCATTTTTTTTATTGAAATATGGCTGTGTGGGATGTCAAACTGTAAGAATTCAAAGTGGGGAAAAGGTTTTCACTACTTTTACCCACGTAGGTACCTTTCCATTTTTTTATTGAAATATGGCCGTGTGGGATGTCAAACTTCAAGATTTTACAGTGAGGAGAGATATTCAGTGCTTTATCCACGTAGGTACCTTTCCATTTTTTTATTGAAATATGGCCGTGTGGGATGTCAAACTTTAAGATTCTACAGTGGGAAGAGGAATTTAGTACTTTTATCTACGTAGGTACCTACCCATTTTATTTATTGAAATATGGCCGTGTGGGATGTCAAGATTCTACAGTGGGAAGAGGAATTTAGTACTTTTATCTACGTAGGTACCTACCCAATTTATTTATTGAAATATGGCCGTGTGGGATGTCAAACTTCAAGATTTTGTAGCGGGGAAAAGGTTTTCAGTACTTTACCCACGTAGGTACCTACTCATTTTTTTTATTGAAATATGGCGTGTGGGATGTCAAACTTCAAGATTTTACAGTGGGAAGAGGATTTTAGTACTTTTATCCACGTAGGTACCTATCCATTTTTCTTTAGTGAAATATGGCCGTGTGGGATGTCAAACATTACGATTTTACAGTGAGAAGATGTTTTCAGTACTTTTATCCACGTAGGTACCTACCCATTTTTTTTATTGAAATATGGCTGTGTGGGATGTCAAACTGTAAGAATTCAAAGTGGGGAAAAGGTTTTCACTACTTTTACCCACGTAGGTACCTTTCCATTTTTTTATTGAAATATGGCCGTGTGGGATGTCAAACTTCAAGATTTTACAGTGAGGAGAGATATTCAGTGCTTTATCCACGTAGGTACCTTTCCATTTTTTTATTGAAATATGGCCGTGTGGGATGTCAAACTTTAAGATTTTACAGTGGGAAGAGGTTTTCATTACTTTTAGCCACGTAGATACCTACCCATTTTTTTAAATTTAAATATAAGCTGAGAAGGATGTGTGGTAAAAGTCCGAGAGATTGTGTGCGTAACAGTGATAAACAAAACGAATGTGAAATGAAAATTGGTATAATTACAAGGATGAATGTGAATAAGTTAAGATGGCAAGCTCATTTTAATCAAATTCTACAGGACGGTCACGTGTTGAGCACATTGAACAGGAGAGCATGCATGAGGAATTGTATGACAGTGACGGAAGCGAAAGATGTATGCAAGGATAGAAGGAAGTGGTTCTCGATCCTTTCTGTCTACCCCGCGAGGGAAGCGGCGTGATGGTGTGTATGTATGTGTATGTAATGTAGGTACATTGTTATAATTTTATATACTGTTTAGTCTCACTAACATATATTCTATTATCTGTTATCTACTTTAATGTGACACTGTGTACATAGTTGATACAAAAATTATTGCTGCCTACATAAAATAATTTTTATTTATATATACATACCTACATACTGTTTTTTTTTAATAAACATGATTCCCGTGCAACGCCGGGTATTTATAAGCTAGTATTGATATATTTGTGTTATGCTTTTTAAACATATAATAATCACACTATTAGAGGTATTATGTTGTATTTGTTCCGTTTAATAGCTAAATAAATTGAAATATATATTTGTTTAAATTGAAAATTGATAGGCTGATAATTTTCTTTTATAAAGGGAACCGAGAATTATTTCTAATAATTTTTTTGTGGAATTGATAGATTGGAGTTGGTCATTTGTATTATCTACCAATTATATCAAAGTTTCAAAAATTTCGACTTGTTGAGTTGTGGAACCGGACAGTCGAAATATCTTTCTTTCGATATAAATCAAATATCAATTTGATCTTATTATGAGCTTAATGACAAATCTGCTTACCTTGAAAAACGATAGCTTAAAGAATGACATTTTGAATACACTTGTAAAGTGTTACATCATCTGATATTTGCGCCTCACCTTTCTATTTTAGTGTAGTTTCCCCATACAAATAGCGAATGCTAAAATGCAACATTTAATTAAGTGCAAGATTAATATGACTCATTTAATGTTCTGAAATTTCATATCAAATCTTCGTTAATGAAAAATAGCAGAAAAAAAAAATTAAAAATGTGAAGATGCCAGTAAAAGCAGTCATTCGAAAACTAGCTTTTTTATGATTACCTATATGTTCATTTCTCACAGTTAGTATAAAAACAATACAAACAATTCCGGATACGCGATACGACAAAGATGATAGGATACGGGGATGGGATAAAGTGGTAGGAATGGGGCAGGACTGCTCATTGTGTATGAATACACAAAAAAAAAATTAAAACCATGGGGAACCTCCAAATAAGTAGATGAGACAGAAGGTAGACATTATGGCTGCGCAATATACGAGATTAGACTAGAATGAGAGGTGTGGAGGAGTTCTTCCAGACAGCGCAGGACCGAGAAGCCTATGCCAGAGTGATAGCCAACGTCGGGGGACCTGACAGGGCACCTTCAGTAGAAGAAGATGAATACGTTATCTGTAAACCCAAACGTTATGTTTTATGAATACCTGTCTCTTACAGGACACTTGAAATCAAATAGAAAAGAGTGGAACATCTATTCTTTACCGGAGACTACGTGGAATGAGATTTACTATATATTTAGGAAAATATATGTTTTTTTTGCTAGATGTATTAATCCTTGTTGATTGTATGTTTTTTTTTTATTTTTTACGCAGCACGCCTCGACACAGGGCAACCTAGTGAGGCTGCTGCAACTTAATTGAAGCCAATTGGTGATAAATTGTTTCGACGTTTGTACATTGATAATGATAGAATAAAGTATTATTTATTTGAAAAAAAATATATAATATAGCTACAGCATTATTTATAGGTTCTGCAATCTTTGTTTATGTTTTCATCTATAAACACTCCTCGAGAGCAGAGAGCAAAAATCGGACCCCGTTTAGAACGAGCTAATCGAGTCTATTTATTTTTTTATTTTCGCATATCTGTGCAACATAAAAGATATTTAACTTACTTTTTCAACGTGAATAACTGACTTACACTGAGCGAACAGATACACTTTGTAAACAAAAACATGACAGAAAACACAATATAATCCATTCAAAGTCCTTCTATGTCCGTTATCTGTGTCCCTATCCTTTCATAATCCTGTGGAGATTTTTTTGTGAAGAAATTCAAGATCCATCCATAATCTTTGCCAGATTAATACGACTGCTATTATTTACATCTTTATTCTATCCTGGACTATAGCCATGCATCCTTCTATGACTTTACTCTTTTCACGATGAAAACAAAAGTATATTTATTTATTTAAACACAATATACGGCAATTGCCTTTATAAGTATACAGATAAACTTTATAATATCACACAATCATTCAACACATGTACAAAAATGTAAAAACAAACAAAACATAGCCATACTCCAGTTCAAGTCAAAAAATAAAAATAAAAATGAAAATTTAAATACAAATACAATAAATTCATTAAAAGACAAATTTTAGTCACTAGTCAAGATATTGAAAAAAAAAATAATAATAATTTTAGAACTGCACAAAAATATATGAACATGGGAAAATTCACTAGGTCTGATCTGAAGGAAGCGATTCTATTATTTTAAACTTATATTCTAACAGAGATGTGCCAAATACGTCTACAACATCCGCATATTTATTTCCAAGACGCTGCAATCTGTTGACAGACGAGTTAAAATCATAAGAAGTGCTGGAACTATTACAATAAAAAGGTAAAGCCTGTCAAGTAGCCCTTATGGGAACATGAAAATTTATATCTGGACAGTCAAGATTCCCGTGAATTATTTTATGTAACAAAATCAAATCACAAAGTACTCTTCTCTCAGTCAGCCCCAACAAACTCAAATGGTTACATATTGAACTGTAACACATCCCCTTCATAGGGATACCTAATCTATAATTTATATGTCTAAGAAATCTATGCTCCACTCTGCTCAAATTAGTTTTATGAATCTCAAAACAAGGACTCCAAACAGATGAGTTGTATTCCAAAATACTGCGTATGAGAATATTATATGTACTTACTATTCGATTTTGTTGAGCTTAAAATAACTTTTGAATTCGGGATCTAATATTCACTTTAACTAACACACTTTGAAACAAACTTTGCATTATAAATATGTTTAACAAAAGTGTTTTTACATTTTTAATTCGGCGATGAGGCATGTCACCCATTTGAACTTTTTTTATTCTGTTATCACTGACAGGAGAAGTGTGGAAAACCTCAAAAAAAAACGAAATGATAATATTGTCCGGGTGATGAGAAAACTGTGGACTCGTGTCGTTCAAAGAGCAGAGAACCCTGATCTCTCGTTAACGATTAGATGTTCTTAAGATAGAAAAGCAAAGAATATAATAGAAGAGCGTAGAAGAGTTTTGAAAAAAAAAACCTTTATCTAGCATTAGTGATGTCTAACAGAGAGTAAATAAATAATTAAAGAAAAACAATTTTTTTTTTTGATAAAATTTTCTCAATTCGTGGTTTTTAAACCTTACAATGTCGAATATCTTCTCCTTTTTGCTATTTCTCTATCGTAAATACCATAAAAGATATTGTCTGAAACTACTCAACTTACATTATATTGGATTTATCTTGTAGACAAAACTATGTTTGGTATGAAGTAAACATTTAACTTTTTTATAAATACACACTATTTTTTCGTCTTTTAGGTAAAAGACGAAACAATTGTCCACTCATTTATAAAATATAGTGTGTATTTATAAAAAAGTTAAGTGTTTACTTCATACCATAATGGAAAATACGCAAAAAGTTACGGATTATATTAAAAATAAAAAAAAACTATGTTTTATAGAAAAGCATAATTATTGTTCTTTTAGATTTGATTGTTTGTACCTACAACTATTCTATGCCATTCCATCGCGCCGTATCCCAAGTGGTGTAGACTTAAAGAACGGAACGCCATACAGATATATCGGTAGGTACATACATTTTTAGCTTCCTTAACATTCAAACAATTTATCATACACGCATCCCATTAATCTTACCAAACACGCGGCTGTCCTTGGTAATATTTTGATCCACATGATCAATACACGTAATTCTCTGATGCCCGCACTTTCTCACATCTCCTCTTCTAGCTTAATACAACCTCCTAACCTATCGTTAGATAATATTATGTTCTCAATATTTATTTATGGTAGCATTAACAATTAAATATTTATATTATGTTTTCTCATAGACATTGAAATGATATCGATAAATAATATTTATCTAACTAACAAAATAGATTATTGTTTGAATTGTATTGATATGATTTGAATGTTTTTTAACAAAACATTCAAAATGTCTCGTAACTGTTACATACATAGTTAATCCTTCTAAAATAACTGATATTGTATTGATATGATTCAGGCAGAGTAAAATATAAAACATTTTTTTGTTCTTGTATAAACATTACATTAAAATTGTTATAGTTTGATTTCCAATTGTATTTTTTCTTCGCCAGTTGTTGTTCTGTTCCAACTGTGTTGTAAATGAGAATTATGTTTGTTTTTGTTTTATATTTTAACATGTAAAAGGCTCACGCCGTGGATTTATGTATAAATAAATAAATAAAATATTTGAAAAAAATACCAAGATGCAAAATACATTCATGAATCAAAACTGTATTTATTATTGTGTAAGTATATTCGAAAACAAATATGATATATGAAATCAATCTTGATTGACAATGTCCTTAAAAGACGAAATACCTGTCTCTCAATAAAAATCGATTAGGTTAGTGGAATAAAACATTTGTTTTTAATTTCATTCTGGAATTAAAATAATATAAACACCAACACTGTGTATAAAACGCTGTAGGTATAGTTAAGATGAGGTTTGCCACCTATACTCAATGTATTATTTTTTTATTGACACAGAGAGGACAGTTTGCATGTTTATTGCATACAGTTGGTCTGCTGGTTACCGCACTTGACGGATCGTAGTAGTAGTAAGAATATTCGATGTGGTCTATTGTACGGTAGATAAAAAAAATAGAGCACCAATTCGACTTGTATTTGAACATCACTTTTGCTTGTTCAACTCCTCACACACGCATGCTGATTAATCATACTCAACATGCAACCATCTTCTAAAACTCGATTCACACGGTAAAACCACGTGATTACCAATCATTTGTACTTTCATACAGAGCTTCTTTGAGACAGATAAAATCTAAAGTACAGTACAGTTATTAAAAAAACGAAATCTTATTCGTGGTCAATTAAAAAGCCTAAGCAATTTCATCATAAGAATAGGCAAGAAATATACCTACTAAAAATATACCGAGCAATCTTACGAGTTACGAAT
The DNA here is from genome assembly GCA_947579605.1 of Athripsodes cinereus. Taxonomy (NCBI): domain Eukaryota; kingdom Metazoa; phylum Arthropoda; class Insecta; order Trichoptera; family Leptoceridae; genus Athripsodes; species Athripsodes cinereus. Next base: position 2,852,906 of record OX388309.1, on the reverse strand, counting down.
ATTATACCTATCATAAAATTGTAACAATTACACTTAACTGACATGAAAAAAAAATCAGTTATTTTGATTGGATTAATGAGAGAAAATCAAAAATAACGATACCTATCGATAGCTGTAAAAATCGTTATGTTGCAATAATAAACAAAACATAAACTTTTGTATTATACCTATATTGTGCTTTTTCAATATTTCAATTCATCTCATGTTCGACGTCTTATAATGGGGCTAGACTAAAATACAATGCGATTATCTATGAAAGAAATAATACATAGAGTATTTGGCAAGTATCGGGTATAAAATAACAGTAGCAATAATAATATGGAGGTAATAAGAGTTCATTACTACTGAAATAACACTCAGTTAATTTTTTTATTTTTTTTTATTTAGTCAATGATTTATATAAGATCGGTAGTTACATGACAATAGGTTGTATTTCGCATTTTTTACGTTTTTCAAGTTTGTTCCATAAAATGCTCAAAATAGTTTAATCTTTGAAGTGGCAAAAGGATATGTCTCTTAATAGTCGGAATAAAGATAAAAAAAATGATGTAACTTATTGGCAATATGTAGAAATATTGTTTTCATCAAAAGGTTTTAACTTGAAATATCTTTAAACTGGAAGAAATTGTTAAACGAATGTTACATCTTTCTTGTAGAAATAATAATTATCTTCATTTTGATATAATTATAATGCTCGAAATTTGGCTGAAATATGTCTTTTGCAAAAATTGTTTTTGCTCTCCTGTAAAATTATGTATAAGTGAGATACAACCTATTGCCATGTAACTACCGTAATTTTAATATATCATAAGAAAGTTTTGGTGGATTTACCAGTGTCATCTACATACAGATGAATGTAAACGTTTCTGCTTCCAAGCATTGCAATAAAATATCAAATTTGTATAATATGAAAGGAAAGATGAGAAAAAAGTTCACTAAAGTACTAATACTCTAATACCATCATGGCATATCTCACAAGTGGGGTAGCCAGCAGACCAGCTGGATAATATGATAAGAATTGGTTATTAAAAGAAAAAGCAACCGCAACTATGTTAAATACGTGGTCATCTTTAACCTTTCAAAGCATAAATCATCATTTTAAATGCTATTATGATTGATGATTGTAAAAATAAAACAATTGAAAACCGAATAAAACAAAAGAGTGGCGTGAAACAAAACGACAACGGATAAGTGCCTACGTATAGAGATGTCTAAAAGAGATGAATAAAGAACATCGTTTAAAACAATCATCCAACCAACCATAATATTAAAACAATTAAAATTTCATCTCCAATTTAATCATAATGACAATGGAAAAGCAGAATGGAGTTTTTTTTCGTTTTTTTTTCTTCTTTGGCGAATTCGTTTGTTTTTTGTTTGTTTGATATTTTTTGTCGCAGACTTAAGTGGTAATCGTTTTTATTCAAAAACTCCTTTGTTTCGTGGGAATATTTCGCTGTTCAACTGATACCATCTACTGTGACAACTTGAAACTCTAATTTGTTGAATAAAAGTTTTCATATCTTATTCTGTTGTATTCAATAAGCTCTAAGTTTGAATCTACCTACGACTTGGATTTTGTTCGAATATTGAACTTTTATATTATTTTACTCTTCTGAAAATAACTATTTAAAATGAGTTTTGAGTACTTTATTTATATTTGAATTTAATTGAAGTTTGTAAAAGCTTTTTGGGAATAAAGAATTCATTTAATGGAATAGTGTTAACGTAAATATAAGATTTCAAAATTTTATTGATGCGTTAATCTTATCTGAAATTTTACCATGACGAAGTTGAGCGATGATACAGTTGTTTCATTTAATTGAAAAAGTAAAGCTTAAATGTGCTAGATCTCCTCTTTGCTAAAGATCCTGTTTGAAGACTATATTTATTTTGCAATTTATACATTTGTAAATTTTTAATATGGTGTCTTAGGCAGCGAGTGTAAGTAAATTATATATTATTTTTTTAAATAATAATATCAAGAACCGGGTAAGACAAAATAGAGTGTGTTGGTTTTTTCAAAGTTGATTAAATATTTTCTAATGTGTAATATTCTGAGACGGTGCTTTTAAGATAATGCTACTTTAAGCTTTTATATAAGTGAAAAGCAAACGACAAAAAAGATAGCAGAAAATGATGCAAAAGTCTTAAGCTCTTTATTAAAATAAGCTCTTCTAAAAATTTCAATAGGTTTTGTGCTCTCATTTTTGTAGATAAATGGAATATCGTAAATGTGAAATATCCATGAAATATAAATATAAGAAAATCGGAAGAAATTTTATAAAAGTCCATCCATGTATCACGTTACGGCATTTGAGATAAGTGAGATAATCAGCAGACCAAATGCTTGTAATAAAACATCAAAGTCGTGCCATACGTGCTAATCAAAATTAAGGTTTCTAGGATGGGTAGAATACTACATCAGCGATTTGATGATGTTTGATGTCTTAAAACGTGATGTTTTTGAAAAATCTACTTTTTACAGAAGAATCGAAAAACTACAGGAAGTATTAATGTCTACGTTTACCTCTTAAATAAGTTTTGTATCTATACAAATTTTCTTTGTAATTTTTTTAACCTTTCAAAGTCACCTAGGTAAACAATTCATTTAATGGTGATCGCCAACATCGGGGGAACTTGACAGGGCATACAAAGATCACATAAATGTTCAATCTACGTCAACAAAAATCTCGTGAAAATTTTATTCTTTTAATAGGTATATTTTTTTTTCTTTCAGAGTTTTTCCTTTAATTAAAGAATAAAAAAAAGCGTTTTAAATTTTTATAAAACGTTAAAACTTTGTTATCTAAAAAAGTTTCTAAAAATATCGTGCGATACTAAATAATTAAGTTTAAATAAAATAATTTAGTTTAAAAAGAGAGCCAAGCAATAGATTTAAGTCCACATCCTTTAAGTTTAAAAATTTGTGACGAATGAATAATCCATAATGTCAAAGAGGAAATGAATGCCTTTGAGGAAATTAAAAATTATTCAAGGAAGTTCTTATCTGTTATATTTTATTTCTAAAAAGCTTTTAAATAGGTAAACTATACATATCATAATACAGCTTCACTTGTGGGGAAGGCAAAATGATATAGCACTTGGGGTAACTTGTAAAACAATCGCATGTAACAAAGGTGTCAGTAAATCGTGATAAAAAAAAATGAGACATTCAGGATAGATGGCGTATAACATCACTGAATCGAAGATATTAGGTGTTTTGTTTATGATATTTAACACAAATTTGTCTTTTACAGGACACTCGAATATTTACAGAAAACAGTGGGAGACCAGTAACATATTTTATACATGTAATGATGTACCTTTATATGTTTTTATGGATACCATTATCACTGTAGTAAATCTATTGAATTTAGTTTTCATTGTCACAAGTGTGATTTTTTTTTTTAAAAAAGCACTAAGTATTATACCAGCTCGTACATCTGTAGTAAACGGATGGATTGAAATTCTGCTGAAATAATTTTTACAAAAATGTCAAGCGGAAACGTTTCCAAGACAAGCGGAAATTTGATTTATTCCGTCTTGAAGACATACAATATTGACTGATGTAAATGCTTGAAAATAATAAAGAGTTATTTTGTATCAGCTATATTATACATGTCAATAAACAATAAATTATTCATTCATTCATTCATTCATTCTATCATTCATTCATTCATTCATCCATTCATTCATTCATTCATTCATTCATTCATCCATTCATCCATTCATTCATTCATTCATTCATTCATTCATTCATTCATTCATTTATTTATTTATACATTCAACGGCATAAAAGCCTTTCATTACAATGACTCCTGTACAAGTAATATAAACAATTTCCCTATATAAATAGTACAGTTATTAAGTATAATGTTCGCTGCTATTGGTTGATATAAATTGTGATAATATTATATTAAGTACTGTAATTAAAATTTTTTGGGTGATTACTTAAATAATTTTAACAGTGGTTATGATTTTTTGATAAAAAAATGTTACAAAAAACGCACAGGATTTTTTTGATGGATTTGCTACGACTGTTTTATTGTATTTTAATATTGAATGTATGAAAGAAAGTTATACCAATTGTTCAAGAATCCTGAATCCAATTTATCTTTATGATCTTTCCGGAAAAAAATCACGGGTTCTTTATTTCACCCAAATAAAGATTCCCTGATCCGGTGGAAAGATCATTAAATGGCGCCAAAAGAAACCAAATAGTACAAAATTATTATCATCACAATATGGAAATGAACGAGAATATCACGATAGAAGTTAATAAAAATAAAGCATTTGTATTACATATCTTGATGAGCTTATTCAAATGATGAAGTCCTTGAGACCCTGAGAGTTGGCACGCGATTTTAAAAGTAACAATTGTAGTATGAAATGAAAGCATTTAATGTTCATTGATCTAGCATATTGTGCATGTGGGAAGAATGAATGAGGACAGAATGACCAAGAAGATATATTTGATTGAGAGGAATAGTGCTCGGATACGTGATGGCTATCCGAGAATCAAATGGTAAGATCATATAAATCAAATCCTACAGGTCGGTCACGTGTTAAGCACATCAAGGAGGAGAGCGTGCATGAAGATTGTATGGCAATGACGAAATCGAAAGATGCGTGCAAGGAAGTGGCGCTCAATACTTTCTGTCCACCCCACGTGGGAAGCGGCGTGATGGTATGTTACTATGTATGTTCTAACATAAACTTGCACCAAGTACTGTCGGTAGACAGTATTAACTACGCCAAAGCAATTACATATTTACAATATTTCACTTTAATGCTCCTTTTGAAAACACATTCACTGTAATATGTTCTAGACTGCGGTTTTTGTTTCTGTACTAAAACCACATCAAATGGAAAACTCCCGTGAGAGGAGAATCAGCTGTTTGATACTTATTCTAATTAAATCAAAACGAACATAAACAACCCTCTATTTCCGCGAATTTCATCAATGTGAATTAAGCTATGTCTAAATGTTTTATACATAAATTACTAATGAAGAATAGGTGGGAGTTATTTCAAGGAAATCATAGACAGGAATATGAAAAGGAATAAAGTTTAAGATAAAATACAATTTAATATGGAATTCATATTATTTATTCAGACATAAAATACGTACAAAGAATAGGTATTTCATCCTTTTCTATAAGATTTACTGTAAAACTTCACATATAAGACAATAAACATCCATAGTTTAGCGATGACGCAATCCATCGTTAATGACTTTTTTTAATGGCACGGAGAGGACATTCTGCATGTTTTTTTACTTATATTTAGTCCGATGGCTACCCAATTTGTGGAATATGTAGTGATGGTATAGAAAAAGAAGTAGATAGTAGAAGAGCTTAGAGATAAAATATCGGAGAAAAAGACGGTTGTCCGGTCGGTTCCAATAATCTCTCTATCAGTTAAAATTTATTGTATAGTAAATTCTATATAACATTTTAGCTGATTGTAATGGTAGACAAATCATTAAAATTGGCCATAAATCGACGCAAATTTTTCAGTCTATTAAAAATATAGCTATTTTGCTCTCTGGTACAAACAGAATAATAAAAATTAATTGGTTGATTGACTGGTTTAAGCTTATTGGTTGAATCATGGACCTTCAATAGATCTCAAATTTGAATCCTGTCTCTGCTATCTATGACATATTCTCCATATAAACATTATTCCGCAATAGATATTAGTGAAATTCTATTGCCATTGTTAATTATTTATTATTGTCCCTGGGCCCCTATTATGCAGGCACTTTGGCTCGTCATACAAACATAATTATAACAGTCATCACAATCTCAAAAATAAAACAATTTAAGTAAAATAAAATATTAAATTATAGCATCTTTGTAGTCACGAATGTTAAGAGTCCGGATCTACAACGTCAAATATTCAAATATGTAAATAATTCAAATAACAGCAAAGGAACAATTATATCACAGAAACAATAAGAAATTTCTAATCATACGATTTCACAGTTCTCTGGAAGACCAACACATTGTAAGAACACACATCGTCAAATTATTCCATAATCGTTTATCATCCAATGCCTTCTGATGCAGACTAGCTACAATAAGGATAACCTGAGGATTTCTAACGACAAGGCGATATGTATCGCAGCATACTGAGTGGAAAGATCTAAGGTACAGACCCCCAAAAACAAATCATTCTATAATCGTGCTGCATGTACATAGTATAATTATTAAATTATATTACAAGGTATAATTTGTAACTTGAGGCTTATAACATTTCAGAACAATATTTTATAAAGATTTCTTTTGAAAAACTTAAAAGAAAGCCCTTTTAATATTTTTTCAATGAAAAAAATATTATTGTGCTTTTATCTGAAATGTTTCGTTTATGGTAGCTTATGGCGCTTTGCTCAACCAATTAGGGGTTTTGTGAAATTAAAACTACATTAACGGCAGTGTTTGTTGGTATTTTCGGATAATGTTTTATGTGACAAGTTAACAAAGTAAATGTGTGTACGTTATTTATTTCGCGACTTATTCACAACCTGAGCCTTGTTGAAATTAATTTTAACGCACCTTATCTTAAATACAAAAGACTTATTCACAACCTGAGCCTTGTTGAAATTAATTTTAACGCACCTTATCTTAAATACAAAAGACTTATTATCCTTTCACTCGAAAACGAAGAATGAAATCAGAATCCTCCAATTAGAGATAATTTGTTCAATTGAAACACTGCTTTCTTTTGCAATTCAATTGAAACACTGCTTCCAATAACTTTTCAATGCCAGCATATAAAATAAGATAGAAATTATGATAGAAATATTTTTATTTTTTTGACAATTTGGTTCTTTTAAAGGGTTTCTTATTATTCTTAAATATATTCTGCACAACTTTACAGAGCTATGTGGCCTATGCGTTGCGCAAATAGAGCGATAGTTTCCAAATATTACCCAGACAAAGCCTCCACCCACATTATATCACTGCTTTAAAAAAAAAATATATTTGTAAAAGTTTACAGTACCTACGTCCCAGGTATCTAAAATTTCCCACATTTCTGCAATATATCCTCTTTTTTTAATTAACGTTCATTTTTATCAATAATTTCAACACGTTCTTCCGACGATTTTCCAATAACACTTTTGATATTATTCTTCATTATATAACGTAATACAGAAACATTTTATCTAAGAACTTCGAATACAATATCCTGTCTTTATATTATTATTTTTCGTTCGGTTTCTATGGAATAAAGAACCCTAATTATAACATAGAAAAACTAATTTTCTCCCGTTTCATATTACTGCGAGTATGTGTTATCACGTGTACGTTAGGTATACCTAGTGATGTGAGAAGAGAAAATTCTCCAAAGAAATTTCTCGAGAACGAGAAATTTCCCCGAGAATTTCTCCTCCGATGGAAGAGAAATTTCTCTCCATAATTTTTCTTAGTGGGTTTATGACCTTTCGCCCAGTACACTTTGCAGCCAACCTGATTGATCCAAAAATTTGTGGGGCTGGTTAAGGCCCAAATCAGAGGTAATTTACACTTTTTTCGATGTATGTACCTGCAATTTTTTTTTAACTTGAATATGGGCATGTGAGGTGTCAAACATCAAGATTTTTCATCAGTTATTAGCACTTTTTTCTATGTAGGTATCTAACATTTTTTTGTTTCCATAATTCATTGTAGCCTTATTGGTGATAAATTGTCTCAACATTTGTACATTGTTATTGATTGATTGAATAAAGTATTTATTATTTTTATACTGTTAAATAATAAATAAATAAAATTCTCCGAAAATTCTCTACTTCGAGAAATAAACCGAGAAATTTCTCGGCAAATTTCTCGAAAAATTATTTCTTGAGAATTCCACAACACTAGGTATACCTACCTACTAAGAATGTTAAACAGATTTATGACTTACGTTCACAAATATATCTATTTCAAGATTCATATGTATTTATAGATACCAGCAGCGTAGGGCTCTAACATACAAAAAATAAAAAAATACCGCCTGTGACTTTGTACAACAATGGTGTTCTTATTTTTATTTTATTTATTTTCGCAAGGAACAAACAGTCAACAAAATACATATTACAAAAATCAAATTACATACAATATATAGAACACAAAAGTCTCCCCATATTACTTACTTACTTACTTACTAGTCAGCTATCTCTCCACTGCTAGATATAGGCCTCTTCCAAACTCTTCCCAACGTCGCGGTCCTCTGCCTTCTGTATCCATTTCCTTCCCGCGATTGGAGTAATGTCGTCAGTCCATCTCTTTTGTGGTCTGCCGATGCTTCTTTTGTTACTCCATGGTCGCCATTTGAGGATTCTAGGAGGCCATCTACCGTCGTTTCGTCTCGCAACATAACCCGCCCATTGCCACTTAAGTTTTGCAACACGACCCATAATATCTGTGACTTTCGTTTGGTGTCTGATGTCTTCGTTTCTAATTTTATCTCACAGACTTACTCCTAACATTCGTCTTTCCATAGATCTTTGTTAGCATTTAAGCTTGTGGACACTTGCTGCAGTAAGCGATATGGTTTCTAGACCATGTGTTGTCACTGGGAGGATACATGTTTCGTAGACTTTTTCTTCAGGTTTCTTGGAATATCTTTACTGGTGAGATTATGTTTATTTTTTTTAATATGCTGCCTAGCCCAGACCTATTCTTCTGGGTTTCTCTGTATCCCCCTATATTACCACAGTATTAAAATTTAAAACGAATAAAACAAAATAAAGACAAATGAAACTATCAATAAATTAAAACAACCAAATACATCAATATGGTATGGTTAATTTATTATTTACTTATTTATTTATTTATTTCGATAAAATATACCACATTAGATTCAAAAGAAGGCCAACAGCCTTATAAACTTCAAGTATTAAAGTTTTCATAGCGAAAGCTTGGATAGTATAAAAAGTCTAGCTCCGCCACTGCTTATGTACATTCTTTGTTATGTATCACGCCAATACTCTTGTACTCTTTGTTATTTATTTGTTATACATCTTGTACTCTTTTGTAATATATCAACACTCTATAATACGCATCAGTGAAGATTCTCTCTTATTCATTAAATCAGAATTTCCAAAGTGCCTTTAAGAGACTTCTATTCTACCGTATCCCCTCTCACCGCATTCCTTATAGGTAAACAGCTAGGATGAAACACAAAATCGATCAATCATTACATATTTTTTTTCACTTTCTCCATATTTGTACAGTTTTTCATGCACGCATGGCGATTTTTCTTCCTACATTTATCTCCACGCATTCTTGAAAATTTCATTCAGGTGATTAACCCATATGCTTCTTGGACGTTCGTGTATCCATGCATTCCTTTTTCAAATAAATATATTTTCTTCATCATCTAATAATATTTTACTTATGATAGTACCAGAACGGTGCAATACTAGGATTAAAAATGTCTCATTTAGAGACGAAACAATATTATATACAAAGACCCACATTACATAAAATGGCCGCTTTCAATTCCATGATTCATCGTTTGTCATCCATCCCTTTATCACCCAACAACTATAATGAAGAATTAAAAACAATAATAGATATTGCAAATAACAATGGATATAATAATTGCGATATTATGAAAATAGTACAAAAAAAGGAAAGAAATATTCTTACATATACACCTTTTTGCTGGGAGTTTCGGGTGATGGATACGATAAACTGCGCCCTTGAGGTCATGTTATGAGTAAACGGCGCTTTACAAATTGTCCATATATATATATATATATATATATATATATATAAATATATTTATCCTAAAATACAACCACAGTCAAACAAAGATCTCACATATAAAAGAATAGAATTTATGGGTCAGATAACATAATGCTTTAAATATGTGTAAAAACTCAACATTTAAACCTCAAATAATATAGGTAAAAAATTGTTCAATACTAAATCCAAAACTAAGAAACTAGACCACAGCGGGATTTATAAATTACAATGTAACGATTGTTCAAAATATTACATCGGCCAAACTGGAAGAAAAATCTCATCCAGATATAAAGAACATAGAATGGCTCTAAACACAATTCGAAAAATTCGGAAATGGCAGACCATGCCAAAGAATGGGGGTACTATTTCAACCAGGAAGGCATACATGTGTTACATAAATGCAAAAAAGGTCAAAAAATGAATATACTGGAGGCAATGGAGATCAACAAAAAAAAAGATGACACCATTAACATTCAAATCCCACCTCTAATTTCTCCTCTTACCTACCCGTTTACTACTTCCACCCATAGATTGCCTTAAAACAATATCTCTACCAATACCTTCACATATCCATTTTACATCCCTATTAACCCCGCCCACTCCCCCTACCCACATTTAATTTTGTATTATCATGTACCATCAATTTGTCATTTGTCATTAGTTATAAGTAATTATTACTGAAGATGGACGTATGTCCGAAAAGCTTTTAATATTATAACAATTTTAAATGAAAGTAAACAGTGTTTTTTATTTAAATATATATTATCTAAATTGAAACAATATTGTCAACAGTAATAAAATTAAGTGTCTTTTAAAAAGGTGAAGTGTTTAATAATTCATCCAATACGGAGAATGCATAGAATACATTAATTAAGTACCATTTTCCATACTAAAAAGATGTATCTGTATTTTTTTTATAAAGCCTAATACAATTTAATACAATTTCCCAGCAAACTTCAAGCTTTTGTCGTAAACGGTTAGTTTGCCGGCACCTGGAATCAAACCGCGCACCTCTTGTGCATGAGGTCGAGACTTTACCTCCACACTACTGACGAACTCTATTGAATAAATAACCAGAATATTAACAACTTGTGACTTATTTACACTTGAAAATCCCCGTTGAGCACGGGTTCATATTGCGTACCACGAAGTGTTAAATATTTAGCTTACTTATATTTTATTTTCATCTCGGTCCAATTACGATATTACCGGCAATATTTCTCTGTTATTATTACATTATTATGTCATAGGAATATCTCTCGTTAATAGAAAATATAAGCAACACAATATCATACGAATTTATTGGAATAATTACTAACCAATATTAATATAGGGAATATTTCAAAGGGTGACCGAAAAAATAAATGGTCGACTAACATTGAACTAACGCGTGCGAACTCACGCGACTTAAGAACTGAGTCGGCGACTTACAGAAACTAACTGAGCTAAAAATACATAATTAGATTAGCGACCAAAAATACTAAAAAAGTTGCGAAAAATACTGACTGAGAGACTAGATATACAACTTTATGACAGAAAATACTAAAAAAATCTAAACGAACGAGAAATTAACGTCAATTCAATTTCCATTATTTTTTATTCCAAAAAAATACATGAATATACAAAGCAAAAGGAAGAACATCACCATTTTAATGCATTTATGTTCCAGCAGCTTCATTAAGTTGTCCTGTATCTAAGAGTACTGAAGTAGAATTACCTATTTATTTAATTTGTTTGCATTTGAATGTTATTTTTATAAAGCAATTGAAACTGAAAAATAAAACGAGGAAAATATTTGTATACACCGCTTACTTTTTGTTCATAAGGTTAGTGTACTGTAGCGAGCGATCTCATAATAATTGGTTAAAATATTAAATATTCAAGGTTGTATGTTATTAATAAATTTATTTATAAATCCAAGGCCTTTCAAATGTTATCGATACTTACAGAAAAATATTTTCATATTTTATCCTAATACAATCAAATACGAGGTATTATAATGACAAATCAACAATACAGTATGCCACTGAGGTAACGTGTTTGTGAGTGGCTGCGTCCAGAAAGTAGGATGCGAACGTAGCCCGTATAAGGACAGGAAACTAAGGCATTCATTCGAATATTTCTTCGGAGAATACTCCGAATTGTCACCGAACGATTTAAGATTGATTATTGATTGACGTTCGCATTTTGCTATCTGGACGCACCCAGTGACGATATTTCGGGTGAAATACGCTGACTTAATACAAAAATTATTTTCAAATTATCGAAATACCTACTAGGTGTTATGTGTACCTACATGTTCTTAGTGCGTTGTAAATTAATATTATAATCATGTATTGTTGCGTTAGTACTAAAAAATAAAAATTAAGTGTTAAGTGAGGGACTTACTCGATTTGTGTAAATTGTCCGTATATGTATTTATTTACTTATTTACATGCACCCCGCAAAGAATTGGTCTCTCAATCTTTTTTGCAATTTTACGGGTGTCCTAAAAAATGCAAGTGATTAGAAAATAAAGATATTTCAAACCTAATTTGTGGAAACAAAAAACTATTTAAGAGTTCTACTGAATATAATATTAATAGGTTTAATGATAGTAGCCTGGTTTCGACTTACAAAGTCATTATCAAACAAGTTAGCACTAAGAGTCTTAAAGTAAGAATAATTCCGCAGGAGAACTGTTTTTATGACTTTATCAAAATACTATGAATATTGATATGAAAGGTCACAATTACTAATAGGTATAAGCTTAATAACTGAAATTGACTTGTGAAATTTTTCAAAAAAGATAATATCAGTGTCATGTACTTTCATTTGCACTTTTTATTCAAGAATAAATTATAAACTTACGGTATAAATTTCAGCAGCTTTTTAAATTCTGCGATGTCTTACTTGATACTCATTTTTAGTATATTAAATCAGAACGTGATTAACGAGAATTTCCTCTGAAAGAGCTTAAAACAGGTATTTAAATTATTGTTGAGACACTTCAGACGGTATTCTGTTTTTAATGGTTGTTTCTCGAACAAATGTGTGTCTTGAAATATAAATGAAATCTTGTCCCAGACATGACGATCTATCATGGAAAACTTTACCTTCAACTTGATGATTCAAAATTTCTAGGAAAATTCTAAGCATTTTTGGAATTCAGGCGTGTTAATAAAATAGTTTTTGACACATGCAAAATATAAAAAAAATTGTGAATTTTTTGGTTAAGTAATAATAATAATAATAAACTTTATTGTGCAGAATATGATAACAGGAATTATATACAACATGCATGAAAAAATCTGTACAACGGGGGAGTTTATCGCAGTAAGTATTAAGTTACTAGATGATCTAAAGATGTATTTCCAGGTTTCTAGTTAGTCTCCCTCCTTCAAAACACATATTTTTGATAATGACTGCATTATCAGAGTCAAAACGTCAAGACGAAATAGGGAGACGTCTTCTAGCAGAGGACAATCTGCGTGTTTATTACAAATAGTTAATCTGCTGGCTACCACACTTGTGGGGCTTCTGGCCATGAGGTCGTGGACTCGATTCCCGGCCAAGACAAAATGATGAATTACTCTTTTCAAATGGTCCTGGATCTGGATGTTGCATGTTTATGTGGTTATTGCATTGTGTGTATTGTTGAGCTAGTGCCCACAATACAATATTAATACATATCTTAGTTTGGGATTAACTCGATCTATGTATGTGGATTTTGTTTACATATTATGCTGTGTTATAATTTCAATAAAATTAAAGATTTTCGGATTGAACTGAACTATACAAGCTCTACATACACTGAGAAAAATACTCTCTACGAATCATTGGTACATACTATCAGAATAGGACCAGAGAAAGTATAAACGATTCGTTAGTACGAATCTATAATATTAACTTTTCGCAAACAAATGATTGGTTAATTTACCAACGACATGTTTGCGAAAAGTTAATAAATTATAGATTCGTACTAATGAATCGTTTATACTATCTCTGGTACTAATCTGATAGTATGTACCAATGATTCGTTGTGAAATTTCGTTAGTATTTTTCTCAGTGTAACTTCAGTTATTGTTTTCCTTATTATGCAATGATAGTATTTGTGGTTTTTTTATTAACTTACGTCAAACAAAAGTATGGATGTAGGCTAAGCTAAAAAAAAAGCTTTTTTGTTTCTGTTAGTACACATTTCTTGTTATTACAATGTAATCAAGACAGGCTTACTTAGCTGACATTGTTAAATTATTTCGGGTTGACAAATTCCCCCGGCCACAATACGAGAGAGGAAAATGTTTTAAACACAATATGACATCAAAAACATAACATGTACCATTGTACCTATTATACAATAGTTATACAGTTATCATTTCATGAAAGAATTATGTGAGAAATCTTGTAACATAAAGCTTTTATATAACATAAGGACACACGTCCACTTACATAATACGGAATTGTCCTATTTCCTTGAATATTATAAGTAAATTATAATAAAGTTAAGAATGTTATAGGACTAAGAAAAAAATAAAAAACTGATACAGTCTGCCTTGGTACGGGCTCATGTCCAGTTAAGTAGATTTTATGACATGTTATGTTTTAAATACTATTAAATAAATATTATATTAAAAATGTCATCCTGCAATGAGACCATAACAGGCCAAAGTGATCTCAGCAGAAAAAAAAACGAAGAAAAATTCAAAATAAAAATCGAGACAGACGAAAAAATCACAAAAGAGACACCATCAAAAAGAGACAACAGAATCATGGAGAGTGTTTATCCTGGCGACAAAGTCATTGTATGTTATACGTCAATGTTACAATGCTTATTGCCCTATTTCATCAAAAAAATGACAAGTTTTGGTTTCTTATCTATAATTATTTATACTCTACGTCTTTTTAATAATTATAATCTCAAAGAAATGTTTGAACCTCTGTCAGGTCGTGACTTTCCCTGACGATTCAATGCTGAGCAATTTCTGGTGATAGCAGCTCAACGCTCAATTTTTTTTTGTAAAAAAATATCAGTTCATGGTGCTCGCTGTTGGAATAAATTCAATTGTGCGGTCAAGGATAATTTTATCACTACTTATGTAAAATGTGGCGTCTATATTAATGTTCCATATCCTACCTACTCCTTCCTCTTGTACCTTCTCTTTTCCTTTCTTATAATTTTACAATGAAATTGGGTTATTTGGAAGAAGTTGTGATTAAACTCGCCCTCTATATATTGATTGTATTTTATATTGTCGTGTATTATATACCAAGGCTCAAGAGCGGAAGATACTTAGCTTTGAAAACAAGTGTCTTAGAAGGATTTTGGATGTCAGATGGTATGAACATGTTACAAATGATGCTGTGCGCCGGCGCACCCAGCAGAGACCTGTAATCTCCGTAATACAAGAGAGACGATGGTCCCGGCCGGGACATGTTTTGAGAATGCCCAATGATAGTTGGCCAAAAAGAGCACTGTTCTTCCGTCCGCAGGGGTTCCGTAGGCCCGGGCGTCCCTCTTTCACAATACACCGTTCCTATGACAACGATATCAGAGCGCAAGGAATGTCGTGGGAAGAGGTGACGCAATTGGCACAGAGACGCTCTGAATGGAGGAGGCTGGTTTCTGCCCTGTGCTCCCGAGAGGAGCGTTGAGGAGATGATTGATTGGTTGATTGATTGATTATATATCAAGATATTTGATATCAATTTTAAAAAATGAAAAAAAAGCTTTGACCCAGAAGACTAGGCAGATCAGTGACCACCTGGATGTCCACAAATGCCAGCGACCACAAGGAGGCAGAGTTGCGTTCGGAGGATGCAGGGGACCGGAAAACTTGGAAGATGAGAGTGTCAACCTCAAGAAAATGGGATAAAAGCGAGGGCAAATTAGAAGAAGGAGAGGAAGAAAAAGAAAGCTTTGAATGGAATAAATAAAAGTAAAAAAAAACACGAACAGGTTCAAGATCAAGGTATATGTAAGTTCGTGGACACGTGATTATGCCACGGATGTAGTATTTTTGCGAGAAGAAATTTTTCCGCATCTTTTTGTTCTCAATTACTCGCAGAATTCTGTAATGTAACCTTTGGACAAAGAGCTTTATAATAAAAGTATATTATAATAAATGATTTTTCCTACGAACTTGACTCTAGTACACTTTGTCAGAAATTGTCATAAAGTAATTAATCAAAACACAGTAATAATAATGCGAATACAAGATTTATATGAACGTGTTTACTTTACTTTTACCTGATGAAATATCTGTTTTGTTATAAACCAGAATACGACCTTATACACCTTTCACAGTAAGCTTAATGCTTGTGTCATGAAAGAGGAAGGTACCTGCATCTAGGATCGACCACGGACCCCTTGTTCACGAGGCCAAAACTCTACCTCCAGGCTACCGACGAACTCAATCTATATCGTAAATGTCTTGTTCATTAAAGATTCTACCGCATAAGTCTGAGGACTTCCATTTATCCGAAATTATTTTACTTTACAAATCTTGCCTACACCGAAGGAGCCATAGTGGGCATCATGATGGGTTGGAAAGCTAGCTGTCTTGGACAGTCATCATCATTATTTTACTTTACAAATCTTGCCTACACCGAAGGAGCCATAGTGGGCATCATGATGGGTTGGAAAGCTAGCTGTCTTGGACAGTCATCATCATTATTTTGACTCTCAGTGCTCCTCTGGAGTATAAAATAGAAACCAGCATCCTCCATTCAAAGAATTCGCTGCGTTAACTGAGTTACCTCTTCTAATTGAATTACTTCGTTTGTATTTTTGTTACAATTTTTCCAGTGTGCCACTAAAACAATGAAGAATTTTTAAAATTACGAACACACAAGGGTTAAATAAGTTTGTTTATTTGTTGTTTACCGAAAATTAAATTCATCCTCTGTTTTTGTTATTATTATTAATATTAATGTCATCCTTGACATTGTAAAAGTTTTAGTTGTTGCTGAACTCATAACTTATTGTGTATTTTCTCATTTATCTTTCCACTTGACATGAACTCGAGGAAATTAAACTTATGAGTAAAGGTACACTAAAAAATTACTTTTGTACTTTTCCACATTTGCCTCTTTACCAACAATCCATTTGAAACATAGGAAAGAAAAAAGTTCTCATTAAAAGAGCTTTGGTATCAATATTGAATGGCCTTTTTCCTGAAATATTTCTAACTAAAGACACTGTTACTTTCAATGTATTAATTTTATATATGGCAGAGGTCTTTCAGAACTAGTCTTTCATGAGTGCCAGTTCAGTTTCTTAGTTTATGGCACTGATGAAGAACTATTTAGTTAAGATGACGCTGTCTTTTCGTAGCCTTATGAGAGTTACACGTATTAATGCACACATACAGATCTTACTCGCTTATTCATAAAAATAAATACACATTCTAGTTCGATGAAATTGCTTTGTGTGAAATTGAAGTTGCTAAATATTGTGTGAAAACGAATAAAAATAATCGATTACTTATGTTATTCGGAAAATTTGGGTATATAAAATAGCTATTTTTTATATCTTGACTATCATGACATCTGCCACAAACAAAGCAGACACACATTGAAGGACCCATTGTCCACCCGGATACCGCAGAAGTCTGGAAACTTCCATTTTTCCGAAATTTTTCACATAAAAAATTCTTGTCCACACTGAAAGTGCCATAGTGGGCAGCCTGAAGGACTGGCTGGCCAAAATAACCCCGTGTGTGGAATCTTTTGACTACACATCTTCGATATCCCTCTAGACGAGAGAAGCAAACATAATACCTATATTTTTAAGCAAAGCAGACTGTATACTTATTGCGTGACTTAAAAGCTGCAATAACCATAATAAATAATCATTAGTATCTAATGTAGAAATCGATGATATTATCGGCCAAATGAATATGAAAATTAATGAAAGGTATAGTTCTAATTAATGTTCCCTATAATTATTATAGCTACTGCTAGAAGGATTTTGGTAAATACAACTAATAATGGATATTAATATTCAGTTGAAAGCTAACTTTTACTGCTTAGTCTAATGGCTCACATAACATTAGCCGCCTGGACCACAATATGTTATTGAAACTTTCACAAAACTGTTATTACTTTTAAATTAATATTACCATCTATGGGGCAATCAAATGTGAACCTTAACGACTTTTCTATAAAATTATAATGTACATTTGTGAAGGTTATGGAATAAAAGCAGGGGTAGTAAAAAGAGTAAAAATGGGCTCCTATATCTGTCTTTACATGACTGCAATTTTTTCCACTGTATTCAGCAATCAGGCACGCCTATTATTTATAACTCAGCGGCACAATTATCATGTATACTTTACAATCAGATATTTCTCCGCAAAATCACTCATGATCACAAAAAGTGCACTGTCAAATTCCGGAAAAAATTAATATATCCAGATATTCAGGATTTCAAAGGATTAGGTTCGAAACGCGGGCTCAAAATACCGGCATTTTTCTAGCATATATTATATGGTGGATTTTGTTTTTAAAGATTATTGATTTCTCGCTGCAAGCAAAAAGCATTAAACTTTTGATGTTTTGATTGTTTATCGTATTTTTGGAGGTTATTGATTTCTTGCTTCAAGCAAATGGCATTAAACTATTTGCCTATATAATCATATCACACATTCAAACATCTACCGTTAACTTTAGTAACACTTGTAAAAATAAAACACTTTAGGACAGTGGAGAATGTGAGGGTAAATTATACATTTTGTTTTACAAAACCGAAAACCATTTTTTCCTTTGTACACAAATGTTTAAGTGTTTAAAAAAAAGAAGTATATACATATTATAATAAACCTCATACTTTGATAAACGCAAGAATGATAATGTACGTTGAGTGTTTTTGATGTAAAGCTCTCGCATCTGCTCTTGACACGATTAAAATGTACCTATGAATAATATATAATATATAATACCTACGTACTTAGAAATAAATTAATATACAAAATAAACACTTTAAGAAAACACGAGTTTTACTTTGTATAACATCACTTTAATTGTTAATTACTGTATTTGATTAATAATGTCTCATAAACATGATGAGACTGGATGTGAAATATTTTCAAACTGTGAAATTACTCAGTATCCGACAACTTGACAGTTGAGATTTTTCTTTAAGCTATTACTTGCTTGGTTACTTCAGCCTTTTTAATGTATCCAGTATTGGGAGTAATGTTCTCGTTTAGACTTTTGCCGAATCTTACCTGATTTTAAATCCACTTTAGATTTCTAATTCTTAGTTTTTTTCGTCATTTAACGTTCCTTTAGAGATCAGAATGGTTTACGTTCAAGGCGAGCCTACACCAATAATTGTATCATATATTTTACATAATATTCCTAATGCGTTGATATAATTTTATATTTCATATCGCGTGTAGTTCAGGGTGAAAAACAGGCCTCGTACTATTTTTTGTAAGTTCTCGAGCGTCCTGTAAAAGGCAGATATTCATGAAATATCATGATTTAACATAATATTTAGTGCAGCGATTAAGTATGCTAGCCATCCTAAATGTCTTGACTTTTATTGATAGGGAGAAAATTTTGTATGTTTTTGTACAAACAGCTGGTCATTTGACTACCCCACTGATAGGAGATGTCGTGATGGGATGAATACATGATAATATAATTTTCAATGTTCAGTTTATTACGAAAAGTTGTTTGGGCTATCGAATACATTGTTCTACCAACCAAAGACAAATTAAATATCTTATTCCCAAAGAAGAATGAGAAATTATACTATCACAGAGAATACAAATATTTCGAAACTGAAAGTCATCAAACTTTTATATTGTTATTCATAGACAATAATATAAGTTTTGCTCCACTTTATTTAGACATTTTTGTAAATTATCAATAAATAAATTAACATGTAAAAATTTGTTTTTTATTTTATTTTATCGTGGAATTCTATTACCTAAACACCGACACAGCGAATAGACCAAAAGTATTGATAAAAAAGTTCCAGATGAAAATATCTAAAGTGTGAAGAGGTGCTTTGAAAAGCTCTCATCGTCTTAAACCGCTATTTTGTTCAAATGACTAACCCACAAATTCGTCAACAAAGATGGTATAATTTGCTTTACTTACACCATAGACTGATTAAATAATACATATGATATGATATTATTTACATTGTACACAACTGAGTTAATTATTACCCATGTATCATATTATTATGTGTGATAATATTACGAGTATACCTTCTCATATCTCACAAAATACCTTGGTATTATTTCATATCATATTATTAATAATATTTTCATCGTATGAAGATGAAATTAATATTGTATTAATACTTAAAATAATAATGTAAAAGTACTCAAATATAATGTTACATTAATAATTTAATATTATTTTACGTAGATGCAAGTATATTACAAGTATAAGATGGAAAACTGTAAGTACATTCCTTTTTCTTTCAACAGCTTTATCCAAGAGAACGGAATAGAAAAAAACTTACTTTTTCTGAAGTTCTTTGACCGCTAAGCTTTGTTACTAACTCTTTCAATGACACTGACATTCTAAGCTTCATAATATTATTATTATAGGAATATTATAATGTGAAAAAAGGCCACTCAATACCGTCAAAACTTTGTGAAAAAAATGCTAACTATTATGGGGTGTTATAAAGACATGATCAAATCACTCTATCGTTTCTTTTGTACCATAAAACCTACTCGTATAATATATAAGCTTTCGCAAAGTGTGATAGCTCACAGGACTATAACAACTGATATCCAATAGCCTCTTTACACAATATACCAACCGATATAATGTACTCGTACTATGTACCTTCTCGTAAAAAGGCACAACTTTTCAACAACTCTGTCATCTAGAATCTTGTGCATGTTTTTTTTTTTTATAAAAGATGTATCTGAGTTTTTGTTATAAACCCAAATACAATTTTACACATCTTTCATAGTGAGCTAAAAGCTTGTGTCGTGGAAAGCGAATTTGCCGTCACCTTGGATCGAACGGCGCATCCCTTATGCATGAGGCCGAGAATCTTCAGGCTTTCGACGAACTCGAATTGTTTGTTTTATTCGCTGAAAGAAAATTCTCCATACTTTTTTGTTAGTCTTAGTAGCGGACTTGTCATGATATATTTATCAAAATGACAATGATAAAATTAACAATAAACTTTATATTTACAACATTAAATTATTTAAAAAAAAGTTGTCTAGTTCGTGTTGGAAGGTTCAATTATTATTGGTAACTTTGCAATTGAAATTCCGTTTGGATTCAAGTATAAGATTAAGTTTCATTCCAGGGTTTTTATTATTTCATATTTAAGGTACATGTCGCATGCACTATGAAGGATATTTTTGACGTATATTCACCTGCTGTGCGTTTCGTATAGTACTGGAGATTAGTTTGATTGGTTTTCTGGGTTTCCACATGAAGAAAAAAGCATTAACACTAACTAACATTGTTTTATAGAGATATTAGCAAAGTTTTCTGATTGAACATTAACGAAATTTTTCAAGATCGTGACATTGACAGCTGAACAGAAAAAAGCGAATAAAAAAATGGAATTAAAGTCGATTTCTGACATTGATGGTATATTTGATCACATCAAATAGGATAAAATAAAAATATCGAATCAACGAAAAACAAAAAACGGAATGTGTTTTTTTATTAGTATTTTAAAAATAATATTAAGAATACTTACGTCCATCACTTTTCAACTTTTTTATACTTTCTTCATTAATCTTATTTCAATCATTACACTAGATAGTTTAGACGTAAAGACAGTTGTTGATCTCTAATCAAACATACAATCGCACGTTCTTTTTTATCTATTAAGTACAATTGAGCTATTTAATTATTTATAGAGACTTAAATATTATCTAAAGAGATACTTAATAATAAATGAGATGTATTTCGAATAATATTCTTTATACTATTTATTCACTGTGTCGGTGTTTAGGTAGTAGAATTTCATAGCGAAATTAATAAAACAAATGTTTTATTCTACTATTTGTTGATTTGACGAGAGAAACATCTTTCGTCAGATTAACAATGTCCTAACAGACGAAGTCTCCGAAAGACGTCTCTCTCGTTAAATAAACAAATAGTGGGATAAAACATTTATTTTATTTATTTCGCTTCTTTATACTAAGATAAATATTCCATGTGTAGAACTTCATGAATCATGTATACTGCTAATTTACATTTTTCCACTGTTGGATTTATAATGTTTCATAAAATAAACATTCCTTTCTGTCTTGAGTAACGCAAACGCAGTTCCTTCCCATCACCTGGACATTGTCATCAGCCAATCTTTTTATCGTCAGGCAAATGTTAGGTCAACTAAAGTTTCCATACACGAAAGCAGAAGCTTTCGAAGGCTGGCTCGCAAAGTAAACAAAGCCACCAGTGGCATAAAAAAAACTTAATAATTTGTCATATTATATTTCTATCATAACAAATTTTCACTTAGAGCCATAGGTTAACTAACCAAGCTTTGTCATATTTTTTCTATATATATATATATATTTTTTTTGTGATGAACTAAATTATAATAATTGCCAAACGATTCTCTCTTTGTGGTTTTTCCAACCAATCAAATTGCTCGTGGCTGTACGAATATATAACAACAATCATTTTCATATTATCTACATATATTAGGAGCTACATATATTAGTAAATATGTATTCTTTATAGATCAAAGCATACGAAACAATACTTTCATAAATATTTAAATCCGTTCTTTGTTCATTCTATGTTTATGTATATTTTTATTCATTCTATGGCTATTTCAATTTGGCGAAAAATAATAAAAATCTTTCGTATAAAGTTATTTTCTTTTAGTTATGTTTCTAGAAGAGCATATTATTATTATTACTGTTTTCATGAGTCAATACCATGCATTACGTTTTGTTATGTCAAAAAGTTGTCAATATGTTAACAATATAACATCTTATTTATTTTTCTGGGATGTTTTAGCGGCAAAATTTCTGAATTCAAATATTGCCTGGTGGTCATTTTATAATCGTCAATAAAAATTTTAGCCGTGATAAATTTATTTCGTGAAGCATCCGGCAAAGAATTGGTCTCCCACTCTTTTTCGTAAATTTTCGCATGTCTGTTAAAAGATATTCGCATAAAAGCTATTCGAAAAAATTAAGAATTTTAAAAACTCAAAATTCAGCGAAGAGTTTTGCCTAATTCTAAAGGCCTTATTTTTTATGTTAACTGTAGTTTTTGCATTTTAATTTATTTTTACACCTGCATGAGTGAATATTTTGAGATGGGAGTATATTTCCGTAGATGAAAGAAACAAGTAAACAAATATTGTTCAACAGAAAGTGCAAATTCTGCACACCCAACAGATAGTGCAAATTCCTTTTAGTAGGAAACAAGAAAGATGTGCCGATGCTTACGAATCTAGCTCAATCTAGCCAAAATAGTTTTTTTATCAGATAATAAATTATTTATTTAGAGAAGTAGGGTCAAAATCTAGTCATTGAATTATATAATTTCTACAAACATAAAAATCATTATTGTTATTTGCAGATCAAAGGATATTATACAACAATATTTTAATAAAACAAAAAGCTATAGTTTGCTTAGGCTTTTACCACATATTGTTTATGAAAAGTGAAAGAAAGCTGAAAAATCATTCTCACTTTACAATATTTTTCGACACCATGTTACAACACAGAAAAATGTTTTATTAATCTAAATATTTAATTGTGTACGCACATTACGCAATGTAGGTATTACATATTAATTAAAAAGGGAAAATTAAACACTAGTTTTATTTTTCTGGCAACATTTTCGGAGAAAAATCGTTTATGGAATTATTCGTTAGAAATATCAATACATGTGAAACTCGTACATTGATAATATTAACTTCTTTGTCAACTTTTCTCTGTTAATTTCTTTGTCCCAAACCAATTGAACCACATTGACATGATTTTTTTTTTTTTTTATTTA
Source organism: Athripsodes cinereus (assembly GCA_947579605.1). Lineage (NCBI taxonomy): Eukaryota > Metazoa > Arthropoda > Insecta > Trichoptera > Leptoceridae > Athripsodes > Athripsodes cinereus. The sequence goes on along the minus strand of OX388309.1, from coordinate 2,829,219 downwards.
TTAGTATCAATTATAGGCATAAAATACATGGTCCTGTTAAGTCATATAAGTTGACTTGTCAACAGGTTCTAATATAAAACATAATTATTAAATTACTTTACAATAGTACTTAATTATACATTCTTATTCATACTCTATTTCTATTCTATATAATAAAACGATATCATAGATAACTATTTCTACGCTAAATTAATAGGTATATCTTAAAAATATAAAACATGATTCAAATAAGCAAATAATTAATAAATAACTCTACAATGATGCTTGATTATTCATACTCTATTTCTTATATATATTAAAACAATATCATAGAAAACTATTTCTTTTCTATTTCTATTCTGTATTCCATATCTGTGGTGACAAGGTAAAGGGGCATAAGTCAGCTCTGCAGCTCCGAGCCACTCCCCCCACAGAAATGCAGGCACATGCCATACCCCACAAAGTAATGGTATCAAGGGTAGCCTATAGTACTAGGTAACCCCCGACACCATCACCTGCGAGGCACGACACATATCCACACCTCCGCGGAGGGAACAACTCAACACTACAAAACCGACCCACGCCCCTTCACCCTGCCACCACAGGTTTAATTTCATAACTCTTTTCTTCTCTTTCCTTCTATGCTCATTTTAAAATCACAAAGTGTCGACTAATAGGTAATCCACTCCGTCATTAAGCACAGAGAAAACAATAACAGAAGTAAAAGCTTGGATTTGGATTTCAAATCAATCCGAAAACCGCTAATTAACTGAAATCGTAACACAATAAACATAACGTGTATAGACAATTCACACAGATTGAATTAGTCCCAAAATAAAACATGATTCTTGCATTATGGGTACTAACGCGACAATACACATGTACAGTACCTACACTAAACATCTCCAGACTCAGAACAGTTTGATGAAGATCATTTTTCATCTTGCCCTGGCCGTGAATTTATGCATCTATTTATTTTTTATCGCGTCCTGATTTTAAATACAATTTTTTTTGTATGTTATGTTTAATACCTTTTTTCTATTATAACGTTTTCACTATCTTTTGTATTTTTGAAATATTGATGATCCCAAGTGTCCAGTTAGAGAGTTACGCGAGAGAAAAAGTCGAACTTGCTGGTCTTGTGACTCACTGGGCGTCTGTTATCTAAAACGATTATATAATTTAGATAACTATTTTTTGGTGATTTACAAGTACTTTACGCGATCTTTAACTCTGAAACGAAAAATCACAAATTATTTAGCAGTTTTTTTCTAAATCGCATTTTTCAATTAATTGACTCCAGCAAAAAAAAGGTACAAGTTTTCTCACATGAAATTCTCCACAAATATTTATATAGATTAAAATTATTCAATATCAAATATGGCTACAACTACATATCAAATCATCCATAGAACCATTACATAATAACCGATGATTGTTCTCAACCACAGTTTATTTATATCTGTTTTATATTACTTAATTAATTTTTTTCAAAGTACACACTTGATTTGTTTAAGTTATTCCATTACACAAACAACATATTTGTTTGAAAAAAGCAAAAGATGTTTTAATAACAAGTATATGTACTTAGTATACAAGCAGTGAAAACAATTATTTTACACATACATATTATTTAATACACAACTTTTCATTGTTACAAACATTTTGTGTTGATCTTGACGAACTGTTGATGAAACATCGAGGTTTGAGCTTAAAAGCGTGTTGTGTTTTCATCTTACGGAGCTTTCTTAATATAAACAGTTTACTCGTATTATAGTTGGTTACTAAACTGTTATTGTTTGTAATAATGTTTAATTTCTTCTTCATAAACAATACATCATTTAAGAAATAATTTATTAAGGTGAAATTAATTATTGGTGTACTTATTTTTTTCACTCTTTTCCGTAAGTTTTGAGTGTCCTGTAAAAGACAGATGTTCGAAAAAATAAAGACATTTATCATCTTAGTGACGAGGTTTTCCACCCACTCTGAATGTCGTATTTTTTTTTTTGGTACAGAGAACATTTTAATTGCATGTGGCTGGTCTGCTGGCTATGTACTCCACTTATGAGATATGCCGAGACGGTATAATTGTTCATTTGTACACTTGTAAATAAGGCGATTTATTATATTGATAGGTACCTACCTTCTTTGCCTGCATTGTTTGTTTTTACATATCGCACATTGAAAACAAAAGTGGCGGTATACAAAAAAATGTCAATTTTGAGTTTAAACGATGTTTAAAACGCTCAAATTAAAACGCATCCAATACAAAAACACCCATTCCAATAGCTTGTTTAGTTTTCTCTAGAAGTCACTAGTGTCGGTTTGTATTTTTTGTATAAGCTTCAAGTTGCTAATTAATAAAGTGACACTATAGCAGTTCGAGTAAAACGGTCGCAGTGGTTGTACATTAATTTAAGGAAAGATTAAATGGATAAATGACATTTTAAGTACAGTGTCATTTTTATATATTACTTTGTATAAATAATGTATTCAAGAAACGAGTAGAGGTGTAAACTATAGAACTATACCAAAAACTTTAAACGGCCATACTGAAAAATCATGTATTTTGTATAATGCCACTTTTGTTTTCAATGTGCGATATATATTATATTGTCTGAATTGTTGATGAAAAATAAATAAATCAATGAAAAGTAGATAAATGAGTCGGTGATAATTTCATATTTTAGACATAATGCACGTGAATAAATTGGGATAAATTCTACGGTCTGGATGATAAAAGGTCGACAAATAAAGCATGTTCTTCGAAGGATATCTAAGAACCACGCAGCTTGGATAAATGGATCAATCTCTCAACAGGAGCCGCATAATGAATAACTTTATTTAGGTAAATCATCCCCCGGAGATGTTTTTTTTAATATCTTCCTTGAATTTATCAAATCTCAACTATTATCATTTTCCTGTGACAAATATATCAAAGCTGCATGTTTAAAATGGATTATCTGAATACATAAATGTTTTGACATTTCCAAAATAAACTGTCCATTATGACATTAAAACTATTTGACAGTAAAACATAAAGTTACTTTTAACATTAAATATTGAAATATAATATTTTCAGAAGATCATCACACTACAATAAAATGTATTAACAACAATTTAAATTTCCCGATGAAAAGTCTTTCAAGAGTATGCCTAAATAAAAATACGAGCACATGCGTCACTTCAAATATGCAACGTCGATATAAATTGATAGATTTATTTAGACATAAAACAAAAAATTTGATGAATAATGGTTCAAAAAAATATTATATTTGAATCATTCAGAGAGAACAAAAGCATTGTTGAAGAATTTTTTTCAACAATTTCAGTTGTGTGCTTAGAACAAACAAAGTACCAACCTACGTTTGAGAAATCGAGATAATATTCGTTAAGTTTGTTTATAGATGTATAAAATAATAATATGTTAATGTATTTGTATAATGTGTTCAATAGACATCGTAATTAGACGAAGGTAAAATAATGCATCCTATACAAGGCGCCATTCTTTAGGCACTTTAGTCTAAAAATATTTTTTACTTTACTGACAGAGATATTACAATTTATATTAAACCATGTCATCAGCTCGTCATGACGAAGAAGATTGAGGGTTGAAGAGGGGTTGGCAGAAGACAGCTCTCCTGACTTGGAAAATCCGAGAAAGAACCGGGGTCAGAACTTTGAGGGAGCTGTTTCGCGACGCTCAGGACAGGGGAGCTTTTTCTAATTGGTCGTCAATGTCGGGAAGATCCATCAGAATACGCGAAGAAAAAGATTTCATCAAATTTGTACATGATTTGCATATTTTGTCGCAAGAAAACATTTTCAATTCAATTAATTGAATATGCTTGTATCAAAATGGAGATAAAAATCGTGTTATTTTATATCATTTTCCGATTGACGCCGGATGAACAATACTAGTTATCTAATAATTATATTTCACCAAAGAACAAAGTATGATTATATTTCTTTGATGGCAACATTGTCAATCATTGTCATTCATCTGCTCAATACTTATAATAAATAATATGAAAAAAAAATATCATCCACAAACAAAGTAAAAGAAAAAGATATATGGTTTCATGCGCACAATGAAAAAGCACGCCCATGGCTTCATAGCTTTTGAGGTATTTGTGGAGTCAGATTTTTTTTCTATTTCTTCGAACTGAAAGAATGGAATAATATCAAAGTAAATTTTTCTATTTTACCTCGATTTTATTTTTTGTGTTAATTTCAGTTTGATAAATTGTCAAGCAGTTTGATGTATTGCCATTTTTTTGACATCAGACATTGAGGAGAGATTATTATACCTCGCAAACCAAACATATCAATATAATTTCTAAGACAGAAATCAATTTTGGTTATAAATACGTTTCAATTTGATTGTCATCCAATTTAAGAAACTGGTTTTATACTTTTTTTGAGTAGATCAAAAAATTATATTAGGTATTTGATCTTCCACTTTTTTACATTTTATATTATTTTTGCAAATTTTCATACTTGACTGTTAATATTCTCATATACAAATTTTATCACCTACATTAACCAAACCTTTGTTTCTTAATATTCTCAAATACAAGTTTTATCACTTGCTATAAGTAAACCTTTGTTTCTTAATATTCTCATATCCAAGTTTCATCACATATTGTAAGAAGATCTTTGTTTCTTAAAATTCTCAAATGCAAGTTTTATCACTTGTTGTAAGAAAACCTTTGTTAATTAATATTCTCATTTACAAGATTAATGATTTGTTATAAGTAAACCTTTGTTTTTTTTAATATTCTGTTCGAGTATAAAATTGATGACACTATTTCTCAATTAGCTACAATTTATCCTCGTTGCATATTTGGAATGGCGTTTGTGCGAACATTTTTGTTAAGGCATGCTCTTAAAAAACTGTTCATTTAGATATTAAAATTGTTGTTTGAACTTCTTAGTGGCATGTGATATTATTCTGTTATTGAAAATAAATATTTAAATTTGATAGAAAGTATAACTTAAGAATAGTTTTAACATAATAATAAGCAGTTTATTCTAGAAACGTCAAAATATTTATGTTTACTTACCTTCGCCATTTTAAATATTCAACGATGCTTTTTTCTATGCAAAGGAGACAAACTTGAATCAGAATTATTCAGCATAGAATAGATTGTGTGCTATGGGGAAATTTCTCATCATATCTAACATTTGTATGTTATATTTAGTATTAATTTATATTAAAAGAAACTTTGTATTTTCCACTATAATAACTTTAATTAGAGTCAAAACGTTTTCGGAACTACTTGTTCCATCATCAGTAATAATACTAAACATATTATTTTCAAGGACAGTCTATGTTGTGGTGAAGGTGAAGGAGTGGTAGGCGGGGGCAGGGGTGGAGTATAAAGAAGCATAGACAAGAGTAGAGATGATATGGGTGGAATTTGGATATTTATAATATTTTCATTCTTTATGCAGCAATTATTCATTTCTAATGATTCCAATATATTCAACTTTCTTCCATTGTCACAGTTATGAATCAATTCTATGTTATCCATTCCAAAGGTGTGTCCCGTATCTCTCGAATGTTCAGCTATTTCACTGTTAATTGTCATATTTTTCACTGCCTTTTCATGTTCTTTAAAACGTTGTTCAATTTTTCTTCCACTTTGACCTATGTAGGCTGAGTCACAATCTCTGCACTTTATTTAGTAAACTCAACTTATCTGTAGGGTAGATACTTTAGATTTATTATTCAATAAGTATTTTCTAATAGTGTTGTTGGTATAATATGCTGGTCTTAAATCATTTCCACATTTATTTACTAGATCCGTTGTCAATTTTCCTGTATACAAAATTCTTTTCCATGGTTTTGAATTATCTATGATATCTATTGTATTTAGGTTATATTAATGAGTATCGCAACAAGAAATTTCAGGTTAGGTTTTACAAAAAACAACGTGTTATTCATGTAAGAATATGCCTTAGGCTGTAGGCAATTTAAGCATGCATAGATAAATTCCAATTTCTTTATAATAATAATAAATTATGATTAATGTTTCTGAATATATTATAATATTATTTTAACAAAATTTCAAGTGAGATGTATTGTTGATTACGATAATATATGTTTTCATGTCTGTGAATGATGTGCCTTTTAACCAACCATCTTGGAGAAAATGAACAGGAAAATTATGATTTACAACGGAGAGGATGACTTATATATTTAACATGTCAATTTATTTTCTGTCTATAATTCGGTGACAATTCGAAGCATTCTCCAAAGAAATATTCGAATAAATGCCTCCGAAGGAGGGTATATTTTTACATGTGTGTATGTGATATGTATCACAAAAGGTATGATTTAACCCGAAGATATACATCAATCACTCTTAAAGGATTGATATGAGAGAAGTATAAGAGAGCTAGGTAGAATGAGTCAACGGTAAATGGCTAAAATAAGGGCATGAGAACAGAATGACCAAGAAGATATATATGGCTGAGATGGAGGTACTCAGAAACGTGGACGTCAAGGTTCAAATGATAATAATTTAAATAAAATCCTACAGGAGAGTCACGTGTTGAGCACATTAAATGGGAGAACATGCGTGAGGAATTGTATGATAGTGACAGAAGCGAAAGATGTATGCAAGGAGAGAAGGAAGTGGCGCTCGATCCTTTCTGCCTACCCCGCGAGAGAAGCGGCGTGATGGTATATATGTATGAAGTAAACGTTGCCATGGTATTTAGTGCTAAAGCCAGCTTGAGCCGATTCGTAAGTTTCGGGATACCTTATACTCTCTCTCTATCATGCAGGTGATGCATACTTTAGGTTTTATTATATATTTAGGATGGGTGACAAATCTCATCACTTAATTGAAAACGTTAAAAATATTTTATTTACGTGATGATTAACGAATACTTAACCTTAACATGATACTTGAAAATATACGTAATAGAAGGGCAAACCATTTCTTCCGAAGATGGAATCAAAAGCAAAGAGAAGTGGGTACTTCCTATGTATAAAGTTCCGAGAACGTGATACAAGCACACGTGTATGATAAAAGTAATTATCCGAGAATTCTGAAAGCTACTTATTACCATTACAATATATATAACCTATAATAATTCAATAATACGTATACATAATATGTATAATATTACCATGCACAAAATAGGTACGAATTTATTCAAATAGAAATTAATTTCCGAATTCTACGAATCTGTTCAATTGATTTGGAGTATATTATAACATCAAACAAAATTGTTTAAATTCCGTCAATTAGGTAGATAATGTTTGACTGTAAATAATTTAATTAACATATTTCTAATATAATCCGTAACTTTTTGCGTATTATCCATTATGGTATGAAGTAAACACTTAACTTTTTTATAAATACACACTATATTAATTTATAAATGAGTAGACAATTGTTTCGTCTTTTACCAAGACATTATCAATACTAAATTTAGAAAGAATACAAATTGATTACGAAGGTACAATAAATAAATTATGCAGTTAACAATTTTAAGTGGGGGGGTGAAGAGGACGGGGACTTAGAGTGGAGTGGGAATATTTTTAGAAACAGTGATGCGTTAGGTACCGTTATGTTATTAACTATATTATTACAACTATTAATGTTTTTATGTATTTCCAATGTCTCTCTCAAAATTAATCTTCTATAATTACTATTGCCGTTATGTAGAATCTTAAATGGTTTTCTATTGTTAATGTGATGATTGTTCTCTATGAGGTGGTTGGCGAATTCCGAGAATCCCGAGTTCCTTACACAATTAAGATGTTCGGTAATCCTTGTTTTTATTCTCCTCGTGGTCATACCAATGTATTTCTTATCACACTCTTCACAGTTTAGTTGGTAAACCCCACTTTTTTCCCCCTGTTCCGTCATTTGTCTGTTGTTAAGTATGTACTTACCAACTTTATGGTCGGTATAATACGAAATTGTAGTATCCTTAGGTACATTTTTCCTCTTCACCCCTCTCCTCTTCTCGTCCTCTTCACCCCCCACTTAAAATTGTTAACTGCACAATTTATTTATTGTACCTTCGTAATCAATTTGTATTCTTTCTAAATTTAGTATTGATAATGTCTTGGTAAAAGACGAAACAATTGTCTACTCATTTATAAAATATAGTGTGTATTTATAAAAAAGTTAAGTGTTTACTTCATACCATAATGGATAATACGCAAAAAGTTACGGATTACATTAGAAATATTATAAACGCCAGTAAGGTGAATCCATATAAAATGTGTAAAGAATACAAGAAATTAATGTTAAAATATAAAACATTGTGTTTGAATATTTATTTTAATCATCAGTGTATTAAAAATAAAGTGATTCCTAAATATATTAATTTAAAAACTAAGTGTAAAAGTGTAGCAGCAGTAAAAATAATACAACAAGCAAAAACTAACTGGATTAAACAAGAACTCAAAACGCATTATATAAATCGCGATAATATAAAATTATGTCTTAAAGCTATTCATAGTGAATTAACTTATTTTATGCATCCTGTAGAATTTGATTTATTTGATGACAATGTTAGAAAAATTGTGAGTGAATTCGGCCATAAAAAGTTAACAGTGTTAAAAAACAAGTTGAATAATCTCATCAACAAACAAAATGAACAAAATAAACAACATAAAAATGTGTATATACCTCTTCAAAAATACCAATTTGCTGATAGAACAAAAAATATGTCTACTCATACTTTCAAACAAGAAGAAATAGATTTACTTAACAAAGGACTAAAATATAATATGAACACACCTAATATAGAGAAAGACTTAGAAGATCTTGCAATAGACATTGACTTCTCCACCAACAGTAACTCAGAGAAGTACAGATGTATCGAATCAATTAAAAGTGTTAATTTAAAGAAGAAATACAATAATAGCCGCAACGAATGGAAAGTTCTAAAAAACATAAGAAATACAATAAAAGAAAAAGACTTGATTGTTACTAGAGCAGACAAAGGCCGTACGACTGTGATATTGCATAGAAGTGACTATGTAAAGAAAGTAGAAAACTTTCTAAAATCGGATGTATTTACAACATTGAACAGTGACCCTACAGAAAAATATAATAAAACAATTAGAAGCACTATAAATAAATGTTCTAAATTATGTGGTAACTCCAACAAGTACCATCTTATACAGACCAACCCACAAGCTCCGACGTTATATGGTCTTATTAAATTGCATAAAAAGATGAACCTTTACGCCCGGTTGTACCATCCTTCGCTGCTCCAACATACAAAATATCTAAACATCTTGTTCAAGTGCTGACGATTTTAAATATTTTCAAGCCACAGTTTACATTTAAAAACTCTAATGATTTAATTCATAAAACAAAAGGACTCCATATACCCAATAACATTAAACTAATATCACTAGATGTGACAAATTTATTTACCAATGTACCTGTTAATGAAGTTATACCAGTTGTTAAACTACTTTTGGAAAAGTCAAACATAGAAAAGGAACTATCGTCTGAAATAATTAAAATGCTCGAGGTGTGCACTAAACAAAACTATTTTGTATTTAATAACCGCTTTTATTCTCAATCCGACGGTCTAGCTATGGGCAACTGTCTTTCGCCAATTCTTTCCGACATATTTATGGACTATTTGGAAAACCAAATACTAAAATCGAATCACTATACAACGAGATATGTCGATGACATCATAATAATGTGGAGCGGTACTGTAAGATAACTAGATGCTCTTATGACGTATGTGAACTCTGTTCATAAGAAGATAAAGTTCACTCTGGAAGTTGGCAAGGACAACAAATTAAATTTTCTGGATCTTTCTCTATCAATAAAAAACAATAATATCGAATACGACATCTACAGAAAACCCACTCATACAGACAGTGTCATCCCTGAATCATCAACCCATCCTTGGAATCAAAAGCTTGCTGCCTTTCAATGTATGATACATCGTGCTGTAAACACCCCACTTAGCCCTGAAGATTACATTAAGGAAATAGACATAATTAAACAGATGGCGTTCAATAATGGATACGATGTGTCATTAATTGATAAACTTGTTAACATTAAAAAAACAAAACAGTTCATAAATAAACATTTATATTCCTGCCCAACGCCAAAAGAAAATAAAAAATGGAGGAGATTTTAATATATTAAAAATGCATCAAAAAAAATCTTAAAAAATGTACCTAAGGATACTACGATTTCGTATTATACCGACCATAAAGTTGGTAAGTACATACTTAACAACAGACAAATGACGGAACAGGGGGAAAAAAGTGGGGTTTACCAACTAAACTGTGAAGAGTGTGATAAGAAATACATTGGTATGACCACGAGGAGAATGAAAACAAGGATTACCGAACATCTTAATTGTGTAAGGAACTCGGGATTCTCGGAATTCGCCAACCACCTCATAGAGAACAATCATCACATTAACAATAGAAAACCATTTAAGATTCTACATAACGGCAATAGTAATTATAGAAGATTAATTTTGAGAGAGACATTGGAAATACATAAAAACATTAATAGTTGTAATAATATAGTTAATAACATAACGGTACCTAACGCATCACCCATTCTAAAAATATTCCCACTCCACTCTAAGTCCCCGTCCTCTTCACCCCCCCACTTAAAATTGTTAACTGCATAATTTCGACAGTTCGAGCGCAAACGTCAGATGACATCATACTTTACAAGCGTATTTGGGAAAGTGATATTAAAATGTAAAAAATCTGTTATTATGAATACTAAAATTACACAACTTTTCTCCTTTATTTGGTTCTTCTGTAAAATGTGAATTTTGCAGATTTTACTTTACATTTTGGGCGTGATGAATAATACTTTTATCTTTCTCAGTAGAATAACAGAAGACTCATAGTAGAATAACAGTATACCTGTGATATACCCGTGTGTTATTGTTGTTGAATGTTCTTTTCTATAATTAAAATACATCTCTACTTAACCCGAATTCTCCTAGTGTCCTCATATGAGGACGGAAACAATGTACATTAAAATTGACCATAACAACTAAACAATAAGCGTGAGCATGTTGAAACACAAACTATCCTACAAGCAAGACGTTCCTCTTTATAAACAAATCATTGTATCTTTGATTTTAGTCGTGGGTGGATGTGTGCATCATTTCAAAATTACCGTATTTTGAAAATTTACAAAAATGACGACCTCTTCCCGAAAGTATAAAAATATTTATTTTATACGTTTCTAAATCTATAAAATATATATGTAGGTCAATTCATATATCATTAACGGATTAAGTGGCACATATAATGTTTATTTATGTATAACCAGTGATGATATAACCTTGTTTAACTTTTACTGTCCTCATATGAGGACACTAGGAGAATCCGTGTAGTTTTCATAACATTTTTTCCTATACTATTATTCATATTGTCTTTCATGTTTTACTTATTTTTATATTTTAATCTCGTTTTAGACGTCTTTAATTAGTAGAAATACTAGTTCTACTAGAAAACGGTGATGAATATGATTAGACTCCTTGAGATATATACATAGAACCTCCTGAAGTCAGCCAACTTACTGATGAAAATTCATACAAGGAAGATGGAGTGAATAACAATTGCCTGCCTGAAAACCAATTGTGAACACCTTCGGAAAGACGGCAGCTTTTGAACCAAGGTGCTGGAGATATTTTTGATAACAATACGATATAAGAAGCCACATCAAGGCCAAAGTTAGAAAGATTGAGTCCACTTCAATAGACTTCCAAGTCTTCAGGGAAAACTTTGTATCCTAGCATCTCCTCCAAAATAAAAAACCAGCGTTATGAATGTTTTACCGAATTTGAATTATTTGAGCTATTTTTGATGAGATTTCAAGTTCAGAGTATTGTATATCTAATATATGGGAAGAAATAAATCTAAATAAGGATGAATGCCGATAATTTCTTGCTGTACTTATCGTATCGGAATACAATGTAATTCCAGGAAAAGCTATGTATTAGAGTAAAGGTGAAGGTTTGTGCATTACTTAGTGTATGAAGCAACGAGAAGAGATAGTTTTGAAAATATTTAAAGATCTATTCGCTTTTTATCAAATAATGAGCTTGATAAAAAAGACAATTTGTACAACCTGAGACCGCTTATTGTTCACATATAATGAAAAATGCATGAAGATGTGCACTTCTAGCCAATCTATTTAACATGATGAAGCAATGGTTGAGTATTCTAGTTAGTATTTGAGAAAACAGATGATAAAAAATAAACCCATACGAATTATCTGATCGATTTTGATCCTTGAAGAAAAATCTTTCAAAGAGATTTAGAAATGGAGAAAAAAAAATGGATAATGTTCCTCCACTGTACTCCACTTATTGAACCAAAATACATCTGACAAAAGAGAATTGCCCTACTAGAGGAAGTGCAGGTAATGTGGGATACCATTTATATTTACGGGAATATCTTTTCTAATTTTACAGATAGAACTAGCGTGATTACACTTAATCATCAGTCAAATATTTAGCTACTTATTTCTCTATGGCATTTGCTCACAGTTCTGCTATTTTTCGTTTTATATGTAAATTTATAAAAAATGGGCTGAAGATGTGTTTTTTAAAAGTTGCAGGTAATGTGGAATACCTATGAAGGTAATGTGGGATAGTATTCCACTTTACCTTCGTAGTTATAGTTAAAAGTTTGTAAATGAAAAAAAAAATCTGTTTTTACTAGATAGCACTGAATTTTTGTAAGGACTAGATCAGTGGTTCCCAAACTTTTAATTTCGCGTACCACACACGAAATTATAAATCAGTAGCGTACCACTGAACTGAATTTAAAAACGTTTTATCTAATTATTTACTGTGTATGTCCTATGGCCATAGCTGCTTGCGTACCACCTTAATAGTTGTCACGTACCACTGGTGGTACGCGTACCATAGTTTGGGAATCATTGGACTAGATGATAAAATAGTGGCCTCACTTTTATTTGGGCCTTTACGTGCTACTGTCTTGGTGATAGAAGAAGTTTAAGATAAAATCATCCCCTTCATGTAATTTTTGTAATTCTGAATCCCAAATGTCGGAACATATTCTGTGGGATTGTTCCCACACCGACATCAGTAGGAAAAGAGAGGAGATGCTTGTTGCTGTTCGTGGTCCATTATCTGGACCTGTAGGACATGCAGACTCGGTGGCCACAAGGAAAAACTTTTTCGCCTTCAAAAACTTCTGTACTTTCTTTGGTAGCCTAATATCCCCTTCAAGTAACTAACGATATTGCATAGGGAGGATGGCATATTCCCATTTCTTCCCTTCCATTTTACACCAACATTTTTGGTGTGTGGCCACTGAATCTAGAGTGCTCCCTCGGGGCAGCATTTCTCGCTTAAATGCGACATTAAATCCTGTTTGTGCATGTGTGTGTCGTTATGGAGAAACATATCTCCAGGTACGGCACGAGGTATGTGGCGGGTGCTGCCCTTTAAAAAAAATGATGAGATGTTCATACACGTTTCATTAAAAATACAAACGAAGAATAGATATAAAATATGTGCAGGTAATGTGGAATACTAGCCCACATTACCTGCATCAAAGTATTCCACATTACCAGCCCCCCAATGTTATATCTTAAAACAATAAAAACTCCTGCAAAATTTGTTCAATTCATTTTAAAAAAGACACACATTTGAAGAGAAATACACATATTTTGAAAATATAATTGCATTTGGTACATACCTTTAGTATAATTATCAAAAACCCTTTTTTTAACACTACGAAATTTATATGTCACTATCCTCAAAAATGATTTTTAACGAACTATCAAAATTATGGAGGGTATGGATCAAACTAAGCTTGTGTATTGCCATCTATGGAATACATTTAGATACATTTTGTATTTTTGTGGTCATTTTTACTATAAATAAACGATTTATTGAGGTGGCCCACATTAGTTGCATAGCCCACATTAGCTGCACTTACTCTACATACTCTGTAATAATTTATTTACATCGTTTTTGCTTACTGAATCGAGTTAAACCTTCAAAACGTTCGTTATTTATATTGGGGAAGATACCAGGACACAAAGTTTTCCCTGAAGACTTTGAAGTCTATTGAGGTGGACTCAATCTTTCTAAATTTGGCCTTGATGTGGCTTCTTATATCGTATTGTTATTAAAAATATCTCCAGCACCTTGGTTCAAAAGCTGCCGTCTTTCCGAAGGTGTTCACAATTGGTTTTCAGGCAGGCAATTGTTATTCACTCCATCTTCCTTGTATGAATTTTCATCAGTAAGTTGGCTGACTTCAGGAGGTTCTATGTACATATCTCAAGGAGTCTAATCATATTTATCACCGTTTTCTAGTATAACTAGTATTTCTACTAACTTAAAAAGTCTAAAACGAGATTAAAATACAAAAATAAGTAAAACGTGGAAGACAATATGAATAATAATATAGAAAATATATTATGAAAACTACACGGATTCTCCTAGTGTCCTCATATGAGGACACCCCATATTTCAGGAACGGATTTTCAAAATTAAAAAATATCACCACAGTGTCAAATCTTATCATATACTTAGAGTTTATACGTAATATAACATTTATTGGATAAGTATTTCTTATTCCCGGAGAATTCGGGTTAATGTTGAAAATTTCTTTCATCATTTTACTACGTTTATGTAGATAGAGACAGAAAGTATAATACCAAATATTGTTATATTTTGTTCCTTGTGCATACGACACTATAATAACTTGAAGTTTACTGACCTATTTTGGATTTGCTCTGGTTTACATTTAAGTTTTGGGTGAATTTATGTATTGAAAAATCAAAGTAAATAAGTGAAAGTGTTAAATTTGAGTTGGTGCATCGGATTGTTGGATCAATTACATGTGTGTGGCCCTCACAGGGTGCATTTTATTACATATAAAACATCAATTGACATATGTGTGTATCGTCGCAATTCCTGTCAGCAGTGGGTAGATAAACAGCTGCTGTCTAAAAACTACATAGCTCAAATAATTGATGGGAAAATTGTTATTGTTATTTTTTATTTAAAGGAATAACATTTATGCTTGCATTATGAACAGAGATCTCAGAAGTAAGCCAAAATCATCCTCTCCCGCATTACCTCGAAATGAAATATCAGACAGGCAGGGTGGAGATGTCAACCTGGTACAATTGCTGAATGAATTCAAGACAAGTATTGTGAACAAAATTGCGGAGCAGGTTGAGGAGATTCGACAGGAGATGATTAAATCTAACAGTAATGTGATTGAATTGTTGGAATCTAAATTCATGGCTCTAAGTAACAAGGTCGAGTATCTAGAAACTGAGAATCTTGAGTTGAAGAAGCAAATTGCGACCTTGGAGACGGGTGATTCTAGTGGATTGATATATGAGATGGAGGATAGACTGAAACGAAGAAATAATATAATTGTGTGCAACCTTGAGGAAAATAAGAATAATGACAAGTATGAATCCATTTCTCGTGATAAAAAAATGCTTCAGGGTGTATTATGCAAGTTTGATGACACACTGAATGAAAGTAATATTAAATGTGTACGTTTGGGAAGGAAAGTGCAAGATAAACCGAGGCCTTTGAAAGTTTTTCTGAACAACCAACAACAAGCTTTAAATATACTTAAACGAAAAAAAGAACTGCATAGTATTAATAAGGAAATTAGAATTTATGATGACCTAACACCTTCACAAATGTCTGAACTTAAGAAACTAAAAATTGAGCTTAATGAGAGAAGGAAGAAAGGGGAATCAGATATATATATAAAGTACATACAGGGAAGGCCTATTATTGAGACCCACAAGACCTCAAAAATCTAATCACCTATTATCAAAATACGCGCGGAATCAAAACAAAGCTGGATTTATTAAATGTAAATGTGTGTGGTATTGATTGTGATGTTATAGCACTGACGGAAACATGGTTGGATGCTGGGGTCTCTGATGCCGAACTTGGTTTTAACAATTTTAATATTTTTAGAGTAGACAGAAACTCGAGCAATAGTGGTAAAAGAAGAGGTGGGGGAGTCCTATTAGCGGTCAACAAGAAGTATACATCACGTTTAATTAAAACAATATATGATGATGTTGAGCAGGTGTTTGTTATTATAAAGATCAAGCATAAATCTAATATTATCATTGGTTGTACCTATATACCACCGTCATCATCACTAGATATTTACCAGCATCACTCTGAGGAGATTGAAAGGCTGACAACTGACTTCCCAAATGCTGGACTCTTAACCTTGGGAGATTACAATCTTCCGGAGATGTCTTGGTTGAGCGATGATCAAAATAATCCACGACCTAATCAATTATCACGAAGATCTAGTATTTTAATGGATATGTGCCATGTTGCCAACATGCGCCAAGTTAATACAATTACCAATATGAATAACACAATCTTAGATCTTGTATTGACACGAATGAATGGTGTATATGTCAGTGCATCTAGTGATGCTCTGCTTCCCGTGGACGGCCACCATCCACCTCTTGATATACGTGTACAATTAAACTATGAATCTGCTCGCAATACTGAACCCATGGTGTACAAAAATTTTAACAAGGGAAATTATAATGTAATAAATGATGCTCTTAACGGGATAGATTGGGGACAATTATTTAGTAATATGACAGATGTAAACACTATGACTGATGCTTTTTATGGTATACTTACTGATATAATAGAAACTTATATTCCTAATCAGAAAATATTCACATCGACATATCCTAGGTGGGTCACGCGGGATTTAAGACTGTTGATAGAACGTAAAAAGATAGCTCATGCAATTTATAAATCCTCATTTGATTCTGATGACTATTTAGTTTTTAGTAATTTAAGGCGAGAATGTAAGAGACTTTCATCTCGATGTTATAATAACTACATTGATAATATTGAGGATTCATTGGGAAGTGGACGTAATCCAAAGGTATTTTGGAAGCATGTCTCATCGTTGAGTTCTGATACTGGGGATTCAATGGGGGTTAAACTGCCTGCGGAGATGACATATGGGAATAATTTTGCAAACAGTGACATAAATAAAGTAAATCTCTTGGCTAGTTTTTTTAAAACGGTTTATGCACAAGCAGTGGCACCGGCTAATCCTAGTAGAGCCATACAATCCTGTAAGCAGGGTGTCGACATGCCTAATATGTTGATTGACATTTCTGATGTTTCCCGAGTGTTGGTATCTCTTGATGTAAACAAGGGCCCTGGCCCGGATTCTGTACCTCCTGTTTTTTTGAAAAATTGCTACTCTGCATTGTCTGTCCCTTTGCAGATGATTTATAATAAGTCATTAACCACTGGAGTTTTCCCATCTTCCTGGAAACGAGGTTTTCTAACTCCCATATTTAAGTCAGGTGAGAAAGGTTCGGTGGAAAATTACAGACCAATATGCATCCAGTCTATAGTTGCCAAAGTTTTTGAAGTCCTTGTCCTGGAGACGGTCTCACCATGCATAAGCTCTTATATCACAGCCAAACAGCATGGGTTTGTCCAGGGAAGATCGACTCTAACAAATCTTCTTTTATACAACAATTACATATCATGCGCAATGGCGAAGGGAAGTCAGGTTGATTCCATTTACACGGATTTCTCCAAGGCTTTCGATACAGTTAATCATGCAGTTCTGATAGGTAAACTTGAATGTATGGGCTTTGGAGAGATATTTGTGAGATGGATAGAGAGTTACTTATCGGAAAGAAAACTTGCAGTTAAGGTTGGAGGAACAGTATCACAGGAGTTTTTGGCGACTAGTGGAGTCCCGCAGGGCTCCCATCTGGGACCGATCCTTTTTGTTCTTTTCGTGAATGACATAGTTGATAGGTTGCATGGAGTAGAGGCTTTACTGTATGCTGACGACCTTAAAATATTTAAAGTAGTTCATAATATAGAAGATTGTGCTATATTGCAACACAATATTGATGTTCTATCAGGCTGGTGTGATGAAAACGGTCTATTACTAAATGAAAAAAAATGTAATGTTATGCGCTTTACTAGATCAAGGGAGAGACTGGTTTTTGATTACAAACTTGGAACGGTTGTTCTAAATGCTCTCTCAGAAGTAAGGGACCTCGGTATCATTTTCGATGATAGGCTGAATTTCATAAAGCACATACAGAGCATAAGGGATAATGCAAATAGACTACTAGGTTTCATATTTAGAATGTCAAAAAATTTCAAAAGAATTGAAACATTAAAAATAGTATATTGTGCTTATGTTAGGAGCCAACTAGAGTATGCGACCACTGTCTGGTCCCCAAATTACGCTGTGCACATCAATACTATTGAAGCAATTCAACATAGATTCTTACGACACGTGAACTACCGCCTGGGTATTCCCATTGATGGGCTGAACTATGATTTTTTGTTGATGGAGATGAGGCTCGTTAGCCTACATGATCGCAGATTGTTGTTCGATCTCCTTACACTGAAGAGAGTAGTGACTGGCTCTCTGAATTGCCCAGAGTTGCTTAGCTTAGTAAACTTGCGTGTTCCGAGTCGTAATACCAGAAGTCAGGCATTGTTCTATGCTGCGGGATCATCATCCAATTATATCTATTACTCATCGATGAATCGACTCCATGTAATAGGGAATAATTACAGTGAGATCGATATTTTCAACGATTCGGAGTACACTGTGAGGAGATGTGCTGTGAGCAGGTTTATACGAGGGTACATGCTTTCCGTTGAGAATCCCCTGTAGTTACTACTGTCATGTTTTTGTATTCATTGTCACTTATGTGTTAATTGTGTTTGTTTCAAGTTTGTTTTTGTAAGTTATTGTACTTTAAAGGCTATTTAGCCGTATATTATGTTAATAAATAAATAAATAAATAAATAATTTATTTATTGTACCTTCGTAATCAATTTGTATTCTATCTAAATTTAGTATTGATAATGTCTTGGTAAAAGACGAAACAATTGTCTACTCATTTATAAAATATAGTGTGTATTTATAAAAAAGTTAAGTGTTTACTTCATACCATTTAATTAACATAATTATTTTAAATAATTTTACAGAAATATATAGAATTTAAAAAAAATATCCTATTTTACTTTTTTATTCATATATTTTTTTTTATCTTCACTTATAGTGAAATTTTGCAAATTAACACGAAATTTCTAGACCAATAGGGTCGGGATGTCAATCAGTGGGCTGCATTCTCAAAACTAAAATATATATTTAGAAAATATGAAGTCCTCATAAGTCTCAAGAGAAAGCTTTACGATTCGTATGTCCTGCCAGTGATTACATAAAGGCTGGAGACTATGACGCTAATTATACTTGCGAGTAAATGAAAACTGAGGTATGTACAGCGTACCATGGAGAGACAAAATATGTTGGGTATCAGCTTGAGAGACAAAATAAGAAATGAAACTATCCGTCAAAAGGCAAAAGTCGTCGACGTTGTTGATGAAGTCTCCAAGCTGAAATGACAATGGGCTGGTCATGTGGTATGACGAGGGGATGGCAGATGGACTTCCAGAATTCTTGAATGTAAACCGTGGGAGGACAAAAGAAGCGTAGGAAGACCCCATTTAAGATGGGTTGACGATATTTTTCAGTTGATGGGAAAACAGTGGTATTGTGCTGCTTGAGATAGAAAAGTGTTGAATAGTTTTGAAGAGGCCTATATCCAGCAGCGGAGAGAAGAAGGCTAGAAGTAAGTACTTAAGTAAATTTTTATAAATTTAGCATAGGTATTTAACTGAAGTATAGATACAAAATGCATAGTAACCATATAACGTATTTGTTCATGTTTGAAATTTTCCATTTTATGTTTAAAAATATATTGCACGTAGTTGGTTTAATGTGGGTACTACGTAAAGTTGAAGCTTTCTCAATGCTGAATTATCAGCTGAAAATATAAAGTTCTTGGGGTAGTTTTCAAAATAAAAGACCTATAAAGCGGAATGGATTCCTCAGTGTGCAAATCTTCTTACTTCTCTCAAGCCAATTTTGTAGACTGATACTTATTTGAAAAACAGGTTGATATTACTTAAATTGTCAAAACTACAGCAGGGCAAAGATACGTAAAGAAATAATATTTTTTGAGTAATTACTTTAATTTTGGCCACCTCAATTAAATAAAGTTAAATCAAACCTGTATTTAAATATGCACGTGCAATAATAAAATTTAATTTCTCAGTGCTAGCATTATGAAACAACATTTAAAGTTTTTTTATATTGAATGATTAAAATGACTGAAATAAATTTATAAGAGAATACAAAAAACACTAATTTCATGGTATTTACATCAAAACTGATTATTTTTCTTTTTTTTCTTCTTCTTCTTCTTATGGCCCGCTAGACTTGAATCTCGAGGTTCCAAAGCCATGTTTTTGCGTCGTCTGTTACAGGATGGAGGTATCAAACTGATTAAAAAAATTTGTCATGTATAATAAATATCCTTTTAAATTCATTTCCAACAAGCTACCCGGAAGAAGGGATTATGATTTTAGTTATTAGTTCCAAAATGTATTTCGAAGCTTTTCACATTAAGTCGCTGATGTGTTATTATTGTTCTAGATAGAAGATAATTCACTGTCGACCTTCCGTCGACTTTACATCGAAAATCCAGCTCTTCGAAACATTCCATTCTTTTTATCTATTCAAACGAATAGAAGCCGCAATGCTATGCAACATTGTCCAAATTATAATAACTAGTCCTTAAACCCGACTCCGTATAGGGAGTAAATATCGAATAAGAAAAAAAGGTACTCCGTGAAGTTCCTGGAGAAGATTGGGAATCCTACTTTTTTACTTTTCATGGGATCTGTAAATGAAACGTATTCATTGACATAACGTTTAAAACACAATTATTTATTATCCTTTAGTAAATATAGAGCTAATTCTATCTGTTTATGCACATTACTTTCATTGCCATAAAATTTTATTCATGTGTTAAAACCACCTGATTCTCGAACATCGATATCTTTTTGAGATCCTTAATCTGTTAAAAACAATAAATTTATATACGGTGAACATAATTTTACTGTTCAACAGAGACATGCGAAAAGATGTTATCTGATTTTCCTATTATTTTTTCTTTCAATATACCTAACACATAAACAAACGTAAGCATCTTACATGAAAACTTGCCTAAAATCATATGATCTTTCGTCTATGAAATAAGTCATGATGGTTTTTTGCATGCACATTGTGACGAAATTCAAATCATAACAGTCAGTCCTAATGTGATACTCTTTGCATACCTGGACTAAAAACATTCATCTTTCAATTCAATCATATGCACATAATAACATATAAATTTAAACAGATAAACTCAAATACTCATGCTGATCTTATCGCTAGATGAACTTTATTCAAGTATTCATAGTTAAGCCACTACTTTGTTCTGAATAATCGAATCAAGCTTCATTTGCTGTAGAGAAAAGGTTTGCATTACCAGTTCTGCTATACGTTCGAATAAAGAAACTTGCAATATCTTCGTAGGTATCTAATATTTCCATTGATAAGTTGTACCGAATTTCTCGTAGAATAAGGTAGGTACTTACGTAATATTGGCTTTGAATCTTTGAAAACAAGAAATTTAGATAATTAGTTTGAAATCAAAATGTGTACTTCTCTATAATTATGTCGTACGTAAGGCATATTGGTCAAAAATCAATATAACTTTATTGTAAACAATTGTTTTTTTTTCAATAAATATGTACGGAAACTGATGAACAATTACTTATTACGGAAGAAGTATTTTAAGACTGATCTATATTGCGTTAGGTTTTCTCTGCCTACTCCACGTGAGACACGGCGTGAAGGTATAGTATAGTAATGAACTTTTCAACAGTTGAAGTTAAAGAAGAACTTAAAGTTGAATTTAACTCTTACATCAATTTTGACTTGACGAAGCTTGATTAACTTTGAAATTATGTTTTTCTTTATTAAAAATAGTATTGTTGACTATAAAAGTAAAAATTTGTACTGGAAAATTTTTTAGTGTGAACATCTCGAGTAAAGTACACGATCTTTCGATTCAGTGCGCAATTTCACGGAACAAAACTTCAACTTCGAAAAATATTCCAATATAATCGAAAAATAGAGTATTTACAACGAACAAATTTTACCATTTACTCGAAATGAGCGATTCGAGATATTGGAAAGCATTGTTCTGAAAACAGAGAAGCCAAATATGGCTGATTTAATTTGAAAAGAGTAGTTCGTTGGTGATTTCACAACGAACCTCTTTTGTGCATTTATCTTGATTTTTCAGGAGATCAAAGAAACTTTTTTGCTGGATGACGTTTTCTATTTGTTTGAATCGTTACGAAGTAGGTTTCATAGAGTGCTGTAGTATTATGAATTGATTTCTGGATATGATTCGAGAGATTTCAAATAATCATTCTTTTATGTATATGTGCGTTTTCACGAATCATCCGACAAAAAGCAAAACTAATTATTTGATTTCTCTCAATAACCAGTGTTTCTATCATCGTAAAGTTTTTTTACTGATAAAGGTGACAGGATGAGACCAAATGTTTGTTTCGAAAGTCTCTGAAGTATATTGAGATGTTATTATATTGCATTTTTACGAAATTCTTTCTCCTATCTACATAAGTTTGGTTAATGACAATAAATTACAATTTGGTATATATGTACTTCCTCTAGAGACGATTAAAATAAAAGCAGTCTGTAAATAAAAAAAAATAAAATTGAAAGCACTCTTCCATACCTATGTAGATATTTCAGGAGTAAAGAGAGCGCAAATCACTTATCACGAGATGTTTGTCCTTCGTTACAAATTGCACACGTGACCACAGCTACTCAACCCGGAAGAAATATTTTCAATTAAGGGGGGCCCCTTTAGCAAAAACGATAAAACATTAAATTTTTAACAAGTTTGGTACACAAACTCTCAAAACTTGTTGACCCTACGAACATTTTGACTTGATAAAATATGAAAACAAATACTAATTACCAATATCAAACTTTAACTTTAAAAAAAAAAACTCGATTTTAGCTTCACAGTATTCATTTATAAAAAAGCATATTTCTAAAAACCGAATTCGGGGGGGTGTTTGGTACATAAATATACGAGAACCCTACAAATTTTCATATATTTATTTTAATATTGAGAATATTTAGATAGTTATTACAATTATAGAACGAAAAAAAAACTATTTTTTTCTTTATTTTTCATGGATATTGACCGATTTAAAAAATATTTTTTTTCATATAATTTCTCATATTTTGAAACCAAAAATCACCACATGAACTCATTTTTTTGTATACTAAAAAAAGTTTGCTGAAATCTATAGTATTTATATGCTTGATAGGATGAATAAAAAATATATATATTTCACTAATAAATTGTATTTTGATATAACAAAGAGAACCTAAATAAATCTTGTCAGTCTGCGATTTATTTATTTTTTAGTAAAAAACTAATATTGGTAATAAATATTTGATTTTTTTTATCAAATCATCGCAAGGGTCAACAAGTTTTGGCAGTTTTTATTTTGTTGAAAATAGAATATTTTACCGTTTTTGCTAAACGGGGCCCTTAAAATCGACATAAAAATTAATCAAAAAGAAAATCAACCCAACTCTTACAGAAAATTTTGTTACAAATTAAACAAAAAATAGTGTATTTATTTCCCTGTTACTATACCACCCTGAGCATTTAAAAACTTTAATAATTGTGATTACTAAACAAAGTTATTTAACTTGAAAATTTATTCACGATTACTTATCGAAAATTGGTATTTGGCTTCTTCCAAAAACTTGTATAACATATTTTGTTGTAAAAGTTCTGTGTAAATTCTATTATTATTATCATTGTTATATTCGAAAGTTTACATTTTCATTCAATATTGAATAATAAAAATAATTTCCTAAAGGTAAAAGCAAAAGTTAAGAAATATCTTTTACAATACACAAACTCTCACATTGCTCGTCCACGTGATTTTGGAACGTAGTTTCAACAAAATTCAAAAAGGAAACTTTAGGTTTTCAAACTTTTAAACTTGTTAAAGTTCAAGATGAAAGTCATTCATGTAATAGTTATGGAATAACTGTTAACCTTAAGTTCGCAGTACTTCATATATTTGCTTACTTTTCATGTAGGCATTTAGTATAAGTTCAAATTCAAGATGTTATGAAATTGACAAACTTATAGTTACTTTTATATTTTTCAACATCCGTTTCCGGCAAAGGATACGTGTCCCACTCTTTTCTGTAAGATTTCGAGTATCCTGTAAATGTCAAGTAATCGTAAAATATTCGTTAACAGTTTTCAATTCTGTGACGAGGTTTGTATGTCATCACCACTTCTGATTTTTTTATCATTTCATAACTCAGAGAGGACGACTTGCATGTTTGTTTCATGCAGTAAGTCAATTGGCTATCTCAATTGTGAGATATGCCATGATTTTACAAAGACAGATAAGTTAGTTGATAAAAAAATACAACTTTATTTCGACGACGCGACGGTATATTTTATTTATTTATTTTTCCATCCTTAACTATACATTGATGACAAACAATTACATAAAAGGTAAACATTCAAGTAAGATACAATCAATATACAGAGGGTGAGTTTATCGCAAAGCCGCGATCTCTTCCAACTAACTCAAAAGTTTAAAAATAAAAACTAAATTTTAGTAATAAAAAAAGCAAAGCAACTGAAGAAAAAAAACAATAATAATAATAATCTAACAAAATAAATAATAAATAATTTACAAAAATTAGATTTACCGGTTAATTTCTAGGTACATTAAAATTCAAAAATCTATTATAATAAACACTTGTAATATTGTAAAAAAGTTTTTGAACACAGATATTTCAGGCACAATGCTGGTACTTTGAACCCGCGTTCTGAGCTTTTGTCCTTTGATATCCTGTATATCTGGATAGGTGAATTTTTCCCAGCATTAGACTGTTAAGTTTTTGTGTGACCATGACTGATCATATTGAGACTTATCTGGTTGTATAATGCTGAGAAGTGTGGATGGCAATTCTGCCACCGCGTATAAAAAAAACATTCATATACATATTATTATACATAATAATAAAAAAATAAGAAAATACTATTTAGGAAGGGTAGGGGGGGAGTGATATATACGATCTTTCTAGATGCCTTTTTTTTAAATTGACACAAAAGGTTCGGTACTTGCTAATTTATAGCAGTAAAATTACTGGATACCCCACTTCTGAGAGATATCATGACAGTATTAACACGGTATTAATATGTAACTTGAATAACTGTAAAATATTTTCAAAGCATTTTTCAGCTCTCTTCAACCTTCCATACCCCTTCATTTAACCTCCATTAAGACCTTAAAACTTGTATGTAGCTATTAATACAATAAATCTTACAAATTGAAAAATATTTTATCATAAAAATGGATGAAATTATATAGACACTTGTACACCAATACTCTAGCAATATGTGAATAACGTTTTTTGTTTTATTATGCACACTTTTTTAGCACAAAGATAAATGACTGGTGTAGAGACAAAGTAAATAAAGTAAAAAGAAAATGAGCTTTTATTTATTTTATTTTTCTTTATTGACATTTCAACAGGTTTTTAACAAAACAATAGTATCACACAAATAGGTTTAACACTAACCCACTTACATAAAGCACATATATTTACAAAAAATGTTTTTAACTAAGATTTTAAGATAAAAGATCACACACATCTAGGTATTGTATAAAAAATAATAAAACTTTAAACCAGTGTCAAAATTAAAAAAGCTAAGTAAAAAACTTACAGTAAATTGTAAAAATGAAGACAAAAATAATAAGAAAAACAATAGGTAGTAAAAATGAAACACAATTCAAAAATAATCTGATTTTCGTTCTCAAATAGGCGGTGGCTTATTCGGTGCTAAAACAGATAAGGCCTTATGTACAAAATTTGAGCCACATGTGGCTTTATTCTCTATTATTATGTTCTGATAATGCATTATATTCCATTGAATTTATCTCCGAAAATCTTAAATTTCAATTATAGTCAAAACGTTTTCGGAACTACTTGTTCCATCATCAGTAACAATACTAAAAATATTATTTCAAGGACAGTCAATGTTGTGGTGAAGGAGAAGGAGTGGTGGGCGGGGGCAGGGGTGGAAATATTTTTCACTGCCAAAAAAAAAATATGACAATTAACAGTGAAATAACTGAACATTCGAGAGATACGGGACACACCTTTGGAATGGATAACATAGAATTGATTCATAACTGTGACAAAGGAAGAAAGTTGGATATATTGGAGTCATTGGAAATAAATAATTGCTGCATAAAGAATGAAAACATTATAAATATCCAAATTCCACCCATATCATCTCCACTCTTGTCTATACTTCTTTATACTCCACCCCTGCCCCCGCCCACCACTCCTTCACCTTCACCACAACATTGACTGTCCTTGAAATAATATTTTTAGTATTGTTACTGATGATGGAACAAGTAGTTCCGAAAACGTTTTGACTATAATTGAAATTATTCTAGTGGAAAATACAAAGTTTCTTTTAATATAAATCAATAATAAATATGGAATTCCACAGTTTTAATCACGAAACATACGAAAAATTCTTAAATTTAAGTTTCATGGACTTGATCCTGTGTGGTGCTGAAAGCTTCGTATGTTTATTTATTTAGATTTATTTAAATATAAACCCCAAAGATGTCGTTTTGTGAATAATGGTGAAGCCTTCATTTACATATTATTATTTTTTTCGTATTATAAAGATCATAAGTTGAATAATATTTTCATATATATTCCACTGTTTTTGTAATTATATTACTTCATCTCAGCATCGTGTGTGCGTGTGTTCGTGGATATTCATTTTCATAACATGTTTATATTAATAATTAGCATCAAATCCAGCTTCACTCTTATTAAATAAGTAATATATTGAAAAAATAGAACTTTTCCACAAAAAAAAATAAAAAAATGAATTACTGAAAATAGGATACCTACAAATAAAATTGATACTCACAAATAGGCTCAAAGGTTACAAGTTTTCATTCAAGGCATAGCATTCTCTATTGTTTTCCATGATAAAACAGTTATAAAGGACATATTATAAACATGCATATATATTGATAAATGAATTCATATATTTATGTTTGAATAATAGCAGTAATATTTTGGCTGAGAGAAATATACAATATTCTTGATTAATTACATACTTAATCTATCTTCATTATTTATTATTAATAAACTTCGATAGTTTGTTGGTACAACTGACCTTTAATATAGACTGGAAAATTGAAGGAAAAATTGCCGATTCGACTAACTCCTTTTTTTTCAAAAAAACAATTTCATATTTGAAGTATAAAAGAAGTATTGGTTCAAAAAGATAGTTCACAATATCTCCTAGGAGTCGCTCAATGTACAGATGTTTTGACGAAATAAAGAGTCGCTCAATGTACAGATGTTTTCAAGAAATACGCACGCAAATGCCCAAAATCTTGCTTTATTGTTTGTTTAAAAAAAACTGTTAAAATGAACACGGTAGAAGTAAAAAAACGTTTGCAAGAAATGGTCTGTCTAGCTATGACATTCAAATAAACCCATTTTTTTTCATGTGTAACATTTACGTATATTGTTATACGTCCTTCAGCGTCTGATGCTTAGAGTTGATAATGTGCGGGTAGATTTGAGATTATATCCGTCATTTTTGAAAAAAAAAGATAATATAAATTGAAAGTTTTTTCAGTATAAAAAGTTGTATCTTTTATTGAATTGCCTTCTAGGTTTTTCAATAGTAAGAAACACTCCACAAGTAAAGTGTTGCCATCACTGTTTAAAAATAAAATACGAAAATAATTATTGAGCGTAATAAAGGTCACAATAATCGGTATGAGATACTACTAATATACCATCACGGCATATCCTACATGTGAGGTAGTAAAGAAATCATTTGGGCGCGAGATTTGTTTGGTCGCATAATCAATTATTCCTTTTCAATTCTATTCTTTACAAAAAAAAAACATTGATAACATACACTTTATACTTATGTTAGTACAAATATGTATCCACTATTGTAACATCATTTTGTCTTTAGTTTATTATTGTTTGCCTTGTTGTTTCATATTAACATCGGATTCTCAGTATGGTGTACTAAAAAAGTTAATTTACGATGTACGAACTTATTTGTGTCAGTTGGAACAAAGACAATCAGTTGAACCTTTCTGTGAAAAAGTATAATCTAGATACAATCATTATACAACAACGAGAAGTTTGTGTCTTTTTTGTGGCGAAATGCTAACCTTATTCAATTCTAAATTGAACAACTAAATAATTGATTACAAACATAATTTATTGTGCTACTGTTAATTTTATTTACATATTTATTAAAAATAGCAGGATTAAGAGAATTATGTTTCTCGTTTACTGCTTTCAACCGTACATTAATGATTATCTCTTTTGGTGGCGTTTTATAGTAAGATTTAATTTAAAATTTCAGTTCAAACAAGATATTGTTTCAAAAATCGCTTCAATACTTGCAAATTAAATTCATTTTACTGAGGTTTTATTATAAATATGTGCAAAACGTTATATGTTCTCAGACATACAAAATTTAAAGCAAACTCAGAAAAGTGTCCATTGACAATGGAGTAACAATAACCACCAGGGAAACATAAAAATATCAAATAATTGTTCAACATTCATTCGGTACTTAGACAAGTTAAATATTATTATATTAATTTCACTCAACATCATTTAAAACAAAACATATTTTCAGAAGAATATAATAGAATAAGAAAGGAAAACATATTAAGAAATTTTTCCTTTTGTTACTGAAAATGTATCAATATAAGTTTATTAAAACCATTTATTTATTTCACTTGATGTGCGTTGCTTGGTAGTGTGACGGAAAAGATTATTGTAAATAAATAAGAATTAAGAACAGATAATCATTATAATTATAAAAATGATTCTAGTAATGTTGCCTATGTAATTGAGGTGAGAGGCGTTATGTCATGTGTTTTTTATAATATGTATATGTCTTCATGGTAATGGCTAA
This sequence comes from Athripsodes cinereus, assembly GCA_947579605.1. NCBI lineage: Eukaryota > Metazoa > Arthropoda > Insecta > Trichoptera > Leptoceridae > Athripsodes > Athripsodes cinereus. The sequence continues at coordinate 2,800,237 of OX388309.1, read as the reverse complement.
GAAAGAGCGATAATTTAATTTATGTGTGTCTTTGTATATCAATCGCTGCATAGCTATAAGTAGGTATATAATGGCAGAAGATTAGGTAAAATTTTATATGTTTTAGGATAAATATCTACCTACACTAAATAATAAATAATTCAAAAATGCTACTAAGCGAACAATGATAACAAAATAGGACATGGCTAGACAGGTCCTTTTGTTATAATTAGCATGAATGAAAAATGCGAGCATGCATCGTATTCACGACATTTATTGGTTTATGGGAGTAATAGTATCAACCCTTGCTTTGGGAAGTCTATATTGGCGACATGGAATGTCTAAGGAAACATTGCAATTATTATAATAATAAAAGCATTGAAATCATCCACTCAGCGGCAAAGTTGAAATAGAATAATGTACAATGAGGTAGACGAAAAACAAAGAAACTACCCAGTCGGCGACACTAGGTTATAATGGCCGGTAAAATTTATCAGGTATAGATCTAAAGAAAAAAAATATTTCAAATTTGGCAGTACAATTTATTTTATTGGATCTTTAGAAAATAATTTGTATTTTAAGCAAATAATAGAAAAATATTATTATGCAGAGCCAATTTTATTACATATCTCATTGTATAAAGGGTTGTTTAGCCAGGTCGTTTTATGAATCTGTCTGGAGACAGGGTAGTAATTATTTCAAAGCATTTAACCACTCATAAAGAAATCAAAACAAAATATAGACTTTAGGTAGATATCTATTGTTGTAATTAGGCATTGTAATCTTGAGTCTAGCGAGTGAATAGGTAGGTACAAATCAGTATGCAGGTACCAAGCAAAATGAATATGTATGTATCTAATTGTTAGATGTGATTACTTGTATGAGAAATATGTAATAACCAAATAGATCAGAGTAATTGGATGTATAAAAGTATGTGTATAATAATTAGACTACTACTGAATTAGAATCACTGATTTATAGTTAAATTAATCTTGGAAATGTATAATACAATTGAATACTTATGACCTAAGTAATTATTGTTGCAATATTTATTGTAGAGTGCTGTAAATAGACTAATATCCTGTAAAATATTTGAACGACTGATGCCAGATATTCAGAATTATAATAATTAAATGATAACATTGATGTCACGTTAAAATAAGATAGAATCATTTGTAAAAGGTATAGAGAGTTGATATTGTTGTATCAATATATGCAAATTAAATAGATAGTAATGTGACATCTATCAGGCGAGTAGAATGTATGTATATATCGATGTAAGCTAATGGGTTTTTGTATTATGTACATTGTGATTGTGTCAATTGGAATCTTATTGCGAATTGGATCTTAAAGAAAATAATAATGTTATGTAAGTCTTGAGTGAGATGACATCAGTAGGCTGATTTGAACCTAATTGGAGGGTGTTATTAGAATTAAAGGGGGTGTGAATAAGAATTCTCGGCCAGTCGAGACAGCAACAAGTCCAGAAGGAGATGCAGGATATTCCAAGATGGAGCCCCGCCCGCGGAACCCAACTAGGCCACCAGTGTCCACTGAACAAATATAAGCGCATAGAAAACGCCTCGGAGTAGTCATTCTGTATCCAGTAGTCATTCTGTATCCAGTAGTCATTCTGTATCCAGTAGTCATTCTGTATCCAGTAGTCAGTCAGAATAATTCGCTCTTCGACATTGTCAGTCATCAGACGATTGAAATAAAAATCGTGAAGACTTCAGACTAGAGTCCGCGAAAAGAAAGAAAAACTCCGGTATTATATCACCTCGCGATTTAATTTAAAATCTGTAATCGCGTATAACATCCAGCTGCCTGTGCAAAGTTTCTATTAACTGATCGAAAGAAACAAAAATAGTGACCTCTGATTTGAATAATAATTTGAATGTCTCATTAAAACCAGTGGTAATTTAAAATTTAACACTACAACGCCGGAATAGTAATCATTAGATCATATTTCACCTCAGTGTGTAAATTCCTGGCTAGACAATCGACCAGTACGAGTAATACCTAATACTTACCATTGTTAAATTTATATCAATTTAGTAAGGAGGTACCTCAGTAGATAGGTACCTACCTAAATCAAATCATTTAATAGAAGTGTAATAGTTTATTTAAATTTATAGATAGTTTGAAAATGGAACAGTTTTGAATATTGTGTTGTTATATTTTTTCTGTCTGTCATTGTTTTTGGTATGAGTAGTAATGTACATATTTAAACGATTCTTTCAATTATATTATTATTTAATTAAGTAAAACACCAACTTTTTATTTTTAACAACCACATTTCTGACCATTAATATACAATTGGTCCTATCGTACCGGATATAAGTGGACTTGTTGGTTGTTAAGTGTTTTATATAAGTTTTGAGACATAGTTTTATTGAGTGCCACCGACGATGGAAGAAAAGAAAATGTTAAATGTAAGGCGTTACATTAAAGGACGCCTAACATATTATGAAGAACATTTAAAAGAAACAACAAATATATCAGAGTATCATTTGATCATGGAAAGACTGCAAGAGTTATTTACAAAGTTACAAGATGTAAATATTGAATTGGAAGCTGATGAATCACATGTTCCGGAAGGAATTCAACTAGAAATTAAATGCAATTATTTAATAAAAATGATAAAAGATAAAGTGAATGTTTCTAAAACCTCTGAAGCCAATGTTCATGGTAATATACAAAACTGCATGCTGCCCAAAATTAAGCTGCCAAATTTCGAAGGAAGTTATAGTACTTGGCAGTCTTTCAAGGACCTTTATATCTCTATGATTCATAATAATACTAAATTAAATGATGTAGAAAAATTATACTACTTGAAGTCTTGTTTGACTGGAGAGGCCGCAGCCACCATTTCATCCTTGGAGATTGCTGATACGAACTATGAAGCAGCATGGAATGCATTGCTGAAGCGTTACGACAACAAAACTTTGATTGCACATTTTTATTTACAAAAAATAATGAATTTGGAAAAAGTAAACAAAAATTATTCATTAAGAAATTTGTTGTGTGATTTTCAGCAGAATTATAGTGCATTATTGTCATTGAATGTCGGCAACATGGCTGACTTGTTACTTATACACACACTGTCGGCAAGACTTGACTTTCTTTCTTTCAGGGATTTTGAATTTCAGAGAACGAGTACGGCGTTTCCTTCTTTAGGCGAGTTTGTTGATTTTGTGACTCAGAGATGTCAAGCGCTGGAAGTAATTTCAAGTGATGAATCAAGGTCTAAGTTCACAAATAAAATAATATCAAATGTTACGACGAGCGCTACTAAGTCCGAAAGGGATAATCTTAAAGGTAGGAAATGTTTATTTTGTTATAAAAACAATCATTGCATATTGAATTGTTTCAAATTCAAAAAATGTCAACCTGATGAAAGGCGTTTGTCGGTGGAAAAGTTAAAATTGTGTCTCTTGTGTTTATCTTTAAATCATAAGGTGTCCGATTGTAGACGGACGGATTTATTGTGTAATAATTGTCAACAGAGACACAATTCTCTGTTACATTTAAATACTGTGAAAGAATCGGTAAATCATTGTGATGATAATGATGTTACGAAGGTTTCCGTAAGTCCGGGACCTTCAGTTTCGTTATCAGTCAAAAATGTTAATAACACTTTATGTCATAATGTATCATTACTACCTACTGTTTCTTGTTATGTTGTTGACGATGCGGGAAATAAGCATCAATGCAAATTATTGATGGATGTTGGAAGTCAAAGAAATTTCGTTTCAGCCGAGTTTGTGAAGAAATTATTTGGTGTTAATTTCAGGTCAGTGCAGTTCTCAGTTGAAGGGGTTGGAGGTCATTCAACCTCCGTTTCTCAATCGGTAAAGTTAACCATTGTGTCTAGATTTTCTGATTTTAAGTTGAATTCAGAGTTTGGTGTACTGGACACAATAACCGATAGTCTTCCAACAAGTGATTTCTCAAAGAAGGAAGTAAGATGGCCTTCTCATGTTAAATTGGCAGATCCCAGTTTTAATGTATCAAGTAAGATAGATATCATTTTGGGTGCCAATGATTTTTTCATTTGCCTTAAGTCAGGTAAAATAGATATGGGACCTGGATTCCCAGGTTTAATAAATACCAAGTTTGGTTGGGTGATGTGCGGAGATCTATCTTTACCAGATCGGCTTTCGTGTTCTTCAAAAAAGTTTGTCTGTAATTTAGCTGTTTTGCACTCCGACATCACACGTTATTGGAATTTGGAAAATATTCCTGATAAGAAAATCTTATCATTACAGGATAAGGAATGTGAGCAGTCATACTTGAAGTCTATAACACGTGGTGTGTTTGGCAGATATCAAGTAGATCTTCCAGTTAAAAAGGAATTACTGTCAAAGATAGGTTATTCCTACAATATGGCGAATCGTGGTTTTTTGTTTTTAAAGAAAAAATTGATAAATAATTTAGAAGTTTATGAAAAATATCGTTCATTTATTTATGAATTTGTTGAACTAGGTCATGCGCATTGGGTAGATAAATTCCCTCATCAGAGTAATTTTGTTGAATATTACATGCCTCATCATGCAGTGGTGAAGGAACATTCAACAACCACTAAGTTAAGGGTTGTTTTTGACGCTTCTGCAGTCTCATCATCAGGTTTAAGTCTCAATGATGTACTTATGGTTGGCCCATCTGTGCAGCCAGATTTGTTCACAATTTTATTGAGATTTCGCATGAATGTGTATGCTTTTGTATGCGATATTACTAAAATGTATCGTCAAATCAGTATCAGGGATGAATTTCAGTCACTACAACGTATTTTATGGAGAGATGATCCTCAGCAACCAATGAAGTGCCTGCAGTTATCAACTGTTACGTATGGTACCGCTCCAGCCAGTTTCTTAGCCACCAGAACTTTACAGCAGTTGGTTGAGGATGAAGGTCACAACTTTCCTTTAGGTTCTAAAGTGTTAACCGAAAATGCGTATGTTGATGATATTTTGGTTAGTTGTAGCGATGAGAATGTTTTGATCGATATTGTTAATCAAGTACAAACCCTGTTAAGTCTTGGCAAATTTGATTTACACAAATGGTATTCTAATAATCCTGTTGTATTGAATACTATCCCCTGTGAAAAGTGGGAAAGATGTACATTTTCCTTTAAAACTGTAGAAAATTCTTCTGTCAAGACTTTAGGTCTGAAATGGGAGCCCGTTTCAGATGAATTTCAAGTTGTTTTACCCGATAAATTATTAAGTAAAAGTCCGACAAAGAGAAATGTTCTATCAGATATAGCCCAAATTTTTGATCCCTTGGGTTTTGTAGCTCCTGTAACTGTTTTTGCAAAATTGTTAATGCAACAAATTTGGAAGGAAGGTATAGCCTGGGATGATAATATTCCTAGCGCTATCTTAGAAGTGTGGAAGTCATTTTGCGAAAGTTTGCATTTTTTGAATTTTCTTTTAGTACTTCATCTGATTTTTCCAAAGGATTTAGTGACAATTGAACATCACGGATTTGCTGATAGCTCTTCAAAGGCTTACGGAGGTGTTATTTACGCACGTTGCCAATCTACATATAATTATACAGTCCACTTAGTTCGTGCTAAATCTCGTGTTGCTCTATTAAAGCCAGTCAGTTTACTTCGTTTGGAATTGTTGACTGCTTTTCTTGTTGCCAGATTAATGGATAAAGTTAGTAAGTTATTGAATATTGATTTAAGTAATTGTTTTTATTGGACAGATTCAATGATCACATTATGTTGGTTTCATGGTGATCCTTTTAAATGGACCATATTTGTGGCCAATAGAGTAGTTGAAATACAAGATATTTCATTAACATGTAATTGGAGTCATGTTAAATGGCGAGAAAATCCAGCCGATTTGATTTCTATGGGTTTGAAGCCGCAGGATTTAGTTAGTTGCAAGCTATGGTATAAAGATCCATACTGGTTATCTTCTGGAGTATTTCAATGTCATGTTCTTATTTCACTTGATGAGTCATCTATTCCTGAACAAAAAGTGGTCGCTAATGTCTTACGCGAAACGCAAAAATGTTATTTAGGTGTTGATTTTACAGAAGCAATTAACGTAAAAGTTTCCGGGCTGAGGAAGGAGCTGATTATCAAGTCATATGTTTGCCTTTTTGTGTGTTTACATAAGTATCAAAACGGTTCATGTATAATTGTTGTCAGATATGACTAAAAATGAATTTTTAAATGCCTTATGTCGATTTGTTAGTCGACGAAGTAAGCCGTTGCAGATATTCAGTGACAATGGAACTACTTTTCATAGTGCAACCATGAATTAAATAATTTGTTTATTTATGTATAATGTTCAATGGTATTATGTATAATGTTGAAGAATGATTTCAGTTGTATTGCTAATTTAATTAATTTCTTGAAATCAACATTGTTATTGTTTACTTATTTTTGTTTTATAAAATTTTACAATTGTATTGCACCTGATATATTATATTGAATATGTAATGTCAACGGAGGGGTGTGTTAAATTTATATCAATTTAGTAAGGAGGTACCTCAGTAGATAGGTACCTACCTAAATCAAATCATTTAATAGAAGTGTAATAGTTTATTTAAATTTATAGATAGTTTGAAAATGGAACAGTTTTGAATATTGTGTTGTTATATTTTTTCTGTCTGTCATTGTTTTTGGTATGAGTAGTAATGTACATATTTAAACGATTCTTTCAATTATATTATTATTTAATTAAGTAAAACACCAACTTTTTATTTTTAACAACCACATTTCTGACCATTAATATACAACCATTAAAACGCGAAGAGATCCACGAACTTAGAGCAATTACAAAATAGTATGATACTATAAATTGCTGATAGCGAAAATAAACAGAGCTATGACGTCGATATCATCCGGTTGGCGCAATCCAGAGGTGATCCCAAGAGGGCCGGCGCACTAAGAGGGAAGGAAGCGCGAGTACCAGTAGGAGGAACGAGGGTAGCACCCGCCGCATACCCGTAAATCACAGCCAGACGTATATATCCGGAGAGCAGGAGGAACAGGCGAAGATTTAAGAAGAGGAGACAGGCCAGATAATTTAATTTTTATTTTTTTTATTGCCGTTTTCTTTTTGTTATTTGATATTTTAAGAAGTTATAAATGACAGACTGCTCTCACCTCACTCAAGGCTAAAGTATTGTTAGGTATTTATCCGGGGATAATTTTTATTATTATTATTAGTTGTGTGAACATGTCATATTGTTAACTTGTTAGTTAACATACCTATACATTTTCTCCTTAACTTTTGCTTATAATATTTACTCAATATTTTATATTATAACATAACATAGCGTATCCAAAACAAAGCAAGGTATAACATAACATGTATTTTTCACAATCATTGATGGTTATTTCACTAAATATTATACTAGAAATGTAGTACAGATTTTTTTATAATATTGTGAGAATTCGTTAATGGAAATAAATAGGATTAATTTGTCAAGTATTGTTGTTATTCCACCATCTACCCACTTTTAGAGGAACAATTGTCTGTAACGTGGCCCTAGAGCTAGCCGTGGTCGTGGTTGAGTGTACCCCCACTGAAGGGAGGGCGGCACGTTACACTTTTCAAATGTTTTGTGACGTACACTGTAGAATTGTTGTTTGAATTGAATATATATTATTGAACTATATTTTATCGATCAACACATTCTTTCAATTTTAGTCGCGCAACTATCTTCATCAATTGAGATTGAAACGTGTAAAAGACACTTCTCGTACGTACCTAATTGAATAATTTATGATGGATAATCAACTTGAAATTTCTCTCTGGGGTTTTTCGGGGGTTGTTAATCCCGTTGCCCACTTGACTATTTGATCTTTTGGGTGGTAATGAATAAGAGTAATTTGACTGTTTCCATGGCATTATTTACCTATGTAACGTATATACAATTAATTCTGGAGAAATTCGTAGAGCATTGAACCTTCAAAGACACAATTTACAAATCAGAAAACCATACTATTTCCTAATTCATTTCTTATTAAATAATTTTCCTTTTTGTTAATTAGAAAAATCCAAAGAATACCTTGACCTATTTTTTATCTTTTAGTTTTACTTTTTTTATTTTACTATTATTCTGAAAACTTGTATTACATTAACAATATCAAAATCAAGCCTTATATAATAATATATTGATCAAAGTAAGTTATATTCTTGTATCGAGAAAAAAATACTTAAACAAAATCTGCAGTGAAGTAAGAACCGGTAATTATTTGGTTAAAATTTAAAAGAATACAATATTATGAAAAACTTTCTTTACTTTAAACTACGGTGGTTTGGACATGTTGAACGAATGAACAAGGTAAGAATGACAAATGACAAAGCGGATATACTTGTCTGAAAGAAAAAATGTGAGGAACTACGGGCATCCGAGAACTACGTGGCTTGACCACGTGGACCAAATTCTCAAGGACGGCCGTGTGTTGAGGAAGAGGAATCAAAGTGCGTGCGTGAGAAATCGTATGGATGTGGAGGAAGCGAAGGAAGTGTGTAAAGATAAATCTATTTGGCGTTCCGTTCTCTCTGCCTACCTCACTTGAGACATGGCGTGAGGTATTCTTTGCTCAAAGCATTTTCAATCATACCATCAAGGTATTTCTCAAATATGAGATCTAAGCAAACATACATATTTAATACATATTTGAAACAAATTCAAATATTCTACAAATAAAGTACCTGATTACTCAATCAATTCAAAGTTTCCAATATAAAAAGTAAAACTTTTATTATCTCTACTGTATTGAAAATTATAGAGGGCACATAAGCAAAATAAAGTTCTACTTAATTTATAAAAAAACGTAATTTTTTCTGGAAAATTATTAAGAAAAGTTTACAAATTCATCTACCCACCTGACGCTTTTAAACTTAGAGTAACTTTATTTTTATTCGCCTTTTTTTCTATATTAATAATCATCGAACTTTTTCTGATCACTAAGATTAATTTTTTTTTTCATTTATAAATCATTATCACAAGCACTACTTAAAACTTTAGAAAGCTTTTTTTTAATTTTGTTCAGTTTTAACAGCTTTCTTATTGTAATTTTAAATTCATAAAATACGTCTTATTAATTATAAAACATTCTTAAAATATAAAAGTTTTTTTCTTACTTGAACAGAAGTTTAGAAAGTATTGGATCTAAAATTTCTAAAAACATAATTATTGTTGCGCAATGAAGACAAAAAGAAAAAAAAATATGAAAGTACCGTATCTGGTGCAATAAATATAAATTCAGATAATTACTGTATTCTATTACTGTTTATTTTCAAGAACTCCATAATTTAAATGTCCTTATATGTAAAATAAAAGTACATCATAAAACTCTACAATGCTTTTTGTTTTTTTTAGGTGCATGTTTTATCTATCAGAAAATTATGTTAGACAAACGGTTAGAGCAGAGGTTGAAGAAGCGTCATATATTAGAGTCTTCGGGTGACTAAAGGACTTTTTCAGAAATGGCAGACCTTTGAATTGAGAATCACTATTATTTTAATGTTAAAGATGTTTTAATTTTTATTGCTCAGTACCAAACCAACCCCACCAAACATCCTTTAATAATTATATAGATGTATGGATAATTGGTCCTTTTTTACTTTTTTTTTATCTCAGCCCTGTTGGTCTCAATTCATTACTAAAGTTCTAGGTGTGTTTATTCTTTACGTTGTATTCACTTATCTAAAAAATAACAGTGTTATTTTGTGATTTAAATTATTTGAAATTTTGTTTCACAGTGTAAGCACTGAAAAAATAAATTCAAATAAAATTTTATCAACGTCCTTTAGTTTTATTTTTCTTCAAATCTAAAATTGATATTGATATATTTCTTCTTTACGTGTTTTGACGGGTCCCCCCGACGTTGACGATCATCTGGAAGAAATCTTGTCTGTTGTAGGCAGCACAAAACAGCTCCTCTACATCTCTCATCCCGGACTACTCTCGAATGTTCTGAAGCCAGGAAAGCCGCTTTCTTCCAACCCCTCTGTGGTTTTTCACCTTTCCTTCTATGACAAGTTGAAAATGGCATATTTTTCTCTTCTCATTATGTGACCAAAATATGAAGTTTTACGGAGCTTGATTGTTGTGAACAATTCTCTCTGTGCATTTCGCACTATGCATGTAGATTGATATAACGTATCTTATATGGAGTTACTTTAAATGAAATGCAGGGACATTGATTGTATCGGTATCAATTTTGTAACACTTCATTTTAAAATAGTTAGTAAAATCAATTATAATTTTAATGATGCAGTTAATTTTTTTTGACAAACTATTTTTTTTTATACTTTACTATAAAAATAACGCTTCTTTTTATTAACTTGTTTAAAATATCGTGTATTGATTTAACTAGTTTTAAAATTATATTCTCTAGTCACAAAGTGTAATTTCAATGAAAAGAACATCAACAATTTAATCATAAAAACGTCAAAGAAAAAGAGATAAGAAAATAACCTTAGAAAGGAAGATTATACAAAAATTAGATTTAGTCATAATCACAAACAGAAAGTGTCTGGTCTTTGAGGTAAATAATTAACAACAACTAATCAATAATAATGATTAAAGGAAAATACATTAAATGTGAAATATTTGTCTTCAACAGGAATTTCACAACAATTAAATTATGAGAAAATATGAAAACAATTGTCAATTTATTTATTTCTGAAGCTCTTTATTAATTTACTATCCATAATTGGAAGGTACTTTATATAATTATTAATATTTCAAAGCTTCTTTGAATTATTTGTTCGTCAAAAGCTTTTTCAATGTCTATAAATTTATAGATTTAAATGCCAAACCTTTCATATTATTTATGTATTTATCCTAAATTCTCTCAAAATCTGAGATGTTGCTTTTCTTACTTCAGATGATTCCAAATATTGATTAATTTTTTTTCAATACATTTGGAACTCTGGACTTTTAGATTCAATGGTAAATTTGGCAGCCAGTTGACTGCATCGGATGTTACCAATTTGAAATGTATAGTGTTTTTTCATAATTATTCAAACTTAAAACTTAATATTATTTAATTGTTGAAGGGTGTTTGTGTTTACACTGTGAAAAATCATACTAAATAATTTATAAATAATAAAAAACACTGTTATATTTTCACTATATTTATTATAACTCTTAACGTTTTCGCCCACTTCAATAGGCATTCTCAAGAGTACTGCGCCTTGAGCCACCCTCTCTCTGTGACCATCCTCAATCACATATAGTGAAAATATAACAGTTTTTTAAAATTATTTATAAATTACTTAATGTTATTTATTTAAACAGGTTTTTTTGATAATTACACTAATAACATCTTAAATCTCTTCAATTTGTAAATTTTTATCTAAAAATCATTATGATGGATCTAAGCGAAAAGAATGGAAAACTTATATGTGGCTATATAAGTAATTTTGGTAAAAAGCTTTAGATCTAAAATTATCTATTCCACGAAGGTCACTGGCATTTGATAATACATATTTAATGATGTTTGTATACTTTTCATATTTACATTACACATCATTTGATATATCACTCTCACAGTACTATTTTTAAAGATATACTTATGATAACCATTAAGTATAATAACCATCTCCATATTCGCTTAAGATACTTCAACTTCAAGCTAAATGATTACAAAGATGACAGAAATTATCAAATAGTACTTACGAGTATATATCACTGCGTTTCATCAACATGTTTTTTTTATCTTAAAATGTCTTAATAATATTTTGATTAGTTGTGTGACTTAATTTAAATTTAAAAAATAGTCAACATAATTTACTAACATAATTCAATAATAATAAAATTATTACATTTTAAAAACGTTATAACACAAGTTTTTGTTAAATTTTTTAAAGTAAATATTTATAAACAAATTTTGTGAGACTTTAATAATAAGTAAGTCACATTAAAAAGTCGCTCAATGTCATTCATGATATCATAAAGACTATGGTCCAAACAAATCCTACATTATCAGAAAACGTTGCCTTGATGTAAACAAGCTGTAAATGAATGTTTTTTTTTTAAATTTTAAAATGATTTATATCCAAAATTTGACAATGTTATAAACAATCGTATTTTGTTATTATTTATGCCTTCTTAATTTTTCCCAAAAGTATAATAACCATTTAAATCAGTCCGTCATCCATATGTCCCACAAGAAACATAAATAAGCTTTTAAAACTCCATTAGTAAACATAAATAGGACAGAATTTTGCTATGCAAAGAACGAATATCTGTGAATTGTGCATACGAATACAAAATATTTCAATTTCTAGTTAATTTATTACCCGAGAAATCCATTAATCTCAGAGACAGTAAATATCTGATAACAACAATTCACATTATTCACAAGCATCAATTGTGAGGGTATTATATTAATGAACACATAAACGTATCTTAATTTAATAATACAGACTTTGCCACAGGCTAATCTTATAACTCTACCACTATGCTGTGAATTCATCTGATACAGTGGTTGCATGCAATCAGGCGCACCATATTCAAAATCATGTTAAGCGTATTGAATGCCTCAAGGCGCAATCAATGGATGAACTTTGAGAACTGATCAATTATTTCTACGTTATCGCTTTGATGGATTGTGTCAACTATATTCGAAGGCACATGTCAAATAACATATTATATTTACAAGCCGATCATTGGTTTGATACCAAATAGATGAAGTTTATTCATCATAGTATAAAGAAATGTTATTTGTTTTATGTTTAAGAATATTTGTCTCATAAATATTGTGTTTACAAATAAATTTTAATTAACGATGAGATTACATTTTTTTAAAATAAACTCAGCAGACATTTATATAAACAATTCAATAAATAAGTCGTGGAGCATCCGGCAAAGAGTTGGTCTCGTATTCTTTTCCGTAAGTATTTAAGTGTCATGTAAAAGTTAAGTGTTTAAAAAATAAATAGGTTTAACATTCTTAATTCAACGATGAGCTATAGCACCCATTCTGAATATTTTAATATCATCGTGTTGACATGTAGAGTAGAGCTTGCGTGTTTGCTGACTACCCCACTTGTGGGGTATGTTGTGATGGTTCATTCGTAATTAAATAAACAAAATTGAATAGAAACGTCAATAAACTGATTTTCAGAAAAAAAAATATACCCCACTTTTCAAGTATTTATTTTGCAATTACATATATGTGCCATGCACGCGTCATTTTTTTGGTTTTTTCAACTAAAACGCTCGGATATGCATCATATACTGCTCCACTTTGTATTGAATAACTCGATATCCAATTATATGTTCTTTGAACCTCTATTTTTCCCGCGTTCCTAAATCTGTTTTTTAACCTGAATTTTGAAATACATAAATTCAGATTCATGATAAATTCTGGTTGTATTTTTTTCTTTCACAACATTACTCTTATTTTTTTTTATAAAATCATCCTATTTATTCAACACATCAACAGATATTATTTTCAAATTTCATTTTTTTAGTCAGTTTCGCAGAAATATTTTATTAACAAAAGTTCATATGTTTCAATTAGGATTGATGTGTATGCTTATCTTTTATTTTAATTTGAATCCAGTGAAAATTATATGATCAACTCAATGACTTCAAAGTTACTCAATCCGTTAAAAAAAAATCAATCACTCTCCCCTTTGGAGAATTATTGTTTACAATTGAATAATTTACTTCAAATGTTTTTTTTTGTAATGTTACAAAATATATGGTAGTTTAATAAAATTCGCATATACACAACACAGAAAATTCTCTTCATAAAATATATATTTATAACTACAAATGAACGCTTTAAATGTTTTTATATCATCGTGATTTTAATTAGAGAAATGAATAATTTACAAATATTTATACTTGATTAATTTAATTTAATTAAATTTTATTTATTTTTTCATACCAAACATTTTTTTTTTATAATGTGTGTAATCGTTGATTATTCATCAGAAGATCCTGAATTCGGATTCGGCTGCTTACCTTTTTCATTTTAAAATTCTAGAATACAAAAATACAAACATAATAAATGGGGTATATTTAGATTAATTGAAATTTTTATTCATTTTCAGGAAAGCAGACTTCCAATGTCTGCAAAAATATTTATATGAGTATACTCTAAGAATTCAGGAGTTTTATAAGTTTCGTTACTGATATTCTCTGTCTTCCTTATATAAGCATATTGATTACTATTCATTTAGTTTATTCGTAATGGGTACCTATTTGGTAGATTTTATTATACATTACCCCCAATTACCCCCAATTACCCCCTACTCTATAATGATTCAAACTTAAAAAAGAACGTTCCAAAATTTTATAACCAAATTCACATGGACTGACGGAACTAATATTCGTATTCTATGTTATTCAAGTTGTATATTATTCTAATAAGGAACAATTTTAGAGTTTATAAAATGTACTCTTACTAAAATTGGAACGTTCCTATTATAATAAGTGCACTAAAAATTAAAAAGAATCGGGCGTTTTGTACGTTCAGTAAGCTAACTTTTTTTAAAAAGCATTCTATATTTTTCATTCATTCAAAAACACAGATGAGAACGAGTCTCCACTATTAAGAGTAAAGAGGACACCGTACAATTCATCAATTCTAGGATATTACATAACTAAAATTATCACCAAAAAGTGATTTTTCCATCTTACCACGATATATAATTGGCATTCTAACTTTGTTTTATCCAAAAAAATATTCTAAGGACTCAAGAACAATAAGCAATTACAGATAAAGAAAAAATATTTGGTAAGCGTAGTTTTATAAAGAAACATTACTTAATTATTAATCAAAGAATATTCATGAATAAAGAATTGAAGGACACAAAATAATAATATTATAATATGTATAAAAAAATAATGTAACAATGTATAAGAAGCAGTTGAACCATGAAATTCAATGTCAAAGGAAATAAGTAATAACTGCGATACGATGACTTGACAAGCAAGGTCAAGGATTACTGTGTAACCTGTAAAAAATATATTATATTTACGTGAGATAAAACTGTCTTCCAGATCATAAATTCTTGACGTTTTATTGTACTCTCTTGATAGCGCGAACAAAGATATTTCGTGTCGTTTATTTTTCAACAACTACACGTTTGAAGTGATTTTCGGTACACTTTTCATTTGACTTTGTTGGCAGAATAGATTTAGTAAAACGTTTAATAACCCGTAATAAATAAATTAAAATAAATTTAATATGTAAAAATTTCTTTGATACCAAGCATGCATCTCGTGTTTTGTGAAAAACAGGTGTTTGAAAAATAAAGATATTTAAAAAACACAGTGTTTGAATTTATTTCACTATAAATTTTTATTGCGTCGAACGTTTTCGTCTTCACTGATAGACATTTTCAAGGTGAACAGTGTTTTTTGTAATGAATTAATTATTTTATTATTGACATTTTAATCTGTTATAGACTAATTCTTACGACATTTCAACTATTGACTACATTTCTTATGACATTTAAAATATTTGTACCATTTTCATAGATTTTTTTTTTTTCTTTCTTCTATCTACTTGACATCTCCAAACTTAATTTTAATTTTAATTCTTGACATATTGCTAAACATTTCATTGACATTCTATACTATTTTATGATTTGACTAAAATTATTGATATTTTTTTTGTATTGATACCCATCTGTGTTTTTGTTTTTCGACAGTTTTTTGTTCTTATCTTGCTCCAGCAGTGTTTGTTGATGAGAAATTTGATATGTATGTTTTTTTGTATATTTTTAAACATGTAAAAGGCTCACGCCGTGGATTTGTAAATAAATAAATAAATAAATAAATAAATAAATAAATAAAAATTATAATGAATTTTCTCAGTGTCTACACCAATACATTACAATTGTTAGATATTTTATGTCTGAAATTCAATAATGAGGTTTGTCATCCATCCTAAATATCTTAAATTTTTGTTGGCATGAAGAGGATAGCTTGCATGTTTATTACATGAAGCTGATTTGCTGCCTGCTCCACTTGTGGGATATGCCGTGATGATTAAGGGGCCCCTTTAGCAAAAACGATAAAATATTCAATTTTCAACAAGTTTGGTACACAAACTCTCAAAACTTGTTGACCCTACGAACATTTTGATTTGATAAAATATGAAAACAAATATTTATTACCAATATCAAACTTTAACTTTTAAAAAACTTGATTTAAGCTTCTTAGTATTCGTTTATAAAAAAGCATATTTCTAAAAATCAAATTCGGGGGTGTTTGGTACATAAATGCACGAGAATCCTAAAAAATTTCATATATTTTTTTAATAGTACGAATACTTAGATAGTCATTACAATTATAGAATAAATAGATTATATTTTTTTTTGTTTTTTTCATGGATATTGACCGATTTAAAAAAATATTTTTTTTGTTAAATATTCTCATATTTTGGAACCAAAAATCACCACATCAACTCGATTTTTTGTACACTAAGAAAAGTTTGCTATAATCTATAGTATTTATATGCTTGATAGGATGAATAAAAAATATATTTATTTTACAAATAATTTGTATTTTGATATAACAAAGAGTACCTAAATGTATCTCGTCAGTCTGCGATTTATTTATTTTTTAGTAAAAAACTAATATTGGTAATAAATATTTGTTTTTTTTTATTTTATCAAATCAATATGTTCGCAAGGGTCAACAAGTTTTGGCAGTTTTTCTATCAAATTTGTTGAAAATTGAATATTTTACCGTTTTTGCTAAACGAGGCCCTTTATGGATCTGGCGAAGAGACCCAGCGACGAAGTGTTGCACCCATTCCCAACATTTTATTTTACGACGCAAATTAGACTATGATACATCTTATAGTTTTAATTATATGAAGAGAAACTAAATTTCAAACATTGACGTAAATTTACTTAATGGGCTCCCGTTTAAAATCACGTTCCCGTACTTAATTTAATTTTATCGCCAGTTTTTATTGCTTGTTTTCAATAAAATATTTAAATCATTCAATTAAGTATGCAAATATTAATGACGTGCTCGGTATTGAGAATGTTAAATAGGTACTGTTAATTTTATAGTTTTTATTTATAAGGTTTTCTCTTCAAATGCTTCTGTAGGCAAATTTGTTATTTTAGGTTTAAAGGTTGCTTTTTACAAATTTGACCTTTATCTATTTGACTTAATTTGTTTAAATATTCGTTCATTTCACAGAATTGAAGCAAATTTATAAAAGCAGGGCTAATTATTTATTTAGCGATGAGGTTTTCCATCCAACCTAAATATCTTATTTTTTTATTGGCACGGACAAGACAGATTGCAAGTTAATAATATGTTGCTGATCTGCTGGTTACCCAAATTATATGTAAAGTTATCATCATCATCATCTCGCCCTCAACGCTCCTCTCGGGAGCACAGGGCAGAAACCAGCCTCCTCCATTCAGAGCGTCTCTGCGCCAATTGCGTCACCTCTTTCCACGACATTCCCTGCGCTCTGATATCGTTGTCATTGGAAAGGTGTATTGTGAAAGAGGGACGCCCGGGCCAACGGAACTCTTGCGGACGTAAGAACAGTGCTCTTTTTGGCCAACTATCATTGGGCATTCTCAAAACATGTCCCAGCCAGGACCATCGTCTCTCCTGTATTACGGAGATTACAAGTCTCTGCTGGGTGCGCCGGCGCACAACATCATTTGTAACATGTTCACACCATTTGACATCCAAAATTCTTCTAACACACTTGTTTTCAAAGTTGAGTATCTTCCGCTCTTGAGCCTTGATTAGGTACCAAGACTCACAGCTATATAGAAGGATTGGGATGATGCACGCATTGAACAAGCGACATGTAAAGTAATAGTGGTAGTAAATTATATTTTGGATATTCAAATAATAAATTATCGATTTCCTAATTGTCAAAACCACTAACTTTCGCTTAGTAGAATTTATTGATTGCATCTCTGTGGTGGATATTTTGATATTTTATTTTGTATTTAAATACGATGAGCAGTCCTGCCCATCCTCTTTTCCTCTATCCCGTCCCTCCCTACTCAATATGTTTTGTGTCGTGTCGCGTATCGATACTGATATATATATTTTTTTTAAAAAGATATATCTGGGTTTTGTTATAAACCCAAATACAACCTTATTTTTGCTGTTTGTGTATCAAGATATTTTACTTTATGCATATATTTTTTTACTGTAATACGTCAGAGACGTATTTTAAGCTTTTTCGAAGATATTATAAAACGAGAGCCAGGCAATCTGGAAAAATAGTTTTGTCTCGTGGAGTCGAAGTAAGAAGAAGCAGGGACCGAATACCAACAAGATAGTCGGATCATGCGAGAGATGCTGCAGGGGGTACAGTGTATAAGGCTTTAAGGCAGGTGGAGGACAGGACGCAGTGAAAGAGCTTGTCGTTTGGTTGGGGTAGGTGGTCACGATCCTCAGCATTGAGGGACCGACTTGGAAGAGAAGAAAGATATATTTTTTTATTTTATTCTATATGTTAGTTTGTATCTTATATGATTTTACTTAACTTGATTTATAATTATTTTTTTGTTTTTACTTGATGGATTGGTTGGAAGATACCGCACTTCTGCGATAAACTGCACAATTCCATTGCACAAAATTATCTGTTCAAACATTGTGTTTTCTAATATTTCACTTAACTGGTTTTTAGCAATAAGATTTATTTTTATTTTAGCTAGGTATGTTCAATCCGAGATTCTTATGAATTACATTTTTTGACTTAGACTTCGAATTTTAAATACATAAAATATAATTAATACATGAGTTCGAAATAAATCCAAAAACATTACCAATACCAATTAACAATACAAAGTATGCAATATGATTGTGTCTTAACGACAAAGTATGATGGTGAAAGGTAAAATCAAACCACATATCTCTCATCATCTCACCTCACAACAATCCAGAAATTCGTTATGACAACCGTGTAGATATTAAACATTAAGGTTTTCCCATCACCAATTATCCGGGATGTTTCATAACCGAGCTCCTATTTGATCCAGACTCAACGAAACAATTTTTTGTTAATATAAGGAATCAGGGTTAGCCTGAAATTCTACCCCGACTAAAACCTCCCATAAATTCCAACCCTTCTGTCACTTGGAGGAAATATTTACTACAAAACACCACTCACTACTACAATATTCTTACAATCTATGTTCTTACAGTTACGTATTGCTACGTACTAAAATTCTTAAACACAAAAGACGACACTTTGTGGCAATGAAATGTACATATTATGAAATAGGGTAATCTAGTCCAGAGATCCTTAACCTTTTTATTGCAACAATACAGATAATTGACACGTTTTCAATGAAAAAATGAAAATGAAAACCTTTTCTTGTTTTCAGATTCTTGAAGATTTTGCTTACTCTCTAAATACATATATTCCACCTTCCTTTTCACCAGATTTTCAAAAAAGTTTAGATTTTTGACATAGATTTTGATCTCTACGGTTTTATTGTTATGGAATATTTCACAAGATTCTTTTGATTTTTCTTAAATATCAAAATGGAAAACACAACAAGAAAGGACTGTCCTCCGTGTATTGATGGTTGAGGTCCACTGATCTAGTGCATCGATTGCCTAAAGACGAATAAATACTGCTTTATTGGCCAACGTTTATTAGATATTCTCTGTTTGAAAACTATGGTTCTGTTTTAAAGCTATTTTTATAGTAAAACATAGTTTTCAAACATTGTAGTAGGTTTACTGGAAGACATTGCCTCAAGGCAATATGTACGCCTAATGTGTTTATTATTATTATTTCATATCTCATTTATTTTACAAAACAATATTAGATTCTACATTTCGAACACAATATAAGATTAACAATAAAATTTAAATATAACATTAAATAACAAAAACCATAAAATATTAAAATATTATTATTATTATTATTCTCAAAACATGGCCCAGCAAATGCCATAGAAGAATGAAGATATACCTTAAACACATATTGTGTATTTATTGATTTTCGAACTCAATATTATGCTCGTGGGGGATTCTTTACACAAATCTTATGATAATTATTATTAGAAGAGTTGTATAACTTTCTATGAATTTGAAGATTCTTGATACGAATATTATAATTAAACCCTCACATATAATCAATATTGAGGGAGGAAACCTCAAAACCGTTATAAATACTCACTAATAATCACCTAATATATACGTATACAAAAGCGTAACTCTGACATTGTTAATTTTTTATAAATTTATTTTTATTTATTATTGTATTATCTTTTTCTTCATAGTAATCGGTTATCTAATATATAAAATTCTCGTGCTACGAAACAGCTAAACCGATTTTGATGAAATTTTGTGTGCTAATCGGGTAGATCTGAGAATCGGCCAATATATTTTTTTCATACCCCTAATAGTTAAGGTTGGTCCACCCTGATTTTTTTTATTTTATTTTTTGGGCATTTTTTTTTTATTTTTTAAGGAGAGACATTGAAAAATACATACAGCTCTAAATATTCACCTTTCTACTATCAACCCCTATTTTTTAATAGCGTTATTAGTATATGGCAAATTTATATAGTATAATTAATATGGAAAAACAACGGTTGCTGGGTCAGCTAATAATATAAATAAATCAATACAAAGTATTATAATCAATCAATAATCAGTTATACAATTAAATGTACAGAGGGGTAGAATATCGTTGGAATGCGATTTCTTCCAATTTATTTTTAAGATCTTCTTCTCTCTTATGTAAGTTTTCGAATGTCTTGAAATGTTGGAAAATATTCGATAAGCTTTAACTTTAAGACAATCATCATTTACAATTCAGCGATGAAATATGACACCCGCTCTGAATATCTACTCTTTATTTTCATTTATGGCATAGCATCTTACAAGGATGATTTGTGCCCAAACAGTATTAAAATGTTGTTAAATTGTCAGAGAGAAGATAGTTCGAAGACAGTTCAAAAAATGTATAGATAATAATAAATTTAGCTTCCATTGATTTGAGAAGGGACCATCTACTCTTTTATTGACACAAAAAGTACGATTTCCGTGTTTATTATACATACGTATATTATCCGTTGGCTTGATTGAATGAGTGTAAGGTATAAATTTATGAAAAAATGAACAAAGTAAAGCATTTTTTTCTATATTGCAAAAATTAACCTAAAGTTTTTTCGTTTCACTCGGAAAAAAGCATCGACGTAAATGTTTAGGACCTTTTTTTTATCATCGTTTTAATTTTACTTATTAAAGAATACTTTCTATATAATAGTATTCATTTTTACTTTTATTATTTAAAATTCAAATTATGATTACGCCCTTTACGTTGTATTTCAGAGCTTTTGAGGTCGTTATACGAAATAAGCTTAGTATTATATTAATAATATACGAAGCCTGCTCATCATTGATTAGATTTTAATAAGGATTATATCCTAAGGTATAATATATTTTGCAATATAAATACATATAAATACCTATATTCTGAGAGCCGTATTCAAAGCACCATGCATAATTTGTTTTCCATTAAAAAAAACTTTGCTGGAATAATTCTGATATTTATAAAAACTACTATACCATCATAGAAAAAGTCACAAGTGGAGAAGCCAGCATATCAGCTGAAATATTTTTTTTATTTACATGCAGGTTGTTCTCTCCGTACCAATAAAAGAGTGAGTCGTTCAAGATGGGTGGCATGCCTCGTCACTAAATACGTTTATGTCTTATACGAGAGATTTCACGAATATTTGCATTTACAGAAACCTATAACTTATCAGGGAATTCACGGGCTTCATTTGTAGATTATTATTTAAAAATACTACTTTATCATCACAGCATATCCCAAAACTGGGTTAGCCAGCGGACCACAAACCAGCAACCGTCCTCTTTGTAACATGAACTTGAGATATTAATACACCCCACATTCAGACCTGGAGTAAAGATTCAAATATAATAAAAATATATTTTGGTCAATAAATTAGAGCGAAACTAAAGATGGATGCTTCTTAATATTCATTCTTCTTACTAAACTACAGCAGATGACGTTTTCGTAATGTGAAAAAACAGGAAATGTATGAAGAACGTATACTTTTACCTGTTTATGTTATGAGCACTCTTAATTATGTAATTTGAAACAAGTGTGTCTTTCTACAATAGATTATTGATTACGAGAGAGACGTCTTTCGACTTATCAGGTCATTATCAATCTGATAAGTCGAAAGACATCTCTCTTATGGAATTATACTACGTGTGCACCGACACAATTAATAGTACCTAGTCAATGTCACCTTAATCTTACCTAGTCAAAACCTACTCAAGTACTCGAGTTGAATGAATAAGATTGATTAATCTAGAATGGTTCAAAATATGATTCACATCTACACTTCTTATTAAGACATTTTCGACATCCATTTGTGTCAAAAAAAAAATTGTACATAACACGAGTTTCCATGTATATAGGTTACTGTAGTGTATGGACTTTGTACACTTTACATGATAAGCAAGTTTTATTGATTGAGTAGCAATACTTTATTTTGCTATATAGGTTAGCTTCCTACGGATCTCATTATAGATACGACCTTGGGTTGCACTGGTACGCTGCGTTTGACTAGTTGTGTTCGACAAATTGTAAATAGGATTATTATTGAATATATTTGTGTAAATTATAATATCAGTGTTCATAATTTAAAAGAACCTACAATATTGTAAACTTGCACAGTATACAATAGTTACTTGATGTATTTACACTTATTTTCAAAATGAAATTTTAAAGCTGTTTGTTTCTGAATACGGATTTTAGTGTTGCGTTTAGCGCGCCTATATTTTTTTTTTCATAATACATACCTACTCACTTTTTTTATTATAAGTAGTATCGATTCAGAGATACTACATGTTATACATATTTACCTATAATGCGCCGTATTATAGAAAACTACTTAGAATCTGAACTCGATTAAGGCTAAGGGTGGCATATATTGCTTTGTTATTGAAGGATGATTTTATTATTTTTTGTGTTATTGTAAGATAGTATTGGGAAATTGAAATCCTATGTTTATTTTGTTTTTTTTTTCTTATGTACGAATTTCTGCTATCTTAAAATTGTGGTGAATAATAAAATTATGATCCCTTAAAAAATTTGCTTTTCTCAGTTGCAAACGACCGATTTTAATATTATTTTATGATTAGCAAAAATATGTATCGAAATTTTTGTCATATTATCTGATTATGTGTGTGTTCATGTTTCAATAAAATTATAAGATTTTTTGTGACCTAATAAGAAACTCGTATTCTTTGTGGTTAAGACATACGATAGATATCAATTTTAACACAAAACTAACATAATTTATTCCTAATTTATTGTTACGTTAATTATTTTTATATTCCCAGAATTAAATTATTTGATGTATTCATGTGTATTTGTGTGTCTGTGTGTGTAGGTATGTATTTATATATTTTTATTTTGATTTTGTTGTCTCACACTGACTGTACCACATAAAACTTGGTTCTCTGTTTGCTGTTTGGTCATTTGGTTTTCTTATATTTAATGACATAATATAATTTTGTTAGAATTGTCACTGTTGTATTTGTAAACGTTATGTGTAATGTATTTTGTCATGTTATAGGCTTATGCCGTGAATTTATGTAAATAAATAAATGATTTGTTATGTTATGTTATGTTATTTGTTTCTATTAATGTCCAGTAAATACAAACTTGCGTAAAATGTCTTGATTTTAATATACAGATATGAAGAACCTTCTACAATCCATGTTTATTTGTTTTTATTAATCTCCAGTTAATACATACTTGTGTAAAATGTCTTGATTTTAATATACAGACACGTTGGACTTTCTACAATCCATGTTTATAGGTATTATATTTCGATGTTAGTTCAGAAAAAAATCATTTAGTGATTGAAAAAGTAATACCTGGAAAAGATCTAACAAGGTGAATTTCAAGGATTCAAAACAGCAGCATTAATTGAATTGTTTTTCTTTTCTTTGTTTATATTTGTTTAAGTGAGATAGGCCCCCAAGTGTCTTCTTTAAGAACAATGATAAAATATACTTTAGAATTACAAAACAAACAAGAGATAAAAGATTTTCTCCCTTTTATTTGTGTAAGTACCGTTATATCTTAATTACGGATCATCACAAACAGAAACACAGGTAGACATAAATAAAGGTCAAGAAATTTCAGATTCAATCCTCTGGTTGTCTGTGTGTCCGCACGGACACAAAGAAAATTTCATTTTAAAATTCATCTGGTAAGAATATAAAAGGTATATGGTTTTTGCTGAAATTATGTATTAACAAAGGTTGACTTTATTAAAAAAATAGTTATCTTTTGGAATAACTTATTTGTGTGTTATCTATACTAATATTATAAAGAGGAAAGATTTGTTTGTTTGCATTGAATATGCTCCGAAACTACTGACCCGATTTGAAAAATTCTTTCACTATTGAGAAGCTACACTATCCCCGTGTGACATAGGCTATACCGCTATATTATATTTTCAAAAAAGTTCCGCTTGTTATTTATAAAAATTTTAGATTTTATTTTTTAACCAAAATCTCCTTGTGTACAACTTTTGATTAAAAATTGAAATTACTTGGTTTTATGCATCCATAATTTCTGTACTTGTTAATTATTTTTATAATATTGGTGAATAATAAAATATTTATAACTGCTTTACAAACTTTTAACATGTCCTTAAATTATCGATATCTTTGTACAAACACATGAAACTCCGTTCAAAAATGAAAATGGAAAGAGGTCTTTAAAAAAATCACCGAGCAATTTAAAAAATTTAATTCAATAATTCAAATTCAACATTTCGAACAAAATACAAATAAATCGAAGAAAACAGCACTAAGGCGCATTAATTATCAAGGGTAATTTTTGAAATAGAATTTTATTAATTAATTATAAAAATAATATTATACACTCTAAATACATACATATAGGTAGGGCGAGATTGGCAGAGAGGTTTGTGGTACCAACGGTAAAAACTTCCTTTGCCCAGAGACACTTTGCATATATTGCCCCTAGAATTCTTAACAAGATTTATGACACAGTTATCCGGGCTTCGGCTTCTTCTGGTATTGGGGGAGGGATCACGGCATGGCTTCAGCAGTTGGGCCGCAGAAACACTGAGACCCTGATCACATATCTGCCTGTGTGACTGAGTGTGTATGTATGCGCATGAATATATGTGGCGTTATCTGTACATGTGTGTGTGTATATATATATATATGTATGTATGGGTGTGTATGTATGTATGCATGTATGTGGGTGTGGGTGTATGTGGATGAGTGTGTTTGTGTGTGTGGATGTATGTGTGCGTGCGTGAGCGTGTGTTATGTTATGATTAAATAAAGTAGGGAAAATAACCTTAGTAACTGAAGTAAAGAAAATTGAGCGCTGAGACAATGTAAGGTGAAAACTGGCTCAGTCTACCT
Organism: Athripsodes cinereus; assembly: GCA_947579605.1. Taxonomy (NCBI): domain Eukaryota; kingdom Metazoa; phylum Arthropoda; class Insecta; order Trichoptera; family Leptoceridae; genus Athripsodes; species Athripsodes cinereus. The sequence continues at coordinate 2,774,848 of OX388309.1, read as the reverse complement.
TGGTACGGGCTCATGCCCAGTTAGGTAGACATTAGTGACTTATCTTTTAAAAACTGTTTTGTAAATAAAATAAATAAAATAAAAAAAATAAAATATAGGTATTAAATACATGTCTCCTGGTAGATAAATTAGACAAAGCACATTAAATACATTACACAATATTTTATCATTAGAAGCTATGAAGAAAAATACCAGGGTTCTCCATAGTAATTACATAGTGAGAGAGTAAATTGAATTTCAGTTGCTTAACCATGAAATAATTAGATTCATTTCAGAAACTTGTTTATCTCAGATGTTTTGCGTGTTTATTTTCATCTTACAAAATCTTCGACCGACGTGACATTACGGCTTGGACCACTCTCAATCTTAATTCACCATTCAGACAACGTAATATAAATACTAATATACTCTATGATTATAATGTATCGAATCAGCACATTGTACCAACTTAAATCTAGGTAACTTAATTAACCCAAACTCACCCAGATTGAAAGAGGCTTGTTTTCACTCTATGGAAAAAAATATTCTTATGACTGTACAGACCTTTTAACAAACATTAATATTCGAACGAGACACACCTCGACTTTCTTTTTATATAAAAAAAAATACTTACGCTGCTCAGAATATGCCATTACACCGATGCCTTACTACATACAACCATTTGGAGAAAGTCAGGTCCGTGGACATATTCTGTATGTCGAGGAGCCTTTTCAGGAGCCACATTAGACAGTTTTTTTTTTTTTTTCTTTCTGTGTTTTGTACTGCACCTACTGGCAGTTTAAAAGGACCATGAAATCAAAGACCAAAAAAATCAAAAGATTAAATCAAAAATGCCTATCCACACCTGCTATGTCCTGAATAATATCCTCATATTTCCTCCTTGAAAGTTCTTCTTAAGAACATGAAATCCTATTTGTACTTATAGATATTATGGTTGATATTCATAGAACAATAAAAAGATTGATAGATTAATATGTGAAATAAATGTTGTAAATGAATGTTTGGAGCAAGTGGACGAGTATGTATAGTTTGTTTGCGAGGTATGAAAGATGGCCGGTGCTAGGATTAACGGTGCACTTCGACCCATTATCAGCAATGAATTTGTGTCGAACATGGTAAAATTACTAGTGGACAATACCATCCTGCCTACCACCTGCAATGTCCTGAATTATATATTTTTCATATTTTCTCCTTAAAAATTCTTCTCAGAAACATAGAATGGTATTTATACTTTTAGATATGGATATTAAAATTTGTGTTAAGCACTGAATTTAAAAAAAAAAAACATTTTCTAACACAAATCACGATGTTATAATTCTTCTGAAAATTCTGAAACACACTACATAATACATACTTTATAATGTTCATCGTCTTCTTGTTGGATAGCAAAAGTTTTGTAATAAAACAAAAGACAAATTATGGCCGCTCTAAACTCGATATAGTTAACACGATTTTTACGATTGAAAAGGTCACGTTTTACAAAACTTGTTTAACACTCAATGACGCGCAATGACAAAGATTTTTTCTCCAAGTTGTTTTTATTTCCAACCATAATTTTAAAACTTTGGAATAGTGACAGAAATTTTCAGAGCTCAGTTGTCTATTTTAATGCGGGACTCAATTTATAAGGTATGTTTTTTTATATTGACATGGAATGACAAAATAATATATTTCTACCACCAAGAAATTCTCGAGAGAAACTAAGTGTACCTCATTAAAAATTAATACCTATTTCAATCTTTATACTAAAATTGCTTTATAAAATCCTTAATAAAAACAATGAAACTCTATTAATAGTGTTGGGAAAAGAGTTGAATAATCCTTTCTTTTCTTCTTCCATCCAAAGACCTTGCCCATCTCGACTTCTTGGTGAAGTCCATTGTGGGATTGAGGAGAACTCTTTATAAAACAAGTGTTTTGTTGTTTTTCGACTTCTTAGTTCACTACCAAAGATTGATTCAGAACCTTTGATATGATTGATAACGACTTGCAAAGTCGAGAGATGTTTAATCTATGGTAGAACGAAATGCTAGTTTTTATTTAAAGTAAGTAATCTTTTTGAGCACAAAATCATGCCGAGTTATTTATAATAACCTTTTCCATTCGATATTGCACATAGCTTCTGAGTATTATATTAATATAGTAAAAAAATATGATTAGTTTCTATTGAGTGAGTGTTTTGTGGTTACATGGTACAATGGAAAAAAACAAGTGAGTGTCACGTAGTTTTAAGTTAGTTTTTTTTTTTTAAAAGTAAATTACATTCACTGCCAAAAACTTTGTCTTTTCACTCTTCTTCCGTTCGCTTGACTGAACCACAATAAAAAAATTATGTATATATATTGGAAATGGGTATTCAAGCGCAAGACCTAACATCCTTAAAATAAATAATGCTTAAAAGTCTGATCAACCTTAAAGCTGCTTCGAATTATTATTATTATTACTACAAATACTGTGAAAGTTTTACACTACTGCGCAATTTGTTTTGAAAATAATTTATTTAAAACGTCAACCAACACTTTTAAACTTTCAAAAGTTAAAGTATAAACCCGTAACTATTTATCTACATTTTATATCGCAGAAAATTTCAAATGTATGGTAGCCAGTAAAATAACTTTGTTATCCTCTTGGTGAGAATATGACTTTTAGGATATTTGGCAGACTTTGTCGCTGATTTGAAGATGAAAAAAATCAGAAGAAATATTAATACGTCGAGGTAATCTATATCCCTTAAGCATCATAAACTTTAGAAAAAAATAAATCTAGACATGTAATGAACTCAAATACATGACAAACGCTCACACAGTAATTAAGAATATAATTTAAAAGATATTTAATATTCAGAATCACCAGATTGTGCCAACTCCCTCTAACTGGAAACAAAAAAGGTGTTCCTATGCTTACGAATTGTATTGGGCTGGTTTTAATGCACTTTATCCATCTTTATTTGCCAACCCCACCAATTCCTGTTTCAAACCATTATATTTCAGCCTAAGCCGATTCGTAAGCACAGGAACACCTTTCCTTTTTCCTACTAGAGGAAGTTGACACAATCCATTGTTTGTACAGATGAGGTATTTGTTGAGGAATATTCTTAATATCTTCACTCTCGTAGGTGTGCAAAATCCAGTAAAATGTAAAAAGATCGTGTAACACTCTCACAGCAGATAATATTTTGTGCTGTGTAGGTGGTATATTTATATCGACGGTGGGATGATTCATATCCATAATCTTTCCATTGAAAGGTTGAGATTTTACCATTGAGCTTTTGATTTTGAATTTAATTTCGGTGATCGTTTTTGGGGTATTTATATCTGTAATGGAATATTTATACCCCCATAATAGCTTAAGGGTCTGGGTTAAGTCATCTTGGTTCTTTTGAAGATCAACCTTATTATGTACGATTGAATCATCATTTTATATTGTACTCTGTAAAAAGTTCTTCTTGTTTGTGTAAACGAATCTTTTTATTTAAAAAAGGCACCTAACTGAGAACTTTTGAGACTTTTTCTTCTTTTATGAGTGCCGTTTCAGGTACCCCTGACGTTGGCAATTATCTTGAAGAAGGCCTCTTTTTCCTGCGCAATCCGGAACAACTTATAAGATTTATTTCTTATCAGACAGAGAAATAGATTTTGGTATAAAAGATATTTTAGAAGCTCTTTCACTGACAAACGAGGTTTTTCGAAAAAACTTTTTTTTTTTAATAAATGAAACCCGTGTGTTACGCATTTATTGAGACACATGAATCCAGCATACTTATATGCGCTAGATTTAGAAAACGATTTTCCAATATCCCTATTTTTAAATGATGTCAATGGTAATCTTAACACGGATGAATAAAGCTGTCATTCATTCATTCATTAAAATTTTGTTGTTTCCTGTTTTGAGATTAAAAAAGCTTTTAAGCTAGAAAAGAAAGATAGAAAGCTTTAACAAATATCTTACTATTATCAAAATGACAACTTCATTTTTTTAAATATTAATGTCGTTGGTCGAACTTCAACATTTCTTTACAAGCACTTAGTCAAGATTGCTTAGTGACATTTTGATAAAAGTTTGGAAATTCCGATATTTCACTCAAAGCGCTGAAAACAAAATAAGTATTCCATAAACTTGTCCGTGACTATTAGCCTCTGTGGACCAATAAGCATGATGAAATAATTACTTTATTACATTACGGTAATGGCTGTTACAAGTTACCCCATTTTTACATAAATAAAGCTACAAATTATTCAAAGCATTTTATATAAAAATTAAAACAGGTTTGAATGTTCCAGCAAAACGTGATTGAAAAATGGATCTATATCTTCACAGTATCTCATTTTAATAAGATAGCAAGAAGACCAGCTGAATGTTGAAAGCATATAGTTAGTTCTTGAAGATCGTACATATACGTACATACATATCTACAGTAATATTATAAATATTATAGATCGTACATACATATCTACAGTAATATTATAAATATAAAAAAAAAAATTTGTTGTGTGTGTTTTTGTTTTGTGTCAATTTACCAATAGTTCATTAGTCCAATATTTAATAGTAAAAACTGGCTGTTTGTTGATTTCTCCTCATACCAGCAAATGCTGTCTGGAGAAAAAAAAGTACTAAAAATGAAAGTGTTTTTTTTTTTTAGATAAAGAATAGAAATAGAAAGACAAATAGAGTAATGGAAAACTATCGATATGGATATAAATCTACAATTTTTAGTTTCATTTTAATGAATAGTGACACATTTTGAATTGAGGACATTGGAATATATTATGTGTAACTCGAAAAATAAAGATAATTATACAGGTTGCTAAAATCAAATAGAAATTTTCAATTATTTTTATGTTCAAGTTTTGTCTTAATCTATTCACAAGACCAAGAGATTTCATATGGATCAAGTAAAGAAGGATATGAACAGTGACACGTACGTAGAATTAAAGAGACAAACAGAAAAAATGGAGGAATAGAGAAGAAAATACAAAACTATCCAGCATCTACCACAAATGTGGAATTCAATGTATCTACTGCGTTTAATATCCAAACAGATTGTACTGTTAGTGACCAAATAATAATTATAATAAAAATCTTATTGCACAAAACAATAAACAGTAGAAAAAACATGTCAACGTTATTACTAAACAAATAAATTTGTGCAATGGGCGAGTTTATCGCAGAAGCGCGATATCTTCCAACAAACCCATCACAATCAGGGTGGCTGGTTCGTCTTGCCTTATCGCTAAATAAAATATGTTGTGTCTTGTGTGTAATATTTTATTCTTGATATTTTAAGAGATACGGGCAACACCGGGTTATAAAATTTATAGAAAATAACACTCTTTTGTTTTCTATCTAATTGTTGTATGAACCTTTGTTAAGCTAATTACATTTCTTTCATTAATAATTTTACATTAAGTTTGTTTGGTTCTAATATTTGTATTAGAATGTGAAATTGGCTTTTGTTACTGTTAGTTTTTTTTTACGACTTACGAGGCTAAGCTCTGAATTATTCAATACCTGATTACTTGATTAGTTTGAAAGCTTATATTTTTTGTGGTAATTACTATTTGTACAGAGGTTTATAGCAATCATACAAATATCAATAAATAATGGGATAATTACGGCCACTGTGTGTTTTGATAATTTATTCTAAAAGATTATTCTAATGATAAGGGCCATGCCAATCATTCCCATCATATAATAACATTAGGATATACTGGATGATATCAATGCAGCTAACAAGTCCTGCTACTATGACAGGATTTTTGCTGTCGCAGGACCCGTCATCTAGAATCGACTTCCCGAGGACCATTCTAAAAACCAACAATTAACTTTGAAGGAGATCCTCCGAGATAGCGCAGAAATGTAAGGGATTTCATTTATCCGAAAAAACCAATCAGGAACAACGTTGCCTATTACAGAATACTCGAAAAATTACATAAATGCGTGGAAGACCCATTTTTTATTGAATACTCCACAAAGAAAAAAATAAGGACATTCTTAAATTATAAAATACATGTTTCAACAACTACATGTTAATTTCAGCGATGAGGTTTGACACCCATCCTGAAAGTCTTATGTTTGTGTTAGCTCGGAGAGTTAATTACATAGAGATGGTCTGCTGGCTACCCCATATGTAGGATATGCCGTAATGGTATAGTACTAGGAGTGGTAATTTTCATTAATTACATAATATAAAATGTATATAAAATTCACACTGATCGAGTTGATCGCAAACTAAGATACAAATCTTGTATTATGGAAAAAAAACTTCCAATAGTTTTTATCAATGAATTACAATTACTTTCTTATCAACACGGGCTTCTCCCAACATTCTTTTGTTCAAATTCTATAAATACTGCTCGTCTCTGTATCTTACATATTTCACTTTTTACTAATCGCCTGATGATGGAGTCGAGAGTCTCCGTTTACTAGTTCGCGAATTTAATAAAAGTCACTTGGAAGTTAACTACATACTGTGTTTTTTTCTCAATTTATCTTTTATTATGGGTTCTAACACACGAAACACATACATCACAAAACACATATACATGTAGCACCCAGACCCAGGATAATTTCGCAAAAAGGCCAATCTTCCTTTTACCTTGGCTGGGATACTTTTTCATAAATCATTACTCAACAAAGACTCTCAAGACAAAACAAAACAGGTAAGTATCTACGGATACATAAATTAGTACCTTACAAAGCTCACGTCTGAAAACCAATTAGATAGGTTGGTACTTAATTATGTTTTTTTAAAACTGAATTATTTAATTTTTCTTATTACCTTGAATAATTAAATAATGTTAAAGGTAAAGAAGCTAAAAACCTAATTAATTAACAATAGCCTTACTGTAAATAAATTAAAAAGGCTGTTGAAGTAATTGATACAAATATTTTAATTCGTTCGTATGTTTATATGTAGATACTTTTAAAACGCCGTTATTAGCCAAGACAGAGGTTAACTAATGCGTTCTCTACGAGGTCTCACTTATTGAGCAGGTTTAAGGCTAAAAATATGAAAAATCTATCCATCCATCCATATCATCACGACATCTCTGAAAAATAGGGTAGCCGGACTTGTTACAAGCATGTAACAAGTTGTCTTCTCCGTATGGATCAAAGTTAAATCATTCAGGATAAGCGGCATACTTAATCGCTGAATTAAAATGTAAAATTTTGTTGTTGAAAAATATTTTTTGTTTCAGTTCTATGAAACGTCTGATATATTGCAATAAATCATTATGTAATCAATATATATTAAATGTTTTACACAGAATGTTTTTAGAATACCTGTTTTTTACAGGAAACTCGGAAAATATTTCTCAAAGAGTGATTTACTTGCTGGAGACTATGAATATTTTTTCAAATAACTTTCTAAATGTTTTTGCTATTTATGATATTTGTCAATTTTGTGTTTATTTCTTTTGTGAAACCGGGTAAATCAACACTAGAAATAATAATAATAAAAGTCAGGATAGACAAAATAATAATAAATTTTCTACCCGAGTCCTTCGAGTGTACCTATCGCAAGAGGTGTTTTATTAAGGGCAAATTATTAACGAAAACAAATCAACGTGTTCTATTGATGAATTATTAATTTTCCACATTTTTTTTAAATATCACCCTACATGATCCTTAAAGGAATAATTTTTTTTTCCGTGGAGTCTCTGGTAATTTGTTAAGTTTTCAACAAATAAAAGGTGGCACACTCTGTCTGTAAGTTTTCAAGAATAAAAAAGAGGTATTCTTGAATATCACTTATAAAGAAATGAGCTTAACATTTACGATTTACTGTGTCAATAAAGAAATTTAAAAGATGCCTATTGGACGTATTTTTTTTATTGGCACGGAAAAAACGATCTATAAGTTTTTTGACTTCTTAATTCAGTACAAATAGGACAAAAAAAATATGAAAAAATAAACAAAAAACAATCTTTGCAGATGTCTTTGGTATAAATTGTATAGAGTGTTCCAGAACATGCGTAATTATTATAATACGTGAAATATTATATTACTCAAGGAACATTAGATATAAAGATAAACTTCAAAAAGGATAGCAACAATTACGAGCAAAAAAAAATAAAGGGAAAATAACTTTTCAAAAATCAAAATATCCGACCGATACTTTGAATTTATTTAATTGTCTGTACTCCGCCTCCAGGCGTCAGGGCTCAGCATTAGGACAAAAGGTCGCTTGTTCAATGCGTGCATCATCCTAATTCTTCTATACGGCTGTGAGTCTTGGCACTTAACCAAGGCTCAAGAGCGGAAGATACTAAGCTTTGAAAACAAGTGTCTTACAAGGATTTTGGATGTCAAATGGTATGAATACGTCACAAATAATGCTGTGCGTCGACGCACCCGGCAGAGATCTGTAATCTTCGTAATACAGGAGAGACGATGGTCCTGGCTGGGACATGCTCTTTCACAATACACCGTTCCTATGACAACGACATCAGAGCGCAGGGAATGTCGTGGAAAGAGTTGACGCAATTGGCGCAGAAACGCTCTAAATGGAGGAGGCTGGTTTCTGCCCTGTGCTCCTGAGAGGAACGTTGAGGGTGATGGAAAACTCCCCATTTTTTAGATATGTCATTTAAAACTTTGTAAAAAAATTACATAATAACAATTAAACTACTGTATTTAAGTTTTTTGATAAGTTGTTTTTTTTTTTTTTTCATAAATTAAAAACGCATATTAAACAAAGTTATGAATAGTACTTCTTACAGTTTCCCTTAAAGCTCTTGAAAGGCTCCTAAAGTCCCTCTTAAGATTGGTGCTTAATCTACCTGAATATTTCACCCCCAATGCTGTATCCGAATATTTTAATTAATTAGCCACTCAATTCGCCTCAAGTAATTATCGATTTCGGGAAACAATATCTAAGTGGGTTTTTCAAAACAAACAATAATAATAAATACTTAGTAACAAAATAGAAGACAGAGTTTAATCAGAATAATGTAAATATCGGTATTTGTTAAATGTTGATTACAAATTCAATTGAGTAATTGAGAGAAAAAAAATTGAAGAATTGTAATTTTACACTTTTAAGAAGGAAATTAACGGTCGCTAGCTTCTGTCGCAACTGTGATAAGCTTTTCATGTTTTATATCATTTTTTTTCATGTGTCCATTCACGTTGAGCAGCTCTACTACCCCCTCCCCTTTTTTTCTTTTTCTCTCTCGTCGACCCCCTCCCTTCCCCTTCATGTGTGTCATGTTGTTCATCATCACCAATTTTTCCTGTTGTCATTATTTTAACTATGTATGTATTTTTTAAATCTTATGATGTATGTGTATGTGTTTTTATTTTAATATCTTTATGTTCATATGAACGTTTGTGTTAAATTTTCTTTTTTTTATTTATTATATTGATGGGTTAGTTGGAAGATATCGCTTCTGCAATAAACTTGCCCGTTGTACAATATCATTTATTTGTATAACATTATTTTATAACTTTTTTAAAATGTATTTTGGAATTAAGTTTATTTTTATTATTTTATGATGTATGTGTATGTGTTTTTATTTTAATATCTTTATATTCATATGAACGTATGTGTTAAATTTTCTTTTTTTTTATTTATTATATTGATGGGTTAGTTGGAAGATATCGCTTCTGCAATAAACTTGCCCGTTGTACAATATCATTTATTTGTATAACATTGTTTTATAACTTTTTTAAAATGTATTTTGGAATTAAGTTTATTTTTATTATTATTAATTTTATTATCATCACCATCATGGTGATTCTCTTCGGGGTGTGAAAAAAAGGTCAAACGTAACTTTTTTCTATCCTTGCATTCACTCTTCACTTCCGTCACTGTTGTACGATTCCTAATGCATGCTCCCCTATTTGATCTTCTCAACACCAGCTGTCAGTCGAGTAGGATTTGGTTTATATGATCTCGAATGACCACATCTACGTGCACCATTCCTTTCAGCCATGTTTATTTTCTCAGTCATTCTTTTCACATAACCTTACCATCGTGGTTTATTCTCTTTCATCCCTGTTTTCCCTCAGCTTTCATTCCAAACTCTTCATGTATAACGTTATTACGAGCTTTACCTAACAGGTTTTTATCATACATTCTTCCCAATGCTCACAATGATAATAAATTATTATTTCATTAAATAAATATTTTCATCAAACATAAAGGCCTTTTTACTATGACACTGAAACACAAACTTTTAATAAACAACGGTTTATGAGCCTGACTTAAAATTCTATGTTACCTATGTCTGGATATTTATAATGTCCTAGAATAAATTGATGAATTGTACAGTGCTCTTGAGATACTTTAGTACGTTAAAGGGAGAAGTCTTACTTCAGTTTTTTTTTTATTTAAAAATATGTATTTGTAAAGTGCTAAAAACTCATTTCATTTTTATCTTTCCATATCAACACAGCATCTTCCAGATGCAAGAAATTCAGTACACTAATTGTATGTAATAGAAACTTACAAGTCGTCCTTTTAATGACATAATAAATAAAACATTCGTAATGAATGACTTACTACTAATAGCATTGATGTCAAATGTCTTAATTATGTAATTTTACCAACACTTCGCTATCTTAATGCTGAACTATTCTAAGTTTTTTAGGGTGATTTTTCAAAGGAGCAGTTTAGAGTTTTGTTTTTATAACAAAAATATTAAAACCATCTAAAGCAAATTTTGAAATGCTTTATTATATACAAATCTAATTACTCTCATTCATTAACTTATCTCGTATCTGTTATTATCATTTCTTCTTTTTTAATACTCATTCCGACCGAAATTTGAGTTAAGGATAGATCTGCATTAAGGTAACGACCTGTCTTTTACAAGACTCTAAAAAGTTACAGAAAAGAGAAGGAGGATATGAACTATATTTCTGGGACCCAACGCTTTTGTCTTTCACATACACGTGTAACTATTGAACTCGTACATTTATCTTGAACTGATTAAAAATAAAACAAGTTTTCAAGCAGTAATGAATAATTTATTCCAATGACACCAAAAACAAATTTGTTGCTAGTTAGAATGTTTTTTTCAATTCTTATAAATTATTTTATCGTTGGTACCATTGTATTGTGGAAAGGTTACAAAGACAATGAATATATCGTCAGTAGATTCATAAAAACTCCTATGTGCATTTTTTAAATTTTACAGAAAAACTACAACAGTTGATAAATACCATACCTAGGAAACATCAATAATCTGTAGACAATACTGTGTAATCACGACGATAATTCTACCCAGGACAATATTAACTCAACATAATTTCTAAGGAGCATTAGTGAAAGATTGTATTAATAGTCTTTTCATATACCTAGATAATTTTATTATATAAAGAACTGTATATTCGTTGATAGAATGCGTGTAAATAAGTAACGATGATTTGGACATGTTTAGCGAAGGCAAGATGAAATCATGACAAAAAGGATGTATTTATCTAAATGAGGGGTGTGAGGAAGCGTGGACGTCCAAGAACCACGTTGCTTGATCACGTTGTTCAAATTCTTAAGGATAGCCGCGTGTTGAGTAAGAGAAATCGGCGTGCATGTATGAAAAACTGGATGAATCGGGAGGAAGCGAAAGAAGTTTGTAAGAATGGATCTAAATGGCGTTCCGTTCTCTCTACCTACCCCTCCTGGGACACGGAATGAGGGTATAGTATAGTATAGTATTCGTTAGGCTCAGTTTGAAAGAATATAATGTGTCGAAACTCGACTATTATGAAGCACTTAAACTGAATATTTTCTTTTTGATGAAGACAAATTTTTGAGAAATGATATTTTTTATGTGTCTGATTCGTAACGTAGAAGGTGTCTCAGAAATATGTCTCATAAGTATATTGAATTTCTACGTCGTGATTCGCCAAAATTCACAGAATTACAATTTACATTTATGATTTTTCACGAATTAATGAAGAAAAAGCAACACATCAGAGATAAAACTTCTCTCAATAATTTTTCTGTGGATATCTCAGCGCATATTTTATAACATCGGTGGATGTGGCTGGACGAGATGAATAAATTGATATAAATTTCTCATTTTTGAAAAAAAATTACAAATGGGAGGTTTCTCAAATCCATCGACGATATTACAACAAAAGAAGCTAGCATACAAACAGAATAATTATTCGGGTTAAACAATTATTTATTCAAAACGAGCACCATGTAAGTCAGCCAAGTATAACCCAATGTATTTGGTATGTGAATAATAAATGGCGAGGTATGTGGGGCATAATAAATGCAATAATAGCTTCCTTTAATAAGTAACACAATGAATAAAAGTTGCCATTACCATTCAAACCAAAAATATGTGTAGAAGTTATAAAATTACAAATATAGGAACTATATTATTGTGATTACTTGTTGTTTATTCATATTGAAACTAAGATAAGCAAATGCAAAATGTACATGTTTTCTATTTCAACATTTTTCTAAAAGGCATAAGCCGTAGGTATATTTTGGTAAATAAATATATTTTGAAAACTCTTAAAAACGATTTGTACATGCATATAATATGAAGATAGCTGATATTTCACAAAGAATTAATTTCTTATTTTTTTTTTTTTAAAGATATATCTGGGTTTTTGTTATAAACACAAATACAACCTTATACACCTTTCACAGTAAGCTAAAAGCTTGTGTCGTGAAAGGGGAGTTTGCCGGCACCTGGGATCGAACCCCAACCCCATTCAGATATTATATGTATTATTCAATCCCCGTTGAGTGCCGGCTTAAGAAAAGGACTCTCACCTTTTTCTGTAAGTTTTCGGACATCATGTAAAATACAGGTGTTCATGTAAAACATACAGTTTAAGATAACATACATGTATTGACAATTCACACGTATCGAACTTGTCCCAAACTACGATATGAATCTTGTATTATGGGTGCTTACGCGACGATACACTCTATTCTATGCGATACAAGATACGATGTTTAACATCTTCAGTTCAGCGATGAAGTTTGCCACCCATTCCATAATGTTTTAAAGTTTATTGGCACAAAGAGGATGACTTGTATGTTTATTTCAAGCAGTTGATCTACTGGATACTTCATATTTGGGAAAGCGATGAATGAAAATAGATGGATAAATGTGAGAATTAATAAAATCAATATTAAATTTCTTTAAGAGTGAAGACATGTTTCTAAGCCATGATTTTTTAGAAACTGTTGATTAACCAAGGATGGTGATAATAATAAAAGCAAAATTAACATTAGTATTCGAGCAAAAACAATGAGAACAAATTTATATAAAAACGATTGTCCTTATAAAAATGTCCTTACAACCATTATGTCCGAACAATGTCCTTATATGATGAAAGACGTCTCTTTCAACAAAGAACATTTATACATAGTAGAAGAAAACACTTGTTTTTTTTTTATTTCGTAAATAAGAACGAGGACAATGACATGCATGTTTATTGTATGCAGTTAATCCACTGGGAAATGTCGTGATGATATTTTTTTTTTTATCTATTTATACATATAATAAAACAATTTACATTACTTATAAAAATAATTCCTTAAATATTAACTTTTTTTTTCCACCTCGAAAAGAGTGTGACTCGTGCTTCGAGGGGAGTTGCATTATTTCTAATTTTATACATAATAATTATTCTTATATTTCTGTTACTTATATTCTAATTTACATTCTAGAAGGTATCTTTATTTTGTCTGGCACATTTGTTACATATCTTATATCTGGTTATATTACATATTATCTTATTTATATTACATATTATCTTATAGAGTGCATGGATGGATGTGTTAGCTTCACGTTATCTAGATCAAGAAAAAAAGGAGAGTGCTAGAGAAATGTACAAGGGATGTAAGAAAGTAGTTAAGGTACTGATAAAGGAAAAAAAGAAATTATTGGGCGAGGAAGAGTGTAAGAAATTGTCGGAAAGTGTGAAAGAAAATATGAAAATGTTTTGGAAAGAAGTTAAGCGTAAAAGAAACAACAATGAGATGAATAGTATGAATGCGATTAGAAATAAAGAGGGATGTATGTTGATGAATGGTCTTGACGTTGTGAATAGATGGAAAGAATATTTTGAGGAGCTGTTTGAAAGTGGAGGCGAATATCCAAGCCAGAATAGTGAAAGGGAAAATGCGAATGAAGCAAGGGATGAAGAAATAACTATGGATGAGGTTAAGAATGCATTGAAGAAGGCGAAGAATGGTAAAGCGGTTGGGTATGATATGATCTCTACGGAATTCATCAGTCTGAGTGGGCTGAGGACTCTCGAATGGTGTCATGCACTCTTTAACCAGTGTTGGAGGGAAGGTTGCACGCCAGAAGACTGGCGAAAAGCTGTGATATGCCCTCTATACAAAGGAAAGGGGTCAAGACTAGAATGCGGGAGTTATCGGGCTATTAGTCTGCTGAGCTCGGTGGGGAAACTGTATGCAAGAATATTGATTGAAAGAGTTCGAAAAGTGACTGAGACGAATGTATGGGATGTGCAAGGTGCCTTTCAGAGTGGTAGAGGGTGTGTGGACCAGATCTTCTCCTTGCGAATGGTGACAGAGAAGCTCCTGGAGAAACACCAGAAGCTTTTCTGCGCGTTTGTTGATCTAGAAAAGGCTTATGATAGAGTAGATCGTGAGAAAATGTGGCAAGTACTATCAATGTGTGGGGTGGGTAGTCGGCTAATTCGCGCCATTGCGTCCCTATATACAGGAAGTTCTGCGTGTGTTAGAGTGAACAATAACCTGTCGGAATGGTTCACATTGACAAAAGGAGTAAAACAAGGGTGCGTGATGTCGCCATGGCTTTTTAACCTATACATTGATCATTGTATTCGTCCATTGAAAGAACTGAATGTAGGTGTTGATATGAATGGGATGAATGTAAGAGCGTTAATGTTTGCCGATGATTTGGTATTGATGGCTGAAAGTGAAAGTGATCTACAGCGAATGATGACGTGTGTGTATGAAAATTGTGCGATTAATGGATTGAGAATGAATGCAAAAAAGACAAAAATCATGGTGTTTGAAAGAGGAAGAGAGAGAACAGTATGCCAGGTAATGATTGACAACGAAGTGTTAGAGCAAGTTGACGAATGTGTGTACTTAGGTAGTTTGTTCACGAGAGATGGGAAGTGTGAAAGCGATATTGAAAGGAGAAAAGTTGCTGGCAATAAGGTAAATGGTGCAATACGACCAATAATTGCAAATAGAAACATATCCACCACAGCTAAAAGGTTGGTGCACTCTGCTATCTTAGTGCCAACACTTATGTATGCAAGTGAGACGTGGACATGGTTAAAAAAGGATGAAAGTGGCATAAATGCAGTGGAAATGAGATCGTTGAGAAGGATGTGTGGCAAGAGTCTGAGAGATCGTGTGCGTAACAGTGATATACGAAAGGAATGTGGAATGAAAGTTGGTGTAATAACAAAGATGAATGTAAATAAGTTAAGATGGTTTGGGCACGTGGAAAGAATGAATGAGGACAGAATGACTAAGAAGATATATTTGGCTGAGAGGAATGGTGCTCGGAGACCCGGACGTCCGAGGATTAAATGGCAAGATCATTTAAATCAAATCCTACAGGACGGTCACGTGTTGAGCACATTGAACAGGAGAGCATGCATGAGGAATTGTATGACAGTGACGGAAGCGAAAGATGTATGCAAGGATAGAAGGAAGTGGCGCTCGATCCTTTCTGCCTACCCCGCGAGGGAAGCGGCGTGATGGTATGTATGTATGTATGTATGTATCTTATATATAACATAATAAATATTATAATTACTAAACAATTTCACTTACATTCTAACTTGTGATTTGAATTTGCTTATGTTACATACACATCTCATGGTAATAGGATGTCTATTTACTAATTTTAATATAATTTTATTTTAGTTAATAATCTTATTGGGTTCAAAATGTCTTTTAATTTATTTTTTTTAGTAAACACTATGAATGTATATTATTCCAAATCCCCAAAGCACATTATAATTTAATTACCCATCAATTTCAACCAATTTACCAACTTACAAAGCTTATAACCACTTGAATAATAATTAGCTTTCGAAATTACCTAATCATCAACAAATTACTATTTTAGGTGCGTTGGTAGTCATAATACACTGGTTATCAATCTTTTTAATGCACCGCACCCCCTGCTTCATGAAGATACGTAACTTATATTATGCTCTCGCATCCCCATAAAAAACATGTTTATTTTTCTATAAAGGAAATAACATTTATTCATCCAAAAGTGAGGTAACCAGCAGATCAACCTCACGTAACATCCAAGCCATACTTTCGGTGCCAAGATATTCAGGATGAGTGATGAGCTACATTGCTGAATTTAAGGTGAAAATTTTATCCATTTTTCATACACCTACCTATTACAGAACACTTGAAAACTAAAGAAAAAGAGTGAGAGTTCAACCTTTGCTGGGTGCTCCATAAAAAATAACCTTTCATTGACATAAATGATTTCTCATTTTCGTTTGTGTGCTTTACATAGTCATGACAACCCTTTACTGACATCAACAGAAATGCTCTAATTCAATTCTATATTCAAATAGCATTCACTCTTTTGCGAATGAGCTTTTAATTTATACTTTTCAGCATCTATTGTTAAGAACAACTACGTAGTACAATACACATATCCAATTTCTAAATCATGTTTTAATTAAGCCGTTCATCCGCATTACGGTTAACCCCGTTACATGAAATTCGAAACTTTACCAAAACTTTCATACAAGTTACTCCTACGTAAATAATTGAGTATTTTCTTTTCAATTATATGTTTGTTTATTAGTAATACTACAATGGAATACCCAAAACCCTGTTGAAAAGCATTTTATTACAGATTCGACCCAAAGACTATCGGGGTTTAATCCACCACGGAAGCAATGGTCGAGAATTAACAGAATCCGAACTGGCCATAGTGGAAGATCTTTTCCACTTATGTGGCAAGAGAGATCATCCACTATGCGCAAGTTGCCAGATTGAAACGATAAGCCATATTGTGGAGAATTGCTCCCTAACTAAATTTGCTGGGAACATAGAGGTGATTCATCGGGTGTCGTCAAGGACTATTGAATATATTAATGAACTGAACGTAAAGGTATAGCACTTAGATAAATCTATACACAGGGGTCGCTTGCATACGATGATGACTTCTTTTACTAACATCACAGCGGCATATCCCACAAGTGTGGTTGCCAGTGGAACAACTGCAAGAAATAATCATGCAGATTGTTCTCTCTGTGGCAATAAAAAATTGTTTATATTTTAATCTTTTTACTTTAGTATATATATAATGAGTTACAATCCATTGGGTTGGTCTGCAACGAGTTTTGACTTTCTTCTCCATTCCTCCCTATTCTCAGCCAGTCTTTTCAGCTCTACGTATGAGCCACAGTTCATGTCCCTCTTCAGTTGATCTATATACGCATCTCTTGGTCGGCCTCTGCCATTTGTCCCCTCGGTCTTACCCTCCGCAATTGCGATGAGTAGTCCTGGGTGCCTGATGTTGTGGCCAATCCAGTTAGCTCGTTGTCGGCTGATTCTCTTAAGAAGTTGCCTTTTTTCGCCTACCCTGGTTTCGCCTACTTAAGTCAAAGCTAGATAATAATATTATCTCTCTTGTATTGGACCAATAGCACAGTATCTGTTCAGGCGTAAAAAATATATGATATTATGAATGTAACTGAATACTTGAGGGCTCTTCAGCAGATGTGACATGAAATGCAGTTAATTCACTGGCTTCTTCACTTAAGGAGATGCGAACATGGTATATACTAATAAATGTGATTATTTCGTGATATGATTTTATGAACGAGTTTTCTAACTATATATTACAATATTTTTTAAATTCCGTGGCCGGTTTCGACACGTTAACGTCATAAGCGAGAAATTTAAAAACTGCTTTAAAAATAGTTTTCAATCTGCTCGTTAATGACACTAATGCGTCAAAAACGGTCCCGGAATTCAAAATTTATAGTGATAATAAAAACATAGTTATTAAACATTTTTTTCTATTTCAGCAAACATTTTGTTTTGTTGTTGTTTTATGTGTTGTATTGTATTCTGGGAGAAATAAACTAATTAAATATTACCTGCGTAATTCACCAGGGATGATTCCTGAAAATAATTATTCACGTTATTTGTAGAATTCCAATTCCATCAGATGTCTACAACACTTTTGATTACATACAACATATGTACGTTAACTGAAAGTTTGTGGAATAATATTGCTTTCAGCGCTAGTAATTAAATTCCACAAATCAAGTACTTAATATGTAAGAACGTTTCTAAGTGGTTCATACCATCCTAGTTTTTTTTTTAATTAAGATTACGTAGGTGATATAAAGTATCATTTTCTTTAGTCAGTAAAATCATGTTATATCATAAGATTTTAGCCCAACAGTAATTTGGCAATGTTGAGCGAATGCAAGATGAAAGAATGACGAAGAGGATGTATTTGTCTGAAAGAGGAGGTGTTTGGAAGCGTGGATGGCCAAGAACCACGTGGCTTGAGCACGTGGATCAAATCCTAAAGGACGGCCGCGTGTTGAGTAAGAGAAATCGGTGAATATGAATGAGAAACTGGATGAATGTGGAGGAAGCGAAAGAAGTTTGTAAGGATAAATCTATATGGCGTTCCGTTCTCTCTGCCTGCCCCTCCTGGGACACGGCGTGAGGGTATAGGATAGATAGAGATAATTTGGTAAAATAAATACCTTGTGTAACCCTCATGAATGAGACCAAGAATGTCCAAACTGATCGATAGGCGTGTATTATCGGATATAATTTTGTTATATAAAATAGTAAACTCAAAGTTCGATTGCCCTGAGCTCCTTGAATTAATCAAATTTCATATCACTGACCGTCCCACTAGGCAAAGGATATTACTCAGTGAATCAACTGCACGTACCAACTACCAGAGACATTCAGTCGTGAACCGTCTGCATGTGCTCGGTAATAGGTATGCTGAGACAATAGACTTATTTTTCGATGGAGATGGCTCTGTGAGGAGGAAGATCATAGAATGTTTTAATCAGACTTATTCTGAAATTACAAATTTAATTTAATATTTATTTTATAATTTAATTTAATTTTTATCAAGATTATTGAAGTCATTATGTTTTCATTGTTTTGTATTTTGTAAAATTGTCCACTTTATACTTGTAATATTTTTTTGTAATCAAAGGCGTAAAATAAATAAATAAAATAAAAAAAAAAACAAATTGCGACGTTCATAACGACATCTATGTTGTTTTATTAGTAATTATTATTTGCCCCCCCGGTATTTAATACTACACCATCACGGTTTATCCTACTGCATATAATAAACTTGCAGAATGTTCTCTCCATTCCAATAAAAAGTAAGATATTCAGGATGATAAACTTTGTCGAGTTGAAGAAAATCACATCTCAGTTAAATCAAACAAAAACTTATAAGCACATCATCATCATCATCATCATCGCCCTCAACGCTCCTCTCGGGAGCACAGGGCAGAAACCAGCCTCCTCCATTCAGAGCGTCTCTGTGCCAATTGCGTCACCTCTTTCCACGAAATTCCTTGCGCTCTGATATCGTTGTCATAGGAACGGTGTATTGTGAAAGAGGGACGCCCGGGCCGACGAAACCCCTGCGGACGGAAGAACAGTGCTCTTTTTGGCCAACTATAATTAGGCATTCTCAAAACATGTCCCAGCCAGGACCATCGTCTCTCCTGTATTACGGAGAAAACAGGTCTCTGCTGGGTGCGCCGGCGCACAGCATCATTTGTGACATGTTCTTACCATTTGACATCCAAAATCCTTCTAAGACACTCGTTTTCAAAGCTTCATAAGCACATACCTACTGAATAACTATTAATATTTGAATGAGAATTCATATTTTGATATGATTCAATGTGACAACCTTCTATCACAAGAAAGCTCTTTGAGCACTTAATATTGATATACATAAACATGACATCTTAAGCACGGTCTTCTGAATGTATTAAGCTCAAAATTTCTGTATATTATTATCATTTACGTAGAGTACCTAATATGCGCAATAAAACATTAAATTCTACCAATAAAATGTTGTTAACGATGACTTTGACATTTGGGGTGAACGGATAATGAATAGATTTTGTATAATTATTTGTCAGAGATAATGAGTGTAAGAAAGCAGCGCAGACGTCCGAGAATTTTGTACATACATAGTGCTCAAAGATGGTCCCCTTTTAAGTAAGAGGTATCAAAGAATGAACATGTGTGATAAACTGGTGAATCTGGAAGATGCAAATATGAGTATAAATAGAGAACAGAATCCCTTACCACGACGTGAGAGAGTTGGACGGGAAAGTTTTGTTTTATGTATTATAATAATGCAAAATTAGCACTAAATAATGAAATCACGCACTTCCCAGAATTACGTGTCTGAAACGTGTGAATCCAATTCTCAGGAATAGCTGCATGTTGAGTAAAAGAAACCAGCGTGCATTTATGAGAAATAACTTGAGTATGGAAGTAGCGAAAGAAGTATGTAAAGATATGCTAGCATTCCTTTCTCTCTGTCTACCCCCACTTGATACTGCGTGAAGGTTTAGATATATAGGTTAATATGAGAAACAAAGTGTCTGTTTCTGCGTATGATATCGTTTGTTTCAAACGATTTTCAGAATGAGTAAACATGTATTTTCCTTGATATGTATTTTCTATCCCTTTCGCCAAATTTGTTCAACCCCTCCATACAATTGTGTTTACTTTATTCTCAACGCTGCCTTTTCCCTGTGTAAACATTATAGATGAAAGAGTCCAAAATTTTTATTGAATGATATATTCTATGGCTGCTTGTGAAATATACAAGCGAATTTACAGTTTCAAAAAGGGTTAACGAAATACTAAATATATTTTACAATACAAAAAGAATGTGCGATTCAACACATTAAAAAAATATACCTATCTGTCTTAATATCTATGAATCTGTCTTCTTATATTCATCTCACTTAATTGAGGTGGCCAGCAGACTAATAAAATATTAAAATGAATATAAATACAAACCGTTCTCTCTGAGAATTTGAAAAAAGATTGGCATGCATTTTTATTTTTTATTCTTATTTTCAATCGTGCATGAATATAGCTTATTTTTTTCTATAACTTAATTTTGTTTTTTCTATTTATTTTGTTTTTCTCATTTTATTAAAGTTTGTTTTGTTTTATTTTACGTTGACATTGTTTCGTGTGTGTATGATAGCTGTAGTGCAAATGGGTTAAAAATGAATGTCGCGAAGACGAAAGTAATGGTGTTTGAAAGAGAGAGTGAAAGAACGGTATGTGAAATAAAGGTTGACGTTGAATGTTTAGAGCAAGTGAATGAGTATGTCTATTTGGGAAGTCTGTTTGCGAGGGATGGAAGATTTGATAAGGACATTGAAAGAAGAAAAGTCGCCGGTGCTAGAGTGAATGGTGCACTTCGACCCATTGTTAGCAATAGCAGTGTGTCGAACATGGCAAAAATGCTAGTGCACAATACCATTCTGGTACCGACACTTATGTATGCAAGCGAAACTTGGACGTGGTTGAAAAAGGAAGAGAGTGGAATAAATGCTGTGGAGATGCGTTCACTGAGAAGAATGGTTGGTAAAACGTTGCGAGATAGAGTGAAGAATGAGGATATCAGGAGAATGAGCGGATGTGTGAGGAGTGTTGTGGATTGTGGACAGAATGCGTGTAAACAAGTTGAGATGGTTTGGACATGTTGAGCGAATGCAAGATGAAAGGATGACGAAGAGGATGTATTTATCTGAAAGAAGGGGTGTGAGGAAGCGCGGACGTCCAAGAACCACGTGGCTTGATCACGTGGACCAAATTCTTAAGGACGGACGCGTGCTGAGTAAGAGAAATCGGCGTGCATGTATGAGAAACTGGATGAATGTAGAGGAAGCGAAAGAAGTATGTAAGGATAGATCTATATGGCGTTCCGTTCTCTCTGCCTACCCCTCCTGGGACATGGCGTGAGGGTATAGTATAGTATAGTATAGTATTTTGTTAGATAAGAGCAATTAAAATGCATGTTAGTTATAGGTAATGAAACGATCCTTCAAATCACAAGCTCTGTTCAGATTTGAGGGAATCGATTTTGTTTTACTGAATATATTATAATACATAATACGTACATAAGGAAATGATATTGTAAAGGAAAAGTTGTACAAGTGTATCAAAATCCTGGTGCAAAAATTGTATGAAAATTTCACGGCCAGACCAGAATAAAACTTAGACTTCGATAATATAAATCTATTTCGATTATCATCACACACCGTGATGCGTGTGGCCGGTTGGTACGAACATAACATGAGTGACTTTATGGTTTATGGATCTTAAGTTTCCTTATAACAGATGTTTAAACGATTGTTTACACTAAAAATATAAGGATGTTGTTTTTATTCTCTTTTCTCAACTTCACTTTGTTTAAATTTCGAATGCCAAATGTCCAAACATTTCTGAGTGTCAGTGCACTCATTAACAATGGCAATATATATAAAAATATTTAAAACATGACGCGTATAATATTTTATACAGTAGATTGAGCAATTGAAAAATACAATTTTAATATTTAATGTTACTATACCATCACGGCATATCCCATAAGTGGGGTAGCCAGCAGATCAGCTGCATGTAAGAAACACGCAAGCTGTCCTCTTCGTGCCAA
Source organism: Athripsodes cinereus (assembly GCA_947579605.1). NCBI lineage: Eukaryota > Metazoa > Arthropoda > Insecta > Trichoptera > Leptoceridae > Athripsodes > Athripsodes cinereus. The sequence goes on along the minus strand of OX388309.1, from coordinate 2,752,190 downwards.
TATAAAATCAAGACATTCAGGATGGGTGGCAAACCTCATCGCTGAATTTAAGATGTATAATGTCTTAATTTTTTCGAACACCTGCCTTTTACAGGACACTCGAAAACTTACGCAGAAGAGTGGGAGACCAATTCTTTACCGGGTGCTCCACGGGACAGTTTAATGTTTGACAGTAATATTTAATGTTACTATTCAATATGAATTTATATTGCTTTTTAATAAGTAATCATAATTTATTTAATAATATAATGTTATTCCCATTAAAACATTACTCAAATTACCTACTTTACGATGGAACGATTACTTACGATCATACAATTTTTTTTTTTTTTATCTAATTATTAATTCACGTTGTACCAAACCAATTGACAATCTTTCACAGTAATAATAACATAAATACCATCCAAAATTCGCTTCACTTCGGTTTACATTTCACCCGGGAGTTCAGGAAAGAAACCAACATCCAAAATTCAGAGCGGCTCTGTCAATTGTGTCAAATCTTTCTAAGACACTTCCAGCGCTCTGACATCATTGTCTAGTAACGTCAGGGTCATCGAAAGCCTTGTGGATTAAAAATCACTGTTCTTTTTAACCAACTATCATTGGACATTTTTAAAACATTCTAAATTTTTCTTCTCCTTGGGCAATTATTAGTCCTACATGGTGGTGGGGTCTCCTTAAATACCGATGCTAATTGAGGAAAGTGTTTACCAACTACCCTTTTAGGAATCCACGTATTTATAATATAGTTTAAAGGAAGTTATAACCTTTAAGGATGATCTAAAGATTAAACTACTTTTAATAATTTATTACTGCTACTTAGCACTTACAAGCTCTTTACCCTAAAGCTTCACTCAATTCCTAAAAATACCAAAGCGTTCAATGGCGCACCCATCCAATATTTTAATTTAATTATGCTAATGTGTCATTGCATTGGCCCACAAGGCTAATATTATTAACCGCTTGGAGGGTTTGAAATGTCGATCCACCAAAGTTTGTTGAGAATATTTTGGACTGACATAATCTTATTGACATTATAATATTATAGACATAATAATATTGGTGAAGTATTGCGCAGAGTGAATGCGCAGAGACAGTTGATCACAACAATCAAGCTCCGTAAAACTTATTTTTAAAGCAGCTTTCTTGCCTTTGGAACATCCGAGAGTGTACCGAGATGAAGGGTGTGGAGGAGCCGCTTTGATTATGCCCAGGACAGAAAAAGTTTTTTCAAGTGATCGTCAACGTCAAGAAAACCCGATTAGACTCCCCCGTTTACTTGGTCTATGGTCAAACATATACGTTTCAAACATCATAATATTTTTATATTCTAAGCTTTGATTATGAAGTCATCAACTAATCTCACCTGAGAAAGGTAATAACAGCATATCTTTAGAGCCTTTAATTCATTATTAATAGGTAGTAGATAGAAGGAGAACAGTGTAAGTAGTTCTTTGGTAAAGGATCTTAGTTAGAGGATACGTCGGATTTTAAGGAACATCACACGTGCAAAAAGGATTAAGTATGGAAGGTAATTAGTGCGAAGATATATTGTAATAAGGGTCTGATACCAGCGTAAACCCACGCACTATCAGTGGCGTACCTAAATATGCATGTAAAACATTTATTTACTTTGCAAATTCACGGATTACGCCTTTTACATGTTGAGAAATATTCAAATAAGTATAAAAAATAAGAACAACAACAAGTAAGTCAATATGCAGTTTAATCAAAGTAATGTAGAAGTGAAAGAAAGAGGCAAAATCAAAAAAATTCATAAGGAAATTTGTTAGTATTTTTATTATGTTACTAGTGTTATAATCTAAAAAAACAAATATAAATAATTAAAACCAATGAAGACTAGAAAAAAAACAATAAAAAAGACAAATAGTATGACAGTGACGGAAGCGAAAGTATGTATGCAAGGATAGAAGGAAGTGGCGCCCGATCCTTTCTGCCTACCCCGCGAGGGAAGCGGCGTGTTGGTATGTATGTATGTAATAATAATATGAAAAAAATAAATAGTAATAAATAAGAATATTCAAATGTCAGCAGGTACCTAAAAGGTAACATTTTATATATTATGTATCTACATAATATCATGCAAAAATTACATTTTTTTTTTAACAACTTCGCTGCCTTCTCCGCACATGTGCGGAGTACGATTTTCAATCCTATAGCCGACACCGCACTTGTGCGTGATCGAATCATGGTCTTTCAATGATTCAGTATAAAGTCGGCATTCGTAATGATATGTTTTTTGTAGTGTGGCACTGCTCACGACACATTTAAAATATTATTATGGTGTTTGGATTTTACTTTGCGAATTTCATACCGCCTGAAATCGCTTGCGAATATGGATGATGAAGAAAATTTGTCAAGACCTAAAAGAGTGAAATTATCAATGATTTATCAATTAACTGACAGTGATATTGAAGCAGAACTATGTTCAGATGACACTGATAAAGATTATAATATCGACAATGAGATGTCTTCAGATGATGATGACGAATACGAAGGTCATGAACAACTAACCTTCAATCAAGTGGCAATAAATGTTCCTCCGTCTACTGATCGTCCTGAAACCGTGGAATCTTCTCTCGAAGGTTCAACTACGTCATGGACCACGAGTTCTTATATGGTTAATAACATACTATTTACTAAGCAGAATGAATTTTTCGGCAATCCAGGAACAACTCCGATTGATTTTGTGATTATTTTTTTTATGAAAAGTTTTAGTGATGGCACAAATACCCAAGTGTTGATATTATTTCAAATACCTGGAGTTACAGAACAATCCAGAATCACTAAATGGAAGGATCTAACCATTCCAGTTTTTTTTTTTGATTACTTATTCATATGGGGACTATACAGCTTAGTCGTACGAGTATCTTAGTCGTATACAAGATTATTGGAAGACTAGAAGATTGTTTTCAATTAGAATATTCGGAGAAATAATGTTTAGGTATAGGCACAGTGAATTTTTCATAGAATTATTTTATTTAGGTTTATATTTTCGTAAATAAAGTAACTTTTTGTAAACAACATGATTTCCGCACATGTGCGTGATCGGCACTGAGGTAGAAATTTTCATTGTCAGTGCCAGCTCCGCACATATGCGGTTTTTTTTTATTTTTATTTTTCCAATCATAAGAAACAAAAAAAGTAAAAATGACAAATAATTTCCAAAAAAGAATGTTTTTTATATAGAATAATACGAAAAACCGGGAGCGGATTTCCTCAAGATTCTACTATGCTTGGGAGGCAGCGAAGTTGTTAAATCAATGTGTTCGGACGAACTTTAAGAAAAAAAAACATAATAGGGATTTCAAAATTAACAATCTCTGTTCGCATTGCCCGAAAACTGATGGCGAAATGTGATGGTTTTTCAATAATCATAATATTCTAAGTATAAAATGATAGGTACATACCTACCTTTATAGAAAGAATATTGATTTTGATATTCGAATTTCAAAATTAAAATCTGAGATCTTTTTGAGAAATATATGTCTACCTATCCATCTATCTACGAAACTATCCACAAACATCAGTGAACTAAAGGCATGCAATAAAAATTCATTTCAACGCCTCTGTACCACACAAATAAGAAATTCAGCTTGTTTACCATAGTTAAAGTCATTCTGACCCTATGCCCATCATCTTCGAAAATGCTTTTGGATCAAGGTATTATTATTTTAAAATGAATCCCCACAAAATAAATCTTCGTTAATTTTAAAAGATTTAAATCCAAATAAACAGAGAACTATGAATTAAATACAATTAACAAGTTATGTTCATTTAATATATCTACAAAAGCGTTATATTAGATACATGTCAATAGAGATGGAGGCGAATGTTGGAGGAGGCCAAGGCTCACAACGGGCTGTAGAGCAACTGATGATGATGATGACAAAAGCGTTAAAAATAATGGATAATATTATGAAAAGACTAGTTCCGCCAATGCTTGTAAAATATCAATGTAGCTATTACATTATACTTATTCGTACATGTCTGTGTACTTTCCGACCTTCTGTTTAGGATAATACTGAAACAATACCACCTTATATCTACTGTCCTTTCTATGTTTATCATAAGCATCTGTTCTTCAACGTTCCTATCAAGAACACAAGGTAAAAGAAGCCTCTCCCATTGAATTCATGTGAATTAGGTTGCCTCTTTTCACTTGTTTTGTTAAATGATTTTTGTTATTTTGTTATTTTTATCATTTATAGTGTTTATTTATTTATTTTCTTACATGGTCATCAGACAGCAGGTTTTTTTCTTTTGGGGATGAAAAGAAAAATATTAGGTACTTTTCAGGAAAGCCAAAATAAAATCCACGCGGCTGTAAAATATGTTACATACGAGTTTTGTTTTGAAATATGGTACCTATCTAATTTGCAAGTATCGACTTATCATTTTTACCACGACGCATAATATGTCCAATATTTAGTGTTTAATGCATTAAATTCGATTCGGGGCTAAGTCGACCCATCCCCTTTTTCCTTTCGTGCACAGGTGCAACAAAATATTTACTTACATTTATGTATTTATTTATTCATTCTTTACTGTATATTGATCACAATATATACAATTTTATAGAAAAATGCATTGAAATAACATATTATCAATACACAGAAGGCGAGTTCATCGCAGGGGCGCGATCTCTTCCAACTAAGCCTTTATCTTTCTGGAATGATTTTCTTATAATAATAATAATAATAATAATAATAAAAACTAGACATTTTTTCAAGATGCGCCGTTTTGTGGAAAAACCACCGCAAGGGGGGCGCATTCAAGAATCATGAACAATTGGGTTTTCACCCTGCCTTGAACACCTCCACACTTTTCAGAGTTTGCTAATCATAGAAATTTTGTATCACAGCAACGGAAAACTAATTTTTAATTTTTAAGAACACCTTCCTTTCACAGGACACTCTAAATTCGGAGACAAATTCTTTGCCGGATGTTCCGCGGAACATTGATATTCACATAGGCACTCAAAACTGAGCAGCGTTCGTGTTATGAAAGGTAATAAATAGAATATACGTGCTTGCATAATATAATATTTATTTACGTGTATAGTAAAATGTTAACTAGATTAGCTCGACGCTTATTATCATCTCATAAATTCCCTTGTGGATTAGGAAGAAAGGATTAAACAGCACGCATCTTACATACTCGCAGTAAACTTCGACGTAACAATTGTACCAGCAGCCATGTTATGTCTCCTTCTGTTACAGCTGTAGCACTAAAACTTCTAAAACACGTCGAGTTATTGAAACGTGTCTGTCCTTTGGGAGTTATTACTGGACAACTTGGTCGATCTTATCACGTCATTGTAAATGTACACATTACAGCTAAGAACGAACAAACTGACCATGTTTTTTTATTATCTGGTTTTCTCATGTTGTAAATGTAAAGATTTTTTTTTCAACACTTACAGAAAATTTCTGAATTCTTTTCTCTTGTACATGTGCATGGTCCAGTTCTAAATATTATGTATGTAATAATATATGTATTGTAGACACGTGCAATGTGCATGTATATTTTATGTACGTTTATTTATTTATTTAGTTTTTAATTCATTACATAAATATGATGGTTTGGACATGTTGAGCGAATGCAAAATGAAAGAATGACGAAATGGATGTATTGATCTGAAGAAGGGGTGTGAGGAAGCGCGGACGTCAAAGAACCACGTGGATCAAATTTTACATAAATGACAGCCGCGTGTTGAGTAAAAAAAATTGGCCTGCATGTATGAGAAACTGGATGAACGTGCAGGAAGCGAAAGAAGTTTGTAAGGATAAGTCTATACGGCACTCCGTTCTCTCTGCCTACCACTTCTGGTACACGGCGTAAGGATATAGTATAATGCAGATAGTAGTTCTATATACTAAGACGTCTCTCTCAAAATTTACAATATATTATAGTAGAAAGAAATACTTGTTCCAATTTACATAATTATGGAATTCTAAAGTACGTGTGCACCGACATAATTAACAATGCATCATTATATATATCATTTTAATATTATGTCCCTGTGCTCAAATATTATTTACGTAACAATGACAATGTACATTATATCTCGACATTGAAATAGGAAGGACAAGCCATGTTATCTCGTGTAATAATAATTATTAAATCCCTCAATGACGTAGGTATACAATAAGGGCGAAATAATGCGTGAATGTGATCGAGTGAACGACAAGGCTGGGGTGCATTTACGAGAAAAATAATTTTCTTAAACGTATTCTTGAATACCTTAATTTTTAAATAATAATTCGTGGAAAATTTTTATAATTTTTTTTCGTGGTGTTTCAAATGCGGGTATTTATAGGTACCCGCATATTACCTTTTTTATATTTAACAGTTTATTCATAATTCACTAAAATGGGTTGAAAAAAATGTGTGCATTAAAATATCAACGTACCTAGTTATATACCTATATCAAATAAGTTTTTCATTTTTCATTTAATAAAATCCTCAATAATATATAATTGTAAGAGTTGGACTAAACCTATCATTACAATAAACAAAATCATTACATTTTGAACAATACTTATTTATATGCTGTATGGAACTAGGTAAGGTGTAAGGAAGTGTGGACGTCCAAGAACTACGTGGCTTGAGCATGTGGTCAAATTTTAAAGAACGGGCGCGTAAGTAAGATATATCTGGATGAATTTAGAGGAAGCGAAGGAAGTGTATAGGGATAGATCTATGTGGCGCTCCGTTCTCTCTGCTTACCCTACCTGGGACACGGCGTTAGGGTAAAGTATAGTACCTACTTATTTATTGTTTATTTTATTCAAGCAGCAATACCTAATTATGCACGTAATCTTAGTGATTGTATCAGGTAATATCACTATGATATTTCACTCTATACACAATGAATAATAGTCACGTGACTTTTTAAAATAAATGAATAAATTTGCGTTACAGCCTGTACTTAATGGAGCCTCAAGGTTCAACTTTAACATGATGTACAATGTAACAATAGGTTTGTACTTGTCAAAAGCTCGAGTTTATGAATTCGGTTTGTGGCGTGAATTGTTTGCATCGTCCATTTTGTGGTCCCTTTTGAGAATTAATTGTGTGTATGTATAGACAATATGGCAGAACCGCTTTTACAAACATTAGTAATTTACACGTTTGTAAACCAATTAATCTCACGAACTCTTCAAAATAATGTAAATATAGTGTGTATGTCATAGAGATGCAACGAATATTCGACAACTATTCGGTATTCTATCTTTTCGGCAACATTTTTACTTCTTCTTCTTCCTAGCCTACTCCCGTCCACTCCTGGACGAAGGCCTCCTCCATCGCCTTCCACGGCGCTCTATCTTGGGCTCTTATTTTATAATGCGGCATCTTGGTTGTTGTTTTGGAGGGTTTGCTGGCGTTACCTCACCACGCTTGCCATGCGGGTTGGTGAGTCGCAGTATCCTGGAGGTTCGGGTGTTTTGTGAACTTTTCCGGATTTTAATTGGTGCAGCTGCTGCCCTACATCATGGAACCATATCACATCATATTTGGTACGGTGGTATGGGGATTTTCGAGGTTGCCTTCCTGGGGGAAAAGCTTTTTTTCGAAAAAAGAAAAAAAAAACATTTTTACTATTCGGCCGAAAACCGAATATTTACCGATTCTACTATTCGGTGTTAAACTGGAAAGAACTTATAGCCTGTAGATTGTTGTCATTTGGAGATGCATAATTTTATTAATCCTCAAATATTTCATTAGTTAATTTGATGTGAAACTGTATAAAATCATTATTATTATTTATATCGGAATACCAAAATATCGAAAAAATGTACCACGCTGCAAGCCTAGTACATATGCCTACGCGTAGATGCGCGATCGGGAGTACTGCACGCTCTCACCATTGTTTAGCCTAATATTCGCCGAATATTCGGTTATTCGGCACATGATCTTGCATGAAATTCGTCATTCGGTCAAATATACTCCTCGTTGCATCTCTAGCATGTAATCCTTACGCCCTTTACCCTTTACAATTACTGGTGGAAAACTGAGAGGAAACAATTTTCATTCGTTTAGAATTACCAGTATAACATTATGTAATAAATGAAATTCATCTTTATAATTATTATCCATATCAAAAATGGGATAGTTATCGAAATAATTGTTCGTAATAAATAAATAAAAGTAATGAACGTACAAATCATCTTCTCTGTGCCATAAAAAGTGGCATAATCAGTAGAATTCTTCGACGCCGAATCGAATATTACATATTCTACTAGGGTAACCAGCGAACCAGCTGCACCTAATACACATTAGGTGCAGCTGGTTCGCTGTCGCAAAATTGTCCTCTTCATACCAACAGATAAACATTGGAAATGGTTGCATAACTCTTTTTTGAAATGAAATGCGACAAGAATATACAATGTTTTTTTAGAATAAATAATGCTATTTATATCCGGAAGAATTTAAAAAATATTTTATTATAAAGGTGAGTTTATGTTTCAAGCTGATGCGTTAATAATTAATCAAACTGACAGGTTTACATTTTCAATTTACACATCAGCTGTGATGTTTACATAATGAACCCTCCTTTACACGAGACTTGTCTCTATAAGGAGGATGTTTAGATTTAAGTTTTATCAAATAGTCTATGTATTGTAATGTCTGTATAATTATTGTTAAATAAAATAAATAAAATAAAAAAAATTATTAGATAATATATTATTAATTAATATCAATCTATAAAATTTCCAATATACTTTATACAAAAAAAAACATATTCGTACAACAAACATTTATACAATCAAGACATTTCTACCACCGAAGAATGTTAAGAATATCTTGGACAGACATGACAAGTAACGTTGAAGTATTACGTAGAGCAAATGCTCATAGAGAATAATTGTTCACAACAATCAAGCTCCGTTAAAACTTCATTTCTTGGTCACATAATGAGAGAAGAAAAACAAACCATCCTAAAACTAATCATAGAAGAGAAGATTGAGGGCCGTAGAGGGGTTGGAAGAAGGCGGTTTTCCTGGCTCCAGAACATTCAGGAGTGGACCGGGATGAGAGTTGTGGACTTATTGATAAAACATAATAATAATAATAATAAAAAACTTTATTGCACAAAACAACAACAAATGAAAAAAATCAATTTAACTATACAAAAAAAATTGTGCAATGGGCGAGTTTATCGCAGAAGCGCGATATCTTCCAACTAAAACATCTATTCATTCCTTTTCAGTTTGGAGGATCAATCAAGTAATTACTGAATAAGTGAACAAATCAAATTACCCCATAAGATAATAGATTCTATAACACCAGTTCAGAGAATATTGTATAGATTTTAGTATTATTGTGTATATTTATTTAGCTCGATAACAAAAATTATATACAAGACACGCAATAGGATCAAACACAAATTGAATTATCCTTGCTCCTTATTTTGCTAACCGGATTTTTTTTGGCCAATATTTACAAAAAACAACATAATAATGCAATTTGTATCCAGTTAAAGTAGTTCCAGTTGATATATCGACACTTTTGTTTTGTACTGTCGGGATAAGTTTATATCTAAATACCGACAGAAAAATATAATATTTCGTCCAAATGCTGAGACTCATTGTGTTCAAAGATAGAATAGAGAAAAATGTATTAATTGTATTCAAAAACTGAATAGAGACCAAAATTCATTCACATAATTTTTGAAACTAAAGAATTTTTTACCTTTGATCTTCTGCTTTTGAAAGCTCTAGGCAATGCATACTAACATTCATTAACAACACAAATCTAAAAGGTACATTTTTCTAACTATCTAAATATAATATGTACATATATTCCATCACACCATCTTATACATGTCCATGTGGATTGTCCTTGCAAAGCTAGTTAAGTGTAATATATTATTCAAGCTCAATGGCATACCTTACAGGTTATTCGGCTTTTTTATAACAAGTTGTATAGTACGCTAGAAGAAAATAACATTGTGTGCGATGTCTGAAATTATTAGATTCGTTAAGAAAAAGTCTTTGAAGCGTATAATAATCCTATATTATCTCTTTCTGCCTTTTGTATGCGGAAATAGAGTTGATTGTTACGTTGATTTGATCAGTGAGTTTCATATAAAATACCTATTATATTTTTTCTACTGGTACCGTAGTATCCATCTTTGTTTAACCATCACGGATTAAGTAAGGAAGTCAGAAAAGTAACTTCATGCAATAAACACAAATGTCATTCTGTTTGTGCCTTTGAAATAAGACTTTCTGGGTGGGTAGCATCTGAAAATGTTAAGTGTCACATACGTGATCTTTTACGAATAACCACTGACGTGGTAGGGTCGGAGATGCCAACACTAGCATAGTGGTACTAGACTAGAGAGAGTTGAAATATAAATAAATTGTCACCTAAACGGATAAATAGGAGTCCTTGGACTCCAGAAATATCCGACAAATAAAGTTATTTCAAGTTACGAATAACCACTTTTTATCGGGTACTTGCAAAAAAGAATAAGAAAACTTTTCTATTTTGGAGAGTTTCAGATGTGGTAGACAGAAAAAATCGAGCGCACTTACCTACTCATATCCTTACATACACTCTTCGTTTCCGTCATTGTCAGACAATTCCTCATGCATGCTATCCTATTCAATGTGCTTTACACGCTTTCGTCCCATAGGATCTAGTTCCTATGATCTTGCCATTATTTAATCCACGGACGGCAGCATCATCTCAGCAATATTTCAGCCAGCCACTTTATATTATATTTTCTTGGTTATTCTATCCTCGCCCATTCTTTCCCAAACCACTGTAATTAATTTGATTTCATTTTTATTATTACCCTTGATTTCAATCCACACTCTTATCGTGTGGTTCTTGTGGTCTATATTTCATTTAATTTTAATTGTTGTAATACTTGTTGTGTTGACTGTTTGTTCCCTTCGAGAAAATAAATGAAAAAATAAATAAAATAAATAAAAATTTGTAAAATTGATTTCTGTTTCTCTGGATAGTGTCTAATCTATTCACATCCAGGAAGGGAAATATTTGAGTGCCAGACTACTGTTTCTCTGGATAGTGTCTAATCTATTCACATCCAGGAAGGGAAATATTTGAGTGCCGGACTACTGTTTCTCTGGATAGTGTCTAATCTATTCACATCCAGGAACGGAAATATTTGAGTGCCGGACTACTGTTTCTCGCTAAGATGCTTTGCATATAAGTACTGCATGAGCGTATGTGTGGAAAAGTGCGAAAAACGTTTAGTTGCACATTGAAAATTTGGATAAAAAAATAATAATTAACTATTTCCATTATGGGAACCAGCAATTTACCTTTTAGTGTCGCTCTCACCATGAACAAGCACTCATAATATATTATTTTCAAATACACTTTGATATTCGATGGGTACTATTTTCCCTGTACAAAACAATATAATTCTTTGTAATATGGAAAAAAAGCCACTTTAACTCTTAGACTTCCACCAAACATTCTTCTCAATGATCTCATTTCTGCTGCATTTATACCATTTTCATCCTGTTACAGCAAAATCTTAAGAGTTAATATGACTTTTTGTACCACTTGTATACTTCGTTGTTGGCATAAGAATGGCCGAGCGCACTAGCTTTTTAACTGTAATAGATATATTTCTCTTAATTTACTCGATGTCGGGTGCCTTGCCGGAAAAAAAAGGAAAAGAGATATATTTCTATTAACAACTATTGGTCAAATTGCACTATCCATTATATTGCCATTTACTTTTTTCTTTCGATTCAGAAATCGCACTTCACAAGATTTTTCATTTTCATAAAAAATATGTTGAATAAAATTTCTGAGTAACGTAACTTATCACTCTACATCAAGTATTCAAATAGACTAAGTTGGAAGATGAATAACGAAGTGCTTTTAAAAGTCCTGAAGCTTCCATCATTATAAAGTTCATTCTATAAACATTCATTAATGAAAGTTTATGTCATCAAATATTTACTCGCGTAATAAATAAAAAAAGAAGTGTGCAAAAATGCAGTGATAATTTAAACTTTATGATATTATTTATAAGAAAACTTTCGTATCAAAAGCTTTTCCTTTGAGCTCAAGATCAATTTATCAATGTTAATTTTATTTTGTTGTTTTTTTGAGACTGCATTTTCCAACCAAAATAAATATTAAAAAAAAAACATAACATCTGCTACTACATCATCACTACATATCCCACAAGTGGGGTAGTGAGTAGAATAGCTGCAAGCAATAAACATACAGGCTGTCTTCTCTGTGCCAATAAAAAAATTGACATTCAAGATGGATGGCAAATCTCATCGCAGTATTTGAAATGTAAACCTGCCTTTTACAGGACACTCGAAAACTTGCGGAGAAGAGTGGGAGTCCAATTATTTACTGGGTGCTCTACGGCATAAAACCATAGCATTGTGCAGCAATATTGAGTTTTTAGTAGAAAAATCTACTTTTCTCATTAAATAACTTATTTTCTACGCAGTTACAAAATCCCATGTACGAGATACAAGACTAAAAAATATACGCAAAAAAGTTTGAATAAAAATTCAAAATGGAATAAGCTTATCGAAAAAAAAATTACCCACCATAAGGCCCAACGTACATAAGATTTTTTTTTGGTTGTGCGTAAGCACACGACTCTTTTCATATAAGTTGAAGGGGGACATGGATTGCATTTTCGTCCGCACATTTGACAGTTTTTCAATATTGAGTCCATATTCTGGGTTGGTTTACTAACTTTAAGTATTTTCGTTACTTTGAATTTAATTTATTTATTTATTTTATTCTTCTTGCACATCATCATATACATAACAAAATCAACAAAGCAGTTTACATAAAAAAAAGAATGTGATGATATGCAGTGGCGAGATTATCACTCCATAGTGATTTTTTCCATCTAACCACGTCATATTAACACTTAACATAAATAAAAATAATAATAATTAAAACACAAATAAGAAAAATCTCTACATAAATCAAAATGAAAGAAAAAAAAAACTAAAATTCACACACCTAACACTCCAAAGGTAATATGTTTAATGCATAAATAATTTGAGAGAGTGCATCCAAAAACTTGTGTTTGAAATGATGTTTTTTTTTTATCTATGTCATACAGCTATTAAAATTTAATCCAACCAGATGTAAGATCGATTTTCAAACTTGGAAAACTTCGCGCTACTAAAATTTATACGAAAAACGCGTTCAATCTACGTATAGCCTTAGTCTGGTATAGTTTCGGAAAAAAATAAAGTTTTTCCAATATCAGAATATTTAACTTTTTCAGACAGAAAGAATCAGAATGTAAATGTTTAGTATAAAAAATTGATTTCCATTTCGTCTCATGAAGACATCTAATGTGTTCAATTATGTATATGTCCTAGTACTTATGACACATGTCTTTTTCAGTCTTACAGAGTATTATTACTATTAAACGCACAACTTCTTTCCTTTTCATTACAGAATTACACAAAATACTCCATGTACCTAATTGTTTTTTTCTCCCAGAAAAGAATCGATCTCCCACTTTTTTCCGTAAGTTTACGAGTGTCTAGTAAAAGACAGCTGGTGTTCGAAAAAACAAAGATAATTTACATCTTAATTTCAGCGGTAAGGTTTGCTATCCATCTATCCATCAAAAAAAACAAAAACGATTGCAGGCTCAAGAAACCCTGTTTATAGAATGTGCGATGCTTATAATAAGAACTTTTCACAGTGCGACATGGCTGGTACATCGAACCATGGATTTAAGCGACTTATCGGTCGTCACGTTTTTGGTCCTGGGCCTGTCTCGGAGGTGAGCTGAATACCCCCCCCCCCTTTGCCAATCCCCTTTTAAAGTGCCAATTACGTCAGGTTTTTGAGAAAGGAGAGTCGAGAGATTAAATAAATGTGTATGTTTGATAAGATGTGAAGTGTTTGGGATAGTTTTTAGTCTGTTTTTAAAATTTTTGATTTTTCTTATTTTTAGAGTTTTTTTTTTGTATTGTTATATTATATATTTTGGAAGTGTGAATGTGTTGTATTATGTGTGCGAAATTGGGTTAATGGATGTATTTTGTGTAAGATTTTCTATAATTGTCTTGTGTGTTATTGCTGAAGTGTGCACTGTTTGGATGCAAGACTATTGGAATGTTTTTGTCGCTTACATGTTTATATGTATTTATATTGCTTATCTGTTGTGTACCATGTAAAATAAATAAATAAATAAATAAATCTTGAATGTCTTCTTTTTTTGCCGGTACGAAGAAAACTGCAGGTACATTTTTCACTTACAGTTGATCTGCTGGCTACCTGGCTACACTTGTGAGATATGCCGTGATAATATATGTTCTTGTCACCAAACACGATAATATTAGTCAAATTCTTTACCACATTTTACACTGCGTTCATAGAATTGAAAAACTGATCAATGTTCGATTCGAAGAATGACATTTTTGAAACGTTACATGTAGGTACATGACGTGTTTTGTGCATTGTATAAGTTTATCGTCATGTGACTACGCAAAATGCAAGATTCATATTTATCACAGTTTGAACAAAATCAATGTGTGTGAATTGTCTATACACGTCCTGGGTAAACAATATATGCTTAGAATTATTAACGTCCTAGATTTGAATACAATTTGGGTTGATCATAACTAATTTACTAAATTAAAGGTTAATCATTTTATTTTTCACGACACATATAACCTAACACAATTCGACTCGTCCCCTTTATCCTTTCGAACACAGATTTATTAGTAAACAGAAAATAACGACAATGATGGTAGAGAGAGAGAGTAATCAACCAAAAGTGTCGATATTTTAAATGTTAGTTCTAATTAAGTAACACTCAGTAAATTAATTAAGATAACGGGTTACAAGGAAGATTACATTTGAGTCTATAATGAAGAAAATTAATGAATAAAAAGCTTCTTACGAGCTAATTAATTAGATTAATCATAATGTACTTTCCAATGGCCGTACATTATGATAATCCTTCTACACCAATGGTCGCCAACTACTGGTAAAATATGTGCCGTGAAAGATTTTTTTTTATTATATTTCCACAAAAATTAAACTTAATTATAATAAATAAATAAACCCGATTTAGTATACATGATAAACGTAATAAAATAACGTACCTAATAGACATCGCTGTTCCAAATACACATAATATACAAACAACCGTCGCAGAAAAAATACGTAAATATACAGAACTAGCAGGAGAAATAAAAAATATTTGGCATTCTAGATCCGTTTATATAATACCTTTAGTCATGTCAGCTACAGGGGTAACTCCGAAATCTTTAATAAATAATTTACATAAATTAGATTTACCGGTTAATTTGTATATTAAAATTTAAAAAATCTATTATAATAAACACTTGTAATATTGTAAAAAAGTTTTTGAACACAGATATTTCAGGCACAATGCTGGTATTTTGATCCCGCGTTTTGAGCCTAATCCTTTGATATCCTGTATATCTGGATAGGTGAATTTTTCCCGGCATTAGAATGTTAAGTTTTTGTGTGACCATAACTGATCATATGGAGACTTATCTGGTTGTATAATGTTGAGAAGTGTGGATGGCAACTCTGCCGCCGCGTAAAAAAATAAAAAAAAAACAAAACTTTATTGACCATAATTTTACACAAATACATAAACAATAAAATACAACATTACAAAACGTGACAATTAACAAAATTTGGCCAAAAGGAGGACTTGTTGCTAGGCAACGTCTTCCAGTCAACCCTTACTATAATGTTAGTTAATTTTGAATAAATAGTTTCGAACAAAGATTTTCTGCTTAGCTGAAAATTGAATACAAATTCAGGGTTCAATTTAAAATAAATTATTGTAAATGAATGTTACTTCGAACATTAATTAATATAAGTCCGAGAATTTTTATCAACTTGCATAGAAGATACTTATAAAAATTACGTTGATGCGAAATGAATTTGGTTTTTGCAAAAAAATAACGTTTTTTCTTTCGATAGTACACACTATGAATCCATATTTTTTTTACTTTTAAACTAAATGATTTTATAGGATTAAAATTCAGATTAAAGTTTTAAGGACGATTCTAATATATCTGGACAATTTGTAAAGCGCCGTTTACTCGTAATATTATCTCAAGGGCGCCGTATACCGCATCCGTCACCCGAAACCTCCAGCAAAAAGGTTCGTCTTCAGCCTTCTTCTAAAGCTCTCTCCATTCGGCTCCTCTCGCAGACCCAGAGGTAGCTTGTTCCAACATCTAACTCATGTCTCTACTAACAATCAAGAGAAATCATAGTGATCTTTGAAAACGTTGGGAACCACTTTTCTACATTGTAAGTTTTAGTAATAATGCCTTCCTGGGGAGTTTGTGTTGTCTTTCTTGTGGATAATAATGATAATTATTAGATTAAGATTTTATTACTAAAGTGTACAAAAGTAGCGGAATACAGTATTATGTTTCATAACGATGACAACAACAGAATTTATTACAGAATAATTTTATCACCGTACACTGTATTTGCTACATAAAGTTATTAAAATACTTATATAAAACGATCATTGTAGTATGTACAACAGAAAACAACCAATCACAAGTTGCCATTTCATCGACGTTCGCCGCACGATCAACGTCTTCCGCATCACATAAAAACATTACCTACTGAACTGAATGCGATAACATTTATACATTACCATATTATTTAATATGTTAAAATGCGCTCGTACTACAAAGTTTGCATTATTACTCATAAATTTCTTGCTCTCATTGCAAATTTAATATATGGAATCTAGATTTAGTTTGACTTTGGGGAAATCAAATGTCAGATTTCAATCTCAAATTCAAAAATTGAGATATTATGTGACATTATTTTTTCACACGAAATGAAGTCAATTAATGGTTAGTTGGAAATATCATTTTTCAATAAACTCGCCTATTACAAAATTTAATTTTATTACATTATTTTATCGCAAAGTTCACAGCTTTCGTGTCACTCATTGTAGGTGATACATAATAAATGAAAAAATAAAATCAATTTTTAAAAACTGTGTCTTTTACAGGATACGCAATAAGTTATGGAAAGTGCAAATACTTATTCTTTATTGAGTGTTCCATGGAATAATTTTTGTCTTTTATTAATAAATGAAGAAGAAATTTGTGACTTAGCGGTAAAATTTGAAAATTCACCTTAGATTTAGTAGCACGAATTTGTGTCATCAAAATATTTGACAGATTATTTGAATGCAAAATTATATTTTGAAATAAAGAAGTTGATTAACCAAATTTATCTTATGTATAACGAGTTTGTCAATAATTCGTTCATTATTTCCTGAGATGACCTGGGTTTAAGGTATGTAGTACATAATTATACTACCCCATTTTCAATTTCAAGTTTCAGATTACAATGGAAATAAGTAAAAAAGACTTTTTTTACAAAATGCTTGTAATCCTCTTATCCCTTATCTCGATTATCCTTTTGACATTTGATCTCTTGGGACTAACGATATAATCCCTACCATGAAATTGCCCTTAACTTTATTTTGAAATCTTATGCGCCTTGGGTTACAGCATATAAAATATACAAGCATTTTTATTATTGGTGAAGGTGGAATATAAAAAAAAAGATATCATGCTGAAACCAACTGAAATATTATATTGTTTGGTTGAAATTTTCAATTTGTATTTTCCCAGCTTACCTTTATTTTCAAGTGATTGAAATAACATTGGCCACCTTCCACAAAACAGCTTCTTTTTTTGAACTAGATACACGTTTTTGTTCACATTTTTTTACAAGTTATTTGAATTTAAAACTAGGCTATGGTGGTTTGGAGATGTGGAACCAATGGATGATAATAGAATGCCAAAGAGGATATAATTATCTGAAACAGGTGTAATAAAGCGCGAGTATGGCGAAACTTTTTTTTTTGTATAATTTTGTTTGAACGTGCATGATGTAGTCACGCTTAATTGGGGGGTTGGCCTGGCCGGATCAATGTGTCTTTTTTTCTTATTTTATTAATGTTTTGTCAACTCTCTGTGTGTGTCTCTGTAGAATAAATAAAATAAATAAATAAATAAAACCACGTGGATTGAATGTTCAAGGATGACCCTGTGTTAAGTATAAGAAAATGACGTGTGTGTATGTATAAGAAAAATTGTATGAATTTAGAAGAAGCGAAAGAAGTATGTAGGGATAGATCTGTATGGCAGTCCATTCTTTCCCCATCGCCGCTTCTTCCTATCCTTGCATACACCTTTTACTTCCATCACTGCCATACATGCTCTCTTATTCAAAGTCCGTCCTGTTGGGTAAAGTTTATATGATCTTACCAATTTATCCTCGGACGAGCACCAGATCTGAGAAAATACTAGAAATAATTTGAAGATTATAATAATAACTACAATAATTAAAGAGACTGTACTTTGGTCAATTAGTGATGGAGTTCGCCTGGCTGAGAATAGAAGAGAATGGCGCAGCGTAATCCATGAGATCCGAGAAGTTGAGAACATTTAATTCAAACGAAAATATTAAATAAATAAATGCCAATGCCTGTATCTGTTTAACAAACTTGCTTTGAGTAAGTGTAGTAAATATGAGTTATAAATTTGAAATAAAATCGAGTAGGTAAATAAAATAAAAAGGATTCGTCAGTAGCCTCGACTTAGAGTCTCGGCCTCACGATTAAGAGGTACGCGGTTCGATCTCAGGTGCCGTCAAATTCCCCTTTCACGATATAAGCTTATAGCTCTTTGTAGCATTTGATTTTCTCTGCCTACAATGAAATGTACCACTTTAATTTTTGAAATTACGTCACAATAATTTATATATTTGTGTATAAATAAAATTTATACTCGTATCGAAGTACTGTCAATGGAATGTGTATATAGTATTAATAATAAACCTTTAATCTCAATAGAAATAATTAGGTATGTAAATTTTCAAAATATTAAAAGGCATGTACTTTTTCATTTGGTTTAAAGCTTTATGAAAGAAACAATATATTAGACAAAAATAATGTTTTTCAAAACTGAATATCTAATAATATTGATTTAATTATTTTTATGAAATTTTCCTTGGCTACTTTTAAATAATATAAATAATAAATTATTTATTATCCACCCTTTTATTAAATTAAGGGCATACTAACCCTAAGGCTCTATGTTCACTGAAAATTTAGTGTAAATATTTCTCTCGGTGAGTATATTTTTTTCTTTCTTTACATTTTTCAATTCCGTTTCATTCATTCAATTCTATTTCTAAATTAGAAAAAAGATTTCTATGCGAGGATTTCTACTTCCCTTTGGTCTACTTACATATTTCTTATCTAGTTTGCTTTTACTTTTCAATATTCCTCGTATTGTTGACTAGCCAATCGAGGACGGGTGAAAATAGAAACAAATACGTGCAGGAGCCAAGGTGTTTAATTGCCAACTAATAAGAAAATTGTTACATAGAACAATGCATCGCTACATAGTATATTATAACAGTATTCTAAGCGAAAACATATGTACCCAATCTAGCCATTTTATAATAAACACTTTTTTATGTGATTTAACACGTATAAACACAACAAGGAAACGAACCTTTCCTTAAATAACATTTTTTATTCATTGTAATATTGCAATTATCGTTATTTACTTTTGACGATTTTTAAAATTTAAATTTTCAACTTTTCCTCCTTGTAGGATGCTATGCCATAAGTGAAGAAAAAAAATTCTTTCAACTTTATCATTATTTTAGTTTAATCTATTTTTATTTTGTTTTCTCAAACTTCTTGAGCAAGGTTAATATTCTTTTACCTGCATTAATAACTTTTGAATGTTTTGGGATTGCTTTTTGAATAAAGTCTTATTTTTTATTGTTTGTATAATATTAGAAATTTATAATTTGACAATGAATTGTACATGATTTTGTTTATTTACAGATTTTTGACTGGTTAATGATATCCAGTTTTTATATAACTAATTGATGGGATTTTCGATTGGGTTAGAAGCCAGGCGAGAACTACTGCTTTTAGCAAAAAATCTAAAATATAGGAATCCCCAATCATTAACTTAAATTTTAAGAAGAACCTGATTGAAGCTTTTGTCTGGAGTATTCTGCTATATGTTAGTAAAACAAGGAACATCGGCAAGAGTGAAAGCGGATGGTTAGCTGTCTTTGAAATGTGGTGCTACAGACACATTGTTGAGATCCATTGGCCAAACATGTCGAAAACTAACTGATGTGTTGATCAGGGTAGACAAAAGTAGGCCACTCTTTAAAAAAAATGCCAACAACAAGCTAACTGGATTTGCCACATATCTGGCACTAAAATATGTTCTAAATAAAATATCCATTTTATCCTGGAGAAATCACATCTCATATGACGAAGTGTGTATTGAAAACTTCGTCATTTGAGATGTGATTCCTCCAGAATATAGCGAATATTTTATTCAGTGAATATTTCTTCTTAAATTAAAAATAATTTTGGAAAACCAAATATATTGTTTGCAAAGACATTAAAATGGAAATCACCCCTAAAAATGGTAATTTATTTCAAAGAGATTTATTAAAAGAAAATAAGGGTATCTAATAAAATCCCAAACAACAGCACGAACTGAAAATTGACGTAAAAATATGTTCCATTTATTAAATTATGATATTTTTCCACAAAATACTTCATAATTGACACATCAGAAATTTATATTGGTAAAATAATTTCTGTTCAAAATACTTTACCATTATTTGCTTTGAAAAAATTCTGATAATCAATTCAATATATCTGTACAAAGGGTTTCAGGAAAATTGGTTTTTATTTGAATTTTATAGTTTAATTTTTTTTTTTTTTTTATTGAAAACCCTTTAAATATAAACGAAATAAACAAGATATCTACATATAACATTTCTTATACTTAATCTGTATTTAGATCTCACCCGGCGAAGCTGCATATGCATATTGCTAGTTTGTGTCCGGGCGTATAAATAATAATATAAATTCCATATTTTTCCTACAGCAAATATATTAAAATAAAGTTTTTTTTTATTTTCCAGGGATTTCTTGCTTGGCAAAAAATTAGTCCCCTATTCTTTTCCATAAATTTTAAAGTGTCCTGGAAAGCGGGTAAATCCCAGTAGGTGTGGTTAACTGAACGAAGTCGCTATATAATGATAAAAATTCCAGTTCAGACGACTAAAAAATCACTTCGCAATATAATATAATTATGTATATATGTACAATATACTAAGTAAAATACTCTCATCATCATCATCATTTCTGTCGGTCCCTCAATCCTGAGGATCGTGACCATCATGCCTCGTTCTGTAGACCATCTGTCTCCATGTTGAGCGATCCTCTGCCATGTGTAAGGCCCCGTGAAGTGAGCTCTGTGTGGCCTCCTTAATTTGGTCGCTCCATCTTATTGGCACTCTGCCCCTTCCTCTCCTCCCTTCTACAACCCCAGTCATAATCACTTTTTCTAGGTTGTCATGCTCTCTTCTTGCAATGTGCCCGAAATATCGCAAAGCGCGCTGACTGCAAATCGTTGAGAGTCGCGCCGAAATGTTTAACTCCCTGAGGATGGACTCATTGGTCCTGTGTTAAAATACTCTAGTGTCTTTTTATTTTACATTTTTATCTTCATATTCGCCCATTTAAGCAATGAAAAAATAGAAATGGATTTTTTCCAGATCCACCTAATAATAAAAATTATTAATTTATATGTCATTAATTTTATTTGATTTGTTCCCACTTGACTTTCATAATGACAATCATGAAAAAGTGCGTAGGATTACCTGCAGCACGTGGAACGACACTCACGGTTGAAAAAATACTTTTTATACTTTATCTTTTTTTTCATTTCGAAAAGCTCCAAGGACAGTCATAAAAATAATAATCATATTCTGTATTTTATTTTATTATGTAGTCTCTTTCCAACCACTAATTCTCAAAAGCTTAAAAAATACGAGTAGAAAAAAGCTTCTGATAACATAAGAGGATATCGGAATTTTAATATC
Source organism: Athripsodes cinereus (assembly GCA_947579605.1). Classification (NCBI taxonomy): domain Eukaryota; kingdom Metazoa; phylum Arthropoda; class Insecta; order Trichoptera; family Leptoceridae; genus Athripsodes; species Athripsodes cinereus. The sequence continues at coordinate 2,730,212 of OX388309.1, read as the reverse complement.
TGTTCTTAGTACTTAAGTTGATAGTTGGTCTACCAAGTATTTATTTATTTATTTCATTATTTTTGCACATCATCAGTTACATGACACAATCAACAAATCAACCAACATAAAAATGTGATGGTACGCAGTGGCGAGATTATCACTGTATTAAAGACTTCTGAATACGTCATATTAAAACAAAACACAAACATGAACTAGCAAGAATGGTCTCAGAAGGTAAGATTATTTAAGGAAGTAAATGCAGCAAACCCAAGGCAAAAAAAATATAGAAAGTCAAAAGGAGAAAATTGATTTCTCTTACTTTTAGAATTTTTTTTCGCTCTTTGGCATTTGCAGTCTTTGACATCATTACATATTATTATCGAGTCGAAATTCATTTTGTAAAACTCCATATTCATATATATGGAGAAAACACAATTGGTTTTAGTTTAATGTTGTTGGACCTAATTTGTAGAATAATATTACAGCTTCAATGGGATGAATAAACCGTTAACCACCTTTAAAAGCCCCATTGAACTGAATCCAAATACTGTTTCAACTTAATCTTGTCTTGATTTTTATACTACTACGGGCGAAGTGTCTATTAGTGAAAAATACGTGCATACCACTCTCACAGTAGCGGTAACGTGGTAATTTTGACTATAGTCCCTTGGCGCGTCGTGTGATTAAGATCTAGATAAGATTAAAGTTGTGTCAAGAGTAACCCTGCAGCTTACCCTTAAGATGATCTAAGTACTTAAAAATGGTGTCCAAACTTAGTAATGCATCATCATTATCATCAAAACCAATTTACAAAATTAATAAGGACTCGGTGCACTTCGATCTATTGTTAGCAATAGCAATGTCTCGAACATGGCTAAAATGCTGGTGCACAACGCCATCCTCGCAACGACACTTATGTATGCAAGCGAAACTTGGACATGGCTGAAGAAGGACGAAAGTGGAATAAATGCAGTGGAGATGCGATCACTGAGAAGAATGGTAGGTAAAACATTAGGAGTAGGATATTAGAAGAATGAGTGAATGCAAGAGGAGTGTTGTTGATAGAATACGTGTAAATAAATTGAAATGGTTTGGTCATGTGGAGCGAATGGATGGTGAAAGAATGACGAAGAGGATGTATTTATCTGAAAGAGAGGGTGTGAGAAAGCGCGGACGTCCAAGAACTACGTGGCTTAACCACGTGGATCAAATTCTCAAAGACGCTCGCGTGTTAAGTACGTGCATGTATGAGAAACTGGATTAATGTAGAGGAAGCGAAAGAAGTATGTAAGGATAAATCGACATGGCGTTCCGTTCTCTCTGCCTACCCCACCTGGAACACGGCGTGAGGGTATAGTATAAGGACTCAAACTGATTAAGAAAATTCGAGTTTTCTAATCAAAACACACAGCATTTAATTAATTAAATAAATCTACGTAATATATCAAACTGATAGAATCGTTTTAAGTAAATGATCAAATCGTTGAAAGGTCAATTGCTTTCTAAGTGAGTGAGTACCTAAACTCATTTGTATAATATAATCTGATTAGGTGATTACAAGTAAGTAATTTGTATTTTATTATATTTTGATGTGCTTCTCGATGAAATACACTTCACAGTGCAGATAATCTCGTTATAAATAATTCAGTTCGTTCACATGTTTATATATAATATTATGTTGGTTAATTTACGTATCCTCTATAGCCGCTTTAATTAAATACAAAACAGAATAAAATATTATATTTCGCATTTTAATTATGTATTGAGTATTCCCTAGATAATACTTTCTAGATAAATAATTTATGCCGTTCATATATTCATTCAAATGTTTGTAGGGAAACCATGACTTAAGTAAAATATTTGGTAAGCTTATTATTAGTATTTGATAAATCTAGAATATTACGGAATAGACAATTTATCAGCAAACGTATAGAAAAACGATTCCTTCTTTATAAAAGTTCTATTTACAGATATTTTGAATGCATGGAATTTCATAACATTGTAACTTTTCAAATCATTAACACAACCAACAGATTGTATTTCAACTCCCTTTAGTAAGAAATAAGATAAGTGTCCCGATGGTTGCAAATCGACTTAGGTTGGTTTAAGTACAGTCAAACTATAGAACTTTCACCTACCGTACCAATCCTATTTCAAACTATAATGTTTGACATCTGTTAATATTATATTTCAGGAATTAGTGGGGTTAGTGAAAGTACCACGGATAGGTACGTAAACCAGCCTTAGCGGATTCGTTAGCAACAGGACACCTTTTCTGTTTTCTACTTAAGGGAGTACGCGCAACCTGTTTGTTTTGTAAATGAGGTGTCTGATGCGTAATATTCTTAACGTCTTCACTCACGAAACTGGAAAAAAATCTATTAAAATGCGAAATTACCTTTAACATTGTGACTTTTCCTTCAGTAGTCTTGACAGGTAGATGAACACATGACGCTGTCACACAATGAGCATAGAGATATAAAAAATTGACAGTATTTATATAACTAACAGCATCACGCACGACAGCGGGTATAAAAGCTTTTATGGAATAAGTAAATAAATAATATAATTTGATTGTCTGTATATTAATATTAATAATACTTATTATTTACCTTTGACGTCATTTCAGTGCCGGCACGATCTGCAAACAGATAAAATGTAAATAATTAGATATGTATATACATATATTATAAAATGTTAATACTTCTGTTGGTACATTTCACGTATACTCTATTAAATATTTATATAAAGAGAATTTAATAACTTGATCATCGATTGATTGATCCCCTCTCAATGTATTATAATTGCCGTGTTTTGATAATATTATTTTCGCTTTTTTTTTTCTACACGATCATTTCGGCATTCAATAGGTAATTTCTTTCGTTAGTAACGAAGCGTAAGATACTTATAAATTTGTTCCAACCATATGGCGCCCTTGAGGTAGTGTTATGAGTAAACGGCGCACTTTTAAATTGCTTATAATTCCTAAATAAATAATTTAGCTACTACTACTGTACTATTGGATCACTTATATTGCGCCGTTTTTGTAATTAAATCACCTCAAGAGCGCATTTATAATATTATTTGTCACTTTAACATATGTACTTTTTTTACTTTTATTTTTTTATTTTTTATTTTTACAATATTTAGAATCAAACAGTCGTTACACAATATGTTGACAATTAATATATTTAACATGTAGACCAGCGAAGATTCCACTCTTACCAGAAATGTCTGTCTTGAGGAAAAAAAAAGTAAAAGTTAAAATTCTCTAAAAAAAGTCAAAGTAAATTTAAATTTAAAAGCAACGATAATACAATACTTAAAACAATACAAAAACATAAATATAAAAGCAAAAAATCCTAAAATACTAGAAATCAGTCCTTCAGTCACATTAGTCTTTAGATAGAAAGTAAAGTTAAAATTTTCTGAAAAAAGTCAAAGTAAATCCAAAAATATAAAATCTAAAATCCCAAAATACCAGAAATCAAAACAAAACAAATAAACAAAATCACCCATCCAGTATAAGTTACAAAGCCCAATCAAATACATAGCCAATATCCAATGTCCCAAGGATGCTATGATTGAGAGAGCCATGCATTCAAGCAAGCACACCCATCCACCCCCCGCCCAAATGTAAGTGATCCAATGCTGCCAAACAGTGAGAGACCGAGATCAATCCACGGGGACCGCTGATGACAACAAGGCCCCGGACACTCCCGCTCTAAAGTCTTGCTTATTCATGACGAGTATGTCAAGGCTTAAAATATAAATCATGTAGGTAAATATAAATCATCATCAACACACTATTTTCTTGTCACAAACTCTATTAGACTCCATTTAATATTTCTATTTTGTTAAAATTCATCACTTCATTTAAATACAAAAAAAAACACTAAAAACAAACCTATCAAATAAAAAAAATATTCAAAAAATAAAAAAATAGATATTTTACTATTATTTTTAATATAAAAAATTGGAGAAGTTATGGATTCAGTCAGCTACAAGAGCGCCATCTGCCCAAAACATCACGGCATATTCCACACAAGGGGTGAACAGTAGACTAGCTGCATGCTGTAAACATGCAAACCTCATCGGTGAGTGAAAATAAAAAAAAATGTTATTAATTGTGTCGGTGCACACGTAGTAGAATTCCATAATAATGCAATTTGAAACAAGTGTTCCTTTCTACTTATGTTTGTTTATTCGCAGAGAGACGTCTTTCGACTTATAAGGTCATTATCAATTGAAAAAAATGTTATTTTCTACCATACTGATTTTATTGAGAGAGAAATATTGTCTTGTCTTATAAGGGCATTGTCAATCTTCTAATATCAGTACGGAATTCTACTACCTAAACACCTACTCAGTGAACTCATTGCCGATTTTTTTTCAGCTGACTACACCATAAACTCATTGCTGAATTTATTCTGTAGTTTTTTTAGCACTCCTTTGACAGGACACTCGAAAGCTTACGGAGTAGAGCGGGAGATTAATTCTTATCGGAAGCTTTTTTATATGTAGAATCATTGTTGTTATAACCTAAGAGGAATTTGTTTATTTTTTTTAATATTCTCACCTCTACAACAAATTGATAGCTTACTATCAAATATAATACGTAGGTTCAATATCTTCAATTTGGGATAATGGACTCATCATTTTATTTAAATAATAACCAAAAACATTTCATCTTAGAAATGTGTTAAAAGTTTACATAACAATATAAACAAACTGAACTTTTGAATGAGAATAGATTTCCTTATTTATTTACTCATTTTGTAAATATAAGTTCATGATTTTTTTGTGATAAATAAATGTAAATCGTGTATTGTTGTGAGGAAAATAGAATTTTTCGTAAATCTATTTTCTCGAGTCCATTCAAACTAGACTGTTGTGGCAGTAAAAGTTATTTATCTATACCATTCACAGCATCTCCCATTAGTGGGGTATCCAGCTGACTACTTGCATACAATGTGCAACTTGTCGTTTCTGTACCAATGAAACATCAAGTTGGGTGGCATAGCTCATCGCTAAATTGATGATTTTGAATTAAAACATTGAAAATTATATTAAAGGACATAAATAAAACAAATGTTTTATTATATTATTAGATTTATTTACGAGAGAGACATCTTTCGTCTTGTTAGGACATTGTCAATCTAACAAGATGAAAGACGTCTCTCTCATTAAAAAGTCGAATAACATATATAGATAATTCACACAAATTGAGCTAGTCCCAAACTCAAATTGAATCTTGTATCATGAGTACTAACGCGACGATGCACATTATTATTTTTATTATTATTACTGACAATAAGACGATTCTTACAAGGATCATTACAGCTCAAGGCCAATGCGATCCTAGAAGAAAACATTAAACAATATCCAAACGATAACATAACTACAATATATCTTCGATTTTTCTTATACAAGTATATCAACGCTCCTCTCGGGAGCACAGGGCAGAAACCAGCCTCCTCCATTCAGAGCGTCTCTGTGCCAATTGCGTCACCTCTTTCCACGACATGCCCTGCGCTCTGATATCGTTGTCATAGGAACGGTGTATTGTGAAAGAGGGACGCCCGGGCCGATGGAACCCTTGCGGACGGAAAAACAGTGCTCTTTTTGGCCAACTATCATTGGGCATTCTCAAAACATGTCCCAACCAAGACCATCGTCTCTCCTGTATTACGGAGATGACAGGTCTCTGCTGGGTGCGCCGGCGCACAACATCATTTGTAACATGTTCATACCATTTAACATCCAAAATACTTCTACTTGTTTTCAAAGCTTAGCATCTTCCGCTCTTGAGATATAGAAGGATTGGGATGATGCACGCATTGAACAAGCGACATTTTGTCCTGATACTGAGTCCAGACGCCATAAACACATATACATGTAACACCCAGACCCAGGATGATTTGAAAAAGGTCAGTTTTCATTCTGCCCTGGCCTGAAATCGAATCTGGGACCTCGTGACTCAAAGGCAAGAGCGTTACCTCTACGCCACACCGGTCGAATAGTAAATTTTAACATTTGTTTTATTTATTTCGTTATGGAATTCTGCTACCTTAACACCAACACAGTAAATAAATTTATATATTAATAAATTATTATATTGATGAGAGCAGAAAGCGGAAGCTCTTGAAAGTCGCGTTTAATAAAGTTAATGCGGAAGTATATAAATGTTTAATTTTAATTAATTTAACAAGAACTTCTAACGAGTAACCGTCCGTCAATAATATTAACTGTATTCTACACAAACTTGAACTTAATATATGAACCCTTCAGTATTATTGTTCATATATAATATTCTTCTTCTATCAGTGTCGTATCAGGTCTCCCCGACGTTGACGATGACTTTAGAGAATGCTTCTCTGTCCCGCGCTGTGTAGACCAGGGCCCGTAGTCAAAACACATTTTAGCGTTACCTATTTTTGTTCGAAAGTAGACGACGTTGCGAGATCGTGTCAATTTTCGTAGCTAAAATACACAAGTAGCTACGAAAATTGACACGTTCTCGCAACGTCGTCTACATTCGAACGAAAACGTAACGTTAAATATTTTTTGACTAGGAGGCCTACTGCTCTCGTATATAACATAATTTTTATTTTTGATTGAGTTGACGTTTATTTTGTATAACCATATTACCATGGATGATGCCATCCGAAAGCGCAAACACCGTGCATAGTCTGAGGTACCCCATGTGGAAGACACTGAACAGGCTTAGGGTTGGGGTGACTAGGTGCAAAAGTAACCAGCAGAGGTGGGGCTTTTTGGATGAGGAGGACACTAGCTGTGACTGCGGGGAGGTGCACTGAGAAAAGGTACATCTACAAATTCAATTGATATTTCACAATAAATTGTTTTGCTCGCCTTACCATTGATATAATATGACATAAAGATCAAATTCAACATTACGTAACATTAAATCATTTCGCATTTACCGATAACTATTTCTGCACAATGATTTGTTCGGCCTTTACCAATCTTTTACTAGTTTTAGTTACCCAAACATCCGTGTATGGCGCTAGTTGGTTTAAAATAATAGTCAGGTAAGCATGGATGTATGTAGGTAGTTACTCTATTTAGGTCCATTCAGGTAAGTACATATGGCTTGTAAAATTGCCACACGCATAAAAATACATTATGATTGACGAAACGTATTTCAACAGTACAATATTGTTTTATTTATTTGTAGTATTTTCGTTATTATACAAATAACCTAATACTTATTTATTGTTATTCAATATAAAGAATACACTAAAATGGTTGTAAAATGTGTTATATTTTGATAAAAAAAAAACAATACTTTGGTCATTATTAATTATTCTAATGGCAACGCTAATATTCGATGACATTTATCGGTTCTCCGTTGTGTTTTGTTCTGTGTTAATTTCTGTCAAGTCGTTTTCGTATTTCGGTGTTTTTTTTAGTGGATTGAGGATAATTGTTGAAATATGACCGTGCATTTACTCACATTTAAAACAAGATCCCTCATAATATTGCATTATGGGATGAAAAAATCACCTGTCATGGAAATGCAAGGTAAACCTTTGAAATTTTTTCTTATTTACTATTATTTTTGTATGATTTAAAGCATTAATGATTTTGATATATGTTTTTACTTTATAGATGAAACGCAATGTGGAAAATAACGTGGAATTACAGAATGAAAGTGGACCATCAAGTAACCATTTGGTGAGTAACATTGTTCTAACCTTGAGTGCTTGTGGATGGACTAATTAGGTTATTTAATTTAATGAATATTTTTTGCTTTACAGATTACAGAATTTAATGTTAAAAACCATGTGATGAAATGAAAGTGAAACTTCAACCATCAATTCGGTATGTAATATTGGACTAACATTGATTTTGTTTGTTAATGAACTAACTTTATTAGTTATCATTTGGTTTAATAAATCATTTTTGTACTTTTAGACTGTGGAGGAAACAAATGAGGTTGTGATTGAGTATATACATTGAAGGAGACCCACCGTCCACCTGGATAGTTCAGAAATCTGGGGACTTACATTTATCCGACTAAATTTCTACACTAACAAATTTGTCCACACGAGTGGTGCCATAATATATGTTAAGATCAAAAGCATTTACAGCTCAACAAATAATGAATCTTTATAAAGTCCAGTCCATGATGAGTTGGTATGAGATGTTTAATTTGCAATAATTGTTTTATCAACAAGCCAAATTTGAGTTTTTATTGAAGATTAACTAAAATTTGTACTTTACAGAATGTTGCAGAACATTAACAAATTGGTGAAGCTGTTGCACTGGGTTTGGTGTCACCTACAACAATAGCAAAAGTTTGTATACTTCAAATTCTGTTATTTTAATTTCTATTCTTTCGTTTTCAAAAATAACTTTTAGTTATATATATTTTTTTTAAATTTACAGAAAAAAGGTCAAATGGAATTATCAAAAGGCTAGAAGAAAACAAATTAGTAGAATTGGGGCATTCGTACTCAAACAGAAAGGGTCAACTGTCAGCATGAAAAATTTTTGTTCCCATAGAAAAATGTTGCAGAGAAGAATACCAAATAAAATAACTCCCGTAGAGCAACAAAGTGGTACAATTAGAACTTGTGTTTTTTTAATTTATTTTGATATAATGAAAACAAAATTGTTTTTGGTTTTACTACGATTTATTTGTTATATAAGTTACCAGGTTTCAACCTATGAGGTCATTGTCAAACTAAATTTACTATAGGCCGTGTTGTTACTTAAATACTATGTCTTTGTAGGTAGGTATAACAATATATTCTTAAAGCTAAGGTTTTATATAATGCAAAAATTATTGAGGGAAATTCAGAAAGAACAGTTGGTTGAGTAAAGATTAATAAGGAAGACAGTTGATTAGTATTGTGTAAATAAATGAAATAGTATTGGGTATTGTTGAAACTAGTTGAAAATCTAGATGTTGTACATGTTATTATTCCTAAATGGATGCTTTTTGTCAATATTCCTCTGTTGATAATAATATTAGGTACATCTGTTACATCAATCTATTAGTTGAAGTCAAAATACCCAAACCTATTTCATTTATTTACACAATACTAACCAACTGTCTTCCTTAATCTTTACCAATAAAATGTCACATTATATATAATCAATATAATTTAAATCATACAACACAACCAACTGTTCTTTCTGAATTTCCCTCAATAATTTTTGCATTATATAAAACCTTAGCTCTAAGAATATATTGTTATACCTACCTATTAAGACATAGTATTTAAGTAACAAAACGGCCTATAGTAAATTTAGTTTAACAATGACCTCATAGGTCGAAACCTGGTAACTTATTTAACAAATAAATCTTAGTAAAACCAAGAACAGTTTTGTTTTCATTATATCAATATAATGGAGTTCAGTTATAATGTTGCAGCTATGTTCCAACAACAAAAAGAAATAAAAACAAAATGAACTCGATTGCACCGACCGAGGCAATAACAATGAAAGAAAAAAGAAAAACATGAAGTCGTGAAATGAATAGGCTATTACAAGTAAACACAAGCAATGACTGATGCTCAGGGGGGGGATCAGTTCTCTCTGAATAAAAACTGGGGAAGGGGAACCTCACCACATTCAAGACAATCATCAACCAGAACCCTGAAGAGATCTAGAAATAGCACCGTTGATTTTTGGCAATGATGATAAGTAAAATTTCACTCCTACCGGGTGGAATGCCTGTGAATAATAATAATAAGTAAAATTCAACATCCCTGAAGAAAGAGTTGTAATTTCTGCACGACCTTTGGAATAATCTCCTATAATACGCGTTTGATATATTTATTATGTCTTTATAAATTGTCCTTATTTTTATATTTTTTCAATTGAAATTTTTAATAAATGATTATATTACATAAGAACTTAAAAGAAAAAAATCATTTTAATTTCCTTGCTACTTTTTTTACTTATATATTAATCACAATGTTTATTTGTAAAATGTGAAAAATTATTCTCATAATATTATTATTTTTGTTAGATTTTTTCAAATAATAATTATAGTGTTATTAGAAAAATAGATCACATTTTACAACTAAACGCGATTAATATTATTGGACTTTTGACAGCTACGAGCAAGGTCATGTATAGGTACCTACGTAAGTATGACAAGTAATTCAATTGATTCTTACCAACGATTCGTTCTGCAGCCAACGTCAAGTTGATGACGTCACTGTGAAGAAGTTGTTGGTAAACGTACCAATGAATTGGTTGCGAAGTTAATAGATCTGTACTAGTGAATCGTTTGTACGAACTCTGGTCCTAATTTGATAGTACGTACCAATGATTCGTTGTGAAATTTCGTTAGTATTTTTCTCAGTGTGCAGAGTGATTCTCATTTATTGCAATGCCCGCTGATGCGGAATGCATGAAATGAGAGTGACCTATTGATGGCGAATGACAAGGCGATATACGTCGCTGAATACTGGAGTGGCAAAGTCCGGACCCGAAAAGTAACTAAGTACCATATTAGCTTAAAGAAACAAAAAAAACTGTCAATATTAATGTCAGCTAGTTGACAATGACTTTGTTAGTCGAAACCAGGTAACAATAACTAATAAATATAGTTAAACTTAAAACGGTTTGTGTGTTTCTGTAAAATACTTAAAATTGAATTTGTTGAATTTCTTAATGCATTATCGGTAAGTTTTACCTACCTTTTCAATTATTAACCCATTTTTTTTTACTAATCAACAATTTTTTTCAAAAGTTTCAGTTTACGAATTTTCCACAACAGATCTCAACTGTTTCTCTTCATATTCAGACTGTTGTAAAATAAACAAATGAGTAAAAACACATAAGTATGTAATATTTATCATTTTATTTCGAACGCTTTCGTCAATGCGTCTCTACCGACGGTCAATGTAAAGAGAGCGACCATGGCGCCACTATTTATTTACAAGATATGTTGAAAAATAAACTGTACGGTTTACATTATTCGCTAATATGAAAAGAGATTTGTTCTTCTATTATTTTTATGTACGTATTTCCCAGTGGAGTGTCATGTAAGCACACCTTTGCATTGTATTTATGTCCGAAAAAAGTGTAAGGCGTCGATCAATCCATTTTCTGATATCGCATCGCTTGCTAGTTAGAAGGAGAGGATGAATCGCAAAACCAGCAATTATTTATTATCTTAAGAAATCATCATCATCATCATCATCGCCCTCAACGCTCCACTCGGGAGCACAGGGCAGAAACCAGCCTCCTCCATTCAGAGCGTCTCTGCGCCAATTGCGTCACCTCTTTCCACGACATTCCCTGCGCTCTGATATCGTTGTCATTGGAACGGTGTATTGTGAAAGAGGGACGCCCGGGCCGACGGAACTCTTGCGGACGAAAGAACAGTGCTCTTTTTGGCCAACTATCATTGGGCATTCTCAAAACATGTCCCAGCCATGACCATCGTCTCTCCTGTATTACGGAGATTACAAGTCTCTGCTGGGTGCGCCGGCGCACAGCATCATTTGTAACATGTTCATACCATCTGACATCCAAAATCCTTCTAAGACACTTGTTTTCAAAGCTTAGTATCTTCCACTCTTGAGCCTTGGTTAAGTGCCAAGACTCGCAGCCATATAGAAGGATTGGGATGATGCGCGCATTGAACAAGCGACATTTTGTCCTGATGCTGAGTCCAGACGCTTTCCAAACTTTGTTCATGTTGTTGAAAGCCCCGCTAACTGCTTCTATGCGGATTAGTAATTCCGACCGGAGATCACCCTCTGGCGATCTTAAGAAATACAAACAGTTAAAAATAACACATCAATTATAAGCTTCAATGAATAAACAAACAACCTACTCTTACTAACAACGAACAGGTAACATCATTGATAACTATTAACAAAAACATCAGTAGTTATGGAGAAACTATTTATGAATCATAAATATCAGAAACGAAAACTATTAAAAATTTTGACAAAAACATTTAAGTACAAAAATAATTACTAAAATGAAATGAATTCACTAGGATATCGTTTTGGGGCAGTGAAAAGTACTCCTGAATGAAAAATTATTTCGCTCAGCGTAAAACTCTATTCCTGGAATCTGGATCAATGAAATAATCCCTCAAAGCACTAGCTCTGCTCATTTTTGAGAAAACAAATTGTGAATTATGTTGTCGAACCAAAAATGTGTAAATTGTACAAAAAAGTGTATGGGTACTTCATAAATAATCGTAATTCGAATTCAATAGTTTGAATATAAAATAATCAACTTTTCTGACATTAGTTAGTTTGAAATGCACATAAATAAATACAAAGTAATTCTTTATTAATAAAAAAGATCTCCAATATAATAAATCAATTACGCCACTGATTTTCAATACTCCAACACTCTTTTGAACTATAAAAATATTAACCGCTTTATTATAGCTACCATAATCTATATTTAACAAGGAAATGTGTGAAAATCTTGTATTATTTGTTTATTTAATTTTTTCTCCTGCGCAGTCCAAAATAGACTGTTGTTTTTTGAAATCGTTTTAAACCGTTGAAGTCCCGGTAAAGAATAGAATAAAAGGTTTCCCACTCATTTCTGTAAGTTTTTGAGTATACTTTTAAAGGCAAGTGTTCTTAAAACATTTAACATTGACAACACAGCTATGAGGCATGCCACCCATCTTGAATATCTTAATTTTATTGACACGTAAAGGACAACCTGCATATTAATTACAAGCAGTTACTTTAATCTTTAATGGCTATCCCAATTGTGAAAGATGTTCATTTATTTTATTCTTCACTGTACATTGGTTACAATATTACAAAATAAAACAGAATCATAGTAATAACAGTTATATGTACAATTCAATGTACAGAGGGCGAGTTTATCGCTAAAATGCGATGTCTTCCAACTAACCCGGTTTTATTTAAGTTGTTCCATAGTGACTTTGTTAATCATATTAATTTCAAGGGGTTTCCGCTCTTATCATCGGGCTAACATAATCTAGCTTTGGTAAACTTTTACTTAGAAAACTGCATGTTTCTGAATAATTTCAAACTAAAATGAGTAAAAAAAAAATAGGTAATGGCCATTCAGATTGTCCTCTACGTGCCCTTTAAAAGAAGAAAATCTCAGTTTTTTCAACTTGATAACCAAAAACCATCAAATATGGATATGTTAAATATTAAATAGAAATTTTCTGATTCCTAAATATCCAGTGAAGTGGTTATTTCTAGAATCCAAGATTGGTTGTTATTTAACATGGTTGAATTAAAGATTTAAATTAATGCCTTATTATTATTATTACTAACAATAAGACGATTCTTACAATGATTATTACAGCCAATGCGATCCCAGAAGAAAACCTTAAACGATATCCAAACGACAACACAACTACAACATATCCTCAATTTTTCTTATAAATTTTGCATACGTCACATTAAAGATATCAACTTCTCCAGCCAGACCATAAAACATTTGAAAAGTCCTTCCCACTAGGGAGTTTGCCAATATGTTTGTTGTGCTTTGAGGCTGGTAAAAAAAATCGTAATGACGAAAACGTCCACATGCATCGGGAAAATAAATATTGAAATTTTCTTGAAAAAGTGACGGGCACAGAATACATCTCGGCGATGTTCCAAAGTATTATAACCAAGGCAACTCATTACGAATCAAAATGGAAACAGGTAGGGATAATATCCATATATTTTCCTATATACTACTACTATACCATCACGGCATATCCCACAAGTGGGGTAGCCAGCAGATCAGCTGCACGTAAGAAACATGCAAACTGTCCTCTTCGTGCCAATATAAAATCAAGACATTCAGGATGGGTGGCAAGCCTCATCGCTGAATTTAAGATGTAAAATGTCTTTATTTTATTTTTTCGAACACCTGCCTTTTACAGGACACTCGAAAACTTACGCAGAAGAGTGGGAGACCAATTCTTTACCGGGTGCTCCACGGGATTTTCCTATATAGCGACCTCAAAAATCTTCTTTGTATCTTTTCTACCATAAAAACTTAATATTTGTCTTCCGATGGACACCAAATAACCGAACCTGACTCCAGAACACACCGAACTAACACACCGACTCATTCAAAAGCTTATACGTGATATCTGCCCTTTCCAGGACATGCAAAAACTTGACTTTTAGAAAAGGAATCCGTTTATATTGCAGGAATTCGTAAGTTTTAAACAATAATTTTACGTATTAAGGTGTGTCTTTTATCTGAATTTCCAAAATATTAAACATTAAAGAATAGGGTGAATGAATAAAAAATAATTTAGGTTGAACATCCCACTCAATTTTCTCAAGTACCTCCAATTTATTTATCTTCATAAGTTTATAGGACATTTAGCTTTAAGCTCTTGAAGTTTGATTATGTTTATCGAACCGCAAAAGTGTCAAGTTTCATTATAATCATCATGCCTAGCACTTGACGTAATTATTATTAATAATCAACAGTTCATAATTATTATGATCGGTACCTTGTAAAATGTACTGTTCAACATATTTACTCGCGTAATATTTGTCATTGTCTAATGTTTCCTTGGAACCTGATATTTTATTTAAGACATTATTTACCTTATTCGTACAGAATATGAATATTAAGACTTGTCTAATTTCTACTCCTTGGACAATTATAAGTCGCATTATATTATGGAAGGCTGTTTAACTAGACGCGATAACTAGATGCGATCGTTGAGAAGAATGGTTGGTAAAACGCTGCGTGATAGAGTGAAGAATGAGGATAATAGAAGAATGAGCGGATGCAAGAGTGTCGTGGACAGAATGCGCGTGAATAAACTACGGTGGTTTGGACACGTTGAACGAATGAACGAAGTAAGAATGACAAAGAGGATATACTTGTCTGAATGAAAGGGTGTGAGGAAGCGCGGACGTCCGAGAACCACTTGGCTTGATCACGTGGATCAAATTCTCAAGGACGGCCGCGTGTTGAGTAAGAGGAATCGACGTGCGTGTATGAGAAACTGTATGAATGTGGAGGAAGCGAAGGAAGTGTGTAAAGATAGATCTGTTTGGCGTTCCGTTCTCTCTGCCTACCCCACTTGGGATACGGCGTGAGGGTATAGTATAGTATAGTATAGTATAGTATAGTATAGTATAGTATAGTATAGTATAGTATAGTATAGTATAGTATAGTATAGTATAGTATAGTATAGTATAGTTTAACTAGACATGTTTAAAATAGTCTGACATCTCGATTGGAGAACCATGCTTACACAATGTGACATTGTTCAAAATCTAATCAGAAGATGTGAAAAAGGTGACTTATCAAATTGGCTCTAGGCAAGATTAAATGATTGATTTCGGGCATGCGTCTATTGATAATGTTGCCCAATCTCATCACCTCATTGTCACGATGTAAGGTCCAACAAACGAGAACAATTTATGCAAACAATAGAAGCAGATTATGTTTGCAATATGTTTATTATATTTAAGCAATGCAATTCTCTGTTTTTGAGTAAGGTGTTACTAAGTTAGACCAAGACAAAGATTGTTAGATAACATCAACCGAGATCTGGAGGAGCTCAATGCTAAAGACGACTGGCAGTCCATTGCTCAGGATAGAAAGGCTTGGAGATCTATTGTTTCGGAGGCAAAGGTCCTACAAGGGCTGTTCGGCCATCGGAAGTAAGTAAGTAAGTTACTAAGTCAAGCCTAATTATTGGAGTAGCTGTTATTCTCTCTGTGTTAGATCTGTACAATTGTACATGTAAAATATATTATATCTTTCGAAAACTATTTATTTCAAATGAATATATACTAAACATTTACATTTCTACATAATATTAATATTATTAATTGAGCAATTTACTATACCATCACGGCATATCCCACAAGTGGGGCAGCCAGCAGACCAACTGCATATAAAACATGCAAGCTGTCTTCTCCGTGCCAATATAAAATCAAGACATTCAGGATGGGTGGCAAACCTCATCGCTGAATTTAAGATGTAAAGAGTCTTATTTTTTCGAACACCTGCCTTTTACAGGACACTCGAAAACTTATGGAGAAGAGTGGGAGACCAATTGAGCAATTTAAGATCATAAAAAATAATATTCACGAAAACTAAGACATTATAAATGAAAATAAAAAATATTTGTATGAAGTACCATGTTACACCATTCTTCGTGAGTCATGGTAGCTATAATGTTATTATTTAGTTGTAATAATGTCGCAAAAATGTTACACGAGTTACATATTATTGCTTTGTTTTCCTAAAGTGGAATACAGTGTTCCATTTCACACTGAGTTTTCATATAAAAAAAACTTTTAACTGTTTTTTTTCATAATAACAATAAAATAAGGCAAAATTTATGACATTGCTTTGGATAACCATACTACGAAACTTTTAAAATAATTGGCGATATGGTATAACTTTATTACGTACCTATGACATTTCTAATATTATGTTAAAGCTTTTACATTATTATTAAGTTGTTTTCGGGAAATAAGTACCTTTAATCTTCATATAAACAAATTCATGTGCTTTATTTATCTGAACGGATAAATTAAGTGTACCTTAAGATAAATTGATAAAAACACAGTATTTAGTTATCTTCCAAATGACTTTTATTAATTAAATTTAAAGTAGGTGCCCAAGCCATCGTCATCGCCATCGTCATCCCATCGCCATAGCCATCGTCATCGGGAGTAATCGCAAAACAGTGAAATTTTCAATGGACTCCCCTCCACATCTTACCCTTTGTAACTCTAACATCCCTCTTTCGAAAACGGTCAAAAACCTAGGTGTCATATTTGATCAAAATCTTTCTTGGATAGATCATATCAAGGAGGTAAGTCGCAAAATCTTTTTCAGACTACACTCCTTCAAACGATTACAATTCTTCCTTCCAGTTGACACTAAACGAATGATGGCTTTGTCCTTTCTACTACCAATCCTGTTCTATGCAGACTGCACCTTTCTAGATACCACTGAAGAACTCAGTGCGAAGTTGGATCGGCTGCAGAATGCTTGCATTCGCTTTATCTTTGGTCTAAGAAAATATGACCACATCTCTCAATTCCGTACTGAACTCAAATGGCCATCATACAAGGAATCCCGTAATTTACATATACTTTGCTTTCTTTATAACATCCTTAAGCATGAAGCTCCTCAATACCTCTTCGAACGGTTTGTTCCCCTTTCTTCCCATGGTCTATCGTTAAGGTCACAAAACAATCGTCGTTTAGAATTCCCACCTCATAGTACATCTTTTTATTCATCTTCTTTTACCATACATGCTACCAGAATCTGGAACAACCTCCCCAATGATATTCGGTCCTCTTCAACTATAGGCTCATTCAAACATAAAGTAAAATCCCTCATAAACAACCCACCATCTCAATAGTAGATAGTTCTCACTTAGATACATATAATATAGGTTTATGGTTGTGAATGCTTACATTTTTATCTTTTATTTTTTTTATATTTATATAGGTATTCTTGTTTCATATTATATATTTCATTTTCTGTTTATCTTTTGATCTAAACTCACTTTATACTAAAACAGTTCTCAAACATTGTAGTAGGTTTACTGGAAGACATTGCCTCAAGGCAATATGTACGCCTTTTGTAAAATATTTGTATATTTGACAATAAAGTGTTTATTATTATTATTATTATTTATTATTATTATTATTAGGTGCGATAACGTTGTGAAAATTTATTTTATTATGAGTTTTAAAATGTTAAACTAAACACTGTTTAATTTTCACGTATGATTATTTAGTTTATTAATATAGACTAAATTCTAATTGCCGAGCGCTTTCGCCTTGCGGCATCTTCAGGGCAAGAGTTACTTAAAACTAAAGAATATAACAAACTAACCTACATTATAGTCTAAGGGTTGGATGGAACAAAAGGAATTTTAAGAGGGGGTGTTCTTGTATCTAATAGTGGTGAGAATGAAGGAATTTGGACATTAACAATGTCTACCTTATTAGATATACATTTATTAATTTCCATTGTTTCCAAAGCATTAAGTTCACGACCCTTAACCCTCCGAGCGTAATACCATTACATTGTCAGGATGGAATGAATGATCCTGTTCAATACAATGGTCAGCCATTGCAGAAAGACTAGATAATCCTCTAAATGCTCTATGGTGTTCCTTCACCCTCGTACAGATTGCTCTACCAGTTTGGCCAATGTATCTTGCATTACAATCGTAGTAAAGTTGAATGGGAGTGGCGTATATTGCATATGGTGTAACGAGTTGTCCTCTGCGAGCTGTCCTCTCCGTGCAAACAATAGAATGGGTGGGTGGCAAATCTCATCGCTGAACTTGAGATGTAAAATGTCTTTATTTTCCAAACACCTGCCTTTTACAGAACCCTCGAAAACTTACGGAAAAGAGTGGGAGATCAATTCTTTACCGGATGTTCCTAGAAATATATCATGTACAAATTCGACTTTTATGAATTATTTATGGATATAATCTATTTTATGTTATTTTAAATACATAGCTATGAAGGTATGTGTGCTGTTACCGTTCCATTTATGAATAAATAAATAAATAAATAAAACTTCCATACATAATATTTACTTCAACCTGCCTATTTATTTATTCGTATAAGTTTCCGATTGACTTCATTTTAATATTTTCATTATATTAATTCCAAATGACTTGATCATATTATTTGAATGCTGGATTTCAAGATCTTTGTTATATTTATACACTTCACATTTGTCTGCTAATAGATGCGTAAGCTAAGCTTTGAAAACAAGTGTCTTAGAAGGATTTTGGATGTCAGATGGTATGAACATGTTACAAATGATGCTGTGCGCCGGCGCACCCAGCAGAGACCTGTAATCTCCGTAATACAAGAGAGACGATGGTCCTGGCTGGGACATGTTTTGAGAGTGCCCAATGATAGTTGGCCAAAAAGAGCACTGTTCTTCCGTCCGCAGGGGTTCCGTAGGCCCGGGCGTCCCTCTTTCACAATACACCGTTCCTATGACAACGATATCAGAGCGCAGGGAATGTAGTGGGAAGAGGTGACGCAATTGGCACAGAGACGCTCTGAATGGAGGAGGCTGGTTTCTGCCCTGTGCTCCCGAGAGGAGCGTTGAGGGCGATGATGATGATGATGAGATGCGTAAGCTCTAGAATACTGGCTCGATAAAATGATAAAATCGCAGTGGAATGGTCGCAAAATGTAAATAAAGTTTTCATTTATTAACTTGTTAGTTTTAGATTCACATATTGAAAAGAAAAAATATATTTGTTCATTAACAGAATTTTAATGAAATTAATTTATTATATACATAAATTATTTCATTTTACTCGCTGTTATGCTGCAAAGTAATATACAACCATACAAAATAAAAATTATACTACTACTACTATACTACTATACCATCACGGCATATCCCACAAGTGGGGTAGCCAGCAGATCAGCTGCATGTAAGAAACATGCAAGCTTTCCTCTGCATGCCAATGAAAAATCAAGACATTCAAGATGGGTGGCAAGTCTCATCGCTGAATTCAAGATGTCAAATGTCTTAATTTTTTTCGAACACCTGCCTTTTACAGGACACTCGAAAACTTACGCAGAAGAGTGGGAGACCAATTCTTTACCGGGTACTCCACGGGATTAAAATATTAAAATAAAAATTATAATACTCTTTTTTATTCGGATATAAATATTTATTTTATTGATTTACCTATTTATTTATTACCTATTTAAACATTTCACAAGCACATTTTTTTTATTTTAATAAGAATATATAAAAACACTGTTTATAGATTAACCACACTAGCCTATGGCTATATTGTGGCCGCAAAACAACATACAATAAATAAAAACAATTAAAAATCACTAAAAAAGGACTATCAACACTATCCTCACAAGAATACAGGGCAACCTAGTGAGGCTGCTGCAACTTAATTGTGACCAAATTGGTTATAAATTGTCTCAACTATTGTACGTTATTATTGATTGAATAAAGTGTTTATTATATTAATATTTATTTTATATTATAATCTAACAAAAGTTTAACAATTAAAACATACATTTCAGAGATACATCTTACATCTTTTTAGGTCATTATCAATTGTCTAATTACTATTGTGTGTAATAAGTTCATTCCGCCATAATATGTTTAATAGTGTTGTTCAAGCAAAATCTACTTTGTTGGTGACTTCAGATAAAATTAGTTCTGTAAGTAAGAGTTTTGGGATAATAATAGTTGATCTGTAGCAAGAAGGGCGGCCTTCAAGCCAAAATGGCGTTTTGAGATTAGACTATTTTGGTTTTCCCATCTTACAAAGGGAAATTCTATAATTCTTCTATTCACTATTTTTTAACGCCAGTCGATCGAACACACGTGTTCTTTGTTTTAGTAAAATACATACAAAATACAAATAAGTAACTCAGTAAAAATATTTGCAGCTAATATTGAAACTGAAATCACAATTTCAATATTAGTTGTAAATACGGACAGAAAACTATTAAGATGTTTTCTTCTCTTCTTCTCCCCAAAGCACGAGCTACGCTCAATTTTGGGGAGTAATTGTATTAGGAAAATAAATGTATTGTGTTATTGTTCGATTATTGTAAAATGATATTGTGTTTAATAAACTATTTAATAATAATTTAATAATAATAATAATAAGATGGTACGGACACATCTTGAGACTACCACAGGATAACATGATCAAAAAGACAATGGACATAGAAGTAGGACCCAGAAGACCAGGCATACCAGTGACCACCTGGATGTACACAATTGCCAGGGACCTGAAGGAGGCAAAGTTGCGCTGGGAGAATGCAGGGGACCGGAAAACTTGGAAGATGAGGACTAGAAGAGCCGATCCCTAGTAAATGGGATAAAGGCGAAGGCGAAGTAGAAGATTGAAACTAAAATCACAACAAAATAAAAATCAGATGCAAATGGGCATGGGTGTAGGCAAAACTAAGAAAAATTCATTTCCACATTGTCCTATAAAATGATTCATAGTCACATGCGTCCTTTTTTTAACTACAGCCTCGATTGTTAATAATATCATTGTGTAGAAAGTTTGTTATACCTCAAAGTTTTGGGATAGCTTTCAACTTAGAACAAATATCAGGTATAACAAGAATAAAGACAAAGGTGAGAGTAAGCTGTGAATACTAATAACTACTTTATCAACATTATTTTAACTTTGAATTAGATTAACAAAATTTAAAGTTATGGCGTCTATTAAATGCATGTTAATCATTTTAAAAGTTTTAATTATGTCTAAAACTTAAATTTTCATGAAAACTAAAAGAACGTTACTATTTTTGACTACCAACTTGTTAACAGTTTTTAGAATTCAAATTTCAAGGTGTTTGTAAATTTAACACATTATTAGGCTCAAAAAAGAACGTCATCTTATTGGTTAGTGTCCCGAACAGAACTTGAACCCAGAGCTAATCTTTTTCGCGAGATAAAAAAAAACTTGTTTCATTGAATCTGGATGATATAAGGGCTCAACTTTTAACACATCAGGGAGAAAATGGTGGGAAATCTTTAATGTTAGTGGATAAAGCTTCAATCTAATTAAATGAACATTGTTAATCTTACAGATCTTTTTTCTACTTCTATGTACCTACTTCTTTTCTTCCCGCTTTCAGCACTTCCTGTAACCCTCACGAAATTCACCTTGTTCTTATATCAGACGCGTGCCTTATAATGATTGTCATTTTCTCTCATCCCTCAATTTCGTTTAACTCACAACATAGCTCAGATTACGACCCTTTGAAGAGAGAATTAAAAAGTTATTTTTAGAATCTAAATATAAATGAGGAAATGATCCAATTCCAATTTCATTACAACAGGTTTTTTTATAAATCTATGTTTAAAAAGAAATAAAGTTTAAAATCAGATTACTTTCCCATTTACATATTGTTGTTTGTGAATATATTTGAGAAAATAAATAAACCTTCTTAAACCTTTTTTTTCACAAAAAGCTTTTAAACAAAATCAAGCGTCTCTAATGCGAAAGTTTGAAAATAAGTAGGTACGTTTTTATAGACTAAGAAATTAACTTCTTTTTTTTTAATTTGTGTAATACGTATTTTGAAAACAGACATTATTACAAAACATGTAGGTAGAGTTAATTAAAAACAATACAATTACACATGAATCAATATATGAATAGTCGGTAGCCTAATTGTGGAGTCTCTGACTTTCTACCGAGAGATTCTGGATTCAATTCCTCCGGCTGTCGACCTCTTCCACTTTCATAAAACAAACATATTTCTTACGGCGGGAGTGTTGGGATAAATCTATTTGAGTACATTCAAAACTCAGATTCATCTTAAAAATTAACAGTACCTACCTAATATTTGCCAATTTTTTTTTTTTAAAAGATATATCTGTGTTTTGTTATAAACCCAAATTTGAACAGCTCTACTTACATTAAAAACATTGATGATTTTTTTGTTTACACAATAAAGTCCCAATTTAAATTATCTATTAATACGCGTGTTGTGGGTCCCAGATGTTGGAACAAACTGCCTTTGTGAGAGGAGGCAAATAGAGAGGGCTCCAGATAGGAAGTTGAAAACACATCCATCCAAAATAATAATAATAATAATAATAATAATCTTTATTGCACAAAATTAGTATACAAAGAATAAAAAACATGGTAACATAACAATAAAATACATAATTTTGTGCAATGGGCGAGTTTATTGCTGAAGCGCAATATCTTCCAACTAACCCTTGGATACATCCTTGGAACATTTCAATGACACTATAAAAAGATCCCTGGTGACTTCGGGGTCTCTTGGGGTTTAATCATTTGATGCTTTCCTTTCTGCTCCAATTTCCTGTCCCATTCCTTTATTCCCTTCTTGATTGGAGATGATTTATTGCACGTGCTTGAAGCTTTCTTTTTTTTCTTGAAATATCTGTTTTTTTTTCTCGTCTTTACTACAAAATGTTAATGTTGCATTATACTATACCAAATAATTTTACAAACTTTGCTGGTTTATTAATTGTAATTGATTTGTCTGCGTATTGTCATTTGTGTTATAACTGTTTGTTTGTGAAATAAAATAAAAAAAACACATATTTTTGCTGGAAGCTCCGAGTAATTCACGCTCAATACGCCGCCCTTGAGGTCATATCATGAGTAAACGTCGCTTTAAAAATTGTTCATATTATATACTCTTGTAAATATACCAAAATAGTAAGAAAGAAAGGACCACCAAATGGCAAAAGATAATGAATAGTAGAATGGATAACTCATGCTCTTACTCGACTTCATTTAACTTTTAAAGTAGTTTCAAACATACAACATGTTTAAAATTTCTATTTAATCGAAAATTCATTAGTTTAATTAGCTATTTTTCAATTTGGATAAGAAAGTACTCTCGCAAAAATTAAGATATTATAATTTTTAATATCAATTTGGTTTTCCCAGAGGAGCTTTTCATATTCACTTTCGACAAGTTTATAGCATCATTCAGCCCCGAGCAGTTGTAGGTATTTTGTAAATTTATGTTGCAAAGTCTCACGTGAGTAGTTATACTAAATGCTGAAACTAGGAAAAATTTTAACTGTCCTTTAGATCGTTTTATTGCGGAGGCTTTTAACCCTATTAAGCACACTATAGCAAATGTGAACCAACCACATTATTGTTTACTTGTAGTATTAAGGCAATAGCATTGATGAAGCTTGGACGTGGCAATCGCAAGCAAAAAAGAAGAAATTAAAAAAAGAATACAAAAAAACTAAAAAATTAATAAACAATTTTATATGTGTGCAATGATGATGTGAAAAAAGAATAGATTAATAAAAAATTATGAGAAATATTTTTTTGTAAAATAAAATAAGAAATTTTGCGTGGTAAGGTGGAAGCTCTGCTATCTTAGCGCCAATAGTGATGATATGGACATGCTAAAGTAAGATGAAAACGCCATAAATGCAGTAGAAATAAGAAAATTGAGAACGATGTATGGGAATAGTCTGAAAAGTCGTATGCGTAAGTACAACAATTGTTAACAGGAAGGATGAAAAATGAAAAGTTAGGGTTAGTTGCAAGAGATCACGCATTTGCGGTAAACTCGCCCTCTGTGTATTGATTGTATTTAATTTGAATATATGCCTTCAATGAAATTGTATGTAATCAGTGAACAGTAAAGAATAAATCAATAAATAAAAGTGGTGTAGTAAGAAAGAGTCCAGATGGTTTGGGCATGTGGTAAGAAATAATAAAGACCAAGAAAATATACTCGGCTGAATGGAATGGTGCTCAGAGACGTAGCTTTTCGTGAGTCAAATGGCAAAATCTTATAAAGCAGACCCTACAGGACGGGCACGTGTTGAGCACATTAAATAAGAGAGCACACCTGAGGAATTTAAGACTGACGGTAGCGAAAGGTGTATGGTTAGTTTTTTTTTTATATAACGATGATATTTGATATTTTTAAGGCACATTATTTGTATGAGGAATCCAAACACCCATATAACATAGGCCTAAGAATGATTAAAATAAATAAATAAATATTCCAGTATAGGAAGAAGTAGCACTCGATTCTGTTGCCTACCCTACAAGAAAAACGGCACTATGATATGAATAAATTGAAAGATGGGGATTTGTTAGGTTAAATTTTTCTCCTCAGACATCACATAGGCCTGATAATTTCTCCCTCCGCTGAATCAACATAGTTAATTTCAAGCTCACTTTAATTTAGCTAAGCTTGCTCAATAAAAAGACTTAATCTAAGGCAGGTTATAAGGTACGACTTTAAATCTTTAATTCGCTTTAATCTAAAGTAGAAGAAAATATCGTACTCACCATACTAAGATTTAAACAAGAGAATTCTATGCTTTTTTTCCCCTAAAATTTAATTTGGATAATGTTATTATATTACTTGCATGCACGTCTTATTTTTCTTTAATTATGGTTTGATAAATGATGGTTTTAATTTAATATTATGATTTAAAAAAGGTTATTTATTTTACTATACTACTATACCATCACGGCTTATCCTTCAAGTAGGGTTGCCAGCAGACCAACCGCATATAATAAACATGTAAGCTGCCCTCTCCGTGCCAATTTAAAATCAATACATTCAGGATGGGTGGCAAACCTCATCGCTGAAAGATGTAAAATGTCTTATTTTTTTCGAACACCTGCCTTTACAGGACACTCGAAAACTTACGGAGAAGATTGGGAGACCAATTCTTTACCGATTGCTCCACGGAATTTATATTCATGTTTCGATATTTTACTTCTATTAATAATTAGGCATGTATTTTATATTATCTTTACATTTGATTATAATGATATAATAATGTAGTGAGTAATATAATAGTGTAGTGGTTCGATCCCAGGTGCCGGCAAACTCCCCTTTCACGACACAAGCTTTTAGCTTACTGTGAAAGGAGTATAAGGTTGTATTTGGGTTTTTAACAAAACCTAGATATATCTTTATTAAATAAAACGTGACCCTGATTAACATATTATTTTTATAACTAATTTAAATGATTTAAGTCTTTTTTCTTGCTTTTAATAAATAACAAATATGTATAACTTAAATATGTTATTATTATTCGCTAAAAACTTGTTCGTCATGCACTCAGATTATTCGCGGGAACTTGATTTGGTTATTTATTAATCAAATTTGTAATGAAAATATTTCTTGTGTAGTGTGTCTTAAGACTGTAAATAAATAAATAAGTTTTTGTATAGACAACAAACAAGTATACACAAATAGATTATTACAATTCTGCGATGCAGCATGCATCGCAGTACTAATTTTTAGCCAATGGGCTTAGAAAATACTATACTATACCCTCACGCCGTGTCCCAAGTGGGGTAGGCAGAGAGAACGGAACGCCAAACAGATCTATCTTTACACACTTCCTTCGCTTCCTCCACATTCATACAGTTCATCATACACGCACGTCGGTTCCTCTTACTCAACACGCGGCCGTCCTTGAGAATTTGATCCACGTGATCAAGCCACGTGGTTCTCGGACGCCCGCGTTTCCTCACACCCTTTCTTTCAGATAAGTATATCCTCTTTGTCATTCTTACCTCGTTCATTCGTTCAACATGCCCAAACCACCGTAGTTTATTCACGCGCATTCTGTCCACAACACTCTTCTTGCATCCGCTCATTCTTCTAATATCCTCATTCTTCACTCTATCACACAGCGTTTTACCAACCATTCTTCTCAACGATCGCATCTCTACTGCATTTATTCCACTTTCGTCCTTCTTCAACCACGTCCATGTCTCGCTTGCATACGTAAGTGACGGTACCAATAAAATAACTACTTTTTAATACTAACTACTTTTTAAAAATTGTTTAAGGTCACTTTGTGAATATTTATTTTAAATCATTTTTAAATTTCCGAAAACGCAGTTCAAATTTTCAAAAGTTTTAAAAACATTTACTATTGGTCATGTTCAAAAGTACTTAAAAAGTTATAATAGTGCTACAGATAACAGTTATAGCTGTCACACTAGTAGGAAATGAAAAGGGTACGTAAAATTATTTTAAAATATCAAAAGCTCTTTCATTTTCGTTTTGTTGTATTTATGTGTATTTGTATGTGTTTATGTATTTTTGATATGTATTATGTATAGACACTGCTTCCCACTCCTACACAAGTGTTTGTGCACTTTCTGGAGGGGCAAAAACGTATTTTTGTTCTCAAGAGAATGCAAAAAAATATGTATAGTATAAAAAAAAAAAATTGTTCCGTAAAAATAACGAGTCGTTGGGTGCCCGGCAAAGAAAAGGTATCCCACTGTTGAGTTTTCAAATCAGTGGTTTTTAAATTACACGCCAAATAAAATAGTTAGGACGATTGCCGCCGTGTGGCGCTAGTCACTTGATTCCACCAATGACAGCATGACTTTGTATTAATTGTTCAGTATGACAGGTTTGGGAATGTGGCGACATAAGTGGCGAAAATTGGCTGATTTGTAGAATAAAAATCATAATTTGGCGAAAATTTTGTCAGCTTATTAAGGTTTTTGTTTTTATAGTGTAGGAAACATTCTCTTAGTTTGCTGTTAATACGAGTATAAGCAGCTGTATTTTCATTTCTCCTTCTCTTTTCAATCAACTCTTTTTCAATCAACTTTCCTGCATTGCAAGTTAATCTGTGTGAACAATAAAGAAATTTATGAAGACTCAACTCTTTAACTACAAACAAAGATCCAGTTCCTCCACCCACATTTTCTATAAGTTCACGAGTGTCATTCTAAAGGCAGATGTTCGAAAAAAAGATAATAAACATCTTAAATTCAGCGATGAGATCTAATGTCTTAATGTTTTGTTGGCATAGAGAAGACAGTTTACATGTTATCATATGTCTCTGGTTTCCCCACTCACGGGATATGCTGTGATCATATTAAAGCAAATAGAATATTTATTTCTATTCAGAGAGCCTTTGTGTCAACTTAATAAAGTAACTTTTTCTATAATATTTCTTACTACTGAAAAGTAAGATATTCATCGGACGGCGAAATATTAAATTTACGACCAGAAAATCAGAACATTTTCAAGAATGACCAAGATTTTTATGAATGAACTTTGAAATTTCACAAAACTTATTCAATGTTGAAGTTTAAAATGTTATCTGCGTGAGTTTCTTTTTCACCGTAGAAAATTTTTCCCATTAATATCTTTACGAACCACTTTACTTCCTGGAATAAACTTTTAATAAAGTATATATTGTATTGGTTTGCTAATATTGAATTTACACTTTATAGAAAGCTTTCAAAAAAGAAAGATCAATGATATTAAATAAGAGAAATTTCACCCATATTTTTTTTTAATTTCCTTTAATAGATTGTAAGAGAAGGGTTTTGGAGATAGAGCTACAAGTGTTTCAGGATTCAAATACTGAAACAAGCCATCTCTGAGTCTGCAAATGAAAGAGAATGAAGAGTGCTTCAGACAGAAGCTGGAGACATCCTTTTTTCTGGGAGTTTCGGATGATAGACGCACGATCAACAGCGTTTTATAGTATGAAGAAGACCACAAAAAGATGGTCTAATGATATTGTACAAGCGGTTGGAAAAAGTGGGATTGTGTTGATAGGGATAGAAGAGGATGTAAGTTTTGAAGAGGCCTATATCCAACAGTGCAGAGACGAGGGCTAGTAATTAGTACATAAGTACTGCGCCAATCTTGATATGCTAATCAATTTTACTTTTTTATTTATCTACTAAATGTGTTATTCCATATCGTATTCGATTCCTGCAGTCTCTTAGGTATAAGGTAGAAAATGATGATGAGACTATACTAGAAAAATTTATTCACACAAATCATATATTTTCAACTAGTTTATTTTTATTCTCTCAACCAAAATTATATTGAAAACAACCTTACAAGATTAATAGAAACTTCACTTGTAAGATATCCAGGAGTAAATTGTAATCATGTACTTCTTATTCCATTTATTAGTTTCTTAGGAGAACGTAAACAATAAAGGCATCTATTTCCCAATTTTGTTTAATATTATTATTAACATTATTAGTGTTAAAAATTTAATTAATTTATACTCAAAATTGATTAATCTACCAAACAGGAAGGATTACATAAAGTATTACTTAGGGTACATAGGTGGGTGGGTAATTATTAAATCAATTTCGAGAATAATTTCAGCGAAAAGCTCTGTGAAATCCTTAAATATACGAGTATTATAAACTCTTTCGGAAATTCAAGTTAATTACGTAAATATCAATTAATCCTCGCGTAAACATTTTAATTCTCTTGTTTATTATATTAATTATTATTGGTCTTGATACTATAAATAGCTGCTTTTTACCAGACAAGTAAAAGATAGAAAAATGTCTTCTGTTAATACATTTATCCTTTAAGCGTGTTACTGTATTATGAAATCTTTGAAGTATGTCCCCTCTTTCTGGCTGTTGTTTTTTCGAGATTGCCATGTACTGTTTTATTTTTTCATTTGGACAAAGTAAAACAATACATGGCAAACCCGAAAAACAACCAGATAGAGAAGATCGCCATGAAAGCCTTCAATCCACATATGTCTCCTCTTCATTAACAAAGATATCACCTGTTTTGTGAAGATCTTCTGAAAATGGCCGAACTTTACTGAGCAGCTGCCATCTATCTTAAGAATTTCAAAGCTTATTAACAATGATCGAAGCACAAATTCATTTTATTTTAAAAATCTTTCTTTTAGATAGCAAAATATTATTAAGATATCAAGGTTTCCAAGTAAATCTTGGTTTTAAAATGATTTGTATTAAAATTTAAATGTCTTTATTTAAACACAGTGTAAATAAAGCTACGAGAACGATGAATTTTGATCGTCTTTTGGAAGTCAAGCAACTAATTATAAAACTTCTCCTTAAGTGAAAAACATCCTGTTTTGAACTGCTAACTTCGTCACTGAAGATAATTGACTTTATTATCATTTCTAATTTTGGCTTCCTATTTTGAAGCACTCTTTGTGACTTTCTGAATGACATTAAAAATCATATTTATGTTGCAAACCGCTCTAGTTGAATCATTCCAATTAATTCAACTCCGGAAACGAGTATGTAGAAACATTCTGTTCACTTCGAGAATCGAACCCACGACCCCTTGCTTACAAGGCGAGTGTGTATAGCGCTAGTCAACCTATTTGAATAGGTATTAGCTGGGTAGGTATGCTGTACGTACTTGGTACACACATAATATTATGTGTGTAACTTCCTGTAGGAATGTATAATAGAATTTCGACGCTTATGAATCGAATCGATGCTTGGTTAAGAGTACACTTTTAGCCCATGGAACATTGTCAATTTCTCTATATCATTTTGTAAAAAGGAAATAACAAATGTCAAATTAAAAACTTAACTCTTCACTGGCGCCCTGAGACGGTATAGAGACTGTTTAACGGTGTCAAAATAAAATCACCCAAAATCATCATCAGGTATACAATCATGACTCCAGATCTTACAACGACACTTTTGCCTTATGTGTTGTTGAATAGAAATTTGGATATTCCCAAATGTTTGTTAGTTTGTATAGTGGTTTATATTCAACGGGAAAAATTTAATAAAAATAGAACATTAATATTAAGTACTTCCACAATAACTTTATAAATCGCGAGCCAGCTTTATAAAGTGTCTTCGCTCTCATTATCAGGCAAACGTACATTTTTACTTTTAACGCAATAGTAAAATTCAATTTTACCAACGTATTCCCATGAAATCATCTATATATCTCTACTATTGCTGTCCTCATAGGTTTCAAATTTGATTTGTTGGTATCCATTCTAAAAAATGGTTTAAACACTTTGCATTTGATCTTCTAACTATTAGACTATTACTGGTCTGTGCAAGACAAAATCAAACCTTCTTTATTTAAAGAACCGTGGCATCTCGGTTTTATTTTACTACTAATTGGAAAACTGTTATTTGAGATAGATAACAAGGCTGGTAATAAATAATTTGATTACCTGATACTTTAACGTGACAATAATGATTTTGTTTGATAAAACTTTATAGACGGAGACAATCATTAAAATTTACGTTCCAAAACAAAATTAAGCTTCATAATACTTATAATAGGTACAAGTAAGCTGTCCACCAACAAAGTATTTCCCTTTTCAGTTTGTAAATAGAGGTTTAACTTTGGATTTGTAGTACTTCGCTTTGGGAGAGATTTAAATAGTTGTAAACAAAATATTACATAATTATGTTATGTACTTGCTTAAACAATCGATATTACACAAATTATTGTGTCGTAGTATTTGAAAGGAAACGCAGGGAGGAAGAACGTTTTGATTAATTAATTTTCGATTCCTGTTTACATACGAAAGTTTAAGTCTTTGTAAATGAGCATTCCACATCTTACAAAAATCGCTTTTTATTTTCGTTAACTCTTTTTGGTATTTTTTTTACCTATCCATAATGAAATAAATAGTAAATACGGAAAATATAGCACAAACTTGTATGTACGTATTATGCTTTCTCAACATCTATACAACTTCTATACGAAAATGTCGATTTATTAATAATTATTTTCATATTTTGCAAAATGAAGCCACAAACGTTTTGCACACCGTTAAAGAATTTAATTAAAGTGTGTACTTCTCATTCTTCATTCAATTGCTTCCAGTGTTGGAATTCTTTTGCTATATGTGTTTAGGTGGGTATTATCATAGTATACATATAATGGAACAATAGTATATAATAATCATAGTATATAATGGAACGTATCTTCTTATGTGAAGAATAAGACAAAGGGGTGACAAATCTATGAATTTTACATATTGTTCATAAATATAATATGTGCCGTATACATTCATTTTAATTCAATATACTACTACTATACCATCACGGCATATCCCACAAGTGGGGTAGCCAGCAGTAGACCAGCTGCATGTAAGAAACATGCAAGCTGTCCTCTCCGTGCCAATATAAAATCAAGACATTCAGGATGGGTGGCAAACCTCATCGCTGAATTTAAGATTTAGAATGTCTTAATTTTTTCGAACACCTGCCTTTTACAGGACACTCGAAAACTTACAGAGAAGAGTGGGAGACCAATTCTTTACCGGGTGTTCCACGGGATCACCCGGTATATTTTCAACTAGTTTATTTTTATTCTCTCAATCAACATTATATTGAAAAAAACCTTACAAGGTTAATAGAAACTTCACTTGCAAGATATCCAGGAGTAAATTGTAATTATTCCATTTATTAGTTCATATGGTTTCTTAGAAGAACGTAAACAATAAAGGTATCTATTTCAATATACACTCAAATGAATTATGCCAAACTCATGACCTATCCAGTATCCATCCTTCCTTTCCGTAGCTCTTGTGGGGTAAAAAAAAAGATGACAAAACGCTAATCCTATCTATTTTTATACTTCTTCTTCTTCTCGTACCGTATCAGGTCCCCCCGACGTTGGCAATCACTCTGGCAAAGGCTTCTCTGTCCTGCGCGACCCGGAACAGCTCCCCCACATATCTCATCCCAGTCCAGTCTCTTATGTTGCGCAGCTAAGACGTTTGCCTTCTACAAGGACCACGCTGCCCTCAATCTTCCACGTCAGTATCAGCTGGAGCAAACTATACTTATCGCCCCGCAGAACGTGACCCAGATATGAAATCTTTTTTTATAATATTTACTCTATACTCAAACCGTTCACATCGATTTCTCTTACTCAAAACGTCGCAATTATTTATAATTTGTTATTCTAATACCTTATGTATAAAAATAATAATATGTGTTACGTTTCGTTTTATTTCTGAAAATTGAGATGTTTTTACGTAACATATTTTTTATTCAACTTTATGTTTGTAAAAAGCTAAAATGCCATTTATTGAGTTCGTCGGTAGCCTGGAGGTAGAGTCTCGGCCTCCAGAACAAGGGGTCCGTGGTTCGATCCCAGGTGCTGGCAAACTCCCCTTTCACAGCACAAGCTTTTAGCTTAGTGTGAAAGGTGTATAAGATTGTATTTGATATATCTTTTTAGATATATTATTTGATATATCCAGATATATCTTTTAAAAAAAAAAAAAAAGTGATTCACGTGGTCAAACCACACATTTCTAAGTTTCTGTGAGAGTAGTAGTTAATTTATCATCATTTATTCACTCATCTCATCTAATTTACACACATTTCCCTCACATAATTTGTCTCTCATTCAATCAGTGTTCTTATCTCTTCCTTCATCTCTACGTTTTCCCAAGCATACATAGATATATGACACCCACTCATTAGTTAATTATTTTCGTAGAAGTAAAATGAAAAGCATAATATCTACCCACATTTCTCTAATAACAATCGTACCACTAAATATTTTTAAAAAAATCCGAGAAATATGTTATGAAAGTAATTATTGCTATAATAAGTTAACATTATAACAATATATTTTATTAGTTATATATTATGGCCAATTCTGAATCATAAAATAGTTTAGTTGCATTAACTAAGTCAACTAAGTGTGAGAAGATAGTCGAGTCATGATAATTAGTTCTAATTCGTATTCACAGTTTTCCGTACTAATTTCGTTCATTAGTTCATTTTGACACCTTAGTACAACTATAAATTTCGAGAATCTATGGATTTCGTATTCAGAATGAAATTTTAGTTGACAGCCGACGACTAAAATAAGTTGGATTTGGCAGAATTTTATTCGCGACTTTTAATGTGCGAATATAATTAGTTGCTGTCATTTTACCGCAGAATATTGCTATATTTTGGAAGTGTTAAGTTGTTTTTTCAATAAAAAGTAAAAATTTATATTATTAGGGCAACTCTTAGCATGTATAAATTGTAAAATTATACCACCACCGACGCAAATACGAACGCCAAAATATATCGGCAAATCTGACATTTCACAATTTTCACGCGCGACAACTATTAAATTGTTGCCAGAAGTGTAAATCGGAACGTGAAAAACATTTTGTTTTGCGGCATCACTGACTAATATTAGTTTGTCCCATAGATTTTACCGTTTGCACTTGGTGGTTCTCGAGTTTATAGTTGTTTATAATTCATAACTAATGCTGAATACTACATAATAACTAATATTAATCCACTTTTTAGTTAGTTAGTTCACTATTATACAATTTAAAAAAAATAAAAATATAAAAAAAAAATTTGTTCATAATACCAAACACTCCTGTCGGCAACGCTTTAAAATTATTTAATGATTTGAATGTTCATGTCGATATTTTGAATAAAACATACAATGACTTTATCGCCAGGATAGAGACTCTCCTTTGATTCTGTTGTTTCTTTTTAATAATACCTCTCCTTTTTTTGTTTTTTGAATTTACTTTTCTTTTTTTTTATAATGATAAAAAGAGTATTATTATCAATTAAGTAAAGACTTCGAACCATTCATGACATATTAAAATTTATGAGAATCTGTTATAGGATGATTATCAACAAATATATTGGAACATAGGAGAAAAGTTTAATTTGATGATTAATTCCAGAGTCAAAAAGTTGAGTGTCAAAAATTAAAATAGCTCTACATTTCAACTTTGTTTAAATAAAATTGCATAGGTATTTTGTTTTTTTTTTATTATTTGTAAGATACTTATTTTTTCTTGTTGAACAAAATTCATAATTTGAGAATTTTCAATAACAGTGATTCAATAATAGGTACATCTTGCTGTGCTTTTTACAAAGTTCCTAAAGATCCACATGTCCAACTTTTACAATTTTGATGTATAACAAAGAAAAAACATTTTGTAGTGAACCTTCATTTTTAGGCAATTAAGTCTCCGAATAAGGTAAGATAATAAAGTCACGTGGAAGTTAACTAACAAGTGTTTTTTTTTCAATTCACCTCCATATTTTACAGTACATTATTTCTGTTATAATGGTAATATACATAAGTATTTAGAATAGGTATCCCACTCTTCTCCGTAAGTTTTCGAGTGTCCTGTAAAAGGCAGGTATTCGAAAAATTTAAAATCTTTAATTCCGAGATGAGGTTTGCCATCCATCCTGAATGTCTTGATTTTAAATTGGCACGGAGAGGACAGCTAGCATGTTTGCACGCAGCTGGTCTGCTGGCTACCCCACATGTGGTATATGCCGTGATGGTATAGTAGTTGCTACCACAATACCAAAATAGTAGACTTACTTCATTAAATATAAATAGAGATTCTTCATTTTTGATATTCAAAACAAAGATTGATTAATTGGATTGATTTGGGTTAGTTGGAAGAGATCGCGCCTTTGCGATAAACTCGCCCTCTGTATATTGATTGTAATTAATTTGAATGTATAATGTGGAGATTGTAATAAAGTATACATAGGACAGACGTTTAGGAACTTAAAAACTAGAATTGACGAGCACCGACGATGTATTACCAATAACAACTTCTCTGAATTTGCAAACCATATAATAGAAAGTGACCACTCTTTTAGCAACCATAGTTTAAAATTATTACATACACACACATACCGACCAACTTTGATAGCACTTGAAGCAATAGAAATTAATAAAAATAATAACTCGGCTAAAACAGCTATTAATAATTATAATCTTCCGAATTCGTCTCCCTTACTTCAATTATTCCCCATCTCATATTCCAAGAACTCCACGCCTGAAACCAACACGACCCCGCCTACCCCTACACCCTCACTGTAAACCCTAACGAACTTTTGTATTTGTTTTTGTTTAATTCAGTATAGATCAGCACCTGATGATGCGAACTCGGAGTCCGCGAAACCGGTCGTGCGTTAGTCATACTCAACAGTAACACAAAACAAAATAATAAATATTTATTTTATTTTATTTGATAATTTGAATGTATACCTTTTATGTAATTGTTTTTTATCAATATACAGTAAAGAATGAATAAATAAATAAATAATTATTGTCATAACGAATCACCAAAATAGGAAGTTTATCTCCACCATATTCTATGTTTTTCGACTGATATCAGAATTGAGGAGAGCTTTAAAGGGCAAATGTGTGAAATAACATAAGCTTTTAATATTGTAATGTCCTCATTTCAGTGCCATAAACATCAAAGTGCAAACAATGTGTTGAAAGTTTTACGACGTGCATAATACATTAAATAATATTTACCCTACATACATTACTTGTTCAAGCCATCATCGGCTGTAGCGTTTTGTTTTATTTTATTTAATGCTTTTATTTTTATTATCGCAATCAGCTTTAAGCTCGACAACGCTGAATAAATCGTTAAACTTCTAAAAGGTTGAACGTACACAGCTATCAAAGCAAGAAATTAGGTTAAAAACACATTTTTTTATGAAAACGTCAACTTTTTGCGTATATTTCTGCGAAATCTACGATAAAGGAAATATTTTTATGATTTTAGGTTAATGAATTCAAATGAAATGTTCGCCGATTATTTTTTCACAGAGAGCTTATTTTTGTTACAAGCAATTTTTTCTTTATGAAAAATCAAGCTTTGAATATTAAACATTGATATAAAAATATATTTTTTTTACTATGTAAACAGATATGCATAAAAAATTCAACGAAAATATTGATTGCATATTAACTTCGCGTAAATTTCATATTAAATTTCAGACAAAATTTCATTAAAATTGATACATTTTGTTTCAATAAATAAGAAATGTATATTTTATTTGTCATAAACATTCCCCATAAAATTTTGATTTTTTTTTCCCCATTTGATTTTTTCTCTAATTTTATAATTAATTTATTTTTATAACTTCTGAAAGACGGGGTGAGAGAAAATGTGGACATCCGAAAACAACGTGGCTGGCTCACGTGAATCAAATTCGCAAGGATGGCTGTGTGTTGATTAAGTGAAAACGACGTGTATGTTTGAAAAATTGCATGAATATGGATGAAGCGAAAGGAGTATGTAAGGATAAACTAATATTATAACCTTGATTTTCCACTCTTTTCAGTAAGTATCCTGTAAAAGGCAGGTGTTCTCTTTTAAATTAATTGTGTAAGTGTATATTTAACATTAATTGTGGTGCATGGTGTAGGATGATAGCTGATCTTTGAAAGATTTACCTTTTTTTGTACTTAATATATGTAGTTATTGTGCTTGTAATAAATAAATAAATAGATTTTTTTCTCTCAGCTTACCTCGCTTGGGATGCGGCGCGAGGGTATGGGTAGATATAGATTGATAAAAATTACTTTTCGTATGGAATGTAATAAAATAAACATACATACATATTAACAATTGAACTACAATATTAATACCTCAATATTATGTTTATTGGTAAATGTTTCTATGTACCGACAACAGTTTTACGAGTATTAATGTACGGCGCTGGTTGCTTTTTCCGGGAATTTTATCATGAATAATGATTTTGTTTGTTTGCATTCAGTTTTATTACTGAATTGATGTTGTTCCTTTACTCATTCGCAATATAATATAATGTGTGTTTGCGTATACGATATTTTTCTATTTTATCTACCAGCGTACAAGGCCAAACATCATAATGTTTTGTTGGTTCTATTATTTTTCCTACGTACTGATTTTATTGGGCTAATAATATATAAAAATTAATGCACGTTTATGTGTGCCTTTCTTTATTTATTTCTTTATTCATTAAATAATATGAGGGCTTTTAAAATAACAATAAAATTGACGAATACAGATGCCATAACAAACTGTGCCTTATAGTCCACAAGGCTTTCAACAATATGGCACCTCAATCACTTTCTGAGCTCTGTGTTTTCAAAACACCTGCAAGTAGACCTCTACGCTCAGCAAAGACATCCACCAACGCGCTGGATGAGATCAATAGAGCCAAAAAGTCCTGCTTCTATGAAAGGGTTTTTGGGGTCGCAGGACCCGTTATCTGGAACCGACTCCCCGAGGACCTCCGTAAAAACCAATCGATAACAACTTTCAGGAGCAAGTTGAAGATATCGCTCTTCCATTATAGTTTCCCGCGCCCTTAAGATGGATGTTTCATTAAACGATACCAAATAAATCATCCAATATACATGCATACATACATAACATATATAGCATTTATAAAAGTTAATTAAAATAATTAAAAATTCATCATAAAACAGCCATATTAACACCTAGTACCTACACCCACCCTATTTTTTTTTATCAAATACTATAACCACTACTACTATAGTGTACAGCATATCTGGGGTTGCCAGAAGACCTGCCAGTTCTGCCAGTTCTGCCAGTTTTACAGCTAGCGAGTATACATATTAATATTATTATCAGCGCAGCACGTTTCTCAATAAAGCAATAGTAATAAACTCAGAATCAATTTTATTGAAAACAAACAACCACAAATATATTGAAGAAGTTCAGACCGAAATTCCTTGAAAACATGCATTTGTTTGGTACAGATTCAGTAGATATATCAAACTAATGGTCTATTGACATTGAATTGAAAACATTGCTTATTCTTTCATTTCTGTTTTGTAATTTATTTCCTGTGCATTTTGTCTTATCTAGACTCAGTTCATGATATTGTATCAAACATTGTATCTCAAGACAATATTTACGCCTTTTTTTAATTATTTTTATTATTGTTATTTTGCATTGCATTTATTAGACAAAATAAATTTAAGTTCTACATTTTGTGAACAAATAGATCTATTTGATGTTCCGTTCTCTCTGCTTACCCCAATTGGTACACGGCATGAGGATAAAGTAGTATAGTATAGTATCTACATTTTATATTAAACAAAAATAAAAAATTTATATAGGAATATAAACAATGATTATATGTTCTACGTAAGAGAAAATAATATAAAATAAACAAAATATTTTACTTTAACATCACGGCATTCCTATAAGTGGTGTAGCCGGCAAACTTATTACAAATAGTTGTATTAATCTGGTGTATGTAGCCAGTAGATTAACTGCAACTAATGAACATAGATATTGTCCTCTACGTGTCAATAAAAAACACGTAATTTGTGATAGGTGGCATATGTAAATTGGACCGCATTATGCAAACAAGATCCAAACCACAAGTAGGTATTTTTTGAGTTAGATGTATCAAACGACTCTCCTTTGCGACTTGTATCATAAAAAAAAAAATCAAGCCGAAAGCTTTAATGGAATGATAAAAAAAACGCATGTCCCAAGTTACCACATTTAAAAAAACGGACAAATATTTTTTGCCAAAAAGATTCAATCCTCATGTTACG
This sequence comes from Athripsodes cinereus, assembly GCA_947579605.1. Lineage (NCBI taxonomy): Eukaryota > Metazoa > Arthropoda > Insecta > Trichoptera > Leptoceridae > Athripsodes > Athripsodes cinereus. The sequence continues at coordinate 2,691,648 of OX388309.1, read as the reverse complement.
ACGGTTTAGTATGGTGATGTATAATCTGTCCTATAATTCTAATTTGCAAAATGGAACCAAATACTTTGGAATGATATTGCATAAAACGGATTTATCATAAAAAACATTAATATTAATTTCCCAACAACGATCCACAAAGCTTGGAACTTTTTAATGTAAATTGTACTTTAAGTAAAATTACTTACATATAATTTACAAAAAGGAACCATGAAGCATGGATCTATTTCGCTAAACCGTTAGTTTAAGTAAACAGCACTATATATATTTCTCGAAAAAGATCCACAGAGCATGGATCCTTATTGCAAATAATCGATCCAGTAAAAACTTACTTCAAAAATATTTCGCGACCAAGATCCAAAGATCATGGATCCCTGTTGCAAAATATTTGATACAGTAAATACGTTCCATAAAATATTTCGCCAACAAGATCCACAGAGCATGGGTCCCTTTTGCAAAATATTCGATCCAGTAAATAAGTACTACAGAAATATTTCGCGAACAAGATCAACAGACCATGGATCCCTATTGCAAAATATTCAATGCAGCGAATTCGTACTACAAATAATTCAAGGATCTTTATTGCAAAATTGTTTTGTTAGTATTAATGATGAAAAGTTTTGCATAAAATAGTTGCCGTGTCATTTAATATCAAAAGGTTTGATTTTTTTTCCATTGCTAAACAAAATTCGACATCCGAGTGTGATAAGTCAGAAATTGACGATTACATGCACATCATGCAAAAGTGTAAACAAAATAAACCTCTCGTAGTGAATGTATGCAAGCGAAACTTGGACGTGGTTGAAAAAGGATGAGAGTGGAATAAATGCTGTGAAGATGCGTTCACTGAGAAAAATGGTTGGTAAAACGTTGCTAGATAGAGTGAAGAATGAGGATATCAGGAGAATGAGCGGATGTGAGAGGAGTGTTGTGGACAGAATGCGTGTTAACAAGTTGAGATGGTTTGGACATGTTGAGCGAATGCAAGATGAAAGGATGACGAAGAGGATGTATTTATCTGAAAGAAGGGGTGTGAGGAAGCGCGGACGTTCAAGAACCACGTGGCTTGATCACGTGGACCAAATTCTTAAGGACGGACGCGTGCTAAGTAAGAGAAATCAGCGTGCATGTATGAGAAACTGGATGAATGTAGAGGAAGCGAAAGAAGTATGTAAGGATAGATCTATATGGCGTTCCGTTCTCTCTGCCTACCCCTCCTGGGACATGGCGTGAGGATATACTATAGTGAATAGGATCGAGCATGATGTATTTTTATCTTCAGCTGTTTTGAAAAAATGTAACAAATCGTAAAGAATAAGAAAAATAGAAACAACGTTTCTTGGCTGGCGACAAAAGAAATTTGCCTGAGAAAAGATTTTCCACACTCATTATTTATCATTATTTATGCGGGAAAATTTTGATGAAGATTTCGAAGAAATAGACATAAAAAAATATTCACGGCTAATATTTGAACTCAAATCAACAATGATGACAAAACTTTGGCCAAATGTAAAAGAAACTCCAGAGGCGAAATTAAAAGACCTCAAAGCCATGATGCATCTTATTCCAAACGATGCGAAAGATTTTTATAAAAAACTAAGAGGTAGCACTTCAATATTTGATGATATAGATGGATTTTCAGGTGAGCCAGACTTTGAAATCGAAGATGAGGAAATATCTCAATAAATGAAAATCATTTTTCTATTTATTACTATTTTATTCTTCTTCTTAGTCAGCCATCTCTCCACTGCTGGATGTAGGCCTCTTCCAAACTTTTCCAATCGTCGCGGTTCTGTGCCCTCTGTATCCATTTCCTTCCCGCAATTGGAGTAATGTCGTCAGTCCATCTCTTTTGCGGTCTGCCGATGCTTCTTTTGCTACTCCATGGTCGCCATTTGAGGATTCTAGGAGTCCATCTACCGTCGTTTCGTCTCGCAACATGACCCGCCCACTGCCACTTAAGCTTTGCAACACGATCCATAATATCTGTGACTTTTGTTAGGTGTCTGATGTCTTCGTTTCTAATTTTATCTCTCATACTCACCCCTAATATTCGTCTTTCCATAGATATTTGTGAGCATTTTGGTTTGTGGACACTTGCTGCAGTTAGCGATATGGTTTCTAGTCCATACTGGAAGGATACATGTTTCGTAGACTTTTTTCTTTAGGTTTCTTGGGATATCTTTACTGGTGAGAATATGTTTCAATTTTCCAAGTGCTGCCCAGCCCAGACCTATTCTTCTGGGTATCTCTGCAGTTTGGTTTTCCTTTTCAATTTTGATCTTATGTCTAAGGTAAATGTATTCATTTACTGCCTCTATGTATTTGTTGTCAATTGTTAGGCTCTCGTTTGTTGGACTCAATATTTTTGTCTTACCTATGTTCATCTCTAGACCAATTTTTAGAGAGGTTTCATGGAGCTCTTTTATCATATTTTTCAGCTCATCAATATTCTCACTCACCAGTACAATATCGTCAGCAAAACGTAGGTGGTTTAAGTACGTTCCATCAATTCTGATTATTTTATTACTATTTCATTATTTTTGTAGTAGGTAGGTATTTATGTTTTCAGTTTTATTTTATTAATTTTTTTTGAGTTTTTCCTTTCATGTTTTAATATTATTTTATGAATCTTAGTTGCATATTTTTCTTACATACAAAATAAATAAAACAACACTGAAAAATGACTTTCTTTACTTCCATATCTACTAAATTAGCATGTGTGCACAACTGCATACATATCGTCATAAGGCCACGGATATAGAGGGAAGCTGAACAGTATTGTCAATGTAGGTATATATGAGTACATATAAGTCACCTGCACACTTGATGATCTGTTATTTATAGTTATTGCGCTCTTGGTTTTAGTCATAGTAGCTAGTTGTGATCATAATAATCGTCGTGGATCTTTTTTGCATAAATTTTGTACAAACAGATTGTAATTATGCAAAAAAGATCCACTGACAATTTTCTTGGATTTTTATTACATAAGAGCATATAATTTGTGTGCATTAAATGTGAACAAAAAAAATGAAGGAATATCCAGCAAATAATAAAACAAACCTAATTTTTTTTTTTGTAATTTGTCTTACAAACGCGTTCAAACTTTAACCTTTAATATCTCAATTCGACTGTTATGTGGATTGGATCTTGTTTGCAAAAGGCGGTCCAATTATCGCTGAATCATATTATATGATAATTATTTTCTTTTACGTGAGGTGATACGAATAGTTGTTTTAAGAGGACAATCGAAAATTTACAAAAAAAAGTAGAAGACTTATTCTTAACCGAGGTTTTTTAATATTTAAAAAAAAAGTATGTAAGTATGTAGTAACGTGTTTATTATTGTTTTCACTCATTATTGATAGAATAACTCTATGACAGTTGACAAACTATGTGATAAATTATAAATATACACTTACACTCGTATATATTTAAAATGTTTATATTACCCATCCTGAATGTCTTGATTTTATATTGGCATGGACAGGACAGCTTAGATGTTTCTTACATGCAGCCGAGCTGCTGGCTACCCCACTTGTGAGATTTGCCGTGATGGTATAGTAGTAGAAGTAGTATATATTCCTACATACCAAAAAGACATAGAAATTTCTCTATGACATTGCCAACCTTCTACATTAATTGACATTGTACTAAGAAGACAAAATACGTTTAATGTGTATTCTTGATATTATTAACCCTAGAGTAGTCGCGCCTTTCCGTGAAACGTGAGTGCTCGCGTGGGGAGCATTTTGCCGCCCATACTTAAATTGATTTTTTTTTGCAAATAATGGTTAAACACATTTGCAATGATTTTTAATGGATAGAATAAAACATAAACTATCAGAAAAAGTAACATTTATTAAATATTTATATTTAGTTTTATAAAAAAATATACTTTGGTAAATTTTTTTGAATTTCAACTACATTTTCATCTTAACCTAAATAAAAAAAAAGAAAAATTAAAATTGATAACATAATTAAACGTTTTCATCATCTTCGACATGTATTTTAGCAAAACAGTCCTGACACATGTATATATAATGTTCGTTGCACAGTAACTTTGCGCATCTATTGCACTATTTTTTGTCCTTCTATTTTTCCTGGATGGACATACTGCACATATACCTGAAGATATTTTTTTTATGTTCCGATAGAACAAATTGGGTTATTTGGTTTCTCAGCTATTCACCAGCTTCTTCAAAACCAGACTCCTCTTTCAACCACGAAACTATTTGGGTGTTTTTCTTAATCATTCCGTAGGTATATTTCGCCCGTTGCTTACCTAAAAAGATCTAAAATAAACTAATAAATAAAACCCAAATGATTAATCAAAACAAACTAAATATCAATATTATTACGATATTTAAATGAAACAACATTATATGAAATGAAAATCAATAATATTTCAACTATTTAAAAAAATCAGACACACGGATTTTACTTACGTGAGTAGTCGCGCAGTTAGCAATTTGCCGCCAAACGCGACACACCGACAACAACTGATGGCTCCTACAGTCACCCATGCACCGATTTTCTTTAAATTACTAAGACAAGGCGGTGAAATACAGGGGGGCAGCTACTAAGACTCTTGACTGTGACAAATGAATCGTGTAAAAAATATCACGATTTTTTTGCTGCGGGCGGCAAAATGCTCATAGCGCGAGCACTCTAGGGTTAATAAACGTTAAAGCGTAGCTCCGTTCGTAGAAGCGTAGCACATGAAGCATTAGAGGTAATAAGTAGCTACGATAATATTACTATGTACAATCTTGACAGGCGTGCACACTGCACATTACTTTACACTACTGCCATACAGATAATGTTGTTATCAATATTATTATGAAAAATGACTTGTAAACTGTAAAATAATGTTCGATGACACATTTTGTGACACTACACGTTACTAACATTTTAGTAAACAGAAAATGCTGAAAGAATTTTATGAAAAGTAAAAATATAATATATGAACTACCATCTTCACGAATGACAGTTCTGGAAATCTGGAAACAAAACTGTTGATACTATAAACTTCTGTTCTTTCTTTCTTTAGTAGCCTAATACCTCCTTCAAGAAACTAACGACATTGCATAGAGAGGAATGCATATAACCATATTTTCCCTTCACTTTTTGCACCAAAAAGTTTTGGTGTGTGGCCGCTAAATCTAGAGTGCTCCTTCAGGGCAGCATTTCTCGCTTAAATGCAACATTAAATCCTGTTTGTGCATGTGTATGTCGTTATGGATATACATATCTCCAGGTACAGCACGAGGTATGTGGCGGGCGCTACCCTTTTTAAAAAAATCATTATTTTTCCCGTAAGTATGATATCAAACGTCCTGTTACAGGCAGAATGATATAAGAGCTCAGTTTTTAAAACATCCAGGGGAAAGTGGTTGGAAACCCTTATTGTCGTGTAAAAGGCAGGCGTTCGAAGAAACTAAGAGCATTTTGCATTTTAAATTCAGCAATGCGGTTTGCCGCACATCCTAAATGTCTTAATTCTTTGTTAGCTCGAAGAAGACAGTTTGCTTGTTTATAACATGAAGCCGTTCTGCTGGCTACCCCACTTGCGAAGTATACCGTGATGATATAGTAATAACGGTAGTTTCAAACTTCGAGTATTTTCTCATTAGTTTTTAATACAGAGGTTTAACTCCAACCAAACTTACTAAAGCCAATATAGACGTAATGAAATAATAGTTCTTTCATTTTCCGAGTTGTTGAACTAATTAAACTACTGAGGATTAAGGGATTTTAATCGAGGAACTTTATGAGATTATTAATCATACTTGCTTTCCATCATGTATACATATAAATGTATTTAATTAAGAGGAATTACTTTCAACTTGTGGAAGTTAAATAATCTTAATAGATGTACTTTTTTTACTAAATATAGGTCAGTTTATTTTTAAAAGTTTAGCTGTATTTAATCAAAAGTGTTACGGACGATGAGTGGTCGGTTTCTCAAAAACGTTTCAACTTTGGAAGTTTATTGATAAAGTGGAGTTAAATAGAGTTTTACGGTTAGTTTCATTAATACAATCAACTTTTATTAAAATTTTATTCAAAAATGTTACACTAAAAAACTTATAGATAATAATGACACAAGCTTTTAGCTTACTGTGAAAGGTGTATAAGGTTGTATTTGGGTTTATAACAAAACCCAGATATATCTTCTTTTTTTAAAAAAATAATTATTTAACACATTTTCAACGAACTGCGAAATAACGATTGAAAATAATAGTCAGTTAGTCTGTGGCTACCCACAAGTGGTGTGAACCACAGACTTACTGCATGTAGCAAACATGCAAGTCACCCTCTCCATACCAATAAAAAGGTAAGACAATCTGGATGGATGGTATGCCTCATCGTTGAAGTGAAGATATTAAATATCTTAAACGTGATGTTTGGCGAATACTTGTTGCTTTAATGGACACTCGAAAACTAACAAAAAATAGTGTTAAATCTATTCTTTGTTCATATATCATTTTTACATATATTATCAAAATATATCACAGTAGTTTGTTTCAAATTCATCCAGTCGCAGGCTGAGAAGTTAAAAGGACTGAAGGTAAAATTCTAGATAAAAGAATATACAATTTCTGAATAATTTTGGAAAAATTACTTATATAGATATAAAAGATATTACCTACTTATTCAATAATAATCACTTAGAAAACAAAAATAATTGCCATAAATATGCTATTACATAAAAAGACACCAGACCAACTCTAGACCTAGCCTACAAATCAATCAAACATATACCTACGTTCGTAAAGTTTAAATAATTGATTTTCTGATTAAGAAATCAAAAAACTTTCTTCGGGAACATTATTCCTCAGGTAAATTACTATATATCTAAAAACTATCATTAAAAACGACGCTTTACAATGTATTTCGATACGGGTGCAAACCCAGTAAGTTAGTTTTGACGGTATAAATATGAATGAATTTAAATTGCGCAAAATAAATATTTAGTACTGTAAATAATATTTTTGAAAAATAAAATATTGTCATTATGATTTTTTCAACATCTGGTCTGTTCTTTCTCCTATGAATAAGAAGTAGAAAAAAGATTGAATATGTATGTAAACTCAGAAAAATTTCATCTAGCATTACATAAAAACTATATGCGTTGCATGAAATGTATTCAGTATTCAATGTTGTGGGCAACATATCAGTGTAAGTGTGCCGGCAGAGCGGAAAATTGTGTCAAATTTATTTTTGGAAAACAATATCTAACCCCTTCTGTACAAACAACAAACTTGTGGGAGGTATGATATATTTATTTATTTATTACTACTACTACTATACCATCACGGCATATCCCACAAGTGGGGTAGCCAGCAGACCAGCTGCATATAAAACATGCAAGCTGACTTCTCCGTGCCAATATAAAATTAAGACATTCAGGATGGGTGGCAAACCTCATCGCCGAATTTAAGATGTACATTACATCTTACATCTGTACATTTTACATCTTATTTATTTATTTACCTCTTTAACAAGGATATAAAAAGTCAATGTTGACATTGGTTATTATACAAATCGATAAGTGGACCAGCAAAGTCCCTTATTATTACCAGTAAGCAAATCATAAGCATCATATATTATACACAACAGAGCCAAGCATGTGAAATTTACAATAATTGGAGTTAACACAAAAAATCTTTTAAAATTTGTATAGTAACAGACTGCCGTAGGAGACCTTTTCTGTCATAGAATTCCTCTGGACTGGTTCAAATCTTCTAAGGATTTTTTCTATGTTCATCAATAGATGACAATAATTGCTACTTTATTCTCTCTGAGCACATCAGGTTTAAAAAACTAGTTTTTTAAATGTATGCAAGTGAGACATGGACATAGTTAAAGAAGGATAAAAATGGCATAAATGTAGTAGAAATGATATCGTTGAGAAGGATGTGTGGTAAAAGTCTGAGAGATCGTGTGCGAAAGGAATGTGTAATGAAAGTATTTGTAATTACAAGGATGAATCTAAATAAGCTACGATAGTTTGGGCATGTGGAAAGAATGAATGAGGACAGAATGACCAAGAAGATGTATTTGACTGAGAGGAATGGTGCTCGGAGACGTGGACGTCCGAGGATCAAATCCTACAGGACGGTCACGTGTTTATTACCTTGAACAGGATAACAATTGTATGACAGTGACGGAAGCGAAAGATGTATGCAAGGATAGAAGGAAGTGGCGCTCAATCCTTTCTGCCTATCCTGCAAGGGAAACGGCGTGATAGTGTGTATGTATTTAAGAATCTTGTAAATAATGTGTTTAATTTTTTACACCACGTTTCAAAAAGTTTACAGTGTTTACTGAAAAGGTTAAACGGGTTCAACGTTTCATCTCGATTGTATTGAAACTGAAGCGTTGACTTTGAATTATGGTTGTAATATATTACATTAGTAACGAAAAATACAAAGAAAACCGTCATAAATTTATTACAACTTGTGAATATACATTGTTTTATTTCATTCGTAATAAGAAAAGTCCGGAAACTTTCAAACATCTATCACTGAGAAATTTTGATCTTTCTACACGTGTTTCAAAATATTTTATATTTTCTTCTTCTTTCTTTCTCTTCTTCCTCTTGTTGTAGATCATTTATCTGTTGCTTCGGAAGTTGTTCCCCTTTGTATGCAGGTATGATGGATGATTTATCCTTCACTGTTAAATGGAGCATCCATCTCAAGGGCGCGGGATTTTTGTGACACTGACGACAAGCTATCCTTCCATCTTCTTTATGGTGTGACTCGTGAACATGAGCCAGCTGGCAATTCATTTCTCAGCCATCCTGTCTTCATAGTCCCTTAAAATCGTCTCCTCTTTCTACTTCATCTTACTATGTCTTCCGTGTTGCATCTTTTTCTAATTTTTGTGTTTTTGATTCTGTCTCTGAGAGTTTTTCCCGTAACACCACGTATGGTTTTCATCTCAGATGTTTTGAATTGGCATTTATATTTTCTCATATAAATAATTCAGGTATTTAATTTATCATAAAATCTATAAAGGATAGAGAGATATAATGAGTCATCGTAAATGTTTTATTAATTATTTTAACGAGACTCGTCCGGCAGTGCTTTGTTCACATTATCATGAGATGAAAGCTAAATAGCCTCGAAAAGCTCTAGCAAACTTGGTTGCATTATAGCATTATTTTCAACATAATATGCAATGTCTTGATTGTCAGGTTAAAGATTTTGCTCTGATTCTGTTATTTCTTTTTGATAAAGACTCTTTTTTTCATTCTCTTTTAATTTATTTTTTGATAATGGTTGGGTCGGGGGCCCATTGTGCCTAGGTACCTCCTCCGGAGATCTCTGTCCACCGCTGCTTCCAGGACCTCTGGCCACTCCAAACCAAGTCTTTCAGCACACAAGTTTGACACCTGCCCTTGCCAGCTTCTTCTAGGGCGGCCCACCGTCTTCTGCCCTTTCCCACAGCCTCCAAAGATCTAAGCGGTAGTCTGTCTTCTAGCATACGGAGAACGTGATCCAGCCATCGCAATTGCGACTTTTTTTTGATAATGCTTCCTTTTTTCCTGATCAGATCACCGTGGCCAAAAACTGTTATGGTATCAGTACAGGGTGAAGTTATTAAGATAAAAATAACAATAATCAACCGACTATTTTTAGTGGAAATTCGTGTAAAGTTAGTTAAAATAAAACACTTTTATTTAGTACTTCCATAGTGAATTTATCAATATTAATCGCGAACTGGCTGTACCTTAACCTTAATTATGACGAGAGCGGAATCTTTCGAAAGCCAGCTCACGATCAATAAAATCACCGTAGAAGTATTCAATATAAGCGTTTTATTTTTAATAATAATTATGACGAGAGCGGAATCTTTCGAAAGCCGGCTCACGATTAATAAAATTACCGTAAAATTATTCAATATAAGCGTTTTATTTTTAATAATAATTATGACGAGAGCGGAATCTTTCGAAAGCCAGCTCACGATCAATAAAATCACCGTAGAAGTATTCAATATAAGCGTTTTATTTTTAATAATAATTATGACGAGAGCGGAATCTTTCGAAAGCCGGCTCACGATTAATAAAATTACCGTAAAATTATTCAATATAACCGTTTTACTTTCAATAATAAATTTGTAACAATTCAAATAAAGTGTCATTTAGCCAAGCCTAAAAGTTTAAAAAGCGATTATTCTTGTTTGTACGTACGTCTATTATTTGATGTGTGGACAGCCCACTTCCATAATTTATTCTCTCACAAAATATTTTTTGTTTTGTAACATTTCTCTAAATCCCATATAGCCTAAAATATTATCCTTCATCACGAAGCTTCACTATATTTATTTATTTTTTACGGGTTTTTGAATTTACATGTAGTACTTTGTTTATTCCCAAGGGTACCTACACCAATCCAGAGTGCTACAACGATGTAAGTTATTCTGGACCCACGATCTTCTGTTATTCTCTTTTTTTTTTCATTTAAGCCCTAATCGCCTGAAGCACATTTTAATTATGTAATCAATCTTTTGTTTTTTTAATGTCATATTATATTCTCTAGAATTATTTCAAATATTTTATTGATGTTGTGTCTAACGATGGATTATAAGAACTTATTTATCAGGATTTTACAGGACCAAATGTGATCACTTAAGCTAGCCTAGAGCCAATCTGTAAGCGTTGTTGAGACGTCTTTTTCACTTTTTCCGATTGGATTTAGCACTTTGTTACATCGCATAAACATGGTTATCCAATTAAGATGTCTGAATTATTTTAAAGATGTTCTTTTCCTGATGTTTAAATTCATTAATATTTTGACAAAATTCTTCTTATAATATTATCTTTCTATTTAATCATTTATTTTGATTTTCTTCTAGTACAGACAGAGAGGACAAAAATGTCAATGTAATCTGTTCTTGTACTGGAATGAATAAAATTATATTCGAATATATTAAGCACATGTTAAAAAAGAGTAAGTCTACTGAAATTATAAATGGACTAAAAGAAATTCAAATAATTGCTTCAAGCCCATACAAGGAAATAAACACTGCCTCGGATACAATGGAAATTCTAGCAGATATAAAAAAAACATTAGATAATCAGAATAATAAGTTAGATTTAATTGCCAGGGAGCATCCCACTCCCATCAAAAAAACACCAAATGAAAGTTCTTTCAAAGAGGAAAAGAGGTACTTCTCTATAGTCATACATTCAAAAACCAAGGAAAGTAGTATTGAAGAAATCACTTCCAAGCTCAAGAAAAACATCAAACCTTCTGAATATGGCATCTCGGTGGCTGGACTGAAGACAAGAGACAATAAGATAATAGCGAATTGCCTAAGCAAAGAAGACGCCCAGTTGTTGACAGCAGCCATCAACGAAAAACTAGGTAAATACTGCCACGCCGAACTCCTAAAAAAACGCAAACCGCGAATTCTTCTAAAAGGAGTTACAGTCGATTATAAAAAAGAAGATGTATTGGAAGATCTATATCTTCAGAACACAGAACTCCAAAAAATGAACGTGGGAAGAGATGATATGAAAATAATCAAAATGATACCAATTGGAAGAAATTCTGGCAATATGAATGTGGTGATTGAGGCAAGTCCTTCGGCAAGAACATGTTTGATGGAGAAAGGTATGCTGAGTTTGGGATATCAGCGTGTTCCGGTGGTGGACGCAGATCCAACTGTAAGATGCTACCACTGCCTGATGATAGGGCATATCTCTCTAAATTGCCTGAAGAAGCTGGATCCACCCACTTGCTCACATTGCGGAGGAAAACATAAATTTGAAACCTGTGACAGGAAAGATGAACCTCCAAAATGCTCCAACTGTGTTCGTGAAAAGGAAAGGAAAGGAAATGTGGATGTTCAACATAGTGCAATGAACCGTGACGTATGCATTTATTATGAACGCATGTTCAAAATAGCGATTTCAAGAATAGAATATTGACTAGATTGTGCAGGCGGTGACATCAAGTACGAAACACTCTGTATGATTACTTCATGTATTCGTGTTTCAAAGTGTGAGTATATACGAGTGTCATGCCTATGTGGTCTGTTGCATGAGAGACTTAGTAGATTTTCGGTGCTGCAAGTGAATATCCAGAGTGTTAAATTGGCGACTTTATATAATAGTAAATTGAAACTCATACTGCCTTATGATGCATTGCCTGCGTCATGTTACATTGTAATAGATGTGTATGTGAATGCAATGACGATGTATGGCTTGTATAATTTTGAATGCAATGTTAATAATATTGTAAGATTGTATAATGTTATATGCAGTGTCTATGCTATATCTACCTATATAATTTTGATCAAATTAAATACATCAAATTTATATATTGATGGATGATATTTTAAGCGATATCGATAACTACAATAGAGTTGAACAAATTACTTGTGATAGCATAGACGACTGTAATAATTGTGTGATATTTGATAAATATTTTTCAATCTTGCAGATGAACATAAGAAGTATTAATAAGAATTATGACGAGTTTGTAACGTCCATGAATAATTTTAAGAATAAATTCCATCTTATTGCACTGACAGAGACGCATAACACAAATGAGGTCCCTTATAGTATGAACGGATATGAATATTACTACACAAAATATAAAATAAACAAAAATTCTGGTATTGCTTTATTTATAGCTAATGAGTGTATAGTAAAACATTTTGAAGAGATTGTAATTGAACATGTAAACTGTATTAAAATTCGATTATTTTATAATAGACAAACTTTCCAAGTTATCGTTATATACCGAACACATTCATCTAATCCTGAGATATTTTTAGTAAAACTACACGAAATTCTATTACAATCTAGAAACATGCATACAGTAGTGGTCGGAGATATGAACATAAATACACTAGATAAAAATAATAATAAAATTAAGGATGAATATTTGAATTTAATGACAGAATTCAATTTTAAATCTTGTATTAATGCATATACTCGTGAGTGTGACGGCCAACAACCATCCTGCTTGGATCATGTGTGGACTAACTCAAATGATATTCAGGATGTTCAATCGATACTCTGGAAAAGCCTTATAACAGATCATTACGCTACATTGTTTTACTACAACATGCAACCGCCATCACTTCACGCTGTAATGAATAAATATGTGGAAAAGAAATATCTAAATACACAGAACCTTGAAAATGCTTTGAAGAATGAAAACTGGAATGAAGTATTATCTCAAACAGATGTTGACACGGCTGCCATAAAATTTGATGAAAGATTATCGCAGTTAATATCAGAGAATACCAACATTAAAAATATTAAAATAAATTCAAAGAATAAACCAATTAAACCATGGATCAGTGTTGGACTTGTAAATTCTATACGACACAAAGAAAAACTATATCGCAGTCTAAAAAGGTCACCGGATAATCCACACTATATTATGTTATATAAAAGATATAAAAGTAAACTAGTTCATCTAATTAAACATGCTAAAGAAATATACTATAAAAAGAAAATTGATCAAAATAGTGATAATATTAAAGCAAAGTGGAAAATCATTAATGAATTACTAGATAAAAATAAAAAAAATCGCTCTTCAATACGTGAAATCACAAATAATGATGACACAGTATCCGTCGAAAATGAAACTAAAAAATGTGCAAATTGGTTTAATGATTTTTTTTTGAATGTAGGTAAAAACTTGGCTGACATTATAATTTCAAATAATCAAAACATGGATCATCATCATGATGATCACTTTACAGGGACCAATAGCAATGAGTTGAAGTTCTCTGATTTTTCCCAGACAACAAGAATAGATGTTGAGAATGCTGTGATGACACTAAGAGATGGATCATCACCAGGATATGATGGTGTTGATACAAAACTATTAAAAAAATTTAAAAAGTACCTAAGTGAACCATTATCATATATAATAAATTTAAGTTTTAAGACTGGAAAATTCCCATTAAATTATAAACAGGCTATAGTGAGTCCAGTTTTTAAAAGCGGTGATCCAAATTTTATGACAAATTATAGACCTATATCTGTTGTCTCTAATATAACAAAAATTATTGAAAAGATAGTAAAAAAACAGTTATATATATACCTCGAACAAAATAATATATTAAATGAAAATCAGTTTGGATTTAGAACCGGGTGTGGAACGCATGATGCCATAGCACGATTAACATCGGAAATAATAGCTAATATAGATCGCGATAAGAAATGCATCGGAATGTTTATCGATTTGCGGAAAGCTTTCGACAGTATATCGCATACAATGTTGTTGAAAAGGTTGTCTGAGACCGGTGTGCATGGAAAGGCGTTCCTATGGTTCAAATCTTATATAACCGATAGAAGACAAATTGTTAAACTAAATGATGTTTTCAGCGACCCGGGGACACCACTGTATGGTGTGCCACAGGGAACTGTACTCGGCCCATTATTGTTCTTAATATATATAAATCCCATTTTTAGAGTCAACGTTGAGGGACGTCTGTTCTCATACGCGGATGACACCGTTATTCTGTCAACTGGTGACACGTGGACGGAGGCCATAGACGAAGCTAATCGAGACATAAATGTAATTAAAAAATGGTTTGATAGGAATATATTATCGTTAAATTCTGAAAAAACTATATTTGTACCTTTCTCTGTGCAACCCTCACGAGTACCACAGAACATTTTAATAAAAATCCATGATAATGACTGCCGTTGTTCTTCACATGATAATGGGAAATGTAAGGAATTGAAACAGAAGGAATCCGTTAAATATCTCGGTTTAACATTTGACCAGGACATGAAGTGGAAGAGTCACCTTGAGGCAACCGTAAATAGGATACGAAGGCTGATATACATATTCCTGAGACTGAGAAACATTATGTCAAGGGAGTCAATGAAATCTGTGTACTATGCGTTTGTTCAACCTGTTTTGCTGTATGGTATTATTGCCTGGGGTGGAACATTCAAGACTAACATAAGATCTGTTACTGTGACTCAAAAACTTATTATCAAAATAATACTCCGTAAACCAAGAATATTCCCCACGGATGAACTCTTCACAATTTTCGAGGTACCTACAGTGGAGCAGTTGTATAGGAATATAGCAGTACTACAGATACATAAAGAAACTTTTGATGGTCAGGTCGCTGATACAGTCCGGAGTCGAAGGTCACATATTGCGGGTAATTTATCTGTACCTATGTGTAGGAAAACTATTACACAACATCATTACATTTACCAGGGTACAAAATGGTTTAATAGGCTACCAAAGGAACTGAAAAACGTCGGGAATTATAGAGTTTTTAAAAATAAAATAGGTTTATTGAAAAAAAAAAGTTAATTGTTAAGTAGAATATATCTAGAGTAAGTATTAGTTAAGTATATTATTGTTTAGATGTGTAAAATTAAGAATACTGTAAATCTATCCCATACACAAGTATAACTCTTTCAATGGGATAGTAAACAATAGATTTTTAAGTGTATTTCAGTAAATTTGTAATATATATGTATTTTTGTGATATTTTTCCAATAAATAAAAAAAAAAAAAAAAAAAAACATAAATATTAAATGAAATCAAGATTGTTACCCCTAAAATTTAACAAGAATTTGATAACCTTTTTTATTGAAACAAATTTAATAGAGATTTTTATTTTCTTTTTTATAAGAAGGTAATATACACTTTACCACAGGTGTAAGCTTCACAATTTTTTGTACGTTATTAATAAAAAGCTTTGTTATTATTTATTATAAAAGCTATATAAAAAGTGCTGGTGTTACTTGTATTAATAATAAAATGTATTTACTTTATAAGACATAAAACAAATTTCATTAGGTTCGTATTTTTTTCACAAGCAATCATTTTTTTATCACAACCTTTGACAAATGATTGACTTTGTACATTATTGAATAAGCTTTTTTATTTCTTTATGTAATAGGCTTTAAAAAGCGGTAGCAATGAACTTTTTATATCCAGTTGATTAGAAAATATAACTTCATATTTATATCCACGCATACAATACAACTACACGTTTATCACGTTATTTAGAAAAGAGATAGTTTTTTTACCCTGAACCTGATTTTTTTATTAAAAAAATCCTTAGAAACCTCATAAGTTTAATCATGAAGGTGGATAAGCTTAGAAGCGGGACTCTAACATCAGATCTTTCGCTCAAAAGTCCAAAAGTTTATTATTAGGATATCGATAACTTCTTTATTTCTATCTTTACAAAATATGTCTGAGATTGACTATCTAGGAATTACTACTACTACTGCTAAACCAGCACGGCATATCCCTCAAGTGGAGCAGCCAGCACACCAACCGCATGTAACAAACATGCAAGCTCTCCTCTGCGTGCCAATGAAAAATTAAGACATTCAGGATGGGCAACCTCATCGCTAGATTTAAGATGTAAAGTTTTTATTTTTATCGAATATTTGCCTTTGACAGGACACTCTAAAACTTAACTGGAAAAGATTGAGAGACTAATTCTTTGCCGGGTTCTCCACAACATCAGAAATATCAAGGGTAAATATAGTATCAAAATATTTGCCGGGTTCTCCACAACATCAGAAATATCAATGGTAAATATAGTATCAAAATATTTGCCGGGTTCTCCACAACATCAGAAATATCAAGGGTAAATATAGTATCAAAATATTTGCCGGGTTCTCCACAACATCAGAAATATCAAGGGTAAATATAGTATCAAAATATTTTTTATATAACATTCCACGATAGTTTACCTGTACAAGAGTACCTTAATTACGGCTATTCATGTTGAACTCATTCTATTGCTCATCTCCTTCATATTTTTCTGCTGTGTGTGCAACTAATGTCATGTTTCAATTGTTCTTTTTCTTCGCTCTATAGGTATTTATTTATTTATGATTTATTTATTTATTTACAAATCCACTTTTACATGTTTAAAAATATACAAAAAAAAACATATAATTCAAATTTCTCATCAACAAACACTGCTGAAGCAAGATAGAACAAAAAACTGTCGAAAAACGAAAACACAAATGGGTATCAACACAAAATATCAATAATTTTAGTCAAATCACAAAAAAGTATAGATTGTCAATGAAATGTTTAACAATATGTCAAGAATTAAATTTAAAAATTGAAATAAAGTTTGGAGATGTCAAGTAGACAGAAGAAAGAAAAAAAATCTATGAGTAATAATAGTACAAATATTTTAAATGTCATAAGAAATGTAGTCAATAGTTGAAATGTCGTAAGAATTAGTCGATAATAGATTAAAATCTCAATAATAAAATAGAAAAATATTAATTATAATTTAAATAATCAATGATGTTTTATCACCAGATAAAGGATATAAAGGATGTTTTATCACCAGATGTAGGTATAATACTTATATAATATTTATTGAGTTGGTGTTTATTTTGTTAAACTTTTGTTTATATATAATTGGAAGAAACACAACTGGTTTAAGTTTTACCTAATAATTAATTGAATACAAACCTGGTTTCCACTTACAAAGTCATTGTCTCATTTGTTGGAAAAAAAACTCAAAGACGCTACCTAATTTTAAAATACCTACAGACACGTGTTGAGTGCAATGAACAAAAAAGCATGTATGAGGGATTGCATGCATATTATGATAGAAGCGAATAGTTTATGATTGATCCTTTCTGCCTACCCCGTGAATAAAATGGCGTGACGGTACAATAATATATCTATGAATTATCGATACAATGTTAAATGAAAATTTACCTCTGGGTAATAAAATGCGATAATAGCAAATTAAGTAATCCATAAAAACTCAAGAGACAATACAGAGCTTTTATATCGATGCATATAATACTTTACCTTCTTTATCTTTATATATATATTGTAAGCTACAATTAAATTCCTATTCATTGTCTCTATAGGTACTTATCGCGATGTTAAAAGAGCTTGCATTGTGAAGTGGTAAAAATCCTTGACATTTACCAACGGTAATACAATAATAATAATAATGCAGATATGATATATTGGATTATTTCAATAGGATTCTGAAATGCACAATTCTAGGTCACAGTTTTGTAAGGTCGAGCTTACACAGAATGAATGCGAATTGAGAATTTCGTGCGCGTATGTATTTTATTAGTAGTAATACTATACCATCACGGCATATCCCACAAGTGGTGTAGGCTAGCTGAATGTAATAAACATGGAAGATGTCCTATTCGTGCCAACAAAAAATTAAGACATTCCGCATAGGAAGCAATGCCTGTCTCAAAAAATATTACAAATCTAGTGAGGCAGTGTAATTCCTCCACTACATTAGAATAGCTACATACGCAATTAATATTCTTGCTTTATTTTATTTGTTGTATTTTTTTTATACAAACTTTGTAATATTATTTATATAATATAATATCATGCCTCTAAAGATTAGAGAAATCACTGTTTTTGTTGAATTTAAAAGAGCATGTTATGGGTGGGTGTCTGATCTGCCAATGGAGAGATTGCAGGATATCTTAAGATTTGTTCCATGATTTGTTTTGTGTTATATGTGGGGTGATATACTTGTGTTGGTATGTGGTGTGGGATTTGTGATGTGTGTGGTTGAGGGATGTGTTGTTTTTTTCTGGTTTTATATGGAGAAATGGTTTGTTTGTGTGTTGTTTCACGTATGGACAGTTTGCAGCAGTGTTTTTCTTGTTATGAATGTGATTGTGTTAATATAGGAGATGAATGCTTTTTGTGATTGTGTACCTATATGTTTCAGTATGATTGATATGTTTGTGAGATGTTTGCCCTAGAACGGGTTATACCTAGTTGGGCAGCATCAATGAAAATATGTATAAGATTTGTAATTTATTGGTGTAATAAAATTAAAAAAAAAAAAAAAAAAATTGTGAAGAATTAAAATTTATTTCATTTCATTTCATTTCAATTTTACCTCACCGCTGAATTCTAGATATAAAATGCCTTTACGGAAAATAGTACGTGACCAATTATTCATTGCCAGATGTTTGAAGGAACAACACATACATACATATTTTAAATCTTGCAAAATATTCGTTCGATTTTTTTTTCATGTAGAAAAAATGCATAAACTAGAATACAAAGGCATTTTTCTTCTATCACAAAATATTAAACGGTGCTATATAAATTGTCCAGTTTGTTGTTATTGAGTATATATATTTTCAATTTTGATTAAAAAAATGTAATTTGTTGAATTATGAATTTCACAATTCTATGTCTTTGCAAATAATCATCGATTTATTTTTTTAATTCACAAGTAGAAGAATAATTCTAGATCGAAAATAAATACAAATTTTAATTTTTAGTGAACAAATTCATCGAAAAATATCGCATTTGTTTTTTATTACTGAGTCCTAACAAAACGTCGAAAGACATTTAAACTATCTCGAAAATCTACAAGCGAAATTTATCCCAATATTTTTGTTTAAGCTTTGTATCTAAGAAGTGTGTCTAATGGAGACTGTTAATACCGAAATAAAATTAAAAAGTGAAGCATAATAATAATACTGACGAGATATTGTATAATTTTCGAGTCATGATCCAGTGTTTAAATGATTTTCGCAATTTTGCGAAAATCAGTTCGTCACGTTCCGCGTTCCGTGGAATAACGACCTTATCATATATCTGGTTTTTCCAATACACAAGCGGTACGAAACCTGCAATGACATCAAAGTACTATATTATTTACTATGTAAGTATTTTAATAGAGGTACAACCAATGGTATAATAAATAATAATAAGAATAAGTACAACACAAAACTGGGAGAAAAACATGAAGAGAAAATAATATGTAGAGTAGGTACCTACTTAATAATTCATCCGAGTGTTAGAGCTTTCTGTTCATTCACTCATTCATTCTGAAAAATAGATTATTTCATTTACAGCGGAAAGCTTTCATTAATGTCTGCAAATGACATTACCTACTGACTATTGAATATTATGTTTATCGTTATTATTGTCAATGCTTGTAGAAAAAATCCAAAACAACTTAATAAATTGGTATAATTAGATAATATTCTTACTTTCAACTAGGTTTCAGCTGGGTATAAAATGTGAATAAATAGCGCTTAAGCCTTAAATTTATTATGTTTAATTTGGAAATGAGCTTCTTTTGTAACAAACTATCGATGGGATCTTATTATTATTGAATTTGTAATCCGATTTGAGATATTTTTTAAAATAAAATATAATATTTCTTACGAAATATTTGACCAATTTTAAAATTACAAACACATTAACAAGAGCTTATGAATGCTTTTAAACATATGCATAATGAGATTTGTGAAATAAATTCGTTTTGACTGCATTTTGTAAAGTTAAACTTCGTGTTGCGTGAACGCAACGTTGGGAATAAATGGGTTAATTAATTTAATGTACAGACTGCTCCTTGGATCTTTGACAAAGAATAAGTCTCACGCTATTTATTTAAGTGTTCGAGTCTTCTGTAAAAGACATTCAGTGATGAGGTATTCTACCCATTCTGGATGTCAAATTGTATTTATGATACAGTGAGGATGACTTGTATCTTCATACCAGGGATGTTGCGGATGTCGTTTTTTACACATCCGCGGATGTGAATGCGGATGCGGATTTTTAAAGGCTCATTCGCATCCGCATCTGCGGACCATATTCTAATAATTATGAGCCGCTGTGGACGGTCTTATATCAAACATCTCCAGCATTTGCCTTTGTACGATAACGGGGAAACCAACGAAAACCCTTATCTATTTATATATACATCCGCATTCGCATCCGCTACTGCGGATGTTCAAGATGTTATAGAAAAAAAGTAGAAACTATCTTAGTTAGTAGGCCCCACTGTCAAATATGTGATGAAATTGTTGCTACAATAATATTATGATTTTTTTGGCGAAATATTTTTTTTTCTATTTTGTTATTTGCAAAAATAAAATAAAATCGGCAAAAATAAAAACGCGTTGGATCTTGTCGCCAATTTTTTCGTTCCCATTGGTTAATGTCAAGTGCGAACGGCACGCGCCATTCGCCGGCCCCGCTCCATTTCTTTCTTGTCGCAAGTTGTCTTACATCCGAATCCGCATGAACATCCGCATCGATTATTGTGGATGCGGATGCGGATGTCCCAATTCATGCGGAAGCTCCGCATCCGCAAAATGCGAATATTCGCGACATCCCTGCTTCATACCTTGGATACTTATGGGAGAAGACTTGATTGTGTAGACTCCTAAAAAACACGTGACTATTTTGTACATAATATAACTAGTATGTAAGTGATTATGAATGCATGGTCAAGATTAAAAGTCTGGTGCCGCCACTGCCACCTAGGCAAATATTATGCATGAGTGACAAGAATACGCTAGTCCTGCCACTGGTAGCCATACTATGGTTAAATGCTTTGAAATCTATTATCTATCTATCTATTCCCTCACGCCGTATCCCAAGTGCCAAAATGGTTTGCAATAATGGTATCTTCTTCTTCTTTTGCTTCAGTTAGGACTATGTCCTGTGATTCTCGGAGCCTGCTCCTGGGATGTGGATATCCAACTGCCCCTCCATCGTTTAGGTGGTCTTCCTGGGGGTCTGTTTCCTGTCATACGTTCTGAGCTCACCCTCCCCACATGATCTCTCCAGAAACGTCTTCTTGTTCTGCCCCATCGCACAAAATCTTCGACATTACAGATTCTTCTTATTTCTGAATTTCTTATTCTGTCACGAAGAGTTACACCTGCGATGGGTCGTAGAGTTTTCATTTCGGTGGTTCTAAGAAGGCTTTTTGTTCTGGTGGTGTCAGCGTAATTATGATATCATGACAATAATAATATGTTAACTTTTCTAAAGCAATAATTTAAACATATTTGATATCAATAAAACACTTTTTACTTTTCACTATTGATTTAATAATACTTAAGCGCTTTCGTCAAGTTATGTAGCTTGACGAAAGCGCTTGAGTATTATTAAATCAATAGTGAAAAGTAAACAGTGTTTTATTGATATCAAATATGTTTAAAATGTCTTTTCACAATGTGAACACACACTCATTTGCAATAATTTAATATAATTAAATCGGAGGCTAACTACGCCACGGTGAATACTATAATATGTTTGCCGAAAGGGTTTGCAATTAATATATAATGACAATATGTTAAATATGTTTACTTTGCCATTATGTGAATATTTAATTATGATTTTATCAACTGTTTCTGCTACTAGTACAACATACTACCTTGCTAGCTGCCTTCCTAAATTATGTAACACCACCACAAAGATAACAATTATTATAATTATGAAGGTAGTATAATATTTACTTCGGCATTGTTTACCTACATATTGATTGTATTATCTCTTTTATTTGCGTGATGTTGATTTTGTTTGATGCTGTCAGAGGATTATCAATTAATTTTGTTGATGGTATAAAAAGTTACGATAGAGGCTAAGATATTTAAGATTTGTGGGAAGACATCTAAGGACTAAATCCCACAATGGACAACATATTACAGAAGTCGAAGTGGGCAAGGTCTTTGGATGGAAGACTCGTTAACGAGTGGATGGCCATTGAAAATAGAATAGAATAGAATAGAATACAATGATATTTTAGTTTTCATGATTCTGTGAAACCTATTATGCAATTAAAAGCACGCAAGCGTTTTATGCATCTAAATAATGGAAGTATTTTTTTTTTTCATTCTAACTCTTATTTATCCTCTAATATTGATATACTTTTAAATTTAATGTCACAAAATCAGGGACGTTTTTTTAAGTATAGGTATTGAAAAATATAAAATACAATTGTAAATCCATTGCGAAAAAACTTCGTCCTTGTAAATAATAATAATAATAACTATAGACAACTTATTTATGATGCGCCGTTTTGTGGAAAAACTACCGCAAGGGCCCATTCAAGAATCATAACACCTCCTGAAGAATAGAGTTTTGAACCTCGTCTTGAAGACCTCCACACTCTCCAGAGTTCGCAAATCAGTTCGCAAATATGTACATCATTATCTGTTGAAATTTAGCAAAATAGATTTCATTTAATAGTTAATTCATAAAATAAACAACAAGAAGTGGAGAAGGAAAGTCAAGCTCGTCATAGATCGATCAAATGGATTGTGATCTAAGAGAGACAACTAAGCTTTCGGTACTCGGTACTAATCTAGATCTGAAATTATGAAACAAAATGCAAAATGTTATAAACAATACATTATCAGATTGACAAATTATATGTCACTGCCTCAGAATAGTCAAAAATCTAGTGAGGCAGTAAATGCCAATACTTATTATTTTATAGAACACGCGTAATAAAGTTTATTTTTTTGTTGAATATTGTTGGAAATTAAATAATATAATATATTTTTTTTTATTTATTTTATTATTCCAATAGAGCATACAGAATTAACACGAAAAACAATATAATGGAATATATGGCCCCACTAGATTAAAATCTGTTCTGGGGCAATACTAGAAAAAAAATACATACCTATATCAAAATACAATTTTTCAAATATGACTTAAAATACAATTCTTTTATGTAAACTTGAATAAGAGTTAAAATAATTCAAAATACATAATGAAATAGCATGTCATACGTCAAGTCATTTAGAATGTGCAAATAAGATTAATGTAAGAGTAAGTCAGTTATTGTATTATGTTCGTCAGGTCTCTCTCAGACTCCCTTCTTCCCCTGTCCATGAGCCAATTCGTCACCAATTTGTTTAAGTTTTATATAACAACAATCTTATTGATCAGTGCCTTTGCAGTGTCGATAGAGCTGATTCATACATTTTCAGTGTTATAATATAATAATTATTAACGATTGACAGCTTAACGTCAACCGCATTGATAGTCCCTAAAATATTTATTACAGAAAAAAAGACCGCAAATTAATTATCATCTCAATGGTTTTCATCAACCTTAGGTAATTCATTTTTTGATTAATGGATATTAATGATGCGGAATAGAACAAACTGCCCTTTATCTATCATAATATTATTATCAAATTAATGAAAATTTATATCATAACTAGACAATCACGGCATAACCCACAAATAGAGAAGCCGGCGGACTAACTGTGTGAAGTAAATATACAACAATTCAGCAATGACGTCTGCCAACCATGTTCTATTTTTTTATTGGCACCTAGGGGACATAATTAACATTCTTTTTTTTATTTTTAATTACGTGGTTAAGGCAATGATTCATACTTCATTTCTTTATTATTTTATTTTTTATTTTATGTTGATTGTAAGTAATTTAACACATAAATATACCAATATTAAATATACAATCAATAAACACAGGGCGAGTTTATCGCAAAGGCGATTTTTTTTAAAAGAAAAATGTATCTGGTTTTTAAAATACTGATGTTATTGACCGAAGGTACTTGTTGGAAGTCCATTTCAAGATAAAATTGAAAAAAACACAGTATGTGGTTTACTTCCAAATGACAACGATCTTACTTCTTTCTACTTCTTAATTTCGCGTACTAGTATTCGGAGACTCTCCACTCCATCATCAGCAATAAGGTTAATACCGGAGAAGGTAGACAATTATATATTTCTTAAAATTCTTCTGTTGTGAATCCATCCACAGCGGATCTCTTTCCAATAGTTTTTTTATCAATGAATTATAATTACTTTCTTGTCAACACAGGCTTCTCCCAACATTATTTTGTTCAAATCCTATAAATACTGTTTGTCTCTGTATCTTATTTTACTTTTTACTAATCGCCTGATTATGGAGTCGAGAGTCTCCGAATACTAGTACGCGAAGTTGATAAAAGTCATTTGGAAGTTAACTACATTCCTACTGTGTTTTTTTTCAATTTTATCTTATCAAGTTTTTTGTTATAAACCCAAATATTAAATAATATATGGTTAAAAACCCAAAGGGTGTATACCCTTCACGGTAAGTTAAAAACTTATGTCGCGAAACGGGAGTTTGCCGGCCTCTGGGATCGAACCACGGACCCCTTGTTCACGAGGCCGAGACTCTACCTCCAGGCTACCGACGAACTCGGTGTTTGGTTGGCATTTTTTTTTCTTTTTTCTGCTGAGATCATCTTGGCCAAAAGCTGCTATTGTCTCAGTGCAGGATGAAATTTTTAGAATAATAATTATTACCAATTAAATCAATATTTACAAAAAATTTCGACATGTTGAATTATTAAACTGGACAATCGATATAAGAAACCTACTCGTGCTTTAGTGTATAGAAAAGTTTGTTCACATTAATCAATAAAATCTATTGTACGTTGTAGATTAGTACCTACATACATTATAAATGTTATACACGTAATATATATCATATTATAAATACTGTATCAACATTGATGTCACTTCATCATGAATCACATCATTGTGTATAACATTACATTACATAATTTAATATTATTTTATAAGTAGATGTGTCACTGGGAAATGATGAAAATGGAAATTTCATCAAACCTCTAAGGATGATATTAAAATGAGAATTCTGTGAGATGGTTCGAAGACGTGGTTAAGTATAGTTGGAAATTAGTTGAGAGTAGTGATGTAACGAATATTTGTATTCGCATATTTCAAAGTATTCGCAAAAAATTATGCGAATATTTTGCGAATATTATTTCGGTAATAAAGTATCGGATACTTACCCGGTACATTGTAGAAAAAGTTACTGCAAGAAAATATTCTTTAAGAAAACCGAGGAGTTTTGAAATATTTTAAATTCCTATACCATTTTGAAAATTCGGCGACGGGGGGGTAGAAATTTTAATGATTGAGCAATATTTAAAAATCTAAGCAAGTCAATATTCTATACTATACTATACCATCACGGCATATCCCACAAGTGGGGAAGCCAGCAGATCAGCTGCATGTAAGAAACATGCAAACTGTCCTCTTCGTGCCAATATAAAATCAAGACATTCAGGATGGGTGGCAAACCTCATCGCTGAATTTGAGATGTACAATGTCTTAATTTTTTCGAACACCTGCCTTTTACAGGACACTCGAAAACTTACGCAGAAGAGTGGGAGACCAATTCTTTACCGGGTGCTCCACGGGATATTCAATATTCGCTATTCGCATTCGCATTCGCGAATGTCGGCAACAAATATTCGCATTCGCGAATATCCAAAATCACACATTCGTTACATCATTAGTTGGGAGACATCGCATCTTAGCGATAAACTCGCCTTCTGTACATTGAATTGTATAACTGATATTTATATGACACTGCTTTATTTTGTAATATTGTAACCAATGTTCAGTGAAGAATAAAATAAATAATAATGATAAGGAAATTGAACTAATATTATTATAGGGTAGGCGAAAGAAGGCAACTCCTTAAAAGAATCAGCGAGAACAACGGGCTAACTGCACAACATCAGGCATCCAAGTCTTGAAGGCAGGCAGAAATTGTAAAGGCCGACCAAAAGATACCTATATGGACCAACTAAAGAAGGACATGAACTGTGGTACATATATGTAGAACTAATGATACTAGCTGAAAATAGGGAGGAATAGAGAATAAAATCCAAACTCGTTTCACATCATCATAATAAAACAGTGTTGACGAAACAATACAAAATTTATAATACCAAATAAAACAATGCAAAATTTAAATACTAGGATGACGATATGAAGTAGCTGCGAGATTATCACTAAGTGATTTCCTCTATCTAACCACGATTGGGCTTACTAAAAATATCCTTTAAATTCTTAAAATTATCAGCTTAAGAATCTACTTTATTTTGTTAATAAGTTTAGATTAAATAATTTATGTTTAAAAGATAATTGTTGTTGATTGGCTTGACGTTTATTTTGTATAACTCCATGTCTATATATTGAATAAAACACAATTGGTTTAAGTTTTACTTTGTACTTAATTATATTTTGACCAGGTTTCGACATAAAAGTCATTGTCAAACTATTATTGTATTACCTATTCTGCACTTAATAACGCATGGTTCAAAATTATTTTTAAATAAAATTTCATCTTTTCACTAAAACAGTTAAGGGGTTTGATCAAATCACTTACTTTCTTTAGGGAAACATTCTCAATGAGTTGTTATTTTATCATTTCCCGTGAATTGACTATTTTCCTTAGGGATTTGATCAAATCTCGATTTTCATCATTCCCCTGCGACAGATATATTTGTGTGCAAAGTAATATAATACAGAAAAAATAAATTATTTAGTTGTTCAAGAGTTTATTCGTTTACATCGTGATAAATCATTTTAAAATACAAAATTTTTGTTTTGAAAACCAACTCTGTTTTTTTTCACTCTGATATGTAATTCTAAAACTATAGCGCTTTCGTCTAGACACCTTGATATTGTGAAGAGATCTGATTATATATTATTTTTAATTTTTAATACTTTAACATGAAACATCAACAAGTACCATCGGTTGATAACATAAAGTTTTTTTTTTAAATATATATCTGGGTTTTGTTTGTTATAAACCCAAATACAACATTATACACCTTTCAGAGTAAGCTACTAAAAGATTGTGTCGTTAAAGGAGAGTTTGCCGGCACCTGGTATCGAACCACGGATACCTTGTTCACGAGGCCGAGATTCTACCTCCAGGCTACCGACGAACCCATTGTTTTACCCAATTAAACCCAATTATCAAATTAAATTAAAACATTGTCTTTTACTTAAGGTACTATATATTTTTCAAAAGCTTTTCGGTCTACATCCATTATCAGTGAAAAAAATACTAAAACTAAATACAATGGACAGATAATATGAGATAATTAAGAAAAGGGTGGGGTGTGGGGAGGGGGTGTTTTTTTCATAAAGCACCCGTCAAACTATATTGTTCTCCCACTCTTTTCCGTAAATATTCCGAGGCTGGTTTCTGCCTTGTGCTCCTGATAGGAGCTTTGAAGGCGTTTATGATTATGATGATTGACGACCTCCAAGTTACCTCAACGTATTTTTCGCATTTTACAGGATTGAGTAATATTCTTATTGACTTCTTCGTTTTCAGAATTTGGAACTGTATTTAAGTTGAACAAATAAACCCCAAAGGCTTTCACTGAAAGTTATTACTTCATAAGATACCTACAAGTTCATATATATCTTATAATAATTATTATGCCTGACATGGCGAGCTTTAGTCATTACAATTGAATATAATAGAAATTTGAACAACATAATACCTACATAGTTCTCCTGACAATTATCCCAAATTTATATCCCTTTCCTTTGCAGAGACCATTTTGTGGTTATTCCATTTAGGACAATTATTATGTATTCTAAGACAAGATATATTACTACCTACAGACAAATTTACATTTACCTACTTTATAATGTATCCTCGTAGCATGATATTTAAAATGTCGCAAGTGTGAGTATTTTTTATTTTGACACGTTCTTAAAAAAACAGTTCATTAGGGCATTAATATTGTTTTTTGGACTTTTTTTTACCATGTGATTATATTCATGAAATATTAAATTTTAATAGTTGATACTAATAATCACTTTAAAAAGTGTTTAATGTCACATTAATTTACTCAAAAATTTATTTAAAAAATATCAAATCGTTTCTTAACATGTGTCGATATATCAATGTATAGGTTTATTCATCGGTAGATGCGGTTCGACGAAACGAATAATTTGGTTTTAATAACTCATTTTGAAATAAATTGAAGCGAATGAGATTTCATGAAACCACCGACAATATACATTTTCAAAGAACTTAAATGTTTATGGTATAAAAGATATTAGGTAATATTATAATATACCTTTTCTTTACGCAAGCCAAACTTGGACATAGTTGAATAGGAACAAATGTGGAATATGTAAATACTGTGGAGATGCAATCGCTGTGGAGAATGATTGGTAAAACGTTGCGTGATCGAGTAAAGAATGAGGATATAAGAAGAATGAATCCATGCAAGAGAGTGTTGTTGATAAAATGCGAGTAAAAAGTGGCGATTCTTTGGACAGGTGGAAGGAATGTATGAGAAAAGGATGTCAAAGAGATTATATTATACTTATCTGAAAGAAGAGGTGATACGAAGAGCATGCGTCCGAGAACCATGTGGTTTGATCGCGTCGATCAAATCCTCATGGACGCCCGTGTGTTTAGTAAGAAAAATTGACGTGCGCGCATGAGAAGTTGCATGAATGTAAAAAAGTGGATAAAAATAAATCAATAAAGCGTTCCGTTCTCTCTGCCTACTCCACTTGGGATACGACGTGGGGGTACAGGATAGGATAGGCTTGATTTCCCTTGAAAACCTTTATTTCTAAAATACACATTATTTCTTATATTTACGCCATGACAACACAGACTGTAACCGCCCCCACACTCTTCTGAAAGGATCCAATGTTTGTAGAGGATGTTGAAATGAAGCGTTTTATGGTCCTGAGAGAAAATTACGACCTCATAATCGAGTCCTTTCGGGTTTTTAGCAGGAAGCAATATCCCTGTATTTTATTTACGTTTGCAAATACAAAACTCACCTGCAACTCGGAAATTAAAGTCAGGAAACGACAATACTTTTTCCTTGACGCTTAGATACAGTTAATATAAGAATATCTGACTTTCTTATTTAATTAGTAATAAAAATAATGATTTATTCAGGAAAATAAATAGTAAATAATAATTGTCAATCGATTGACAATGTCCTAATAAGACGAAAGACGTCTTTCTCGTCGAATAAATCAATAGTAGAATAAAACACTTGTTTTATTTATTTCGTTTTGTTTCTAAGGAATGTCTACATGAAATTATATTATATTATATATACTTCAAACATTTAGTAAACAATTCCTTTTTCAATATCATAATAAAATAAAAGTAATAAGATTGTCCGTATCCTTTAAAATCCTGTATGCCTGCCTGGAAAGGTGAATTTTTCCCATCGTTTTTGTGTGATCAGTATTATGGAGACTTATTTGGTTGTATTATGCCATCACGTTAACACATCAGAAGTAAATATAGATATAAAGATGAAATCATAATAAAATAAACAATAAAACAATACCATGTTGCCAAATATTCATTTATAATCATAAATATGACACCTACATAATTCTTGAACGATTAACTATGTAACAGTTCAAGACATTTTGAATGAGTATTGTGTAATGCACTTCTATTTTCCTTTCCGTTCTCTCTGTCTATACCACTTGGGATACGTTGTGAGGGTAAAAATAGAAAATTTAAAAAACCGTTTCTATTTGTTTATTCATAAATAATACATTTATTTATGAAAAAGTTAATACAAAGCTTTTGAAGATTATTAATAAAAAAAATTATTCCACTACGAGGATTGTATATTTATTATAACGTTTTCAAAGCTTTTGCTTTATTTGTGAAGCTTCGTTAAGCTCAATTTTGTGTTGATATTGATAAACGCCTAAAAAGTTATTAAATTCAAAGCTGCTGCCCTCCGGAAGTGCCAAAAGCTATTCGTAATAACAACAACCTACCAATTCAGGTATTAAATATTATAACTTCATAATAATAGTGTTTACTATCATGAGTTCTGTGAACTGGAATATAATTATTTTATATCTACTAGTTTCAAAAATATTTCGCTCAGGAATTAAATATCCAACTGAATCAGACAAAAGTGGATAATGTTAATTAGAAATACCTAGTATTATGGGTGGCTAAAATGTTTTAAAAAATGCAAAGGAATTTTTGACATATTTAAAATAATAATTAAGATTAACACTTGCGAATAAACGCAAACTGAGGTGTGTACAGCGTGCCATGGAGAAACAAACGCTAGGCATTATTAGCTTGAGAGACAAAATAAGATATGAAAACATCCGACAAAACACAAAAATTGTCGACATTGTATATAAAGTCTCCAAGCAGAAATGGTAATGGGCTGGTCGTGTGGCAAGGCGAGAGGATGGCAGGTGGACATCCAGAATTCTTGAATGGAGGCCGTGGGAGGACAAAAGAAGTGTTGGAAGACCACTAAAAAGATGGATTGACGATATTGTCCAGGTGATGGGAAAACAGTGGTATCATGTTTCTCGAGATAGGAAAGTGTGAATATTTTTTGAAGAGGCCTATATTCAGAGAGAAGGCAGTAAGTAAGTATTAAGATTAAAAATAGCACTATGAATATCTTCTCATCTGTTCAGATTTAAAAAGATGAATCTGGATTTGAAATAAATCCATAAATAAACCCTCAGACAAAGTAAGAAATGTCCTTGTGTCGTGATCGTGGAATAAATCGGCTGCTTTCGAGTGGAATCGAGTTGGGTTTACTAGAAGACATTGCCTGAAGATAGGAATGTAGGCTTTTTGTACACATTTATTATGGCAATAAAGTGTTTATTATTAGGTATTATTATTAGAATTGAACTCAAGCCTTCCGATCGATAGTCCAGGACCACACCGACCACCTCAAACATTAGCCCTACTATTAATTTTCTTAGTAAAAACTTTTATTAAAAAGTAATTTCTTCACTTGACGTTAGCTTGGCGATGATAGCGCAAGCTCTTGAAAGCTGGTTCGTGATTAACAAAATCAATGCGAAAATACTAAACTTAAAAGATTTTTTTTAACACAAATTTCTACCAATTTTGATCGGTCGAAAACATTCATAACAAAAGTTTTATAAGTATTTTTATTCAACTCCAAACATTCGTTATACAAGATAAAACATCATTTACATATCCATATTCTACAGCTCAACCAATTTTTTTTTTTTATTTTTTAAGCTATCTTTTATTTGAACCTGCCAGTAGTAGATAATAATATAACGATTTGTCCACAATTCTGAAATGGTTGAAATACGTTTAAGAAATATTATTAACAAACATCAAAGGATGGGGCCCCCTATAGGGAGTAACAAGACGCTAAGGGCTTTTGACCGAACTATATAATAACAAAATTAAGGAACCTACCCACATAGTGATAATATTATTTAGCGAATTGTAAATCATACAGTCATGAAGCATACAACGCAAACACTTTAAGGTTGAGAATGGTTTGCACAATACACGTAGATTCGAAATTTAAATATTTTATAATAGTATTTAAAGATTCTTCTTGGGATAAAAACGATGAAATAATAACTTTGTGTTTCTCTGTAAAAAAAAGGGTTTTATTAACAAAACATACTTTAAAAAGTAAATAAATAAATAATAATAGGAAAATCACCTGTAAAATAAAAAGAAACAACATTAAGAGTCCTTACTTCAGGTATTTTAGATATATGTTTAAAATAAATCTAACATAAAATATTTCATAAAACAAAGTCACTCTAACAACAGCTGTCAAGTGTCAAATATAAATTCTAAATATAAATTTAAGAAAATCACTCGTATGAGAAGGTAATGTGTTTTTTTTTAACATATATTTGTTTATTTTTTCCTTTCTAGTAGCTCGTTAGTGAGTGGATAGCTTTAAAGTTATTTTAAGCTTAATAATAACTTACTTGAAAACAAATGAATCATAGACATTGCAAAGTACCTTTAAAGACATGATGTAAGTAGTTACTCGGGAAAGTATAGAAGCCAGTAGAATCAATGCATATACAGGCTATCTCTCAGTGTCTTATAAGACATTCAGAATGAGTGGCGCACCGCATCAATGTGCTGAAGAATATTAAATACAGTAATGTTTGATAAATCAATTAAACATAAATGTATCGCTCTTCCAGGAGCTTGGGGCAAAAACCAGCTTTACAATTCAGAGCACCTTTGCGCAAGTTGAGTCAGTTCTTCACAAAAAAAATTAACTTCGACGTTTTTATCATTTTATAAATGCTTGACTTTTACAAACTAATTGAAAGCTTGCTGAAAAACAGAAAACCTTATCATTTCCGACTACTGTTCAAAAATAATTAAAGAATTAAAAAAAAACACTTCCTTTAGATTAGGACAAGAAAATTCAATTAAAATGATGCCATTACTTTTTAAAGAAATAGATCAATATCTACTTGCAAATTTATTATATTTTTACCATTCCAAGTCCAAAATTAAAGTAAAAAAGTATGTAGAAAGAAAGAAAAATTCATTAGCTTTTTATCGAGGACACCTAATTAAACAAACATTGTTATCTTTTTTTAATAAACCATTATTCACCTTTGTGCTACATTAGAATTTCATATTTCAGGAAGTGAAAGAGGTTTCAGGAAGTGGAATCTCTTTTTAAATAATTACAGAATCTGTTTGTTCTGCCATTTTGTCCCCAGAACTTCCACCTAACGATCTTATTTACAAGTATAATTAGCTTGAATTTATAATTATTATTTTATACCGCCATCTTCAGGACTTCAGGAAAACGTTGAATAAACAAGGAAGTAAAACTTTGTCATTCTTTATCTCACCAATAAAACGTAAGACTTTGTTGATGGTTTTATTTTTAACACTTCGTGGCATGTAACTGAACACCAGATATTAATAATTGTTCTTGTTGTAGTCTTTAATGTAACATGCACAATCTTAGACATTGTACTTGTATGTACTTACATTGTAATGACATGGTCCCTGTAGTAGCATTAATTGCACGTGGTATTTATTAATAGTATAAAGGTAAATACGTTGTTTGTGTCCAAACATTCATCGCGATTCACCAATTATTCAAATAAACTTAGAAATGAGTAAAAAATTTTGTTAGAAGTTTTTTTATAATTTAAACTTCTCCGAGTAGTGGTGAACTTATAAGAATCAAGGAAAGTTATTTAGGAAGGGTTTATCTATATATGGAAATAGCTGATAAATTTTATTAAAAGAAACCGCACGTATTTGATGTAGATTTGTTGATATGTATCTTCTAACAATATAAAGAAATATTTGTTTAAGTTTAAAGAGATGTTAAATGTTTTATACGTAATATTTCAGATTATAAAGAATTAGCGAGATACGATATAAATTAGTTTTTCATAAAATAAATTTAAGTAAAAAAAATAATTAAAATGAAAACAAATTGTCTCTTTTATCACGTAGAGTTATATAAGTCGTTTCTACGTGGAGAATAATGATAAAACTTAAAAGATAAACACCCTTTATAATAATGAGGGAATTAAGTATATAGGCATAAGTCTGTGACAAGTTGAGATTGCAATTACCTACCCGTTTTCCTGAAATATTTTTTTATAAGAACTCTAATGTTTAGAATATTTAATATTTTTTTATTGTTTGACAGGATTTGCTTGCAGATGACAAAACCAATCAAACATTTGGATTGGAGAAACATGATTAGGTACACTATGGAACGTCGTGACAGATAGAATGGTTGAATTGGTGAACGTTATCCATGGACACCGATAGAGATCATTCAACCCAGCCTAGCGCCAATTCGTAAGCATTGGGACGCCTTCCTCATTTCTTCCGATTAGATTTTGCACAATGTTTCGTTGTGTAAACATGGTTCTCCAATCGAGATATCTGAAGAACTCTAATGTTGAGCAAACGCTAAATGATCAGAAAACGAATCATGGTGAAAACATCCTGAATATTTTGACTTTTATTGGCACGGAGAGAACGGTTTACATGTTTATTACATGCAGTTCACTAGCTATTCCGCTTGTGGGAAATACCATGATAGTGTAGATACGTCAAATGATTGGTGTGTTTTTAATTTCGTAATATATACGACTTAATTTCATAAAAACTTGATAACTTTATTTATAAATGACTGAAATACGTGCATAAATTTATTCTACACCTACAAGAAAATGCTCAAAGGATGTAAGCGGACATAATCGATTCCTATAAGTTTCTTCGTTACTACTCTAAAAAATATTTTTTCTGGCAATCCATCCATTACGAGTGATTTGTGCCCACCAAAAACTCAAACGTCAAATCGTATAAGCTCTCTCTCTCTCTCTCTCCCTGGGCAATTATTAATCCCACATGATGGTGGGGTCTGCCATTTTTGTCTTTCGCCGCCACTCGGCTCTATTCTGTGCGTCCTCCGGGGAAGCTCCGCAGTCTCTCATGTCTTGCTTCACAACCTCGCGCCACCTCCGCTTGGGTCTTCCTCGGGATCTACTACCAGGGGCAACCAATGACTGTGCCCTGTTACCTATGTATTCGGGAGGTCTTCTACTCACATGCCCGTACCACCGTAATCTGCTTTCCTGATTTTTTTTTTTTTTTATTTCAAATCGTATAAGCAAAAACAAAAATAATTAGTATTAGATTGTTAAGTTTTTGTGTGACCATGACTGATCATAATATGAAGAGTTATCTGATTGTATAATGCTGAGAAGTGTGTTATGCTTATATATTTCAAAAACAAAATAAAATGTTTATATCTTCATTTCCTACTAACAATGGGCGCCATAAAACGTACTCATCACTTAAAAAAAGTATTAAAAATGAATAAACTAACACGCATTTGGCATATTACTATTATTGGACAACATTAAAGTGTCATTTACGTGTTCAAGCACCTCAAGGACACTGTACAATTCATCAATTTCAGGACATTAAAACTACTGCAAGTTTACATAAAAGATACCTATCAATTTCTCTGTTAATTTATCAATATCTCAAACGTCAAATACACAAGCAAAACAAAAAAAAACATATATGTATCTCCACTTACAATTTTTTTTACTTAAAACATTAAAACAGAAAACATTAAAGTGTCATTTACGTGCCGAAGCACCTCAAGGATACTGTACAATTCATCAATTATAGCACATTACACTGACATGATAATAATATAATGTATAAAAAAATTAATGGATTAAACATAATACGTGCATATATTCATTAGATTTTCCATTAATAAATTTCCATTAAAAAATAATAGTAATAAATTTCTGATTTCTATGTACGTGTGTGTGTAAAAGGGTTTGATTCTAACTTTATCAACAAAAAAAAGTTTTTCGACACAAATTTCAGGATATTGAAAAAGTTTTTGAAATAGGCAATGAATATTCAGACGTTTTTGATTAAAATTTCAAAATGTAAGTACTTGTTTTTCAAAATATTGCAAAGTTTTAAAAAGTATATTTTAAATCGTGATTGATGTTTCAACAGTACTCAAATATAATTAAAGTTTTGTAATATTAGATCTAATGGGCGTTCCGTTATCTCTGCCTACCCCACTTGGGATATGGCGTGAGGGAATAGATAGATATAGATATTATATTATATTCGATCATTTGTCTTTCAATGTTACTCCGGGGAACAGATGGTGGAAGGGAACAAACTCTTTTCTTAGAGAATTAATGTCCATTTAAATGCTCTTTTCCACGACATTGCTTTACTGCGATATCGAAGATTTTGTTTAAAAATTGTAAATAATAATAATAAGAGGTAGTCTAAGTCCTCGAAAGGATGCTCGGGAGATAGAACAGCATCTTTTGCTTATAAATAGAGATAACTACAAAATACCAAATCGGATAAGTTACATAGATATACCTATGGTATAATTTAATATTTTCTTTAACTTCAATTGTTTGAGCAGCTGTTTTATCTATAGGTACTTATATTATAAAGAGGAAAGATTTGATTGTTTGCATTGAATAGACTCCGAAACAACTGAACCGATTTGAAAAATTCTTTCACTGTTGGAAAGCTATACTATCCCCGGGTGACATAGACTATATTATATTTTCAAAAAAATAGGGATTCCTACTAAAACTAAATTATTATTTTTAATACCTTTCTACCCGAACGAAGCCGGTGCGGATCGCTAGTTTTTAATAAATTTGAGATTGTGATGAATGTTATAATATGTATGTACATGATAATGACGAGTCCAAGTGCCTGTATAATAGACAATCAGAAACGATAAGCAATATTGCAATGCAGCGGTAAACGAGTCTTATTGCATTTATTTTAAATGTGTTACATATATTGATGTAATATCTCGTAATCAATAAAATAACGATGAGCAGTAAAATAAATGCATATTAATGTTTTAGGCACTCTTTAAAAATATGTATGATTTACTGCAGTGTTCACAAATTTCATATGATATATGTATTTAACGCTTACCTCAAAATATTCAACGTTTTCTTCCAATCAGCAACTTTTTATTACACAATTCTCTTTTGCCGTCCAAAATAGTTCACAAAATCTGGAGAGAAACATTTCATAAACCAATGGCAAACAATAATGTCTAGAAAATATTAATCTACTTTTAATTCAATTCAATAAATGCAGTAAGTTCAATTAAACTATTATTTTTTTTAAATTAATTTGATTAATATTACTTTTAATAATCTATTTAAATTATTTAATATTCAATTAAAAAGCACACCATACTGTTCTACTGCGTAAGTATAATTCAAATATTAATAACGTGAATGCATAATATTTAAAATAACTTTTTATTAATTAATTTTATATATTATTTCAAAATATATAATACATAATTTATTTCGATAAGATTTTTTTGGAATATTTTTTTACAATAATTTTATTATCACTAGGAGATAAAATTTAGTTTTAGAAGTAACTAGAAGATGTATTGATAATAAATAAGAAATCTACAAATTTCTACAACAAAACAATACGTCTCAGAAGTTTATGTTATCGTCACATATTTTATTTATTTAATTCACAAATGTTTATAAAGTATTAATGGTCATTTTTAAATGGGTCAAAAAGTTTTTAAGTGTTGTCGTAGTATCGAGATTATGATATTATTATTGTCAACGGTGCCACAGAAAGCTTATCATCACACAACCGACAGCGCTGAAGCTGAAAGAAGACTGAGTACAACTGGCTGAAGCGTCTGAGTAATTCTGAATGAAACTCGTAGCGACCGACGCCGCGTCGTAGAGACGTAGTAATCGCCTACATACAACAACATAAAAAAAATATTGAAAAGTTTTTGTATACAAGTAAAGGGTATAAAATTATCTGCTTTTTATTTGAAAATCCGAAAGAAGGTATTTTTTATTATTTTATTTATTAGCCAAGCAAAACATAGAGTCATTTGGTAGATATTACAAATAAATATGAGTTTGAAAATGTTAAACTAAACACTGTTTAATTTTCACGTAACTATGATTATTTAGTCAATTAATATTGACTAAATATTAATTGCCGAGCGCTTTCGCCTTGCGGCATCTTCAGGGCAAGAGCTACTTTAAACTTACAAATAAATATATTAAATGAATATTCGACCACTGAAGGTATAATTATATTTTGATTTTTCGTAGCTTTCTCTACTCTGTGTAACATCACGACAACTGCCACAAGTGGAGCAAACAACGTGGATACTATGCATTTAATATTAATAACAAATTTACCTATTTGTTATTAATTTTTACAAAACAAATATTATTTAGTATTATTGTCACAAGTTTTAATTAGTTCAATTTGCATGCTTCTCTTTTCAAATAAACTCATGAATTTAAGTCAGAAATGTAAATTAATATTTAACTTTTATTTCTAGTTAAAGAAGAGAAGTCGTGGGTTCAGTCAGCTACAAGAGCGCCATCTACCCAAACTTATTGATGGACTCATCCAGAAACATTTATTACTGAGCACGAAGAAGACGATCTGGATATCTATCGTACTAATGAGAAATTTAATATCTTGAGAAAGATTTTTATTTAAATTGTTTTGATTTATTATATTCAAGTGTAGGTACGTGTAAAAGTTGCATATTTTTTGTATTGCCCCAGAACAGGGGGGCTAAAAAGGGCACTTTATATGAATCATAATAGGAATTGTAAACGATTTTTCGGTAACATTTCAGGCCTTAGTCTAGTGAGGCAATATACTCCATAATGTTGATCTTTTCATTTGTTGTTTGTTGTACATGTTTACTGTTTTGGAATAAATAACTAAAAATAAAAGAAACAAAATATTTTTTAATATGCGCATTAAAATTTTCGATCAAAAATCGAGAATTAAAATATTACGTGGTATTTTTATTTAATTTTTTTTTTAAATAAGTTTGTTTAAAATCAAATTTAGACACACAATGAAATCATTTTACATATAATAAAATTTTAAACAAAGGTTCCTACACAGGGATAATTCGCCTAATATATTCTCCAAGGCGTACATTTCAAAACTGAAAGCGGGCAATATACTCGTAGCTAAAGCTTGATAAAACATTATGAGCCGACAGGGTCATTAACACATGTTGTCCATTATTTTACTTTAAACTTTTGGTGTAAGTTGGAAATTTAAGTTTGTTTTATTACAACGATCATTCACAGGAGACAATAACAAAGTTTGCGCCAAAATTATTTTAATGATACTCAGTATATTTCGTTTCAATGAATCATACTTCTAACTTGATGCATATTTTGTAAAAGCAATAAAAATTACTACTTTAAAATATTTCGTATACCTACGTGTTTATCTATACTAATATTATAAAGAGGAAAGATTTAATTTTTTGCATTGAATAGGCTCCGAAACTACTGAACCAATTTGAAAAATACTTAATTTTTCTTGACACGGAAAAGACAACTTATTACGAGTATATTCAGTTGATCGGCAGGCTACCCCACTTGTGGGATATGCCATGATGGTATAGTAGTAGTAACATGTTTTATGATTCTTTGTAACGATTAATGTTATAAACAAACGACTTAAAGAATAAAAATAAATATAAAATTACACCATCTAAATGTAAGAAGTTTTTATTTTATTTTCAGCGCATCCTTAAATATATATTTAATAGTTTCAAGTTTAGCCAATAGGTTTAATAAATTATGATTATTTTTTGTGACAAAAAGATTATCCTAGAACAGATTTGGAACCTAGTTGGATATTCCTTTTTCTAACTTGTATCTATTGTATGCTTGTATTTGTTGAATAAATACATAAATAAATTAATTAAAAATTAAATTTAATAGCGGCCGCTTAATGTATAAATCACCTTTCTTACCTACTTGTATCTATTGTATTTGTAGAACAAATAAATTAATTAAAAATTTAAATTAATAGCGGCCGCTACATGTATGAATCAAGATACATAAAATCTACTTAAAAATATAAGAATAGAGAAATACATAATACATACATACATACATCTTCTTCTCCTTGTCCTAGTTGAGTCGGGGGCCCATTGCGCCTAGGTACCTCCTCCAGAGATCCCTGTCCACCACTGCTTCCAGGACCTCTGGCCACTCCAAACCATGCCTTTCAACACACAAGTTTGACACCTGCCCTTGCCAGCTTCTTCTAGGGCGGCCCACTGGTCTTCTGCCCTCTCCCACAGCCTCCAAAGATCTAAGTGGTAGTCTGTCTTCTGGCATGCGGAGAACGTGACCCAACCATCGCAACTGCGACCTCTCTATATGCAGGAGTACTGGTTCCACCTTGAGAGCCTCACGAACATACGCATTCCTTATACGGTCTCTCAATGACACACCAGCCACTCCCCTGAGGAACCACATTTCTGCTGCTTGTAACCTTGATCTCACGTTCTCCGTGAGCATCCAAATCTGGTGTCCATATGTGAGAATAGGGCGGTATATTGTCTTAAATATGGCCATTTTCATCCGTTGGGTCAGTTCGGATTTACGTATTATGGTGTTTTTAAGCGCTTTGAGCACATTTCCTGCCGACACAATCCTCTTTTCTATGCACGCTATTTGTCGACCATCTGCTGAGGACTCCACTCCCAGGTATTTGAATGTCCAGATCTCTTTGAGTTGGGCCCCGTTCACATGAACAGCACACTGCACTTCTTCTCGACTTATGACCATTACTTCCGATTTAGTTGTGCTTATACTCATGCCAGCTCTATTTGCCACCGACTCGAAACTACTCAACCATTCTTGCATACCACTCTGAGGTGAAGTTAGTCTTACTATATCGTCAGCAAACAACAGTGTTTTCAGATTCACATTACCCACTGTTATCTGATCGGGAGTTTCGCTCTTTCTGTTCATCCAATCCATTATATCGTAAAAAGAATCGGAGACAGCGGACAGCCCTGCCTCAAGCCTATTCCAATGGGGAATTCTTCTGTTAGACTCTCACAAGCCCTCACTCTACTCATGCAGTCAACGTACAAAGATTTTATCGACGACAACAGGTTACCTCTTACGTCATATGTTTCTAATACCTGCCATAGATTTTGACAAGGTACCGTAATAATAAACGTAATTAACAAACATTTTACACGTCATATCATTCAGACAACCATCACTACATGGTTAAACATAATATTGTTTATATCATGATTTACACACTCAAACGAAAAGTCAAAGACGACGGCGTGTTAATTGATCAATCATCAATTAATTAATATGCGCAGACTGATCGACTAATCGCCGCTTTATAAATAGACTTGCTATTATGTACAAACAGCAACAACACGACTTCCAATAATTATTGATATCTCTATACGTTTATATGCAAATTAATTTGCGCTCGATAGATTTACGATTATTATTCAATCGTATAGGTACGTCATAACAATGTCAGGAAGTATAGGTATATATTTATTTTAATATTTAAATAATCAACATTCTCTCAGAATTGCCAATAGCAAAAGCAATTCGACGGTATGAGAATATTTCTCCGAATACAGACATACTCCATAAAACATTGGCTGAAATTGTAAGGAAAGTGGAAACACTATTTCAAATGTTTAGAATATTTATTGTTTTTTTTTTATTGTTTAACCGGATTTGGGTGCAGATGACAAATCCAATCAGAATTTTTTTTTGATTGGTTTTGTCATCAGCACCCAAATCCGGTTAAACAATAAAAAAAATAGTAAATATTCTAAACATTTGTGGCTGACTGGTCGAACTAGCAGCCGATAAAGTATTGAACTTAATTGTTCCGGGCCATTTAGACGGGAGATCGCGATCCATTTGAGGTCTGAAAAATGAGATCCTATAAAGATGGTTGCTTCTAAGGTTTGCATAAAGCGTCTCTCGATTGGTGGACCTTACATCGTGACAGTGAGAATGGTGTAATTGTTGAACGTTGTCCATAGACACCGAAAGTGATCACTTAAGCCAGCCTAGAGCCAATTCGCAAGCGTTGGGACACCTCTCTCACTTCTTCCGATTAGATTTTACACAATGTTACATTGTGTAGACATGGTTCTCCAATCGAGGTTTCTGACTATTTCAAATATTTGTTTTTTTTTCTATGATCGCATTGGTCGAAAGCTGTAGGTAATGGTCCCAGCAGAATATGATGTCTTTTCAATAATAATAATAAAAGCCATCTCAAAAAGACTAGACCAGACCATTGCATTGAACAGAATCACTTATTCCATCTTGACAATGTAATGGTAGGTATTACACTCGGAAGGTAAGGGTCGTTAACCCAAGACAAATAATGAGCTACATGACGCACCTAGGTCTTGAGAGTGAGATATGACACAGAAGGATGTCACAATAGATCTGTTATGGTCGCAGTGACACAAGGGATGTAAGGTCCCTTGACCTTTTAAGAAAAAAAAAAAAAAAAAAAAGGGTCGTTAACTAAATGATTTAGAAACAATGGATATTAATAAATGTATACCTATCTAATAAGGTACATAGATGTTGTTCATGTCCAAATTTCTGCATTTTCACCATAACTAGTTATAAGAACACCCAATCTTATATCCCCCTAACACTCCGGATAAAAGTCCCCAGATTTGGTATCCGGGTGGTCGATAAGTTAAGTCTCCTTCGATTTTACAAATTTTGTCTTACGAGCACATATGTATAAAACTGAGTTACTCCACGAATCAATTATTTTGTACTTCACAATTTTATGGATTGTTTGTTTTCGATAATGGTTTGTATTTTTTGCGTATTGTAAATCTATTATTTTTCATTGTTTGTATTTCCTCAATATTGTTATAATGAAATATAAAATAAAATGAAATGTAAACAATATTGTAATGATAAGTACGAAGTTTGAAAACAACACGATATGCTTAAATGTAGATAAATATTAGTTTCTTTTACGTAGATATTAATTATGAAAAATTTTCAAGTTCTTGAAGTGTTTTTGTAGCTAAGTTTGCTTACTTCGTCAGTATTTTAAACCTTGTAAACTTATTTGTTACTAGTTAAATTAAATCCAGCTCCTTCCAGTAAATATTAAAAGTAAATCAATGATCCAACCCAAAGAAATTCAGAAGCAGGTATTTGTAAAATATAATGAATATATTTTTTTTCTATTATGGCATAGCAATGTAATTGAACAACGAGACATGTCACCCATTTTTAATGTCTTATTTATTTATGGCACGGAGAGGATAGTTTGTTTACTCATTACATTGTGGTTAATCACTTTTTGATATGGTGTGATAGTATAGATTCATGAAATTGAAATTATTTATTTATTTATTCTTTACTGTACATTGATGACAAACAATAACATAAAAGGTAAACATAAACATTTTACATGCGGCAGGTCTGCTGGCTACCCCACTTATGGGATTATGCCACGATGAAATTACGTTGACTACAAAACAAATGTAGAAAACAAATGAAAGATTAAAATGTTTATCCGAGTAGATACTGAAGTATAATTAAAACTTATTTTTTTAATAAGTATCATTTTTTTCCAGTTATGAGGTTCCGAATATAAAATATAAGGCATTAGTTTCGCTATTGTAGCTATCTTGCCAATTGAATTGTTTGCCAAAAACGCCTGAAAGTGATAAATAAACAAACACATATGTATATACTTACAAACAAACTGGAATATTTATTAAGCTTGATGATAAACTTGTGTATTTACTTTATCAAAGTCCACTTAAACCTTCATCAAGTTAGAGTCATTAACAACGGATAACATAAACAGCAATAAATCGAGTGAAGATCAGTGATTCGATTCACTCAAATAAGTCAAATCAATGAACCATTAAATTTTTGGATCTATTCTCTTCTAAATTACGAATTTGAATCAACTTTGTTCGACATAAGTGTTAAGAAATAGTATAAAAAAGGGTTACTGAACAAAGAATCATTAAACAAAAGTGGGCCTCGACCTAACTTATAGAAGTGAAAGAAGTTTGAATGTGAACGAAGCACCTATTTTTATACCTAAATTTAAAAAAATCATATTGAAGATGTGTCTATTTTTAGTCAAATACATTACTTTAGAAAAAAAATTATCATTAATAAATGTTTTTTTTTTTAATATCAGATCGAATTGTTAGGTTTGATAAAACCAAATTTCTTGAAAAGTAAAGATATCGTTTACCAGCTATTTTACGATAAATAATTCACCTATATAAATCATCAAAGTATGAGAAAAAACATCATCTATTGTAAAAAAGTATTGATTCCAAACTTAAATAAATACTTTTTTCGATACAATTGTTTTAGGACAACATTAAATATCAAACCAAATAAATAAAACAGACTTACCCGCACTTTCAACTCGTTCAGTTAAGTGATTCAAATTTGGATCACTTCAGTGAGTCGTTTCATCCATCTCTTATTATTTTATTGCAAAGATACAAGTCAATAACGTCAATTTACAACTATCAATGACAGGAACCTGTCTAACAAATAAAATCAAAAGCTTTAATGATTGCTAACATTGTGGAAGGCCATTATAGTGAACTTGTTAGTAGTAGATCATTTATATTCTTCACAAGTCATTCATGGATACCTTGTTTTTTTGTTTTGATCATAACACTTCCGGTCAGGGATGTACCTAGGAATATAGGTATTCATTCCAAACTCAATTAATGATCCTTGTAAGAATCGTCTTATTACAATTAATAGTAATAATATTTATTTTGTATTGATCTATAGATGCGGCTCGAACAGACGAATAATTTGGTATTAATATATCATTTTTAAAAATAATTAACACATGGAATGTTTCGTGGATCTACTAACGA
The DNA here is from genome assembly GCA_947579605.1 of Athripsodes cinereus. NCBI lineage: Eukaryota > Metazoa > Arthropoda > Insecta > Trichoptera > Leptoceridae > Athripsodes > Athripsodes cinereus. Next base: position 2,646,984 of record OX388309.1, on the reverse strand, counting down.
TTATATTGTTATATCTTAATTTCATTGTCAAACTTTTTGTTTGTTATAAAATAAAGTAAATACCACATAAATATCTACGTTTATTAGTGGCCGATTTCAATAATCTATCTATCCGCAACTGCCCGTTTGAATAATATGTTATGTAATATATTTTATACAATAGATTTCAGTCGATAGTCACGGGTAAAAGTTTATGAAACCGGCCATAGGTCATTTATTCGCTCATCGACTTTCCTCATGTGAACTCAAAGAAGTGTAAAATAACAACAATAAAATTTAAAAATTATAATGAGGTCCCAGTGAGGCAATTTATTGAGATATTATATATATCAAACTTAAGCACGCCAAAATAATATATTCATGTAACAAAAGTTAGAAATTTGATTCTAAAATAAAATATACAATAAACACACAATTTATCAAAACAAATTTATCTCCATAATAAATGTTAATTTATTGTTATTTTATTTTAGCACGAAATATTTGTATGCTTGCAAGTTCCAGTTGATTCATGCATCATACATAATGCAAGAGCTTAAAGCTCATTATAAAGTTCACCATAAGCTTTCCACTAAACTTGTATTATAAACGTGTGTATACGAGAGCTTGAAGAACATTTCAAGTGAGTCCATTAAAAATGAGTGGTGTACCTCGTTTAAAGTTGGCCTGACTGCTCTTGAAACATCATTGTTAGACCAGTCAACAATAATAATTCATCTACTGAATGCAGAATTGAAATAACCTTATAAAAAAGGTTGTATTATTTCCATAATATTTCGTTTAAATTTATGAAATACACTTTACTTTCTTGCGAAAATACGACAAGAATAAAATGAATTAAATTAAACAAAATATATTTTTCAGGTTGAACGTTCCCCTGTGGGAAAATTATGAAAATGAAATATGTCCCATTCACCAAGGATTCCTGTCTTTTATAAAATGAGCTCGTAAATTATACGGAGTTATTACGATGTTTCTAAGAATCTTATATCATAGTAACAGTGTACTATGGTAGAGTGTCTTTGGTGTTGACTAGCATTATTTTTAGTTAGTAAACTTAAAAATCATCATTCTATAAAGATGACCTAAAATCCTAGAAAAATATCGCATATCGTACAAATGCAGGAGAATATCTATCTTTCTATCTATATATTCCCTCACGCCGTATCCCAAGTGGGATAGGCAGAGAGAACAGATCGCCAATTAGATCTGTCCTTACATACTTCTTTCGCCTCCTCTTTTAAACATACAGGTGATCCTTTCCGTAATATGAAAAATAATAAAACTTTCATGAAAAGTGATGACGTGTTTTTACTAATTATTACTAAGAAACTTTAAATAATATCAGGTCATCGAATTAGTATGGAGAGGGAATATGTTATATTTCATATTTTTATTTATTTATTCATTCTTTACTGTACTATTTCCATTGATGCTACTACTACTACTATACCATCACGGCATATCCCACAAGTGGGGTAACCAGCAGACCAGCTGCATGTAAGAAACATGCAAGCGGTCCTCTTGATTTCCATTGATGAATACGTTGAAATTAATACAATCAATTTAAAAAGGGTGAGTTTATCACAAAACTGTAATCTCTTCCAACTAACCCAAAACGGTATCATTCAACTTGAGGAATATGTCACTCTGCTCTGAGACCATGAACAGTTTTTGGCCTAGGCGATCTCAGCAGGAAAAAATATTATGTTGAGAAACTAACAAAACGCTACCGCCAACAATATGAAAGCAATACCTAAATTAATCTATTTTTTTTGTTTCGTTACGTAAAATAATTTCGTGGTTTGTAATAAACTCAAATACGACTCTAAAAATCCTTACTAAGATCAATTTACATGTGTTCTAAAAACGTAATAGCACGACAGCTGAATTCAAACTTTGAATGTTTCAATTGAAAGTCTATGATTCTTTCATCTGGAAACAAACAATTTCAGATAAATAATTGTACGATTCAGAATGACCATTCTATTTTCGGTCAAGATATATAACAAAAAAAATATCATTGAAGTATAGTCGGCTAACCAGCAAATGAAAAACATTCGTGATAAGTGGGAAATCTCATTACTAACTACTTTCAAAATGTTTTTATATCTTTGAAGTGAAAACAAATAAATAAACAATAAATTTTACCATGTACTTAAACTTGTTTATTCTGTTTTTTCTTCTGCACGTGTAAGACGTCACTATTTTACTACACACAGTGGCGTATTAAAAAAAATGTAAATGTTGATATTTTGTAAAATAAAATCCATCTCCATATTTACGGATGATTTTGTCAATTAAGTATCAAACTGATTTAGTTTCTATGTTGTAGATTAAAATATTTAAGTGTTACTTATTAATGATAATACTTGAATAACAAAAAATACATTTGTTTATTGGAAATATATCCTCGAGTTTATCGGTAGCCTGGAGGTAGAGTCTCGACCTCGTGAACATGAGGTCCGTGATTCTATCCCAGATGCCGGCAAACTCTTCTTTCACGACACAAGCTTTTAGTAGCTTACTGTGAAAGTTGTACTCGTATAAGGTTGTATTAGGGCTTATAACAAAAGCTCAGATAAACATACATACATATTACATACCATCACGCCGCTTCCTTCGCGGGGTAGGCAGAAAGGATCGAGCGCCACTTCCTTCTATCCTTGAATACATCTTTTGCTTTCGTCACTGTCATACAATTCTTCATGAATGCTCTCCTGTTCAATGTGCTCAACACGAGACCGTACTGTAGGATTTGATTTAAATGATCTTGCCATTTAATCCTCGGACGTCCACGTATCCGAGCACCATTCCTCTCAGCCAAATAATTATATCTTCTTGGTTATTCTGTACTCATTCATTCTTTCCACATGCCCAACCCATCGTAACCTATTTGCATTAATGCTTGTAAATACATCTACTTTTATTCCACATTCCTCTTTTATATCACTGTTACTCACACGATCTGATAATTGCAAATTAATTACAAATAGAAACATAATTATCTACAGATATCACACAAACAATAAAATATATAAATCTTAAATTTTGTAAGAGCCACGTCACTGACTACTCGCGTAGTATAATTTCCCTGTTAGTTGTACATAATTCATCAGATATGATTCACCAATCTTCAAATAGACGAATAAATTGACTGAAAGATGTGCAATACTGATTGCGGTGTTTATTTTGATAAATTTGTACAAAAATAATAAAGATCTCATATTCCTACCTACATTTCAAGAGATACACTGAAATGCGCAATACACATGCGCACAAAATCTAGATCATGATAAAATGAGCAGTCTTGCCTAAAATGAATTGTAGATTCCAAAACCTATCATATGAAATCATTTGAAGTACGTTCACCAATTCCGCCGTTATTCTCACTGGTGCGACCTAAAATCCACCAAGCGATTAACATTTATTTAATTTTATTTATTTTTTTCTTTATAAAACAAGAATACAACAAGAGAGATAGAGATAGAGAGAGAGAGAGAGAGATAGAGAGAGAGAGAGAGAGAGAGAGAGAGAGAGAGAGAGAGAGAGAGAGAGAGAGAGAGAGAGAGAGAGAGAGAGAGAGAGAGAGAGAGAGAGAGAGAGAGAGAGAGAGAGAGAGAGAGAGAGATGTCTATGACGCTTGATCACCATATTTTATCCCAAAATATAAAAAAAATCATTATGTCTATGACCGGATATCCGATATGAGTTGAAAAGCTTTGGGCTTTCTAATAAAAATGGAAGCCATGAAATTATTTTCATTCATCTTCTAGATTATATCATATTTTTATATTTTTTCTTTTCATCTTTCCGTTTCAGCAAACCGTCAAAAGCTCTCTGTCAGAAGTGATGATATTATTAAAGTCATCTACCGAAACGAACTTCGTAGAAGATGCCGTTAATCTTGAGCGGAGCACAAAATGAAAGTCTTTCTGCAATTTGTAACTTTTCTTTCAGGGAAGGACATTAAGAGAGTATTAGATAAAGTATCAATGTTTTGAGAGTCCTTCAGAGATGTTCTAATACTCATTCTCGCGGAGTTTTAGATTGTGGTTTTGATCAAAACCTTTGTGAAGATTTTAAAACAGGATTTTTTTTATAACCTATTGTTTGTTAATTCATTTAGATACTAAAAAATGTAGTCTAAGAAGCTTTTTTATTGAAATGAGAAATTTCAAATTACAAATATTTTTTTATTTAGTGTAGGTAATCTTTTTGTGCATCATCAGTTATAAAACAAAATCAAAAAATATATATACCTACCTAATTATAAAATTTGATGATATTTTGTGTATCTACTGTTGTATACATTACTTTGTTTTAACATCAATCATTACAGAATATCATAAAATTATCAGTTATTCAACTCAATGCACAGTGGACGAGTTAATCGCTACTCTCGCTAATCGAACTCCCAAAATATAATTGATCTCTCCCTTTTTACTGTTAGATTTTGATTGTTCTGTTAAAGACGAGAATTGGGCCCTTGCGGTATTTTTTCCACAAAACGGTGCATCTTAAAAAGTTTATTTATTTATTTCACAATCCACGGCGTGAGCCTTTTACATGTTCAAGAACAAATAATACATAAATCAAATATCTCATTCACAACACAGTTGGAAAACAAGAATTAACAAAACACAAAAGAGAATCATTTCATAACAATAATAATTTATGTCAAATCATAAAATATTGGAGTGTCAGTACAGAATGTCAATGAGAATGAGTTGTTTAGTTATTATTATTATTCGCAAATAAAATGATTCGCATCGTCAGTTCGTCGATGAGGCAATTTTAATAAAATGATCAATTAAATAAAACTTTTTTTAAATTCAATTTTTTTACCTATAAAAATGTAGGTAGGTAGGTAGTATGTCTTAAGCTGAGAGTAAAACATTACTAATAAGACATTTAAAACTGGACATTCAGCAATGAGGTCGGCCATCCTGGATGTCTCAATTATTTATCGGCACGAAGAGGACAACTTCTATGTTTAATACATAAATACTAAATAACTCCCCTTTCACGACACAAGCTTTTAGCTTACTGTGGAAGGTGTATAAAGTTGTATTTGGGTTTATAACAAAACCCAGATATATCTTTTTTTAAAAAAAAAAAAAAAAAAAAAAAAAAATAAAAAAAAAAAATAAAAAAAAAAAAAAAAAAAAAAAAAAATGCGGTGATGCTACAGATAATCATAAATTCAGAAAATATTCAATACACGATTGACGAAGGTAATTAAAGTCGACAACGGACTCAAACTATGAATTTGTCGCTTGAAGAACCAAAACAAAACACTACATTTGAATTATAGATTAATCAACATTCGCTAAAACCATTTTGGAAATCGAATACAAATAAACAAATTATTAAATAATTAGAGAAATTTCTCGAAAATTGTACAAATTGAATGATATGTATCACTCAACCCATAAAATAAATATAACAGAAATCGAAAACAATTTATTATCATCATAAATTAAGACTTGTTTTTTGTATGATGATTGTTTTATTTCGGCACGTCTTTCAGATTATAAATTGTAATTTTACAGTTTATATAATTAACAGTTCATATTGTAACGTCTAACAAAACGTGGAGAAATTGGGTCTGGCATTGTAATGGAAATGAAAATAAAACACATCCATTTCGCCAAATATTTCGTTCAACCAACTATCGTTTGCTGATTGCAATCATCCGTTGTGAAAAGAACTAAAAAAAATTGAGGAATAAGTGACGTTTTCTTTGAGGAATAAGATAAAAGCACGTTTAAACCAGCCGAAAGCCAATTCATAAGCAAATCGGAACACTTGTACTATCTGTCTAACCTAAAAAAGTATTTAATTTTTTTACTTGAATTTCTATATTTGTTTGTTACATGAATTTAAAATACTACTATATACTATACCATCACGGCATATCCCACAAGTGGGGTAGCCAGCAGATCAGCTGTATGTAAGAAACATACACACTGTCCTCTTCGTGCCAGTATAAAATCAAGACATTCAGGATGGGTGGCAAAGCAAATTTAAAATACACTATCGCAAATTCAGTGCACCTACAACATTAACGAGCTTTTCAAGACTTTTCAAGGTACACTGAAATCGCGATAGCGTATTTTTAATTCATGTAACAAATAAACACAGAAATTAAAGTAAAAAAAATTAAAAGTCTAGAAATTGTTACACAGTTAATGCCTCTGAAATAAGTGAAACTAAAAAAAGTAGTTCATAGTATCAGTTCGCAGCGTGTCTCGAGTATTTTTTTTCCATTGACGTTCGTTTGTTTTCTATTTGTTGTGGGTATAATTATTATTATTATCTCCCCTTCTATCCGAGTACATATGAATTTGTTTCGCGAATGTTTTTGACAATATTGACAAGGTTTTTATGTTCGCTCGTTCAAACTATATAATAAGCCTTTGTTATAAATTGATTCATAATATACAGCCCCCCACAGATTTTTCTCTTTCAGTAAGATAAAACGCAATTCTGTTTAAATGATAATAATAATATTAAATATTATTTATTCCATTGTCCATTTGAATCTCTGTTTACCCTTCAAGAAAATTCATTCGCAGAAGTAAGATGTGATTCTTCGACGTGTATAGGAATGTGTTGCAGGCAAATAGTTGAATAAGCCAGTTAATTGAGTGACTAGGCGGTTAGTTAATCGCCGACATATTTTAATTGAACGGCTGACAGATGAATGGGTATTGTTTAATGCAACGTTATTCAATTTTAACGCCACAGTGGCAAAACAAGAAACTAAATTTCAACAGTCAATACATCCTACGCATTCGCTGACTAAATCAATGAGCCACTTGCAGATTTTTTTATTACATAAAATTGTAAATTAGTATGAAAGAAACACAACCACAATTTATTTTAATTTTTCTTCCACTGTTTTCTTAGATACCTACTAGCTTTTAAAAATTGGATTTTCTCGGAGTGATCAAAAACGATATGGCGGCACTGTGACGTCACGGAGTCCAGTGAATCATAATAACTTTCGCACCACAGATTATAATCTCATACGCACACGGGACTCCGTGACGTCATCAGCTGTCAAAAGTCATGTAGCGTGTTTTTCCAAACGTCAAATATTATGGATTTTATTTTTGGAAATTCTCCATAATTTAGATATTTAAAAAAAAAATTAATTGATAAAATTGTATTTTCCGACCTCAAGTTTACTTAATTCGATCATTTTTATTAAAATCCCCCACGACTGCAAGTGGCCCATTGTGGGGAACTCCATTCATAATAGAAATGATTTTATTTATTAATCTAAACTGAACGTCCTTATTCAATAAAAGTCAGGTCAGTTACATACAAATACATTATACTACAAGAATAATATAAAGGACGAATAAAATAACCATAAATTTAAATGAAGTGGTTCAATTTCATGTATCCCTTTGTATTCTTACAATTGCAACCATGACTTGTATTAAATTTATAGAATCGCCGATGTAAAATTTGAATAGAAATCGAATGTATTCTAAAATACAGCTCAATTGGTGAACCGATAAGAAAATAAAAAATAGGAGGGTATTTTCATAAAGGAAATAATAAAATATTTTTAACGTTACAACATCACACGAAACTCAAATTCATCTTTAATCAAATAAATACCCACTTATGTAAAAGTAAAAAAAAGACAAGAGTTTTTTTTTATATCAAAGGACATATAACAAATATTGAGTATGTTATTTATTTAAAGTGTCTATTTTCCAAATAAGACAACCAGTTATTTATACTTTAACTCACAAAAAAAGCATATTTACACCTGGCCAACTAACCGTGTCTAGTATGAAAATATAATTATTCTTTATTAAACCGAAATCTTACTCACCAAAAAATTTCTGCTATGGTGCGCCAATTAAATGTAAATTATAGTGCATCATGTCATTTATGAGTATCTATCAGTGGCGTGTTTGACATACATGCAAAAAAGCGCCGCACGCCCGAAGATTAAATCTATAATTTACGAAAGAAAAGAAGTAAAAACCTAGATTGCAAATTGAAATTGATTCAAACTTGACGACAAATCATTTCTATTTATATCATAGAGAAATTTAACCTTCAAATAGGTTAAAAAATAATTGAATTTGCCGCCAAACGTTCTTGTTACAAACTTCAATTAGCAAAGAAAAATTCTGATGACTCCTAAAACTATTTTTGTCTCTTTTCCACCTTATTGCATCGTATGCAGCATTGGTGTTCACTGTCATGCTTATAAATAAAAGGATAGCGCTATTAACCACATGCCAGTGTAATGTTGTGGAATTCTCAAGAAATAATTTTTCGAGAAATTTACTGAGAAATTTCTCGGTAAATTTCTCGAAGTAGAGAATTTTCGGAGAATTTTTTTTTAATTTTTTATTTAACAGTATAATAATAATAATTATTCAATCAATCAATAACAATGTACAAATGTTGAGACAATTTATCACCAATATCATCATCATCATCATCATCGCACTCAACGCTCCTCTCGGGAGCACAGGGCAGAAACCAGCCTCCTCCATTCAGAGCGTCTCTGTGCCAATTGCATCACCTCTTTCCACGACATTCCTTGCGGTCTGATATCGTTGTCATAAGAACGGTGTATTGTGAAAGAGGGATGCCCGGGCCGACGGAACCCCTGTGGACGGAAGAACAGTGCTCTTTTTGGCCAACTATCATCAGGCATTCTCAAAACATGTCCCAGCCAGGACCATCGTCTCTCCTGTATTACGGAGATAACAGGTCTCTGCTGGGTGTCACCAATATGGCTACAATTAATTATGGAAGCAAAAAAATGTTAGGTACCTTCATAGAAAAAAGTGCTAATAACTGATAAATCTTGATGTTTGACACCCCACATGCCCATATTTAAGTAAAAAAAAATTGCAGGTACGTACATCCAAAAAAGTGTTAATAACCTCTGAACTTAATCAGCCCCACAAATTTTTGGATCAATCAGGTTGGCTGCGAAGTGTACTGGGCGAAAGGTCATAATACCACTAAGAAAAATTATGGAGAGAAATTTCTCTTCCATCAGAGGAGAAATTTCTCGTTCTCGAGAAATTTCTTTGGAGAATTTTCTCTTCTCACATCACTATGCCAGTGTACGTTAAATGTGGTGGTATAATTTTTATACTCTACGGAATGCGCAGCATTCTCTTATAATTTGTATGTATTAGTGTGAGCTTTAGATGTAGTATGTTCTCGTAGAAAGCAATGTTATATTTCACAATGTTTCTATTGGACTTCAGTCATGTTATTTTTTTTGTAAATTGAAGTTGTCAACCATAATTATTAATACAATGGGAATTTACAAAAAATCCTGCACATTTTGACCTTTAATTATTTAGCTTGTAACATTATTTAGTAAACATATAGTGCCTGGGTATCAATCGCAAAATTACATACCCAATATAAGAATCCTAGTCCCGCTACTGGTATCTATTTGTATTTTTCAAATTGCAGCTTATTCACATCATAACTCATTAAAAATGTCGATAATAATTTAAACCAGACATAAAATCGACTCAACACTAATCTCTGTAAGTAGCTTATCATTTAACCAGACTTAACAGCTGGAACAGCGGTTATTCTGTGATTTTGTGTGTGAAGCTTTTAGGGAAATAATTCAATGTGTACTATCCTTATTTTTTCATAAGGATAACATTATTTTGTTACGTGAGTACTAGGTCCTATAAATCGTTTGCAAACCCCTTGATTTGGAATTTATAGCGTCGTAAATCTAACATTTCTTATCTGAGAGAATGCCAGTCACACCGAATCCTACTTATCAATAGAACAAATGATTCAAATATGAAATAATAGTCTACAGATGTCGCTTAGACCTTTAGGATTAAGACCTTGGTTTAAGTGGTATTAAATGACGAACAATACAAAGATTTGTAGACAAATCGAGAAGATTATTGTAACATACTCAGATAAACAGAATAAATTACATAATTTATTTTTATTTTATTCTGACTAATATATCACTACTCGTTAGTCACACAGTAATGAGTGGATAACTTTTAACATAAAATATTGCAGTAATTAACATTTAACGTGTTTTTTTCATTTAGATATTTTCCATAATCAAAATCAAATATGCATCGTGGTTAGATGGAAGAAATCACTATAAAGTGATAATCTCGCCACTGCATATCATCACATTTTTTTATGCAAATGATTTGTTGATTTTTTTATGTGAATGATGATGTGCAAGAAGTATAAAATAAATAAATAAATAAAATTCAATTAACACTGTTTTATATGCCTATATTGAATAATGTTTAAATAGGAGTAATTCTAAAGTTTGTACATTCTCACAGTAAAAATTCATATTCATAAATATCAATATTTCTAAATACAATTAATTTTTCACTAAATGAATGAGTGCTCATGAAAATTTCAATATGAGCTTTTGACGAAAGTGCTCGAGTTCTTTAAAACGTTGAGTGAAAAAATTGGGTTAGTTGGAAGGCATCGCATCTTAGCGATAAACTCGCCCTCTGTACATTGAATTGTATAACTGATATTTATATGACACTCTTTTATTTAGTAATACTGTTAGCAATGTACAGTGAAGAATAAAATAAATAAATAATAATAACTGTGTTTAGAAATATTGATATTTTTAAAGAGTGTTTTTTTATAATGAAAATAATTAATACGTATTCCCACATTCAGGCTCTGCCTGGTGAGATCTCTCAATGGAATAAATATAATATGTATTTTTTCATCTTACTATTTACTATCTAAAAATAAAATATTTCGTTTATTTAGTATAATTTATGTATTATTGTTAAAATATTGTAAAAATATATTTTTTTTATGATTGTGTTTAACTTTTTGTTCGACTGAAAGAAAAATGTAAGTAAAAATATACATAAATACATATTGAAATCTTTCTTCATTAACTTATTAATGGAGGGTAAAACTTTATTGATATCGTTTGAAATCTCATTTTATTTAATAATTTTGTGAAAATTTATAGATATATTTCATCTGTACAGTTATGCAGTTATATTTTGTCACATCAATCTAAATTAAGGCAATAGGTATAAATTGAAATTTTTCAGAACGGGCAAAATCCTTTATTGTTCAATATTGAACAATGCTATACCTTTTTGTTTTTGTATTTTCGTCAACTTATTTGAAAATAAGTGCTTTACTTAATTAGTCTGAGATCTAGAGAAGCTAAATGCTAAAGACGACTGGCAATCCACTTCTCACGATAAAAAAGGTTCGGAAGTCTTTTGTTTAAGAGGTCATGACCTTACAAGGGTCGTTCTACCATCAGAAGGAATAAACAAATAGATAATTAAAATAATCAAATATGTATGTATAACTAATTAAATGAAATTTAATTATGTCGTGTTATTAGGCGTACAATTCGCTCTCCCTCTACAAAAGACTTTATGTGACGAGATAGATAAGCACTAAAATAATACGTTCTGTTCTTCCCACTCGAAAACACCTTCAATCATTGTTTATTTATTTTTCATATTTCGAACATCCATCGAAAGTGTTGCCAACTGTGAAAAATAATAAAATGGAAATTGGCAGTATTCGAATTTCAAAAAGTTTCCAAGAGTAGGTATGATAACAACGTAAAGTAGGTGGGTAGGTATCTTTTCTAATAGATTGGTGAGAATTCGATAAAAAAATATTATTTTATATTATTTATCTCTCAAGAACTCCATTACGCACATAAACATTCGAGTTCGTTAGAAAATATATATTTGTATGTACGTTTATAATATCCTTTATAGGCGCCTTTGTGAAGCTAGGAAACAGCAAAATAATACCCTCTATAAAAAATTACATATCATTGCGTATTTAAATCATACAGTATACATACTTTTCTTATTGACAAAATAATATTTTTACAGTTTTAGTGAGACAATGTCTGAATTTCAGCATGGAAATTAAACTCGTGAGATGTATCTTCTACTACTACACCATCACGGTACATTCCGCAAGTGGGAAAGCCAGCAGACTTAATAAATATGCAAGCCGTCTTCTCCATGCCAATAAAAAATTAAGACATTCAGGGTAGGTGGCACAACTCATCACTTAATTCAAGATATAGAATAAAATATCTTTATATTCGAAAACTATGGTGTATCTTGATAACTTTAACTCAATCACAAGATATGAATTCTCTAAAGGGTAGAAAGTGAGTGTTTCGTGTTCCGACGCTTACGATTCGGCTCTGGCTGGCAAAAGCTACTATCTACCTATACCATCACAGCACATTCCACAAGTTGACCTCTCCGTATCATTAAGGATGTGTGTTTATCCTCATCCCCATAGAGTCCCATGTACAGAATAAGCTTCTAACTCCTTTTCTAAGTTTTCGAGTGTTTTGAAACTCAACAAAAGTTAAAGCTGTTTTCTTAGTTGTAGCAACTTGCAGGAGTCAAGCAAAATTAACTACCGATAATTCAAAAACTATTCCCCGGGCAATGTCAGAATTAAAAGTAATCAAAAACAAAATGTAAAATCACGAGACTCTTCGATTTCAAGGATGCGATATAAAAGCCTTTCCAATTATTACTACACTAGCTTTTAACTCAGATTTGCTCAGGAAAATATGGTAAATTCACAAATTAATACACTATACAATACTGTACAATATCCTACAGGTGGTGTAGCCACCAGACTCATTACATCCAAACCTTTTAGGTGAGCGGGCTGTCCCATCTTCAGGAGTTTGAAATGCATGACTTAATTCTTTGTAGTGAATGACGAAGCTCAAGCCTAAATCAACTATGACACAGAGATCCAGATAACCACACAACATTTTGACATAAAATTGAAAATGAAATATTAATTTTTAATTCAAATATGATGATTAGCTGTCACAAAAATTGTAACATCTTAGGTAATTAATTTATTCTACATGTCTACACCATCACGCCATATCCCACAAGTGGGATAAACAATCCTCTCTGACTCAATAACAATAAGACATCCAGTAATGGTAGCATACCTCATCGCAAATTAAAGGTGTTAGATAAATGTTTCTTTGTATTTTACAGGGTGCTTGAAAACATACGCACAGCTATAAACGAACATTCTAAAATATTTATATATAAATTAATATTTGATCATTAAAGCAGAAATTGTGAATAAGTAACAATTTCTACTGAAAAATTATTGACGGTATCGACAAGTTGTCAAATTTCCTTTTTTTATCAAAAAATCAATTTGAAAAATATTGTCTTAATTATTCGAAGTGGGCAAGTGAATGAATTTTCTGCGCATGTACCTAGATTTGAATTATTTTTGCTAAACTCATAGATAATGTTTATTTAAATATTTTGGGGAAAACTATTCTTCACAGGGGATTTAAGGGTATCTTATAAGTTTCCGATAAAGAATAGGTAGGTCTCCGACTTTTTTGTGTTAGTATTGGAGGTCCTGCAAAGTTCAGATGTTCATAAAACCTCCCTATATACCTACATTTGACATATTCCAATTAAGGAATTTCTAAAAAATAGCATTACTAAAAAATGTTAAGACTTTCAGAATGGGTAGCAAACCTCATCGCCGAATTCAAGATGTTAATTATCTTTATTTTTTTGAACATTTGCCTTTTACAGAGCACTCGAAAACTTGCGGAAAAGAGTGGGAGACAAATTCTTTTCCGGGTTTTCCACAGAATAAGATTTTAAATTTCTATTCCATATAAAAGTCGACTCGATGAACAGACTGGAAGTATTTGAAATGTGACTCCGTCGTCAAAAGCTCAGAATTCCCTGGACAGACATGGTTACCAATACCGAAGTCCTGAGATGAGCTAGAGTTGACAGGGAGCTGTTGTCAACTATCAAGGATCGGAAGGTTTCACATCTGAGTCAAGTACTGCGTGGGAAAAATACCACCTTCTCCAACTGATTATTGTAGGGATAATTGAGGGACGCCGGGGACCTGGTAGGAGACAGATGTTCTGTCTGCGAAACATATTTTGGTGTTGTGAGACCATTTATGTGGAATCACCCACCGGTGCAATTGAGAGATCGTCAGACTCTCACTAGCTTCAGAAGCAAATCAAAAACTGAACTCTTCACTGGCGCCCTTGAGATGGTCTAAGGACTCTTAAACGGCGTCAAAATAAAATCATCCAAAATCATCATCATCATAAGGGAGTGGCCCGGCATCAGAAGTGTGGAGGATCTGTTCCGAGTGGCACAGGACAGGGCCAGGTTTGTCGAGGTGATCGCCAACGTTGGGGGGACCCGACAGGGCACTTGAATAAGAAGAAGAAGTCGATATAAAAGGTCATTGTATGAACAACAATGAATTTCACATAATACAAACTTTCATTGATTGATATCTAGATATTTGATGTAGTCACTGTTTGCATTTGATATCAGTATAAATGAAGTAAGTACCTAATATCAGATAATGATAATAATATAGTCAGTTATAATATACTTAATGTATGTAATGCAATAAATAATAAAAGGATGTTATTACTCGTAATATTATCAATAATAATTGCACAGGAGCTTAGTGTAAAGTAACAGGCATTATAAAAAGCACAGAGACAGCTTACGGAACAAAAGGGAATGAGCCCGTTGCAGTGGTGAATTACTATTTAATCAAATATTATATTCATTAATAATATCAAAGATAAATAATACTGTTATATTAGTCATAAATTATAAATGTCAAATATAAAAACGCGAATATTTCAAAGGAGGTAATCATCAAAACGTGACGTGACAGATTACGGGTTAAATGACGTCATATAGTGCTCTTTCTTGCGATAGTGATCTATGGTAGCATAGCAACAACGTCACAAAGAGTAGAGAGATGTAATAACTACACACGACTGAGTCGTTGTCAGAAAACTGTTTTCGTGGATTTTTTTTTCAATTTTGAATGCAAATTTCTCGAAAATTAGGTTGCAGGTATAAAAAAAGATGTATATTATTCACAGAGATGTGACGTATTTGAAATAAAAGTATGTAAAATACAAATACAAAATACAAAATACGTATTTGTATTTTGTATTTCAAATACCTTTTTGTAAAAAGTATTTTGTATTTTATTTGAAATACTTTTTTTGAGTATTTTGTATTTTACACAAAATACTTTTACAAAATACCTTTTTATTGTTTGAAACAAAATTCTGCCATTAATTGATATGTGCATACGCAAGCTTTTTTTGCCAATTTGTTGAATTACAAATACAACGTTTCCATTAGAGTACTCCATGTTTGAGATATACACACATAATAATGATGATTGAACAAATTATACATGACGCCGTTTAATGATCCGTGGTCATTTCAAGGGCGCTGTGATTTCTCCTGAATGGTAGCATTTTCAATTTTGTCTGAAGGCAATCTATTCCAGGCAGATGACGCTGCGACTTTGTTTCTTCTTTCTGCAAATTTAGAGGTATTTGCCCTTTTGAGTTCAACGAGCTTAAGAAGCTGAGCACAGCCTTCGCCACACATTTTCGTCAGCGGAACAGCTCAGTGGGTGGTGTGCTGCCTTGTGGACAGTGAGATACAGTTTAAACACCACTATCTCTAGGACTCTCAGTTGGTGTAAACTTCTTAGTAGTGAAGTTATGTGGCAGCTCTTATTCTCTCTGTAAATGATCCGGAGGCAACATTAACCCTTAGCTGGAATCGGGGGTCAAAAATGACCCCAACGACACAATTCTAAGTAATATCTTTGAAGACTTAGGCCCTGCAATCTTGGGCGCTTACGTAATCTCATAACGTCATGGGGTGCAGCTGGTGACGAACTTGCGTCGCTCTAATATTTCTAGAAGTGGAGGTATGTACACATGTGGGGTCAAAAATGACCCCCGAGTCCGGGAATGGTTGTATTTTTGTTACGTTTTTTGGAAGGCGTGAAAGCCAGAAAAGCGTCTAAAGAGAACTAAATATATAAAAAAAATTGGCATCGAATAAGTCATGCCTTTTGTACAAAACAACATAATTTTTTTTTTGTTAGACTTAAAACAAGAATGGTATTTTTTTTTAAGAACATCAAGTAGAAGAAGACGTAGCTACTAATGCCACTCAAACAAACAACCGTAAGAGAGTAAGGTGTTATTTATGTCATCGTAAAAAGGCCCTGAAAGGTTCCCTAAAGTGTAGCAAGTGCTTACTTTTTATATATAAAAAACATAGTGCCAAAAATATCACATGTACCTACCAAATGTAAGACTTATAAGAGGAGTTTTGTTTTTGGTTGTTTTTTTTTTTTGTTTGAGTTGATCTCAAGAGAAGTTCCTGTTTTTTTGTTAAATGTTCATATAAGAAAGCGATAAAAGTAAATGTTTTTATGTTATTTTTATTTATTTAATGAATAAAAGCTTCTGTAGTTGATACTGTCAAAATAATTAGACAGAAGTTGATTTTGCTAAAAACTATATAGTTTATGGTAAAATGTGTAATAAAAATTGTTAATAGTTTAGTTAATAAGTTGTTCAATAATAAATTAAAAGAAAAATTAAAAATATATTGATGGTGTGAATATGATACCTAACAACTCTGTTGGGGTCATTTTTGACCCCCGATTCCAGTTACGTTGCCTAAAATAGCGATTCCTGCTAAGGGTTAAAAACCATCTGAAGACGATAAGGAAGAGTCTGGAGCAGTCCTGTATATAATATGATGTTACAGTAGTCCATACGATTTCAGATTTGGATTATACATTCTGATTTATTTTGCAGCCCAAGTCAGGAATTCTCTTACCTGCTTGATGATACTCAATCCATTTATGACAATTTTCGGCTTATCTCTTCTAACAACCGTACATTTTGTCATGACTTAATTTTTTTTTTTTCTATTTTGACAGTTCTTCCTAAGGCTCATCCTCATTGTCTGCAAGCAATGCTATATCGAATCATGTCAACCCTTTCTCCATGTATACTCTTGTCTAGTTTTTCATTCATCAATGGCATTCATCAATTTATTGTCTGCAAGCAATGCTATATCGAATCATGTCAACCCTTTCTCCATTTATGTATACTTTTGTCCAGTTTTTCATTCATCAATGGCATTCATCAATTTATTGTCTGCAAGCAATGCTATATCGAATCATGTCAACCCTTTCTCCATTTATGTATACTTTTGTCCAGTTTTTCATTCATTAATGGCATTCATCAATTTATTGTCTGCAAGCAATGCTATATCGAATCATGTCAACCCTTTCTCCATGTATACTCTTGTCTAGTTTTTCATTCATCAATGGCATTCATCAATTTATTGTCTGCAAGCAATGCTATATCGAATCATGTCAACCCTTTCTCCATGTATACTCTTGTCTAGTTTTTCATTCATCAATGGCATTCATCAATTTATTGTCTGCAAGCAATGCTATATCGAATCATGTCAGCCCTTTCTCCATTTATGTATACTTTTGTCCAGTTTTTAATTTCTTTTTCATTCATCAATGGTTTAAATATTAAATACTTTTGTCTTACACCTTGTTCGACTATTTGTAAAAAGTATTTTAAAAAGGTATTTTAAAAAAGTATTTTGAAAATACGTATTTTGTATTTTGTATTTAAATACCATTTTGAAAAAGTATTTAGTATTTTGTATTTGAAATACAAAAATTCAAAAGTATTTGTATTTTGTATTTAAATACTTTTTTGAAAGTATTTTGCACATCTCTGATTATTCATAATTATAATAACTAGACAATTATATTTAAAATGTGCCGTTTTGTGGAAAAAAACACCGCAAAGGCCCATTCAAGAATCATAACACCTCCTGGACAATAGTCTTTAACTTTGCCTAACTCACCAGAGTTCGCAAATCATAAGAAATTTTGTTCAAAAAATAATTAAATCGGTAATTAAAATTTGCAACGAGATATAACGATAATAAAATTAACTAATGAAGTAAGGAAAATGTGGAAAAGTTTTGAAGAGGCCTATATCCAGCAGTGGAGAGAAGAAGGCTAACAGTAAGTAAGTAAGTAATGAAGTAAATTAATAAATTACCATGGCCATTTAATTGTAGTATTTGTCATTAATTATTTCAAAAATTCATTTCGAGTTCCAAATGCACATGAGCTAGTCCTGACAAAGCGAAATACTTTGTATAAAGAATGAAACAAACTATTTATAGTAACAAGCCATTTGTGCTAAAGCGAATAGGCTTTTAGTACAGCTTACATAAAAAGCTATGTAATATTGATAGCAAAATTCGCAATGAAACTGGATAAACAGCAATGCCATTGTACAGACTTGTGAGTCATTAGACCACATCATATATATTATCTGTTCGTCCCAACTAAGAGACATGCTTTCATGCATGAAAAATAAAATCACCTTAGTAGAGTTAAAAAGAATGTGAAGTATTCTTACCGCTACCATTGGAGGACTTCAGGTTTCTAAAATACGAAACAACTGATTCCTTTTTGAAATGTGAAACCACTATTGAGTACAGTAGATGTAAATTTGTTTTTTGAGGATTTTAGATGGCGAGAAGGATTTTTTTTAACTACAAAAATACAAGTTTAATTGAGTGGCTCAGAGCCTATGGTGCCTATCCAACAGTCGCAAAAATTTGTAGTTGGGCATATATTTCTTGAGTTATCTGTATTATTTACTTTATCAACTTAAGTATGAACTGAGGCATTTTTTTACTAACACTATTTGTGACAATAATAACCTGAAGGTGGGACCACACTCACTACTCTATTTATTCTTCCTCATAAGAACAGAGTAGGGTACAAACATTATTTTCCAATTCAAATAGATTTTGAGTCGATAGAGTGACATCTTAAATTCAGCAACACGGCTAAAATATCCATAGAGATTCTATTTTAACGGTGTCAACTTTGTGAAAGTTCATTTTTATTATATTTATAATATTATAAAATTATGAAATA
Source organism: Athripsodes cinereus (assembly GCA_947579605.1). Classification (NCBI taxonomy): domain Eukaryota; kingdom Metazoa; phylum Arthropoda; class Insecta; order Trichoptera; family Leptoceridae; genus Athripsodes; species Athripsodes cinereus. Next base: position 2,628,096 of record OX388309.1, on the reverse strand, counting down.
TTATAAAATTATAAAAACAACACAAACACTGTTTACTTTCACTAAATTTATTTATTTTCGGCAGAGGCCTTTCGGACTTAGTCCATCTTCAGTGCCTTATACTTATGAACTAAACAAAAACAAACTTACAAACTAACAATTAGTGGATTATGTGGTGGGGGGATTAGGGGTGGTGGTGAGAAGTTGTGTGAGTTTGAATGTTGATCACTTTATTTTGCTCCATATTTTTACACTTTTGAATCGTAATATATTCTAATGAATTCATTTTTCTGCCGAAAATAAATAAATATAGTGAAAGTATCCAGTGTTTGTGTTGTTTTTATAATTTTATAATATTAAAATATATATAATAAATTTCCATCCTAAATAATATCAATTTTTTAGAACATTTAAAGATACATAAATCTACCTATGTGGTGTTAAACGAATAACTACCTTTTACAAAAAACTTGACTTTTGACGAGAAAGAAACAGTAAATATATTTTTTATAAAAAATGCAGATAATAGATAAATCTTACAGATCTTTAGTAAGCTCACAAGGTTCTTTGTGGCTGGCTGAATCACTGGCCCCTTTCACAATAAATCACTATTCCTATAAATGCATTTAGTTTTCATAATAATAGAAGTTCTTCTGAGGAGGATGGTTGGTAAAACGTTGGGTGATAGAGTGAGGAATGAGGATATTAGAAGAAGAGTGGATGCAAGAGGAGTGTTGTGGATAGAATGCGTGTAAATAAATTGAGATGGTTTGGTCATGTGGAACGAATGAAAGAGGAAAGAATGACAAAGAGGATATACTTGGCTGAAAGGAGGGGTGTGAGGAAGCGCGGACGTCCGAGAATTACATGGCTTGAACATGTAGATCAAATTCTCAAGGACGGCCGAGTTTTGAGTAAAAGAAACCGACATGCGTGCATGAGAAATTGTATGACTATAGAGGAAGCGAAAGAAGTATGTAAGGACAGATCTAATTGGCGTTCCGTTCTCTCTGCCTACCCCACTTGGGATACGGCATGAGGGAATAGATAGATAGATAGAAGTTCTTCCATCCGCAGGGGTTCCGTCAGCCCGGGCGTCCCTCTTTCACAATACACCGTTCCTATGACAACGAAATCAGAGCGCAAGGAATGTCGTGGAAAGAGGTGACGCAATTGGCACAGAGACGCTCTGAATGGACGAGGCTGGTTTCTGTCCTGTGCTCCCGAGAGGAGCGTTGAGGGCGATGATGATGATGATGATGAATAATAGAAATAGTGTAGAATTTCAAGTATAATAATATTACTGATAAGTGATAAGAGTTCATTACACATTGTACTGATAACAATATAATATAAGTGCATTTCAGGAAATAATCACAGTGCTTTTCAACACCCTCACAATATTGTGGAAATATTCATTACTCATATAGCGTTATCGCATTTTTCATTCCTGTAATGCACTCAACAACAGAGTATACAAACACTCAATCCATATATCCAATGCAATCATCATTCAACGCTCCTTCCGGGAGCACAGAACTAAAACCAGCCTCCTCCATTCAAAGGATATTTTCGGAAATTGCGATAATTTTGAACATGAATGAACCATATTTGGTGATGTCTTCTGTATGGCTTTGAGTTTGATTGAACGGACCTATGTGAGGTGACTACCGACGCAGCCTACTGGCTGAAAAATTCATCATTGAATCTATAGCATTAGAATGCCAAACACATTTTTAAAAATATCTTTGGAAAGAGTCGACTAAATTGACACAAAATTATTCCAAATAGACGAGACTTGTTTCCACCCAATATTTCCTAGAGGATCATAACGGCGTAGATAGGTACAAAAACTAAACAAAAAATTGTTTAAAAGTATTTAATAAAAATAAAAACAATTGTATAATTGATAAATATTGTAGATAACTGAAAAAAAAATCAAAACTCTAGCATACTACATATTCCATGTGCTTGTGTTAAAATTCTATAAAATTAATATTGGTGCATAATATAAATTCAAACCATCTTCAGTTTTGAAATACCTAATTATGTGTAATAAAAACTAAAAAAATATTATTTTACTCATAAAATAAATACAACAAAATTCAGTATGGTTGTCTTTCTAATAAATTAGAACCTTCTATTAGCCACACACCTTATCCCCAGTGGGGAAGGCGGAGAGAATGGAACACTCTATAGATCTAGCTTTACATACTTCTTTTGCTTTGTCTACATTCAAACAATTTCTCATACATGCACGTCGACTTTTCTTACTTAATACACAATCGTCCTTGAGAATTTGATTCACGTATTTCCCAGACGCTCGCGGTTCCTCACACCCTCTTTTTGAGACAAGATTTATCTTCTTTGTTCCCCTTTTCCCATCCATTCGTTCCACATGTCCAAACCATCATAACTTATTTACACTCATTCTATCCACAACGCTCCTCTTGCATCCGCTCATCCTTCTAATATCCTCATCTAGAAACGTTTAACCAACCATTCTTCTCAGCAAACGCATCACCACTGCACATTTATTCCACTTTCGTCGTTCTTCAACCTTATCCATGTTTTGTTAGCATACATAAGTGACGGTACCTGAATGGTAGGAATATAACAACAAATACATGCTTATTTTCCATCACAATTGAAAATTGATTAAATAATACTCAACATCACAAAGGTCTAATTAAAATGTCTTAAGACTGGTTAAACAAATTATTCGTTAAATTTTAAAAATCATTTATGCAGTTTAATGAATTAATAAATAAGCGACTTCAACTTAAACTGGATTGTAATATCTAAATTCTTTACTTGTACTTTATACTATGGACTGTCTTGTAATACGGCTGCAAGACATGGTCCCTATTTGAAAGAGATAAAAAGAGGTTAAAAGTGTTTGAGATGTGGCTGAGGAGACAATCATCACAAGGGCACTCACACTGAGAAAATACCTTGAAGATCTATGCACAGATATGAGCTGCGGATCGTAGAATGAGATGAAGAGGGTCGGACAAGGAATGGTGCAATAGAAAGAAAGATGCAGGGTTTGCCACAAACCAATGTAGGTAACCAAAACACACAATTATTTGAAAATTGAAAAATATTTTAAACAAATTAAATAAACCTAGCAGAGATATAATTGTTAGTTCTTACATCTTTTGATTGTATCCCACAGAGCACGTATTAACCGAAAAATCAACCATTGGTTAATTTTGTATACAACCAAAAAAAATCCTACGTTCAATCGAGAACTGCCATAATATTGCAATTAAGTAAACAACAAAAATATTGAGTTTTATTGGACTGACAATATGTTTAATAAAATGTTTATTTTGCACAAAGAGTGTACTTGGCTTAGTTATTTATTTATAATATGATGAGACAGTCACAAAAAAACTGCTAATACAATACATAAGTTATATATTTTCACTATCTGTTGTTTTTATTGTATTTTTTTCCATGTTAAAGGCTTATATAGCCGTTTACTATGTAAATAAATAAATAAAAAAATAAATAAGTTGGTTATATGAAACCTCTTATGTACTCCAAACCAAATTTTACAAGGGACACAAAAAACTGTCTTAAAAAATTGATCTGTGGACTTTTAAACAGTTTTTATGCGTCCCCTGGAAAATTTGGTTTGGAGCACATAAGAGATTTCATAGAACCAACGACGATAAATGATAAAAAACATAATATTATAAGATCTGGTCAGTTCCCCAATTAAGAGTGTCTACAGCATAGACAATCAGATAATCTGTGCATTGAAGTGAATAATTGATAATTTTATGATGCTTTGTAATGACTCATGTACAACCAATGTACAGTAATGAATAAAATAAATTAATAATCAAAACTTAATTAACAAAACTTATTCTAAAAAAAAGCTAAACATAAAACACGTATATACCAGTGGAGGGACTAAATCTTACATAATACGTTTTCATTATTTATGCAATTTGGTATAAGAATTTAGGAAAACCATTTTTTTTTATATTTTTTATCTCCCCCCTTCACGATGCAGATTCTGAGTCCGTCACTTACGGGAAAGCTGCAAAGGTAAGTATATAAAATGTATCAAATATCTATTTTTTGTTTCTTTTGAATATTGCACACTTTTTTAGGTATTGGGTGATATCATTATTAGCTATGTAATAAATATAAAATATTAATTTTATTTAAATATAAAGTATAGTGGACGGCTTCACTTTCAAAAATCTCTTCATCCAGTCTTCTTTATTATCTTCATTTCCTACTCATGTTCTTACATACCCACTCCATTCCTTCCTGAAAAATAAATAATACTTAATATGATCTTATCTTATAATAATGATCCAAATAAAGCTGAGCAGGACAAGATAGTAAAATATATGAATTCTTCCAAGTACCTATAGGTAGATAGAATAGAATTGTGCCTATCATTTCTTATGTACTACATATTTTCTACTGACACTATACGTATATCAATATTTTTTGGGTTTGAATCATCGCTCAACCTTGATACGAACCCAGTTGTCGCTTGTGACAGTGAACTATTTTCCTCTCTAAGAAAGGAAAAGTCCCATCCAGGGTACTACTAAATAAGGTGACATTGTCTTTTTAAAGCCTTACATAATAGTTTCGTGGGTTAAATATACACATCAAGACTTACTTTGACACCTGAGCCTTCCAGAGCACAACACGACTGTATATGCCATGTCCTATCCCTCAAGAGATGCAACCCTAGTGCCTGCGCAATGTCACTGGCAGGTAGAGCCTCAGGAATATCTTGCTTATTGGCATAGACAAGAAGAAGAACTCCTTTCAATTTCTCATCGCAGAGTAATTCTGATAATTCTGAATTGGTCTCCTCCAAACGTTTTATGTCGGAACAATCCACGACGTATATCTGGAATAAAATAAAAACTGAAAAAAAATCTTAATTACTTGCCTTCTTTCACGTTTCGTTGCCATGGCTACTGAAAGAGGGCTTACCAAGACGTTTCAATAAAATATCATTCATCATCTCTGGGCTTGATTTAGATTTAGAAATTCAGATTTAGCCATTATTTTTGTGGTTAAGTAAAACTCTTTCAGTCTTATTAATAAAAATCCGCCAAACCATGGTTGAACCACTGATTTCGTGATCCGCCTATTAGCGTTTGAACCACCGATCAAATTTTCTTTATTAATAAAAATATTTAATCCGTACCATAGACATCTGTACTTTATATAAAAGATTTCATATGGCAACTCGAAAATTCGCTCTATTATGTTGGTTGCCATGTTACACGACGCTGGTAAACAGACAAATTCAAAACAAACAAGCGGCTGTCAAAATTATCTTACAGTGGAACCTCTCATAACGAGTTTAATTCGTTCCAGACTCTTACTCGTTATGCGAAACATTTTTTTCTATAGAAATCAATGTAAAATACAATAATGCGTTCCATGCCGAAAGAATAAGTACTTATTCTTGGAGAACTTTTTTATTAAAGTTTATTCAAACAAAATTACTTATAAAAGAGTGTTACAACTTAAAATACAATTTAGATTAGGAAAAAAAACGTACCTAAATAAAAATATGAATTTATGACAAATAATTATCCATTTTTATGGGAGCAACTTTTTCACTTTTTCTTTTGCTCGTTATGCGAATACTCATTATGAGAGGTTCCACTGTATTGGTTTTTTCATCTGACATTTTGTACCCAAATACACAGAAATATAAAATAATATGATGAGGAAGGTTTGTATAATTGAAAAGCAAATGTAATAATGGAATGACATTTTATTTATTTATCAAATAAATCATAATCTGACACACAATCAGTGATATGGGTATAACATAACACTGCGCACAATATGCATTACTAACCATCAGTAAAATTTTATTTTCTGCTTTCCCTTTTACATTCAAATGATGTACAGGAATAATTCTCATCAGAATCAATCAATATAACTTTCATACAACATGGAAAAAAGTATCTCTGTCACGAAACAATTAAATGCGTCTATCAAAAAACAAATTAAGAAACTGGTGTTCTGTCACACGAAAAAAGTGTCTATTATCACAAGAAAAACAACTGATTGAATTAAATTCACATTCGGATACTACTTAAGCGTATTTTTAACCCAAACCAACTCCGATAAATTGTAAAATAACTGCAAAACGTACATGTAAACCCGCATAGCAAACATCTGACGTAAAATCCAACATGGCGGGCAGATGACGCCGATTTGAACCACCTTACTTAAATCACCTTACTTAAACCACCTCGAGAGGCGGATCAACCACTTTTAAACTAGGTTCAAGCTGATCAACGTTTATCAATACGTTTTTTGTCTGATCGGTGGTTCATCTCCTTCTAGAAATTTAATCTACGTTTATTAATAAGACTGTTTTAGATAAATATGCGTTTAGTTTAAACATATGAGATATACAATTTCGGTATGTTATCCAAAAACACAGATGATGGAAAAAATGAGTTCGGATGAAAAATTTACAAATCTATTTTCTTGCTAAGGTCCAAATGTTCTTGATTAAATTTTTTTAAATAAAATTAACTGTTAGGTGGTAGGTGGAGTAAATAGCCTCCACTGCAGACATTTCTAAATGCCTTGAGAAGACACAGTGCATGAACCAACTTTATGGTTATATACTTTTTTTATCATATTTCATGTCCACTATTGCCTCAAGTGTGTCTGGTAAGTTCTCTGCCAGTAGGCATGGCGACGACACACAACTGGAGATTACCCAAAAACCTATCATAATATATGGTTCACTCCAGGAAAACATCCAGAAAAATACATATGTATATATTGTTTTATACATCCCTGCCTTTTACAAAAGATTTGAAAACTTATATAAAAGGGAAAACAAACAAAGTATTCATACCAAGACATCGGTGTTCTCAAAATAGTTCCTCCAATAAGGTCTTATCTTTCTCTGCCCCCCAATATCCCAAACATTCAATTTAAATCCATCCGACAATACAGACTTTATGTTGAACCCTGCAGTGGGTGTTATGTGGGTTATATCTTCAGATGCTAATCTCTTTAGTAGTGTGGTCTTGCCTGCATTGTCAAGTCCTAAAAGAAGAAGGCGAAGTTCCTTTTCAGGAGAAGACCTGAGCTTGCGAAGTAATGCTAAAAGACCCTGGAATCAAAATGATGAGTTATTCACTTATATAACTTCGCACATAAAGATATAATACATATTATTATTGTTACTACCATTATTTTTAAAATAGCTCTGAGATCACAATATCTTTTAACCAAGGCGATTTTACCAGAAAAAATTAAAAGAAAAGCAAAATAAAGAGAAAGAGTAAAAAAAAAACCAAATAAACAAATTGATAAAAAGAAACAACACAACTAAAGAAGAGTTTCTATTCTGGGGATGAAATCAGTAAATTGAAATATAAAGGTGTGTTACATTTCGCTTTATTTTTATTTGATGCATAAGATCAACTTATACTTAAACAATGCAAAGAATTACAAAATTCATACTTCTATCACTTGTTTCATGGGAATATCGAAGATTTTTTCTAATGGGAGGCCCAGGTTAAAAAGGTACTTTGGAAGAGAGACATCCTTCAGCGATTTCTAAGGCAACGTTTTGTCCAGTTTATGCTGGGTACTGTACGTTTAGATGCTATATAATTTATTATATGTATTTATACTTCAGTACTTTTTGTGCCTGCTTTTGTACTATTTTGGAACATCCGCCACTCCTGCACCTTGGGTAAGTCTTAAATTTCCTCCGTACTCGTGCTTATAACAAGTTGGGACTATATTTTCATACAAAAAGATGATCCAATGACAAACCTTCATTAAAAAAATGTCTAGTTTATGTGTTAAAAATAAAATTGTGTAAATATACCCAAACATGTTATATAGATCAGATATAAGTATTATGTATATCATGACATGCACTATTTATTGATAGATTATTTCATATTTGTATGTGTGTATTGCACTGCACACATACTAAAACAAAAATATTGCTCATTTAATTATGAAAAGTGTGTTGTGGTGAACGAAATGAAGAAAAATAAACTGTATTTTTATACCTGGAAATGACCAAAAGACTTCAGAAAGCAGAAAGAAGTCCAATTTGTGGAATTAATTTCAGAAAATGTGAAAGAAACTGATAAATTGTAGTTAATTCGATGAAACTAAAATGGACTATGAAGGAAATGTCATCCATTTATAACTGTCAATTTTACTAAATTAGAAGATTATAATTAAAACATAAATAAATTTGAATATAATCATATGAATTAAATATTGTGAAGGTAGTTTAATACATGATATTCGTGAGAAAACTTTAATTATTTGCAAATCTCTATGTTGTATATAAATGTTGACGTTTCCATGGAAACAAGTTGAAGGATTTTCTGTAAACTAATAATTGGATTACTTGTGCAAGCACAGCAAAACAGCTTTACAGTGAGAAAACCACGATATTTACTATTATACATTATTAATCTATAATTAAACACATCCCTTACCATTTTGTTTTGTAATATTCAGCGAATTAACTAATAAACAACAATTAAAATATTTTTAAAATCCGCACGACACTCGACGTCAACTCACTTCCATTTACAAGTTTGCCAACTTGACGATAAAATTAACGTGAAATGAATGTGTAAATGTTGCATACTAAATTTTGGTAAATATTGTAACTTGAAGCAATTTTTGTAAAATACTGTATTAATGATGATAACGAATGACTTCTTTGGTACTGTTTAGTGAAATATTTATATTAAAAGTGCAAAAAACTCTGTTGATAGTGTAATTTCTTCAGTTTGCTCCTGAATGCTATTAAACATAGATTTTTTTCGAAGATCTTCAGAGAGTCAATTCCAACAGACTTTTCTCGTTCGTTTCTATAATTAAAATATTGAAGATAATATTATTTTTCTTTTCATTTAAATAATAATGATTCGATATGAAGAAAAGCAACTGTTAATTCAGTGATAATTGTGAAAGCCCAAGAAAAACTTTTGATGAAACAATATTTTCGGTATTTTCAACTTTCAATAGTCATAAATCACTCGATTGCGGGTGCATTGCCGTAAAATGAAATAAGAAGAACTTTCAATAGTAACTTTCTCAACATCGATATATTTTTAATGATTATTAAATAGTAAATACCTTAAAAACTTTTGAAGACTGCGTTCTTCGTTAAACACTGGAAACCTGAGGATAAATAAATTTATTTCACTTTTCCAAAAACAAACATGAGATGTTTACGTATTAAGATTTAAATGTCAATTATGTTTAAATTATTGACGTTTGCGTGTTTTTATATTTCTTTGTAATTTATAATAAAGTAATTTAATTATCTTTCTGTTAAATAGTGCATAGTTTTAATTAAATTAATTTCTTGGAAGTATGTGTAAAATAATATAACACTATTGATATTCACAAAATGCTATTGCAAGGTACATAACCTATAAATTAATTTATTTGTATTTAGAATCATTAAATTGCTGAATAAATTAATAAAATTCTAAACATAATTCACAGAAATTAGAAATTTTACTCTAAAATGAGCATGTTGCATGCATTATTTTGTATTAACTATAGAAGGGAACATAAAAATTTTGAAGATTATGATGTTGGATAATCCTTTGGAGCCGTTTTATGGTCCTTATACCATTTTGAAGACGCTGGTGAAAAAGGCGTCTTTTTATTTTGTTTCTAAAACCAGCTTTGCAGACAGCCTATTCTACGTCACAGGACCTGCAACGCCAAAAGCTATGTCATGGAATTATGTGGTCACTTGTTGAGAAATTTACATTCCTCCTTTTTATTTTTTCAGAGATTTCATCTATCTTTTAAGGGACATCATAACATCTTTCTAGATGACAGAATTTGAATGATTCCAATATCGTGTGCATCACTCTAATTATAATTAATTACCATTTATCAAAATGCAGTTACTTGTTGCGGGGTTTAATGGCTTTAGCCAATGGCCTTTTAGCGATAATATCATTGAGTACTTCCAAAACGTGGATTTACAAGGATACTTACAAGCAAACAATATAGAAAAAGAACTGCACTATTTAATAGAGTGGTGTTACAATGTATTTAATATAGATGGCAAAATATATTTGACTGGATTTGTCCATGACAAATATGAAAATACTAGCAAGATATTAATACACCCAGATGGATTGAAATTTACACACGTAGCGGGAAATGATAAATATATTTTATTATCATCTGATAGTACAGTCTGGAAATATAATTTATTTAAAAATGACTGTGATCAACAACAGCAGCAATGGCAGAAATTACCGGATTTTCTCAACATAGTCAACAGTTTACATAATGACGTTGAAATGACCAATTCAACCGATGATGCAAAGGAATATATTTGTAAGATAGCTTGTGGTATTACGATGAATGTCTGTGTCACAAATGCCGGTAGATTATTCAATATTCCGAATGAAATTCCAACTGATAATATAGAAGGCAGAATCACTGATATGCAATGCGGTTACGAGCATGCTGTGCTGTTGACTGATCAAGGAAAAGTTTATACATGGGGAGGAGGAAGGTGAAATTGATTCATCATTATTTTACTAATTTTATCTTAAATGTTGTATACACCATATTTTGTACAAATTGAATTAGAATAATACTCCTTTTGTGCCAAAATGTGCAATTATATGACTTATTGCATAAAATTTCTTTATGATCCATACTTTATTTATCTTTATTCTGATTCGGAAAAGTTTTGGAGGTATCCAGCATGAAGATATTTGACCCATAAGCATTACTAACAAACAGTATATTATACTCAAATAAGGCAAACAGAAAGTTTTCTCTTTGAAACAAATTTAACAATGTCACATTAGCTTTAGTAAAATATACAATGAATATAGCATCGTTTTACGATATTAATCTATAAAAAGGAGGAAATACACATTTTTCTTACATAAATCTTTACATTTCTATTTTTTGTTGTATTAGTTCATAAATTTATAATATTAATATTCTTCATACAATTTTTACACCCTGTTTTTTTTGTTCAGTGTATAAAAAATAATCAACCAGACAATTAACAATGTCTTTGTAAGATGAAAGACATCTCTGTCAATAACAAAATACAATATAGTAGAAAAAAACAATTGTTTTTTATTTCAATAATCAATCAATAAAATAAATGTGTTGATTTTATTATATTTCAGTCGATGCCAGCTAGGACATGGAACCATAGACAATGTAGACCATCCGAAACTTGTGGAAGCTCTCGCCGGAATAGACATTGTGAAAATAGCAGCCGGGGGATGGCATACTTGCGCAATTAGCACATTTGGTGATCTATATACATGGGGATGGAACGACCAAGGACAATTAGGAATATACAGCTCAAAACCATCGGCATCAAACATTATGACAGACAATATTGAAGATAATAATATGTCGAATGACGACAAAAGAATTCTTTACGATAATATCTTTTCAGACAATGAATTTTTTGATCCTGTCGCGTTTGAAACCAGTTGCAGTTTGAAAAGAACAGTCAGTGATGTAGAAGAAAATAATGAATTATCATCGACTACAAAAAAATTAAAAACTAATACTGTCGTAAATGAAGATGTTAGTAGCGAAAGTTTTAATTCTTACGCCATTCCTCAGTTAATTGATATATTAGATTCTGGTCATGATAAAGTTTTAGAATATAATATTATTGATGTCTCTTGTGGTTCTAAACATTCAGTTATCATTCTAGATGATGGAACAGTTCTAGGTTCTGGTTGTAATAAATATGCACAATTAGGTTTTGATCCAAAGTTTAGAAGTAATATTCAGTTTTTTAGTCCACTCAATGTCAAAATCAATAGAGCCGTGTTAAAATGTGGTAATTGGACTACTTCATTATTAATTATAGAATAATATAATGTTTTTCATGATTTTTTATTTATTTTTATTACATCCCTTGAAGTTTTATTATTTTCACACAAAATACTTTGATGCAAATTGAAAAAAAAAATGACAACGACCCATCTGTGGACGAGTAGTAATAGTTCGGTTTCTAGCAGTGACTCGAACCTTAAGAGTTATGTTTTATGCCGTATCGTATAGATGTCGCCAGCAATCATTTTTAAGGTTTCAAAGACATTTTTTTTTTCAGAATGTAACATTATTATATGGAAAGCCGCTGTTTTCTTTTATCATACAGAGTACCTATTTGATCAAAATAATAAGTTTAGCTATCTGTCTACACTATCACTGCATCTCCCACCTCCCAAAAGTGGGGAAGCCAGGAGACCAACTGTATGTCCCTAATAAACATACATTCAAGTCATACATAAAAAAGCAGGGCATTCAGGATGGGTGGCATAGCGAAGGTGTCTGGGCAGTCTGGGTTTATTCCGAATCTTGATTCATGAAAAAAACGGCAAATTTTACCATAAAAATTAATTTACTATGCAAGAACTTCTACACACTCGGATATCTCAGGAGTCTGGGATTCCTGTTTACACGAACTTGCAGACACTCCTTCTTTTCTTTACGGGCGGCCCGAAGGACAGACCGACGTAAACCGTCTCACAGAAATACTAAAGAAATAGAAACAATAATAATTAACCCACATGGGACAAATAAAATGAAATCCTTCACACAATACATTTGTGACAGCACTAACAAAATCAATTCTTAAAAACAATAACAAGATTATACCTAAAATTGAACACATTTTGCTTTTAATAGGTATAATATTATTATACTCTATGCCTTTTACTATACATAATTATATACAGTTGGTACACTAACCAGAGATAAAGTGTCCAGAAACATTTGTTTTGGTACAGTAACCAGAGATCAAGTATGAGCCCAGGGATCACCGAATAACGGGTAGATGTGGAAACCTAATTCCCTCCCGATGAGGACATTCCGACTAAAGCTATTCTTCGCCAAGGGAGAAAGAACGTACAAAACAAAACTAATTTGTCCAGTTTCGATATCAAACCACAGTTTTTAATATACCTACCTATTTAAAAATACATGGTTTTCACAGGACACTGAAAAGTTTAGGGAGTTACCTATTTTCTTTGTCGAAGACTTCACGGAATAAAGTATTAATTTATTATTATGTTACAATTTCGCAGGTATATCAACAATAGGTTAATAATTAAAATTGATGCATTTTTATCTGAGATAGTCAATCTCTTAAAAAATATTGTTATTGTGTTGTTCGAAGTTGCTGTGGAGCCAAATCGACACATCGCGTGAGCCGGTCACAGGAAGGTAACTACCCAACTATCAGTGGAGAATCATCCATACGAGCTTAAAAACCGGGCTGTACATGAGATTTCAAGGCTTAAAATAATTAAAAGTGATAAAATTAAATTCAGTTATTTTATTATTCTTTAGGTATTTTACCCAATATAGGGCGATTTTTCTAGGTGCAGTTAACAATCCGATCATTTTAAATATTGCGCGCAATCGCGCACTATGTATGAGAGTGAGTTCCATTAGTCACTTTATGTAATGCCGTTGAAACTGTCAAACAACACTCGCTGTATGCAAACGAATCGTGCTAGATAATATTTTGTTTTTTACTGCACGCATTCTTTCTTACGAGGCTTATGTTTTTGTCCCGCATTCGACCAATACTAATTATTGGTAACGTTTTAAGACACGATACACTATTTTCAGATACAAGCGATATTATGTACATAAATTGATGAAGAAAAATTATATTAGTATTCCTGATTAAAACTTGATTTGTAGGTACAAAAAAATAATTAATAATAAATTCCTTATTATTAAAATAAAAGCTACATAAAATAGGGGTGCTTATTGCCTGAAGATAATCTCTTCCAACAAACCTGTGTGACATTGTTTTACAAGAACAAATTATTTTCACGCAAAATATCCATCAACATCTATCCATTGTTTTTATGTTTATATAACCATATAGATCGATCCTTACATACCTCTTTCACTTGTACATTCGTACAATTTCTCATACACGCATGTGAATTTCTCTCATTCAACATACAATTGTCCTTGATCAAGGCACGTGGTTCTCTGATGCCTGCACTTTCTCACATATAGCATGCACCTTGTGTATAGGTACTAGGTAGGTATATAGTGAGTTACAATCCATTGGATTAATCTGTATCGAGTTTGGATTTTCTTCTCTATTCCTCCCTATTTTCTGCTAGTCTCATTAATTCTACATACGTGCCACAGTTAATGTCCTTCAGTTGATCCATATAGGTGTCTCTTGGTCGGCCTCTACCATTTCTGCCTTCGGTCAATGCGAATACGAATATTTGTTACATCACTAGTATAAACACAATATTCTGGGTTAGTTGGAAGATTATTATTATTATTTATTGTATAAAAGAAACAATGAACAGCATTACAGTAAAAAAAAACCTTTTCGCTGTCATTGTACGGAAACAGTAAACAATCAAGACAATAATAAAGTACCCATTTACCACGTCGAATCGCGCGTCCCCCTCCAGCACGCAATATTTGGCACCAGATATCCCGCTTCAGCGATAAACTCGCCCATTGCATAAAATTGTTGTTATGTTGTCATGTTTTTTTTAATTTTGAATACTAATTTTGTGCAATAAAGATTATTATTATTTTAGGATGCGCCCTTGAAATGAATTTATTCCACAAAACGGCGCACTATTAATTGTCTAGTTATTATTATTTCTAGCTAGTAATGATAACATAACCAAGTTACAGTTTCCCATCAGATACATCAATATAAAATGAGTTACTCTACTAAATAATGGGACTGTGAGAAATGATAAAATATTATATTGTACATTTATCATGTATCATACATTTAACATCTTCTATTCAACATTGGTGATAATAGGAATAATAAAAACATTGTATTAAAAATAAATTTATACCAAAGGTAAAGGTATACAGACATAGTGTCTTGAGGCAATACCTTCTAATAAAACTAATCTCTTGCAGTAAATGTAATGAACTGAGATATGTCTGAATGTCATATTTATTATTATTTTTGTAAAAAAAAGTAGGTAATATAATTCTTTACCATGGAGAACCTGGTAAAGAATTGGTCTCCCACTCTTCTCCGTAAGTTTTCGAGTGTCCTGTAAAAGGCGGCAGGTGTTCGAAAAAATTAAGACATTTTACATCTTAAATTCAGCGTTGAGGTTTACCACCCATCCTGAATGTCTTGATTTTATATTGGCACGAAGAGGACAGTTTGCATGTTTCTTACATGCAGCTGATCTGCTGGCTACCCCACTTGTGGGATATACCGTGATGGTATAGTAGTAGTAGTAGTAGTTTATGTGGGCCACAAAAAATGTTTATCCTGTAAACTAGGTTTATTTTGAAAAGTATAAAAAAGGTAAAATTAATAAAGAGTATTTTTTTGTACCGTTATGTTTTGTACTGCTAGTGGGCCGCATGCGGCCCGCGGGCCGCAAGTTTGACATGCTTGGTCTATACCATAACAATTTTCACTATTGCACTAACATTTTTTACGCAATTTTCTCATATTATCATATATTTTCAGGACGGAGGTCCTCTTACGTTGTTAAGGTACATTTCGCTGAAAATTTTCCAAATTTAGGTAGGAGAAGAAGAAGGTTAATGGTATTTGTACAAAAGTAGCAGAATTCTGTAATTAGATTAATTAAAACAAACGTTTCGCTCTACCAGTGGCGTGCCTTCCATACATGCAAAAAAGCACCGCATGTCTAAAATGACGTACTTTCACAACTTCAAAATAACCAGATCCTGTTCAAAATTACAAAACAAACAATAAAACCGCGAAATATCTGAAAATCCGATAGGACTAACGTAAAGTAGAAATTTGAAACGTTTAGTATTTTCTTAAATCTGTCCACCAATGGTTAAAAAAAAAAAAAAAAAAAAAAAAAAAAAAAAAAAAAAAAAAAAAAAAAAAAAAAAAAAAAAAAAAAATAATTATAATTCTCGTTACGAAAGCATGACTTATATAAAAAGTATAGTCCCGCCACTGGGCTCTACTATAGATTTAAAAAAACACGAGAAAGATGTCTTTCGATTTCTTAGGTCATTATCACTAAATTATATTTTAAAATTGTGTTGTTTGATCTAAATGGTGTGGTGTGATCTAAATATAGTGTGGAATACCGTGGGCCTGGATGTAAATTGTATTGGCTGCGAGTGCCTGTGTATATTTGTTGATTTTGTGTAGAATGTAATAGGTATTATTTGTATAGATATACTACTTAAAGAATAGAATAAATGATTTAATGTGAAATTAGAGTAAGTTTTGAAGGTGTATAAAAATTGACATAGAATGATATAACATTGTAAAAGGCGAAAGCCGTTTATTGTATGAATAAATAAAGAAACATTTGTTTTAATTCAACCAAGTAATTACATTTAAAATCTTTTTTTAAATAGTTTCTAGTTGCTCTCTGAGCGGAGCCGGATTTAAAGCTAGTAGGTGCCTACCTAATAACGATTACATCATACACTCGCCTAGTGTACTAATAATAACATAGGGAAGTAATTTTGGTATACAACAACTATACTACTAACTCGCTACCCTCCAAAGTAGATAGGTGAATATTGGTAGCAGTGATGTGCCTTCCATACATGTAGAAAAGCACCGCAAGCCTACAAAATCTAAGTGAGTTATGGGTTCTTGCAGTAGTTTCTCTCAAAACGAGATATTTCAAAAATCACCGCAAACCTTAAAGAACTATGTCAGTTTTTCTCAAAACGAGATATTTTAAAATGATTCTTGTTTTTTTAAGTGTGGCAATTTATCAAAACGAGTAAATCATAATATGTAATTATACTAAACATGTACCTTCATTTCAAGACTTTTGACTTTATTGCTACCTATTAAATGAGTTTATGTAGGTATTTATATCACTGATTTTCTGTGTTTTATTTGTTAATATAAGAAACTGCTCCACGAAATATTCAGAAAAGAAAGTCTCAAACTCTTAATGTAAGTTTTCAAGTGTCCTGTAAAAACCAGGTGCCACCCATTCTGGATGTCTTAAAGACAGGTGCCACCCATTCTGGATATCTTATTGTATTTATAACACGGTGAAGATGACTCGTGGGAGACGCTCTCATCGTCAGGCAAAAGTAAAGTCACGCAAAATTAATAAAGTCAATAGTGGAATAACTATATACTGTATCGTGTTTCATTTTAAAAATTAATAAATTTATGTATATACTTTATAGGTACCTATTAATTATGAATTCATTGCCAATATAAAAAAAACGTTCCTTCACTGGTTGGTAAGTGTATTGGGGTCTGCCGATATAAGGTAGATATAGGCAGTGCTAATTTTTCGATAAATTCACTTGTATTTTAGCATTTTTCGCGGTATTCACGTGCAGTGCTAAACATGGCAATAGGGTAAAAACCACCTACAACACCCACACCACTGTAATTAGATAGATTTTTTACAAAATTCTCAAACTGTGTGAACTATTTTTCAGGACACGATGTTTCTATTAGACCGAAATTTGTTTATTTTATTTATTTGCATTTTTTTTATCACTTTTATCCATTTATATTAAGGGTTGAACCCTCCCTCGCGCATGGATATTACAATAATGAATGAATTATAGCATCCATATACAACAAAATTCTAAAACTATCTATATTTTAAGTAGGTACACCATTTCAGCATATCCTACAAGTTAGAAGAGATCGTTTTAGGTTAGTTGGAAGAAATCGCGTTTTTGCGAAAAACTCATCCTCTGAAGGCATATAGATTGTAATTAATTTGAATGTATTTCTCTGTGAAATTGTTTGTAATCAATGGAGTGGAGCACCAGACAAAGAATTATTTGCCTCCCACTCTTTTCCGTAAGTTTTCGAGTGTTCTATAAAAGGCGGTTGTTCGTAAAACTAAAGAATTTTTACATCTAAAATTCGATGATGAGGTTTGCCACCCATCCCGAACAGGTCTCATTTTTTGTCTAAGTTATAGGTAGGTACGTACGCCGTTTTTTATTATTTGCATATATTATGTCATATTATTTTATCATATCTGTATAAATAGGTAGGTAGTAGTAATTCATATTTTTATTATTCTTCTTAATATTTACCTTACAACAAATAAAAAAGAAACAACATCTTTTCTTTTGTCCTACTTGGATCGAGGCCCCATTGCGCCTAGGTAGGTAGGTACTTCCTCCAGAGATCCTTATCCTTTGCTACTGTTTCTAGGACCTCTAAACCACTCCAAACCAAGTCTTTCAAAACACAATTGGCCACTTGACCTTTCCACTTTCCCCTGGAGAGGCCCGTCGGTCTTTTGCCCTTTTTCGAAACCTCGAACGATCTCAATTTAAGTCTGTTTGTTGGCATGCTAAGCACATGACACAGAAGACATCGACAAAGTAATTGAAATTAAAAAAAAAACATAAATTCGACATTATTATAATTATCACCCACTCAACTTGATGCTTACCTACGCTCAGTAAAAATGTTGCCAGACTTGTAAAACATAAATTCGACATTATTATTATTATCACCCACTCAACTTGATGCTTACCTACGCTCAGTAAAAATGTTGCCAGACTTGTAAAACATAAATTCGACATTATTTATTATTTATTTATTTATTTTATTCTTTACTGTACATTGTTTACAATAAAACAAATTAACATATAAATATCATTTATACAATTCAATGCACAGAGGGCGAGTTTATCGCTAAAATGCGATGTCTTCCAACTAACCCGGTTATTAAAATCAAAAACAAAACAAAAAAGAAAAACCAGACATAAATATACACATCTGCAGTAACACTATAAACATACACATCTACAGTAATACTACAAATATACACATCTACAGTAATATTACAAATATAAAAAAAAAAAAATATTATTATTATCACCCACTCAACTTGATGCTTAGGTACCTACGCTCAGTAAAAATGTTGCCAGACTTGTAAAACATAAATTCGACATTATTATTATTATCACCCACTCAACTTGATGCTTACCTACGCTCAGTAAAAATGTTGCCAGACTTGTAAAACATAAATTCGAAATTATTATTATTATCACCCACTCAACTTGATGCTTACCTACGCTCAGTAAAAATGTTGCCAGACTTGTAAAACATAAATTCGACATTATTATTATTATCACCCACTCAACTTGATGCTTACCTACGCTCAGTAAAAATGTTGCCAGACTTGTAAAACATAAATTCGAAATTATTATTATTATCACCCACTCAACTTGATGCTTACCTACGCTCAGTAAAAATGTTGCCAGACTTGTAAAACATAAATTCGACATTATTATTATTATCACCCACTCAACTTGATGCTTACCTACGCTCAGTAAAAATGTTGCCAGACTTGTAAAACATAAATTCGACATTATTATTATTATCACCCACTCAACTTGATGCTTACCTACGCTCAGTAAAAATGTTGCCAGACTTGTAAAACATAAATTCGACATTATTATTATTATCACCCACTCAACTTGATGCTTACCTACGCTCAGTAAAAATGTTGCCAGACTTGTAAAACATAAATTCGAAATTATTATTATTATCACCCACTCAACTTGATGCTTACCTACGCTCAGTAAAAATGTTGCCAGACTTGTAAAACATAAATTCGACATTATTATTATTATTATCACCCACTCAACTTGGTGCTTACCTACGCTCAGTAAAAATGTTGCCAGACTTGTAAAACATAAATTCGACATTATTATTATTATCACCATAGATATATATACTACATAACTGGATAAATAACTTCTATGATTTTGTATGTTCTTGGCGCGGTCCAAAAAATTCTAGCGTTTGACGTTTCTGTTAGGCAAAAGAGAAGTGCGTGTTTCCGTGTTTATAAGTGCGCTTTAAGGATTTTTCGACGTTTTAAATTATAATTTACTCTCCTAATCGCTAAAATGGTTATTTCATGTTCGTCTTATAATTGCACAAATCGATGGAGTAAAGGGACTTTAAAATAATACTACTATAAGACAAAAGTATACTAATAACTAATTACTTTTAGTAATGTTTAATATTTTATGATTATATTTTAATTGAATCCGATGTATTAAGTATGATAGTTTCATGTGCTGCAATATTATTTGTTATTTGAATGTATTTTAATTATTTCGTGATTAGATCTATTAATGCTTCAAAAATTATTGTATTTGCTTCATGGCAAAAATATACAGATAAAGTATTTACAAATAACTTGTTTTATTTAAGTATTTACCCCAGTTTCCTGTGTTAACAATCCCGTGATTCCTATAATATTTGTTATATAAAATTATTATATAAAATTTTGTATCGGATTACTCCGTGTACTTGGATTATTCCCTGATGGGATATATATTTCCGACGTTTCGGATGAACATGGTCAGCTATAATCATGTTTTTTTTTTTAAATTAAGATATAAATCAGAAATTATCTAAGAATAGAAATAATTAAAACATAAATAAGAAATTATCTAAGAATAGAGAGAAGGAAGATAAAATGGTGATAATGAAATAAGTCTACATACGTGTATGTAGTTATAATTATGCTATCGTAAAAGAAAATAAGTAAAAATAATACTCTAGGGTTGTGTAATGTAGTAATAATATTATTTGAGTTCAAATAATTGATATAGAGGGGAAAAAGATGGTAATGGCATAAATACGTATATACATATAATAAGTAATAATAGTAGTAAATAGATGTAATTTCTGGTGTTATAAAATTACCCCAGAAAATGCTGATAATTCCTATAATATTTATTTATTATGTCCTATTTTAGTGAAATTACATTTTTTAATACACATAATTGAGTTTAATTGGTCTTTTTTTTAAATTAACGGTATATTAAAAGTGAAATAAAATATTTCTTGTTATATTTGCTATAAAGGAGGCACCTTATTTAATTGTCGATTCCAGAAATATTTATCAACTGTAAAAATATGACATCTGTATCATCATGTAGGTACACTGTTCATAATTAATTTTTGTGTAAGAAATCGATGATTACAATAACAGTTTCTGCGAGGCGAGGATTTTTTATAGCCTTTCATACTATGAAAATTCGGCCATTTTTAAACTTTTGCCTAACAGCACAATTTGCCGCCAAATTGTAAATGGCTCGCGATACGCGGCGAGTTATTCATCCAGTTATGTAGTATATATATCTATGATTATCACCCACTCAACTTGGTGCTTACCTACGCTCAGTAAAAATGTTGCCAGACTTGTAAAGTATCTATGCACCATAGACAAAATAATTATAATGACAGTTTCGTCAGAGGCTTTTAAAAAAAATAATTTCACCACCAAAACATAGGTATATACTGAGACGTAAAATCCCCTAAAAATATTGTATTTTACAACGAAAAACAAGTACCCTCTTTGCAACTAGCAAACAGCAGGGCTACTCTTGAATTCAATCAAGATTAGATTCGATCTTAAGATCAAGATTAGATTAAGACTTGTAGATGGTACCCCCGACGCAATCTAGTCTTGATCTTGATCTAATCTTAACTTTAAGATGTCTTAATATAGAGATGTATTTCCTAACGCCGTTATCTATGGGTACCAACATGACAATCACGACAACTGAATTATTAAAACTAATATATCACGTGATTTCACCGTATTTACACATTTTTTATAAATCTTATATCAATTTCTGATTAAATGAAATGAAAATGATATTATATAATGATGTATAACAGTGCAATTAATTTATAAATAATATTTTTTAAAACCTATGCATTGACACTATTTTTGTCTATGACATATTTTGCAATTGTCTATTATTATCTTACTGACACTGACAGTTATCAATGCTTGTTTTGCGATGTATTAGTTTGTTGTTTTTGCAGAAGTATTCGCGAATTTATTATATTAAAATGATCAGAAAGTCATAAATTAAGGTAAGTATGAAATAAGAATTGTGGAAACAATCATTAATGTACTTTGTTACAAAAATAATGCATTAAATAACATGTTTTGTTTATAGGTTTATTGGGACATTAACTTAACTAAAATGTTTTTCTACACAAGGATTAATGAATAATGTCTGCATATGATCGTCTACGAACTTTAAAGAGAAGCTCTTTTTTGTGTGATGAAGTAAAACAATTTATTTATTTGTTAACAAAGTATATGGCTAAATAGCCTTTACACTACAATAACTTAAAAAAAAAAACAACACACTTGGAACAAACACAATCAACATATAAGAGACAATGAATACATCATGACAATAGAAACTACTGGATATTCTCAACAGAAAGCATGAACCTTTGAATAAACCCGCTCACAGCACATTTGCTCATGGTGTACTCTGAATAGTTGAAATCAACTTCACGGTGATAATTCCCTATTACATGGAGTCGATTCATTGATGAATAATAGCTATAATTGGACGATGATCCTGTAGCATAGAACAATGCCTGACTTTTGGTGCTACAACTAGGGAAAATACACCAACAGTTGAGTAGGAATAAGTTGAATTAATTTTGATTTATAAAGTCTTGAACCATTCTCAAATAAATGTTGTATACTTATATGTTTTTAATTATTACCTTTATCATGAATGAATGAAAGAAACAAATATAAGGAACGAATGAAGAATGTTTTTAATTATTACCTTTATCATGAATGAATGAAAGAAACAAATATAAGGAACGAATTAAGAATGTTTTTAATTATTACCTTTATCATGAATGAATGAAAGAAACAAATAAAAGGAACGAATGAAGAATGTTTTTAATTTTTGCCTATATCATGAATGAATGAAAGAAACTTACAGAGCGTGCAAGAAAGAAGTGCGAGAGTGTACATGAAAGTTGCAGAATGAATGTGACTAAGACGAAAGTGCTGGTGTTTGAAAGAGAGATTGATAGAACAATGTGTGAAATGAATGTTTGGAGCAAGTGAACGGATATGTATGTTTGCGATGGATGGTAGATACGAAAGAGATATTGAAAAAAGAAAAGTGAACGGTGCACTTCGATCTAATAGCAATGTCTCGAACATGTTATTATAAAATATAAACAAAAATTATTATAAAATATAAACAAAATGCTGGTGCACAACGCCATCCTCGCACCGATACTTATGTATGCAAGCGAAACTTGGACATGGCTGAAGAAGGACGAAAGTGGAATAAATGCAGTGGAGATGCAAACACTGAGAAGAATGGTAGGTAAAACATTGCAAGATAGAGTAAGAAATGAGGATATTAGAAGAACGAGTGGATGCAAGAAGAGTGTTGTTGATAGAATGCGTGTAAATAAATTGAGATGGTTTGGTCATGTAGAGCAAATGGATGGTGTAAGATTGACGAAGAAGGTATATTTATCTGAAAGAGAGGGTGTGAGAAAGCACGGACGTCCAAGAACCTTGTGGATCAAATACTCAAGGGTGGTCGCATGTTAAGTAAGAGGAATCGGCGTGCATGTATGAGAAACTGGATGAATGTAAAGGAAGCAAAAGAAGTATGTAAGGAAAGATCAACATGGCGTTCCGTTCTCTCTGCCTATCTCACCCGGGACACGGCATGAAGGTAAAGGATAGGATATATCATGAATTTATATATTATAGGCAGAAAGAATGGAGCCCCACGGAATATCTGGTTTATATGGTGAGGCAATTAAAGTATTACAGAGATAGAAGAAGTATTTTAAAGGTTTATTTGAATGAGAATATAAGGAAATTGGATGAATTATTGTGATACATGTCTGACTTGTGAATGCAACCTTTAGAAAGATGGATGTTGAATTGAATTAAACTCGGGTCAATGCATTGATGTATGCAGATGATGTGTACATTTTTGAAGTATGACAGATATCAATTAGTGGATAACTTTTGTCAAACATGATACTTACCTATTATAATTCAATGAATAACATTGAATAATATTTTTTGGAACTTATCTAGTTTTAATGAACGCATAAATACTTGATATTATTGAACTATTTTTATGTAGATATGTAGTATTCAACCTGGAGAACAAGAATCCGTCGCACAATTGTGGATTTTTTAAGCACAACAATAAATATTTGCATTTTTCGTATGCCCTTGACGTATCACAAGTATCCTATAAATATCGGGGGCCATGTTGAAATTTGCACAGAGAAATGGTTCATTGTTACCAACATAACAAAAACAATGTTTACTGGACAAAATACAACGGAAGTCAAAATTAGACAATGGGGAAAAAAGTCAAAATAATGAAATGGGAAAATTATTACAATTTATTAAATTGAAAATAGACATACCTCATATTATTATTATAAATCCTTTTTCTTATATACTGTATTTGTGTTGTTAGGTAGTCTGGTGCTAATATATGCAAAAACACATTTAATAAGTTGACTGATTGCGGGTTAGGTTTGTTAGGTAGTACGGTGCTAATATATGCAAAAACACATTTATTACGTTGACTGATTGCGGGTTAGGTTTGTTAGGTAGTACGGTGCTAATATATGCAAAAACACATTTATTACGTTGACTGATTGCGGGTTAGGTTTGTTAGGTAGTACGGTGCTAATATATGCAAAACACATTTATTACGTTGACTGATTGCTGGTTAGGTTTGTTAGGTAGTACGGTGCTAATATATGCAAAAACACATTTATTACGTTGACTGATTGCGGGTTAGGTTTGTTAGGTAGTACGGTGCTAATATATGCAAAAACACATTTATTACGTTGACTGATTGCGGGTTAGGTTTGTTAGGTAGTACGGTGCTAATATATGCAAAACACATTTATTACGTTGACTGATTGCTGGTTAGGTTTGTTAGGTAGTACGGTGCTAATATATGCAAAAACACATTTATTACGTTGACTGATTGCTGGTTAGGTTTGTTAGGTAGTACGGTGCTAATATATGCAAAAACACATTTATTACGTTGACTGATTGCGGGTTAGGTTTGTTAGGTAGTACGGTGCTAATATATGCAAAAACACATTTATTACGTTGACTGATTGCGGGTTAGGTTTGTTAGGTAGTACGGTGCTAATATATGCAAAAACACATTTATTACTTTAATTTTATAAAATTAGTGATATATATGGTATTTATGGATTTAATTAATTTTTTTATTGAAAATTTATCATTTTTCTCTATGGTATGCATTGTTTTTGTCATATTGGTAATCCTGCAATTCATTTCCTATATTTTTGTGTCAACATGGCGTCAGATACTTGTTTTGATTGTGATGTGTAAATCGTGTGCAAAATATGCAAATAATTAATTTTGTGTGCGTTAAATCATCTTATTTTGGATGGATTATCATTTCTCAGGTAGAAAACTACATATTCACATAAATATAACTTGAAAATTCATAATAATTTTTTTGAATAGTTCATCTAGTCTAGATATTTACCTATTTTTTGTATGACAATTCATAAATACTTAATGCATTAAAAATGTACTATTCTTTACCCTCACGCCGTGTCCCAGGTGGGGTAGGCAGAAAGAACGGAACGCCATAAAGATCTATCCTTACATACTTATTTCGTTTCCTCTACATTCATCCAGTTTCTCATTCATGAATGCCGATTTCTCTTACTCAACACGCGACCGTCTTTATGAATTTGATCCAAGTGACTAAGCCACAATGTTCTTGGACTCTGCGCTTCGTCACACCCCCTCTTTCAGATACACACATCATCTACTTCATCCTTTCATCGTGCATTCGCTCATCATATCTTTGTTAACACACATTCCTCTCACATCCGCTCATTTTCATTTATTTATTTTGGTCAACGGAACACTACAGACAATACATATATGTTTAGTACAATAAAACAATGATCAACAACAAGTATACAATGCAATGTCCAGTTATGTGTTCATATATTATTCTGTGAAATTAAATCAAAGCCCAATTGGTTGTCATACATAATTAAAAACAATAATAAAAAGAAATTAAATTTTGTTCTGTTCATTCTCCTGATATCCTCATTCTTCACTCTATCTCGCGACGTTTTACCAACCATTCTTCTCAGTGAACGCATCTCCACAGCATTTATTCCACTCTCGTCCTTTTTCAACCACGTCCAAGTTTCGCTCGTAAACATAAGTGTCGGTAACAGAATGGTATTGTGCTCCAGCATTTTTGCCATGTTTGACACGATGAATCAAAATTTTCCAGTTTTATAAGAATTTAATTGACAACAATAATAAAGGCAAAAAAAAAAACATAAATTTCAAAATAAAATGTTTATTTATCTCAAATAAATAAATAATAAACAGTTAACATATATTAGGAATGTAGTGTTCATCACCTAGAGACTAATTTATTTTAAAAGACATAAACGATGAGCTGGTGCCGATTGTAGAGGGAAGCTGGTTCCAAAGTCTAGCGGTGTGAATGCTAAAAGATGAAGAGTAGAAATCAAGAGCAATCTATTGTTCTCCGACCTAAGTGAAAGTCCACGCACTGCTCCAAATTGGAATCTTTATTTATGAATTCTTGAAATATTTAATTATTGTTTTGTTGTTGTTTTTTGTGTTTTGTTTTTGTGACATTTGGCATTTTATTTTCTCCGTCTCAAACTTTTTATGTGACGGATGTGTAGTTTCAATAAATTGTTTATTGAATGAACTTTGATACCATGAATTTTGACTGTTTTATCTGAGAATTCTTTATTATTAATTTTATCGTTTGACTAATATTGTGTACTTCTTCTTTTATTAATTGTTAGTTCAATGCAATTATTTTTACTGGTATTTTGATATTTATTTTTTAATAGTGTAATGACACTATCTTACATTTTATACATTTTTAATTGCTTTTTATTTTTATACAGTATTAATTGTTGTTTGAATTTTGAATACCATTTTATAAAAGCTTTAAGCTGTATATATGTGTAATAAATAAATACGTATAATACTAATATGGACAATTTGTATTTGGCGCCTCTTTAATGTTCCGTGACCATTTCAAGGGCACCATGACTTCTCCTGAACAGCAATGTTTCAGTTTGCTAGCCTGAATGTAACAGTAGGTTGGTTTTGTCTTAAAGCCGCAGGTAATCTTTTCCAGGCAGTTGGCTCCTTGACGCTGAAGCTCCTATCTGCAAATCTGGAAATGTTTTCCCTGTTGGGTTCTACAAGTTTGTTGACAGTGGTGGAAGATGAGTGCAGTAGTCGCTTTAGAGTTTTGTTGATGGGACAGAGCTCAGCGAGGCATAGATGTGCTGCACCGTACAAGGCTTTATGAACCGTGAGGTACAGTTTGAAGTCTACTCTCTTTGAGACTCTCAGCCAATGTAGCTCCTTAAGCAGTGGTGTGATGTGTCAGCGCTTATTGTCTCTGTAAATGGTCCCATCAGCACCATTAAAGGCTATCTGGAGACGGTTGAGAATGATTCCAAGAATATTTTAACTAAATAATATCCGAATATAACCTGTAAACAAAACATATTATTTAATAAGGGGAAATAATGTATTATTGTGTAACACAAGCAAAAAGTATTTAGAATTTATTCTCCATTCCTCTCTATTTTATGCTAGTCAACATTTAAGAAAGGGACTCCCACCTTTTACCCCTGGATGTTTCAAGAACATCAGTTCTCATATCATCCAATTTCTGCTAGCCTCTTTACTACTACCATTACTATAGACATAAGACATTTGTATAGACATAACATAACACACATAGATATTTCACATAACACAAACTTAGATGAATCTTGTATTATGGGTACTAACGCGACGATACACACATATACAATGCACTAAACACATATACATGTAACACCCAGACCCAGGACAATTTGAAAAAGGTCATTCCTCAATCTGCCCTGGCCGGGAATCGAACCCGGGACCTCGTGACTCAAAGGCAAGAGCGTTACCTCCACGCCACACCGGCCGACTACACCGTTATAGCATATCTCACAACTGGGGTGGCAAGCAGACCAGCTGCATGTAATAAACTTCCAAGGTGTCCTCTTTGTGCCAACAAAAAATTAAAACATTCAGGATGGATGGGACATTAGTCTCTTTAATTCGGTGAATTTCTGCTATAGGTTATCCAATAGCATCCAGTTAGAAAATATACCAATATTGATGACCTATACCGTTGATATATTATACCCATCGTTGTATTTATTTTTATTATCTTTCACTGTACACTGTTACAAGATATTGTGGGGCATTCGGATATGAGCTAGGGGAGGGGTACAGATTAAACTTAATAATGATTTATTTTCTGCATAGTTGAGTTTCATGACGTAATTATGCATTTACATAAATAATATGGCATTCACTGGGCGAGAATCATTCCCTTGTCCCAATATTGCCATCTGAGCCCTTCTATAATATCTTGTAACGGTATACAGTGAACGATAATAATAATAAAAAATACAACTATGATCATCAATTTATATCTTTTCCTAATGGGTACTACTGGATAACCTATTATAGAAATTAACCTTTAATTCTATGTACGTACCACAATTCATGTCCTCATTTAATCCATATAGGTGTTTCTTGGTCGGCATTTACCATTTCTGCCTATGGTCTTGCCCTCCTCGATGGTGATGAGCACACCGGTGCCTGATGTTATGGCCAATCCAATTGAGTCGTTGTTGTAGTTTTGAAATAATATTTTTCACTCATCTTCTTCTAGCCCGCTAGACTTGAATCTCGAGGGGGTCCGAATCCATGTTTTAGCGTCATCTGTTACAGGATGGAGGCCTTGTATACCTCCAATGAATGAGAATATAGGACAGTAGTCAGATAAACAACACATACACTGTTCACGACAATTCCACAATGCATTATACGTTTTAAAACTAGTCGCACAGTTACACTTCAAAAAAAGCGACTCGGACAAAACTATCAATCGACACCAAATTTTATTTGCGTAAAAAACACAGCAAGATAGGAAAAAAGTATTAGAAATATACTAAAATAAATATTATTCTAAAAAATAAACAATCTTGCGTTGTAAAAAGATGGAAAAACTATGGAAAAAGACTTTTAGATTGCTAAAATGTACCTTCACGGCAATCTTAAGTTTTGACAGCTACTAGATCCCTATACTAGACCGGTATTAAGATCGGCCTTGACAATTTTGTTTCAAGAGTACCGATTTCATACAAATATTAAGATCTTAACGAATTTTTAAGACATCAAACTAGATCGGTCTTAAATATTAGATTTAGACCGTGTTCAAAAGTACCAATTCGCCATTTTAAGATGCAAACAAGATTAGATCGCATTTAGATTGTGTCGGGAGTAGGGCTGCAGTACCTAGGTAGCAAGCAATATATAGCAATATTACAATGCCTCGCCGCTACCTACTGCTTTCATCACCTGTCGAGTACTTACACCACTCCTGTTGGTACTTAGGTACTATCTTGGTACTTACTTTCATATCAAAATACCTAACTAGTCATAATATTATAGAGATGTTTGGATCTGCGAGGAACAGATGTCACTGTTATATTATTTTCTATTCTGAAATGAAAAAAAAAACAAATGTTTTTTCCACTTTATTGATTTATATATTGAAAGAAATAGAGAAATCTTTCAAGGATATTGTCAGTCTCAATGCCCACCATGTCCTTAAAAGACGAAGGACGCCTCTCTCAAAAAAAAAATCAATGTACATAGTAGGAAAAAAACATTATTATTAATAACTCATTAAAAAATAAAAGTGGAAAATACAGTGTTTTTTTAATTATTTTAATTTATATAAAATATTTCAATTCATATGGAATTCCACAATATTCATCACGAAGTATTCCAAAAGACATTATTATTTCGTTCGTCGGTAGCCTGGAGGTAGAGTCTCGGCCTCGTGAACAAGGGGACCGTGGTTCGATACCAGGTGCCGACAAACTCCCCTTTCACGACACAAGCTATTAGTAGCTTACTCTGAAAGGTGTATGAGGTTGTATTTGGGTTTATAACAAAAACCTAGATAAGTATATCTTATCAAAAAAAAAAAATATTACACCATCACGGCACACCCCACAACTGCATGTAATAAACATGATAACCGTCTTCTCTGTGCCAGCAAAAAATTGAGACCTTTACCTACCTTCTGTGATTTTATTTTGATAGTTACCATGATTTTTTTGGTTGGCAATCACATTTTTTTGGTAAAATGTGAATAACACTAGACTTACCTAGTACCTACCCAGGTATGTATATAATTTTTTTGCAAGTACCTAGGAATATATACTTACTTAATTCTCGTGGTATTTACCTACAGCACCACTATTTTAGCACTGGGTAGTCTACTGACATTATTATTATTACCTACGTACTAGCATAATTATACCTAGTTTCGTTCGGGATAAAAACATATCATTACTACTGCTATAGATACCTATGTACCATTACGGCATATCTCACAAGTGGGGTAGCTAGCAGACCAACCGCATGAAATAAGCATGCAAGCTGTCCTCTCCACGCCAATAAAATATTAAGACATTCAGGACGAGTTGCAAACTTTTTTTTTTAGATATATCTGGGTTTCGTTATGCACCCAAATAGGTACAACCTTATAAACCTTTCACAGGAAGCTAAAAGCTTGTGTAAATGTACAATGTTTTTTCGAACACGCGCATTTTACAAAACTCTCGAAAACTTACAGAAAACAGTGGTAGACCAACTCTTTGTCGGGTCCAATTCTTTGTCCACGGAACGATATATTTTTTATTTCCGTCTTGAATCAACGACAACTGAAGAGACTATAAATGTAAAAGGCAATCGCCGAATTTCTAATAGCATTGTAGACCAACAGTACTTGGTGGATGTTCATTTTAAATAAATAAAAACAAAAGACTATATCTAGTACCTACATAGGTATTTCCACAGTGACTATTAATAGCGAGCCGGACTTCATGAACTTCCGCTGTCATCGTCAGGATAACGTAAAGTGACTTTTCGTTAATCTGATGATGACAGCGGAACCTCTTGAATTATAAATCCACTGCGGATATACTAAAAATAAATGTTTTAATTTTATTTATGTAATATCTCTATCAAGAAATAAAATGTTTATAATATTTTTAACCTGAAACATGCCTAAAGGATAAGACTATGTATAAAGAATATCAGTTTTTAAATATCTTGTCTAACTAGGATGTCTATAAAGTACATTATATAAATATACATATGTACGTACGGATTAATATATTATTGTAGTGTTATTTGAACTACTTAGACCCACTATATAATTGAGACTTGGGGAATGGTACCTACTCCTTTATTATTATTATTCATATTTTTAATATGACGTCTGAAGGGGTTAAAAATTCTCCAAATTGTAGTGTATGTAGTTATTTTGTACCTACATACTTACCTAATACAATATACACCGCGATATATACACCGGGCATGTTTGCTAGTAACTAAATGTGACAGATAATAGTAATGAACACTATGGTTAGATATTAGATATATCCTCATGATGTATTCCACGAGAGGTGAGCAGAGAGAACGGAACTATGTAAAATTATACAAACATTTTTCATTTTTGGAAACAATTTTTACTTGTTCTTACTGTCTCTTCTAAAAAAAAAAGGTTGGCGATTATCAGAGTTATTTCTACCTTGTTGACTGCGGCCGACTGGGCCCGAAGTCAATTTGGCGCAACGTCGTCTATATTCGAACGATTGAGACACGAAAACGTAACGCTAAAATGTGTTTTGACTCAGACCTCAGAACAGTAATGTGATGCTACTTCTGAACTATCGTCTTTAATTGTGCAACCAAGAGAATTTCCTCCATCCTGAACCTCTTCTTTCTGGTAATGTTCCCTGAATTATCAGTTGTAGGAGCTGGTACTTTTCTCTTATCATTACGTCACCAAAATTCGTCCCTGTTCTGACTAACTGTCGTATCTGATATTTTTGGCGAAATTGAGTTATGATCACCAATGTGTACTTATATGTTCCCTGCATGTTCTCACTGAAGATCACACCTGTAACTGTGACCGTTATCCTGGAAAAGCTTTCTGATTTGTTGCCGTATTTACGAATTATTCTAAATAAAATGTGTTGTATCTACTAATTCCTCAAAATTTCATCACAAAAATAATTCTGAGATATATAAAAATAGGTACAAATAAAATAATGTTATATATTTACACTGTATCATATAACTAGGAGAGACGAAAATATGCACGACAAAACAACGCTCTCCTGAACAATTTACATTTAGGCAGATACGACAGTTAGTCAGAACAGGGACGAATTGTGTACCAACTAGCACACGTGAGAATGACAAAAATTTGAAATATTTGAGTATGACGACAAAGTTTAATTTATCGACCGACGGTTCTTGGTGGAAGTTCATATTAATATTTTTTTTAAATGAAACACAATTTATGGTTATTCCACTATTGGCTTTATTTATTTTTGCGAGCCGGCTTTCAAGAGCCTCCGCTCTCATCGTCAGGCAAAAGTAAAGTGAATCTTCATTACAAGTTAAGTATGTGACAAACAGAAGACAATTAGGTAAAAATTAAAATTAAAGAAATGTGTTATTATCATGTATCGTCAACCATATTATAATAATTATGAGCCGCTGTGGACGGACTTATATCAAACATCTCCAGCATTTGCCTTTGTACGATAACGGGGAAACCACAGAAAACCCTTATCAGAGATGTGCATTATTATAGAGGTTGCCTCCTCTAGTTGATCTTTCATTTAAAAATTATGAGTATGACGAGTTTTTTTTTAAGTTATGCGTCAAACAGATGGAGAACTTTAGTTTTCAAGCATCTCAGAATTTCTCAAACTGTCTGCTAAATTAAATTAACACACTCGTGTCAAAATAATAAGTAATACGAACGAAAAATCACCGTCGAGTAACATTAGGATGTCGTGTTGTTAATATTATTATTCGTATACCTATATTGTATAGAATATTTAATTCTCAAACACCAGAAAGAAATTACAGGAATTATAAAACATGTATTATTCAAAATACTCTGGAAAAACGTTTTGCGCTTTTTCAAAATGTGACAATCTTTTCCATGAATCAATTACTTCAAATCCTTTATTAAGGTTCTATATACCAATTCAATATGATATTCGAAGCCCAGTAAATCTTTGATTGATATTTTTTCTTTTACTTGACCAATTATTATGAGTTCCACATGATGGTGGGATCTACTTTCTTTGTAATCCTTCGCCACGTGGTTCTGTCAAGTGCATCATTTAATTTTATTTTATTGTATCAGAATCATACAGTTTCCCTCACTAGTAGGGTAGCCAACGGACTATTTGCTAGTAATAAATGTACATATTGTCGTCTCCGTGCCAAGAAAAAATTAATACACTCAGGATGGGTGACATGTCTCATTGCTGAGTTGGTATGAAATTAATTCAGCGATGAAGAATACCACCTGTTACGAATGTTTTATACATAATACATTATTTCCTTCTTGTGATTCTCAAATGGAATATTAAAAATGAGACACGCTAATGCATTATTCAGCCATTCTCTGTTAGGCTATTCTAGCAAGAAAAATGTACCTACATAGGTTATTCGTGCACACATCCCCTTAAATAGAATTACAATTGTTCGAATTTTAAAAATTACATTTTCGACATATTATTCTTGTACTACTTCATGCATACATGTATGTCCGCCATGTTGTGTTGTGTTGCCATACCACAAAATAATAGCGGTACCTACTCGAATGTTCAGTGTTGCGTGTTGAAAAAAATAATACACTAAAAATAATGATATAATGAGGACGTAGAGTAGGAACCGACAGTGAGAGACAGAGTGAGGTAGGTTATAATATTGTATAGTGGGTGGATGATTGTCAGTGGGTTAGAGAGGGAGAGTAATACACAAATACACAAGAGAAAAGAATATTATAATTGTACCAGTTTCATTTTAGTTGTAGCAGTCAAATTGAGAAAAACGTCCCTTCGTAAAAACTCTCCGTCTCCCACTCTTTTACGTAAGTTTTCGAGTGTCCTTCAAAAGCCAGATTTTCGAAAGAATAAAGGGGCACCGTTCACCGCTGACGCTGGGGCATCACGCCTCAGTGGTGAGACATCGCGCTTCCACATATTATTGAAAATTTACCAACTTTTTAACTAAAAAAGAGGTCGTTGGGGCATATGACATTTGAAAAGACTACAGTGGGGCATGGCATGTAAAAGATTGGGAAACACTGGTCTAGACCTTAGATTCAGCGTCGATGACAGCCACCCACCCACCCTGAATATTTTTTTGTTTTGTTGGCACTAAGAAAACAACTTGCATGTTTTTAACACGCAGTTGGTCTGCTGGCTACTCCACTTGTGGGATATGCCGTAATGGTGTAGTAGTAGAAGTACAGCCTCAGTGAGCACTGTATTAATATCGTGAATTAAGTCGACTGCGGATGGAATCGAACCCATGATCTCGATACTTGACCATCAGGCAAACGACCACCTCTTTCTTCCTTTCTCTTTTTGATTTATTTATCATTCTTAGGCCCTCAGTATGCGGGACCTTGAACTGCTCATACATAAATAATGTGCATTGCAATTACGTGAAGCATTTGGCAAATATCAAAGTTTATTAGAAGTGAAAGCAAAGAAACCCAGATTAAAGGCTAGCTCAGGATAAGAGTCACCCTCAAGTTATTATTTCTAGACAACAATAGAGTATTATTTACGTGCCAATAAAGCACCGCAAGGACTGTCTACAATTGATAAATTCTAAAACATTTAAGTTATTATATAATTACTTATTATATAATTATAATTATAAGTAATTATATAATTATATAAAGCTTACTGTATAATTATAAGTAAATGATTGTTGTTGTAAATTGTGTAATTATCAATTAATAAATATATATTTGAATTTGAAAAAAAAAAAAAATTTGAAAAAATTATTATTTGTTTATTTATTTCCAGAAATATAACAATAACAAAGAACTTACTACTACAAAATTCTATTAACTATGCATTACTTATATCAACATATTCCTTTGTTAATTATACAAAATGGAACTTACTGCCTCACTAGACTTGAGAATCTTATTAAGATTCTTAAAATGAGAATGCATTAATTAACTCAAATTCTTTCCAAAAAATATATTTTTGTTTAAAAGGATATTTCCAACAGCGACGTATTCAAGAACTAAGCTACTACAGCAAAAATGTATTTCCTATAGAGTACCTAGTAGGTAGTTCAGTGAGTTGGATTACCTGGTAGGTACCAGTGATCGGCAAACTTATTCGCCAAGGAGCCAAATATGTGCATTACAACTTTAAAAAAATATGAGAGTCAGATCTGTTTATTAATTAAGTAAACCTCTATTCTAATTTTAGACCTCTATTAAATTATACGGGTACTGGGAATGAAAATTGATTTCATACTTAATAAAGATATTTAGATCAGAATTTTTTGATAATAAAGAGTATGAAAATAAAGTATCCATAAATTGAAATAATGACAGTGATTGAGCAACATTTATCGCAATCAATGTCAAAACAATAGGGGTAGGCAGAGAGAACGGAAAGCCAAATAGATAATATACTCTTAGACACTTCTTTCGCTTCTTTTACATTCATACAGTTTCTCAGACACGCACGTCAATTTTTCTTAACTAACACAAGATCTCTTTGATAATTTGATCCACGTGGTCATGTGGAACGAATGGAAGGGGAAAGAATGACAAAGAGGATATACTTATCTGAAAGAAAGGAAGCGCGAGCGTCCGAGAACTACGTGGCTTGACCACGTGGATCAAATTCTCAAGGACTGTCGCGTGTTAAGTAAGAGGAATCGGCGTGCATGTATGAGAAACTGGATGAATGTAGAGAAAGCGAAAAAAGTATGTAATGATAGATCAACATGGCGTTCCGTTCTCTCTGCCAACCCTACCTGGGACACGGCGTGAGGGTATAGTATAGAAGTATAGGTTTTTGGACGCCGACGCTTCCTCACAACCCCTCTTTCAGATAGATAGATATCTTTTCTTAGTCATTCTTAGTAAAAAAAAAAGGAAAGGAAAAAAAAAAAAAAAAAAAAATTAAGGAAGGGAAGTCATTCTTAGTATGTAGGTATTTTGTGACTTACATTATGTGCCTCGAGAACGACATTTTCCAACCACTGACTTACACTATTATAACAATACTACTTATAGTGAGTTAGTAAGTAGTAAGTAACTGACTTCCGTCGCCGACCTTCCTCATGCCGAAATAAAGTGAGGGTATTCAGTAGTCAGTTCTACATACCAACATAATTATTGTATGGCGTTTGTTGTTGTGTTGGTGTTCATGTAGGTATTGGTAGTTGGTACGTATTAGCAAGTATTCGTATGGTAGATAGTGTAGGTAGTGCATTACATAATTATAGTGGGGCCAGTATATGAGTGCACCTGAACCCCCGCTACACGTTTACTCAACTTCCTTACGTCTCACCACCAACGATACATTTATCAGAGATTGTCAATCAGTTACCTAATTTTTTCCACTTTGAAATAGAAAATTTCCTTTGTAAAATAATCGCGAAGACGTATCACAAATTCGCGACACTGGGGAGTCAACACTTGACGTTTAGTAGGCATATTTTTATAATTTATAAACTGACACTAAAATAAACTTTCACCGTTAGATGTTGCGATCCCGAAGGCTCGTTTAAAAAGAATATAAGGGATGATTTCTAATAAGTTAATTTTGGAATTCCCTGACAAAAATTAGTCATAAATCATAAAATGCATTATCTGCAGTTTTGTATTGAGATTCATTCAGTAAATCCCTTGTTTTTTTTTTTAAATTATCCTAGCCTAATAGAGTGTTATAATGTAGCTATTTTAACTATTCTTTGTATGTAACTGCCTACTTCCATATTATTTGATATCCTTTTTAACTAACCTACTGTACTAATACGCATACTTGAAAACTTTTATATGTAATATTTTTTTGACACAAAATATCCAAACAGGAACTCTTATATTAATGTGACAGAAACAACAAGCGAAAAGGGTGTGTGGTCCTTGGTCTACACCGTAAGGCGCGCAGTATGTATGTAGGTATACAGGTACAAGGATTAGATAATAATATAGAAAATAAAATATTCTATAACAATGCCTTTGGTTGCTGATACCTGCCTATGAATAAAAGAGACCATCATACCTGAGGTGCATTGGTATACTGGCCCGACTTGTAACTATTGTATTGTATGCATGTTTGTTCCGCTTTATTTTTTTCCCAATTTCATTAGCACGGAGAGGACAGTTTGCATGTCTTTTACCACCCACTGCATGTTAATCTACTTGTGGGATATGCCGTGATGGTATGGATGGATAAATAAGAGTGGTATATTTTGTGATGGTGGTGGTAGTATAAAGATTATTAACTTTTTGTGTGATCATATGAAGTTTCATCTAGTTGTATAATGCTAAGAAGTGTGGATGGCAATTCTGCAGCCGCGTTTACTTAATAAATCTGTTAAATTACCTACTTTTAACTTTTTAGTACAATGGTCACCCATCCACGTACCTGACCGAAATTCTTTAACTTCGGTGTCCACCAAGATCCAATGCATTTCACTATAATCTTATCTAACAATCCGGGATTATATCTCTCCATACAAAAATCGCGAAGTATTTATTAAAAACTCATAATATACGTAGGTACCTACATTAGAACCTCATTTTATTATGTGTGCTGAATTTTGGTACTAATAGTACGGAACGAGCGGGATAAAACGATAACAAACATAAACCACGTGAGCAAACCATATATGCAAGCAAGAGAAGATGCTATGACTTACTTCTCACTTTTGATTACAGCTCCATACTTTTTGATATAGCTGCACTCGAAACAATATCGTATCGGACGAGATACACAAACGAAACTCTTAAATTCTTGAACTGTCAATGTGATTACTTTCATCATCTTTTTATTATTTTGAAGCTGAAAAAACTTAGGATAAGTTCGGCTTTCGGGCAAATATGAAAGACACGCCACAAGTACGTTGAGTTTAAAGTCTTGTATGAGTATTATATATATATAATGAGTTACAATCCACTGGATTGGTCTGCAACGAGTTTTGACTTATTTCTCCACTCCTCCCTATTCTCAGCTAGTCTCTTCAACTCCATATATGAGCCACAGCTCATGTCCCTCTTCAGTTGGTCCATATAGGCGTCTCTCGGTCGACCTCTGCCATTTGTGCCTTCGGTCCTGCCCTCTGCGATTGCGATGAGCAGTCCTGGGTGCCTGATGTTGTGGCCAATCCAATTAGCTCGTTGTTGGCAGATTCTTTTGAGGAGTTGCCTTTTTTCGCCAACCCTGGTTAACACTTCTTCGTTTTCGACGTGTTCCTTGGGCAGCAGAATAAACCAGGATGGACGCTCCAAATCAGAAATTGTGAGCAGAATAAACCAGGCACGAATTGCCTTTAACAAAAAATCCAAAATATTAGAATCCCCTAATATTGATCTAAGCGTGAGGAAGAATCTCACTAAAGCCTTTGTGTGGAGCATTTTGTTATATGGGTGCGAGACGTGGACCATCAGCAAGAGGGAAAGCGGACGGTTAGCGGCATTTGAAATGTGGTGCTATAGACGCATGCTGGAGTATTATAGGATCGACATTTTTATAGTGTGGTTGAAGCGACATTTGGACATTATTATTTTATTTTTGTACACGTTTATTAGTATAATAATATAATGTAGCCAGGTACTATCTAGGAAAAAAGAATGATTCGGTTCGTGCACTCTATGAGACCCAATATTTCAATGTGTTCGTTCTAAGGGTAAGTTTACCATGAACTAGCCCTTAATTTTGATAAATTTACTTTTAAATCCAATAATATTCAATAATTTACTCAGTCATGAACCTCTCAAGCTCAATATTTCAATGTGATCTCTTTTAGGGTGATGCTTAACCTGAGCTTGCCCTTAATTTGGTTGAATTTTATTTTAATTCCAATAATTTTCAATATTTCCCTCATTTGTGCACTCTTTGAGGGCTAATATTCGAATGTGTTCGCTTTTGGCATGACATTTATCCTGAGCTACCGTAAATTTAGTTTAGTTTCCTTTTAAATCCAATAATCTTCATCATGTCACAACTATTTAACATCAAAATGTAAAAGACTATAAAATAATTCTAAGTGACACCTATCAGCCCATAAATCTAGGTTTTACAATAAATTTTTCAAAATAACTTTTCTACTACTACTACTTCTATTTTATAATGGGATATTCCACAAGTGGGGTAGTCAGTGGATCAGTTTGATAAAAAAAAAATTGAGGTTCATTTTGGTGTAAAATTGTTGTTAAATATTGAAGTTAATACATCATAGGAATGTCGTGGAAATAGATGACTCAATTGGCGCATAGACGCTCTTAATGAAGAAGACTGTTTTCTGCGCCGTACTCCCGAGATGAGAGTTAAAGAGTGAGATGAGTTTGAAGTTTATTGAAAGTTAAATTAAGTTTAACCAAATTAAGACCTTCCGTAAGATAAGCATCAACCCTAAGGGAACATTGAAATATTGCTCTCAAATCTCCCACTTTAGATGGGTATGCCCAAAGGATGGATTATTTTGATACTTATAGCTTATTATTATATATAGGTAGGCAATAAATGCACTTATGTACTAATGTACCTATATACATATTATATTATTTATATTGTTTTATAAATACTATACCTACATAGTAATCATAACACATATCTCTAAGTAGGAGCAAAACTACACTATATCACGAGACGCCAATTTTCAATACGCGGTGCGGCGGAGCAAAGTTTTTTCAACAAAATATATTTGCTTCTCACATTGTTTTATGCTACGGGATCATGGAAGTGGCGGATTCAGAAAAAAAAACTCAAGGGGGTGCACAAAAAGTATAGACATATACAAGACAATGCCATTTTATCTAAACTGATTATACCCATATACAAGACATCATCAATAAGCCCTGCAAGAGGGGGGGGCATCTTTATTCGACACTGGATCATAGTCCAACAATTACTTTAGTTATTATTCATCGATGGATCGAGTCCATGTTATAGGGAATATAGTTA
The DNA here is from genome assembly GCA_947579605.1 of Athripsodes cinereus. Classification (NCBI taxonomy): domain Eukaryota; kingdom Metazoa; phylum Arthropoda; class Insecta; order Trichoptera; family Leptoceridae; genus Athripsodes; species Athripsodes cinereus. The sequence continues at coordinate 2,588,114 of OX388309.1, read as the reverse complement.
CTGTGTTGAAGTCAATATTTTCAACGGTTTGGGGTACACCGAGAGGAAATGTGCTGTGAGCATATAATATTAGGTTAATTAGGTATAAATATTTTTCATTTATAGATATCACAAAACATAAAATGTCGTTTTAAGATAGGTGAATATGTCATAAAAAAATAACAAGGATTACAACACTATGTTCATAAATAACTTTGGGCAAAATTTGACATGGTGTAATTTTGCTCTCACATACAGAAATATATGTAATAAATAAACTTATGGGTCGTTAGCTTTGCGAATTGTGGCCATGAAAGAGTGAATGATTCGGATGTTTAATACAGGGGTGAACTAGTAATAAAAATGGCAAAAAAACTGTTTTTGATAGGATCATTACAGCTGAAGGCCAATGGGATTATAGAAGATAATTCTTTACGATGAAATCATCTAAATATTCAGTTGACATTTATAACTACAATATTATATTCTCAATCTCAAGTTAACAAAAGGTAAATTGGAAGACCTCGCATTTTAGCGATAAACTCGCCCTCTGTACATTGAATTGTATATAACTGATATTTATATGACACTGTTTTATTTTGTAATATGATAACCAATGTACCTACAGTGAAGAATAAAATAAATAAATAAAAGTGTATTAGATGTTCTGTCAGTGGCTCTTTTTGGCCAACTATCATTAGGCATTCGAACATGAGTTATCCAGGACCATCGTCTCACCTGTATCACGAAGATTACACAGCATCATTTGTGACATGTTCACACCATTTTACATCCAAAATCTTCCTAAGACGCTTTTTTTCAAAGCTTAGTATCTTCCGCTCTACTTGAGCCTTGGTTAAGTGCCAAGACTCACAGCCATATATTAGGATTGGGATGATACACGCATTGAACAGGCGACACTTTGACACGGTATAATAGAAATGATAAAAATCGAAAATAAAAAGAAAATCAAACGAGAAACATTATAAAAGGCTGCTTCTTTGGTTTGCTTAAAATGTAACTTGCTAAATTTAATGTGTAAATACGACATTATAGATTTGTATTCCATTTTTTCGGTGGTAAGCTTATTCATTTTTATTAATATTAAAATGATTAAGTTTAAACACTGTAACTTTCACTGTATAAATTTTATTTCGCATGGACTAAGTCCGAAAGACCTCTACCAAAATAAAATTTATACAGTGAAAGTTACAGTGTTTTAACTTAATCATATGGTATTTGCTTATACCTACTTACATGTTTGAAATTACTCGGTAGTAGGTAGGTATGTGTATTACTTTTGTTTTTTTTTACATTGTTTTCTTTATCTTGTAACCATTATTTTAGTAGTTTGTTTTGTTTTATTGTATTGTATGTAAAGGCTGATGCACCCATTTACTGTATGGAATATAAAAAATAATTAATAAAAGAATATTAATAAAATTAAAACCCTGTTTTATTTCACTACGAGATTTGTTTACTCCTATAACAAATAAACAATTCTCGTAGTGGAATAAAACAGTGTTTTAATTTTATTAATAATCTTTTATAATGCATTTCCACAAAGTTACACTAGAAAATATAGAATATTTAATAAAGTATATAATATTTTTACCATTTCACACCTGTGCAGCGCGTTGATAGAGATAGGCCCTCTCTGCTTCGAGTATCAAAATGTAAACTCGTTTCACAACAGGACCAAGACCTTGTGTATTGCATTTTATGTTGGTACCTACCTACAATCATTATTGTTATTATAATTATTATATTATATTTATATATCTACTTATATACATATAAAGCCGAAAGCAATGCCCTTTAATTTCTAGCCTAGAACATAATATATAAGTTGATACTCGATTGTAGAATTTAGCAATATCTTCTTCCCCTTGTGTCTTATCAGGTTTCCCCAACGCTGGCATTCACTTCTGATTTAGTTACATGGTTATTATATGCAGTTGGTCTTCTGACTACCCTTCTTGTGGGAGATGCCGTGGCGTGTATTGAAAGTATACAACGCCAGTACGCATTCATAGTGTTATTACACTGTATGGTTTCAAATTGTGTAACAAAATATTGTTTCAGAAAATATACACGATTTCTGTGTAATGGTCGTGTATACTTTCTGACACTGATTCAGTGAATTAGTTAAGAAATTATACAAGGTTTGAAACTACATGTTCTGTCATTGTATAGATTTAGGGTGTAAACGTATAACAAGTGTTTGTAAAGTATACAAGCTCAGAAAGTAAAATAATGTTATAACTTATAATGTAAAAAAAATATACTTACAGCAATTAGTAATCAACTATTCATGTGCTTATTGCTTTAACTGATCCACCGAACAAACAATCATAAATTCCGGTGTTGCCAGAGAGAAAACATTTTAGTTCATCAATAATTAATTTCTACTCTTATAGATATATTTGGGTTTTTGTTTTATACCCAAATACAACCTTATACACGTTTCGCAGTAAGTTAAAAGCTTGTATCGTGAAAGGGGAGTTTGCTGGCCACTGGGTCGATCTGTCCAGACTGTTCATATTTAGTCAGGCTGTCCACAATTTATAGATAATATTAATATTAGCTTTTGGCCAAAAAAAATTAAAAACAAAGTAAATCCAACAAAAAACAGCGAAACAGAGAGAAAAACCACAAAAGAGATAAAATATAAAAGGCTTAAAGCTGTTGATGTGAAAAATGTAAATAAATTAAACAAATAATGTTATAATCTCAATAAGATAATTAAAATTAATCATAATTTTGTGAATAGATACCCCCAATACATATGGGGCTGTTAGTAATCGACAACAGTTGGTTGCCGTGCAAAAAGAAGACGGAGAAATACACAGGAAAATATTACAATATTAAAACTGCATACATCATAAGTAGGTACTGCATGCATACCCTTTGCACTTCGGTACTTTTACTTGCATTATTGTCAGTGATGAAGTTTTATATAGGTACTTACCTATATAAGTATGTACAAGTACCTACGATATTGTTATTATTAGGTAGGTACCTACTTTTAAGACCATACAATTTCATTTCGCACTTTGAAGGTTGTCTGGTTTTGCGACTGGTTGGTTCTCTTCCGTTCTTTTTTTAAATCTTTTAACACTTTCAATACAGTAGGTATAATAAATTTAAAATATTAGGATAGTGTATTTTTTATCGTGCACGAAAATTTCTAATTTATAACTATTTCTTGGATCCCCGGAATAAATGTCCCACTTTTTTTTTCCACTTGTGGCATTGCATCCTACAAGGATGATTTGTGCCAAAAACAGTCTCTAAATGTAATTAAATCGTCATGAAGATAGTCATCAAAGAATAATAAAATTGGCCTTCATCAATTTTAGAAGGGACAAATGTATTGATTCGGATGTCATACTCAGTAATGATTCGATATTCAGGGGGAATCGGCAATCGTTTTGAAGAGCATCAATGAAAATATCGTACGCATCTCTGATAGGGTACCCCAGGAAAACATGGTCAAGCGTTAAATGTCCCTCTCTTCACTCCTAGTTTTCGACTTTTTGAGTGTTCAGTAAGAGGCATATATTCGTAAGATAATCGTCACATTTTAAGAAATTCATCTTCTTTAGTTCAGCGGTGGGGTATGTCACCCATCCTGTATGTCTCAAGCCTCCTTTCTCTGTCATTATCACTTTTGTATTCACTTTCTTATGAACCGTCAAATGACAACATTGACCCATACAGTTTACACGATCTAGCATCATTATTTAAAACAGTACCTACCATACATTTTATTTTTTGAATTTTTTTTATAAAGATGTACCTACCTACCTAGGTGCACATTTTTAAAATTATTATAATTTGGTAAAACACCGTTGAGATATAACGTTTTAACAATTAAAAAAATATTTAGTGAATTAAAACAGTGTTTTAATTATAAAAAAAATTCCACGATGAATTTCCACAATCTTGAAAATTTACGTTTTTTTCATATTACGGTAAAAAGAAAATAAAGAAGATGAAATTGTTATTCTATATAAATCATAATATATACAAAAGCAGATGTTAAAATAAAAAAACTTTAAAACTCTTTCGTTGAAATTTTACGATTTGGTAGTCAAAAGGTTAAATATTTGACGGCAACAGTTGTATTCAAGGGCGGCCATTTTGTGAGGTACTTGCAACAAAATGGAAACTGACAGTAGGTTTGTATTGTATTACATTTTTAATATTATGCAGGGGATCTTCTACGTCTTTTTTGCTATTTTTATTGCAATGCCGAATAGTTTAACTACTTTTGATAATGAATATTTATGATTTGGACAATTATCTATCTAGGCAAAGACATGTTTAACAGGTTTTACTAATTTTATGCACAGTTTTTTATCTTAAATTGCATTCGTCCACCCTTTCCAGTAAGTTTCAAAGTGTTATGTTAAGACCTCGTAATTGTCAAAAAAACGTATAGGTACCTACCTACAAGACGTTTAACATAATAAAGGGGAGTATTGGGTAGTGCCGGAAATCGTTAATGTCTCGGCAATTAAAGGGCATCATTGCCATTAACCACAAGTAAAATGTGTAATTATTACTACTACCTACTATACCGTCATGGCATAACTTACAAGTCTTTTCCGTGACATAAACAAATCATCAAGACATTCATGATGGGTGGCAAACCTCATCTGTCCCAATAATAAAATATGAATGAAGTGAAATTAAATATTTGTTTTTATTTCACTAAGAACGTACCTACCTACCTATTTATGGGATAGACATCGTTAATGTCACGGCAATTAAAGGGTATGATTGCCATTAACCACAAGTAAAATGTGTGATTATTACTTTTACTATGCCATCACGGCATATCTCACAAGTCTTTTCAGTGCCAAAAAAAATCATCAATATATTCCATGATGGGTGGCAAATGTCATCTGTCCCAATAATAAAATATGAATGAAGTGAAATTAAATATTTGTTTTTATTTCACTAAGAACGTACCTACCTACCTATTTATGGGATAGACATCATTAATGTCACGGCAATTAAAGGGTATGATTGCCATTAACCACAAGTAAAATGTGTGATTATTACTTTTACTATGCCATCACGGCATATCTCACAAGTCTTTTCAGTGCCAAAAAAAAATCATCAATATATTCCATGATGGGTGGCAAATGTCATCTGTCCCAATAATAAAATATGAATGAAGTGAAATTAAATATTTCTTTTTATTTCACTAAGAGCGTACCTACCTACCTATTTATGAGAAAAATAAATAAATCAATGTTTATTTTAATATAATATTTATAATATTTTATTTAACATTAAAGATGAACACAGAGTTTCCAATGAAATAACATACAAATCATGATATTAATATTATTCTTACATTTACAATGAATGATACATAATAATTATATCATTAAAATTAAAATAAAATTAAAAAAAAAACAATAAAAGTGGCATTATGTACTACACATTACAAAAAAACATATTTTATTAATGACCGCGAAAAATAAATAATAAGAGTAAAAAAAAGATGTTGTAAGTAGGTATTTATTCCCTACTTATAAAAATTATATCCGATAATTTAATTTAAAAAAATAATTAAAACAAAAAAAAATATTGAACGATATCAGAGATGTCACAATTTGTGTAAAAAAATATACGTCTTATTTTTTTAATGATTTTTTTCCAATTAAAAAGTATAGTATAATAATACTTATTTAAAAAGATAAAAATGTTATTACATTTTAATAATTATATCAATTATAATATGTAATAATAACGAAATAAATCAACTCTTAACTCATTAACTAACTACCTATGCAATTAATAATAAATTTAAAAATCTACATTTAAAATTTGATTTAAAAATAAAAGAAAATTAATATACAATTATAATAATAATTATATGTTTTTTGTTCATTAATTTTTATCTCATCCTTTAAAAGGGTACGATTTTTTAATCTTATTATTTTTTAAATAAATTATTTTTTTATTATTTATTGTTGATTAAGTTGAAGCATTCGAATGAATTGTTGTATCTTTATTTTAAAACATATGAATAGTAACTATAATAACATATGAAATATTACACGTAAGTTGTACTAACAATAATAAAATTATATTTATTTAAAATAAATATATTTTAAAAACACTTAAATAATAATATAAAAATACAAGAATAATAATAAAAAACAAAATTAAAAAGGAATAATTATAATATTCTAATCCATATTAAGTAATTTTTTTATTCTTTCTTTCGAGGTTGTGTTTATTAAAATTAATTAAATTTAAATTTTAAAATTTTACACAACTTTGATAATTATGAATACTTAAAAATTAACGTGGAAATATTTTGTACAACATAATAAAAAAAGAAAATGTAAAAAATGGAATATTTTTTTTAAGAAATGAGCTCATTTTGTTTTTATTTTTTGATAGTTTTGGAGGGAATGTATATGTTGAATTAAATCGTGGTCTTTTGTATGGAATATAGTTTAAAATATATACTTTTACATATATATGTACTTCTGAAGAGATACACATTGAATAAAAATGTAAAACAATAAAAAATAATAAGAACATAAAAATATATAAAATTTAAATAATTAACTTCCTACAAAAAGAATAAAAAAGTTTTTATTTCATAGCGTTTTATGATATATTTTTTTAATAATCCATTACTTTGTATGAATGAATATTGTAAAAAAGTGTTTTTTTTTTGTAATATATTTTATTTATATATTTAAAATGTACCTACTTTTGATATTATATTATTGATAAAAAGGAATGTGGATATGTTTTAATGATCCCAGATCTCAGTATGAAAACAATAAAAATAAAAGATATAAAAATAATTCACAACAAAAAAGATATAAAGAGCACATGTTTTTAATTTCATTTAGAAAATCAAGATCATCACATTTTTTTAGTACAAAATTTTACATTAAATCGTAAAAAATAATATAAATATAGTGATTAAAAGATAAAAAGACACATCGAATGTGGATATCAACAACATATATAGACAATATATATATTTTTAAAATTGCATAACATAGAACTCAATGATTATTGTTATATTAACAAAGCAATGAAATAAGAAAAAGCTTTCTTATTTATTTAAAAACATTAGGCACACACCTAACCTATATAAAATAGTATATCACGTGCACTTATGATGGGGGGGGGGGGGCGTATACATTAGTTTAATATTTATAATTTTATTTTAACACCAAACATTTTAATATTAGGTACAATAATAATCATAGTAATAAATGTGTATACAATACATCGATAAATAAATTGTATGTATAAAATTTTTATATCATTAATTTTTTTTATATTATTTTTTATATTATTTTATGTCACAAAGTGATAATATTTTTGGACCACATAAAATAACAACAGGTGAATTGTAAGATTAAATTAATGTAATTAAATTAAATTTAACAAATAAAATTTAATTTAATTAATTAAATCTGATTCAATTAATCAAATAAAATTTTATCAAATGAACCAGAATAATAAAAAAGCAATAAAAATAGATAGAAGACACAAAAATTAATATAGAACTACAGTACAGTATTTTATTTTTATTAATTAATACAAAATATGTACCCAAGGTGATAGTTTACATTTAATATTTTTTGTCTTGCTAACAATAAAACTAGATATCACATTGAGATAAATGGAAATTTATGTGTTTATTCATGAAAAACAATTATTTATAATTAAAATGAAAATTAAAAAACATTCATTAAAAAAATTGCACATAATTTTGAACACATATAATATATAATATTACAGTTTTACTTATGCTGAAAAAAAAATGTTTCAGGTATCATTAGATAATATATAATTTAATTACACATTATTTTTTCATATTTTTTTTACACACATAATAAAAAATAGCATACTGTCATATTCTTTGGCGTTACAAAATAAACGCTAATTATACAACTGAATATTTTTTCCTGCCATTATTAGTAATTAAAACAAAAATTAAAAATGCATGCTCTCAATAATACTACGTAATTTAAATTAAAAAAAAAAACAATTTGACCATTCTAGCTTTCACAATTGAATATATATGTAACATGACTTAGGTACTTACTATAAATATATATAAATGATCATATATATATATATATATATATATATATATATATATATATATTGCCTAACTATATATTTTAGTTTACAGTAGAAAAACCACTTGTAATTAAAATATTTTAATTAAAAAAAAACACTACCACAAAAACATCAATGGAATATTTCATTGGCGGAATTTTTACTATCACCAGTGTATTGTTTTATTTTATTATATATATTTCAATATTCGCAAAACTTATTCTCATTCCCCATTATTTGAAATTAAATCTCACATCAATGGATAATATTATAATAATATGCTTAAAAATACACATTAATTCTACAACATTCTTAAGAATTGTTAATCTAAAAATTAATAAGTAATGATAAAGAGAAAAAAATACACATTGTAATAATTTTACTAAAATGTCAAAGAAATGGAATATAAACAAACAAAAACAATACGAAGAAAATAATAAAAAATAAACAATTTTCTGGCACGTTTTTGGTTGAAATATAGTTTAATTTACAATAGATAATGTTTTTAATTTATATATGTTAAATATAATTTCACTGTTTTTTTTCATAATCAATATTAATAGGTATTCGAGATAATAATTTTATTATAAAATTTTGTTAATTTAATATTAAACTTTTAGGTACACCCGTACTTACAATCATTGAATAATTGCAGTTCTGTCATTTATACCTGGCTAAGTTACATGTCACTAAAAAAAAGAGATGACGTTTTGCGATTTTTTAAATGGCTAAAATTGTTTCTGTCAATGCATTTTTGTTAATGTGAAATAAAATTCAAATAAATTGTTGATAAATTAGATTTATTTTTATATTTGACTGAAATCTTTTTGAATAATTTTGTTCTCAGACTAGGCCTGCCTAGTAAACCAGGGTTAAGCATGTAATATTTTTAATAAGTACGGGTGTTCATGTTTTACATTGAATGACGCCTAATACAGATATTAATATTTATTTTATTACATTTACATAAAAACCATACACAATAATAATAATATGATAATAATAATAAAAATTATGATAGTATGTATATAATTTAGATATAAAATTTTTAGACAATATCAAGACAGACTTTTTTTAAACCAAAGAATGAGAGTACTAACTCCCAAAAGCACCAAACATTTAATTTAATTTAAGATTATAAAATATTTTAGATGATATATGATATATATTTATATAATTTTGATGTCATCGCGAATGATAGGTATATTTAATATTTTTTAATCATTCACTTTTTTTTTAATTTAATTTTTCACATATTGTATGTATTCATTCATTCATAATAAAAATATGAATAATAAAATCCAAAAATAACTATTATGTATGTACGCCAAGTGTTTTATTTATTTATTTTATGCCATTCCTGACGACGACACTATTATGGATATGTGTATGTTATTTTTTATGTAAAATAAAAAACATTATTATTTGGTCCGTGAAAAATATGTGATATTTATAATACAAAACCTTTGAAAAATTGCCGTTCAATGCGTGTGACCTTAACACAGAATAACGAATTTATAGAAGGCTACACTGAGAAAAATACTTACGAAATTTCACAACGAATCATTGGTACGTACTATCAGATTAGGACCAGAAAGAGTAAAAACGATTCATTAGTACGAATCTATAATACTAACTTTTCGCAAAAAATCGTTGGTTAATTTACCAATGATTTGTTTGCGAAAATTTAATATTATAGATTAGTACCTACCAACGAATCATTTGTACTATTTCTGGTCCTAATCTGATAGTACGTACCAATGATTCGTTGTGAGTATTTTTCTAAGTGTAATTACTCAATTTGCTTACTCTACAAAATAAACTTATATAGAAAGGGAAATTTCTGTATTAATGCTGAAATAATGCTCAGTTCAGATGACACATTAAGAAATAATTATGTTAAATATACAAATGTTTACATTTTTGTCTTGACCATAATGTGCATTGCTAGTTAAAAAAAAAGAATTGTTTTAATGTTCCATTAGTAATATTAAGTTTGAATTTAAAAAATATTGAAACTTAGACTAGATACTGAGTTTAAATATTTAATAATTGAGTTTTTAAAAAGTCAATGTTACAAAAAAACGAAAAGCATGTTATTTTCTAAATTAGTAAATCAATAAAAAATCAATTAATTTTATTAAACTGCAATTTTTATTGGTGAGAAAGATATCTTTCGTCTACTTAAAACACGATAATGTTGACAAGTTGTTTGGCAATACCTAATGTATGAAGTAAAAACTTTAAAAGAAACCAAAGTGAAATTAAAAATAGTGTTTTATTTACTAATTTATACTTGTAGGTATAAAAATGCTTTGAAAAAAATTAATTTAAGCCAGCTTGAGATGTCCATTCATAAAGAAATAAATAAAACGCTTGTTTTATTTATTTCGATATGGAATTCTACTACCTAAACACCGACACAGTGAATCCATTCATAAACATAAAGGCACCTATTGTGTAGGCTCCGTAAATATTTGACGCAATCTAAAATGTAACATCTATAAATTCGTTATTCTGTGGAACTTAAACATATATATTTATTTATAATGCATCTGTATCTTTTTTATATTTTTATTTATTCTGTAGTAGATATTATTTATTTTTCTTCATTATATTTATTTATTATTATTATAAAGTAATAATAAAAAAGTTGTATTGTATTTATCTTATTGTATCATTGCATGTGTTCTTGTTTGTGGCTCAATTTTAGTATCCGGTTTATAATTGGGGGGTCCTTCAGAAATGATTTAATTTAATATTTAAAAAAAAACTTAAATCTTTATTTTTGACAACTGTGTTAAGTAGTAATCAGACACAAAAATCAGAGTTTAATTTTTTTATTTTATTATTATTTTTAAATCATTTCCTTGGGACAAAACTGTCGGTATCGGTATGGTTATGGTGGGTTGTAAGTAGTAGAAAGGTTCTGTGTTCCAAAGAGGGATTTGTTTTACAGCAACACTTTGGGTTCGTTCCTATTTATAAATTGTTTTAATATATAAAGAAAGGAAAATAATAAAATATAATAAAATAAAGAAAAAAATCCCACTTCACGTAGTTTGTAGACACTGTGAAGTTCAAAATTTTATATAAAATAAAAAATAGCTTTAAGTGAGTTAGATCCCAATGATGAGTTTCAAAATTTTAATATATGTTTTTTTTTTATTATCTGCATTTCAAACCAACCAAAGTTTAAATTCGCAGTGGATATTATTTTAATTTTCATTTAACTTTTCTAACAGGGTAAACAGAGATGACCGAGTGTCATCTATTCTTATCATTAAATGCACTTTTTGCTTCCGTAACTAACATACAATTCCTTATGCGTTACTCTTCTATTCAATGTGCTCATCACGTGTCTTCTCCTGTAGATTTTTGTTAATACGATTATTTATTTATCAAATAAACGGCTAGGTAATGCCTCATGCTATTTATGCTTCGGACGACCATGTCTCCGAGCACCATTTCAATCAGTCAATTTTTCTATAAACTATAAAATAAATAAATAAATATGACGAACTGCTTCCCAAAGTGTTGCTTCCGGTTTATACAGATTAAAATTATTGACTACATCATAAATACAAGTATTTAATCAATCTTTTTTCTCTCCGTAATAAAAAAACAGCTTCCCTCCATTGTATAAGGATATTACAATTATTAATATATATATCGGTATATATTGTATACTAAATTTATTTATATAAATGTATATATATAATAATAATAATCATTATTAATGGTGTAAATATAACGAATATACCGTTTAATCAATCTAATTGCACTTCATTTGTTTTTCATAATAATAAAAACAAAAAAAAATAGAAGACAAAAAAAACAATTTAAATGATTTCGCTTCTCTTAACAAACGTCCCATCGCTATTCTCGTTTTCTTCTTTTTAAATTATTTTACAATATTTAATTAATTTACATAAAAACCTTTGTTTTGTTTATTATTTATTTTTCATTTCATTTTCGCGTGCTAAATATTTATTATATTATATAAATAAAACTACAAACTAACCTTTCTGATACTTAAGATATTTTTAGAGAAAATATACATTCAAAATTTCACAAATCACAGATAGAATAATTTTAAATATTTTTATTTTTTTCTTTTATTTAAATCCCAAAATTAATTTTTGGGATATCATATGTGAATCGTATTAATTTTAAAAAATAGTTTTTTAATCATTTTAAGAAGATAATGATTTTTATTAAATATTTTTTTCAATATCGACGGTAAATTTTGTGAAAACGTATTTATTATGGTTTATTTATTTACTTTTATGTTTTTTTATTTATTTATGGTAAGTATAGAAATAAACGGTTCGAAATTTGAATATGATTTTAAAAAGGTTTTTTGTGTGTTGTTTTATAAGATGTATGTTTTCTTGAGGTGATTTTCGACGCCTCGCCAGCAGGCAACGATTGCAAATTATCGTTCGATTACGCACTAATTCATAAAACATCATCTGTCACTTCACTTGCGCATTATTTGATAAATAAACTTTGGACAAATTCGTGTGATTCTATGCAATTTCATAGAGCATACATAGTATTGCAGTCTGCCATTGTGAAGTAATCGAGTGCCAACCGTCATTGATGACAGACGTCTGGGGCGAGACGCGATATTATACTTTTAAACTTTGTAGGTGTGCGTGTGTATGTGTGGAATGATTTTTTTATAATTATATTTTTGAATAATGAGGTATACTGAACGATAAAGACACAAATATATTGATTCCTACCTATAAAAATTTGATAAATAAGTTTTTTTTAATACACGAACATCAATGTATGGGATAAAATATTGATAATATATTTTCACAATAATTAATTTTAAAATACACCAATTAATTATATTTATACAAATAATAATATGTATGTTTTAATACGGATATAATTTTCAGCCCGAAATACACCAAATATACAAGTATTAATATTTTAAATATTTTTTTTATTTAATATTAATTTTAATATTTTTTTATACAATAATTTTAGAAAAATTATCAGAAATTTAGAACGCCAAACATCTATGTATATGGTGATATTTTTTTAAGTAATAATATGCATAACTTGATATTGTTTTTTTTAATGTAAATATTATTGATACACATAAAAGATAATAGTACACATTAATTTTCATTAGACAGTGTAAAATTTAAAGGGTGATAACACATCAAAAATATTTTTATATATTTTAAATATTTATATTTTTTACATCGAAATTAACCGATTTCATTAAACATTACAAATATTTTAGCCTAATATTTTTTTAAAGTAAAAGGTATGTGTAAAATGATATCATAATTCTTCTTTTTAATATATCAAATATTTTTTTACAATCACAAAACGCCAAAATATTCCCAACAATTTCATCAATGTCGTATTTAGTATTCTCGTGTTAAAGTACAAAAATTACATTTAGATTTTAAATAATGTTTTTCATTATTCATTTATTTAATTATTCCACAAATCCCTTTGTATGAATTGTTACTCGCTACACACCACAGTATGACGATATTGTACTGTTAGACCTCTATTGGTCATCATAGAGACCCTTATTGATCATCATTATGACCTATTAGTCATCATTGAGACGCTCGTTAATTATCATTGAGACCCTCATTAATCATCATTGAGACCCTCATTGATCATCATTGAGACTCTTATTAGTCAACATTGAGACCCTTCATAATAGTTATATGATACTAATATTAGTACATACGGTGTCAAAAATATATAATATTAAGAATATATTCTGTGTAAGTATATTACGTGATAGATTACGTCTACAACTGACACTAATCTCACAGCATGTCAATAAAAGGCGCGAAAATAGCTCATCATCTACGAAGGGTGAGCCTGAGAAGGTTGAGGAGGTACGCCTAAGGGTCCAGAACTTTCTCGCGCTCGCAGTTTTCTAGCAACTTGTCTCATCTCCTCTGCAAGCAGCAAATCATCGTGAAGTAACCTTCTTCGTCCTCCTTCTGGACCCTCATTGTCTCCTTCACCCCCACTAGGTCGTTGTCTTTCTAAACTGGATCTTATGATACTATCGACGAATGACCCATTTGCGCTAGTGACATTTTCTCCAGAATTTTCTATAACGTCTCGAGATGATTCTCCAACTGAATCTTTTCTAGCTAATGCTGGATGTCGTGCAGATTCTTCTTGTAATTTTTGCATCATTTGAGAGGCGTAAAAAGATTCTGAATTAGTTGGAAAATTTCCAGGTGCCCCGGGATTTCTTTGTTGGAATTCTACTGGTAATCCAGGGAAGGCGGAACTGTGAGGCCAAAAGGGAAATGGTGGAGGATTATATCCTAATCCTAAATTACCATCAAATAATGGTGGCATTTTTAAACCATTTGGTGAAGTTGCAGGGAAATTAGGTTTGGTCGGTGGCTTTTGCATCATTTTAGGTTTTTCGCCTCTCAGTATACCAACTCCAGGTATATCCGATGGTTTGCTTGCACTAGGAGCTTGTAGTTTATCATCTGGATTTGGATTTTTAGGTTCACGTTTTCTTGGTCTCATCAAATGCCGTTCTTTGACTTTATATTCGAGCGTCGAATGAGGTACACCATAATAACTCCCAGCTCTGTGGACAGACATTTCACCTCTTTGAACTGCCTTCACTGCCTCAACTAGGCTATCTCTATCGTAATTTCTATATTTTCCTCTTTTCGGTCTGGTACCTTTTCCACCAGATGAATTATTTTGTTGATTTTGTAAACCCGAGTTCGAAGAACCAAAGCTTCTGGTTAAATCGTGTGTTGTCAAATTTTTAATAACGGATATGCCTTGACCTCCACCTGGTGAAGTCAAGTTATTTCGTTTGAATGGATTCAGGCCCTCCATGGTATCCATTCCAGGAGAACTAACATTAAGATGCCTCAAATCATTGGTATGATTGGACACTAGATTCTGTTGGAATTTTTGACTAATACTTTTAGCAATTACATCTTTTAACATAAACATACTCTTCACACTTGTTGGTGAAACTCTATCAGATGGTCGACCACCAGGGATATCAGTATGAGGACTGTGACTAAAGTATGATAACGGAGGTGTGCCAGATCCTGGGAATCCTTCTCCGCCATTCTTTCCAGTATTACTACCAGGTCCTACAGGCTTAAAGGACGGAATTTTGAGAATAACATTTGATGGTGAGTCTCTAGATTCATCACCTGCTTGATCAACATCCATAGGTGTTTCTTCAGGAGAATCTGTTTTTCGAGGAGTTACCCTATCGTTCTTTGTAATAACAGAGCTGGCTGCTGAATTTTGCCTCGCAAACAATAACTTGTTCAATGCAAGTTCATCTTCTGACGCCTCATTCTGTTTTCCATTATTCAAATGGCTTCTTTTTAGTAGAGTCTCTTTAAGTATTTTGTTTTGATCATCTGAATTAGGAAACTCGGAAAATATTCTCATAATATCTAACGGAGCAGGTGTACTCTCTTCTGGTTTAGGTAATTGAGCGCCAAGTGCATTTGCTAGAAGCATCTGTTGAATATATGTATTCATTGTAGCTTGTTCGGGTAATGGCCAAGTCTCTGGAACAGTTTCTTGCTTTGGGCTACTCATATCATAAAACTTTTGTCCTTTTCGTAACAAGGCACGTAAATGTTCTGACTGTCCTCCAAATGCTGGATTTTCCATTTGCGAATAGCGGAGGATATCATCCATTGACAGTAATGGTCTTTGAGGTTCTCTTTCTTCTTCTCTATCATCTTCGTTTGCAGAGTCTTTGTCATCGTCTATTTCTTCTCCGTTGTCGTTTGAGTCATCTACTGAAAAAAGATACACATATTATAATAAACCATCAAAAACGACACTTTGACACTATGCTTGATATTTAAAAAAAATGCGAAAAGAAAATATGAAACAAAAATAAAAGCAAACATGCATCAAACTCGAGCACTGATACAAGTAAAGTAGAATTCAATGAATACTTTAGTAAAATGTAAATAAAACAAAAGTTTTTAAAAAAAATTGTATCATACAAATCAAAATTCCATATTTAGTAGTTAAGGTCTTGCAAGCTTAAAATTCGATTACAACATTTCTTTTTTAGAAATCTGAGTAAAAGTTATCCTGAAGAAGTTTTAATAAAATAGGTATGTTTATTTATATCTTTTTGGTTATATGTTCCAGATTTTTATCAAAAGATTTATTAATAACCAGTGCTCTCATTTGTTTCTAAGGTTACCTCTATGTGCAGCACCTGAAAGTTGTTCAGGAAGACGAGCCCCTCTTTCTTTCTCCATCTTGTATACTTTGTTTCTTAGCGTGGATCTTGGAATGTTGTAGATAACAGCGGCTCTCCTCGTGCCAAGTCTTCCTGACTGGATGTCTCTTAAAGCCATCTGGAGATCATCTTCAGAATACGCTCTGCGACCAGGTGTCGGCGCAAGACGTGGTTTAGTTCGACTGTTGGTAAAGAAAAAAACATATTTTAATGTATTTTTTTTAAAAGATAGGGTTTGGTTATAAACCCAAATACAACTTTATACACCTTTCACAGTAAGCTAAAAGATTGTGTCGTGAAAGGGGAGTTTGCTGGCACCTGGGATCGAGCCACGGACCCCTTTACTTTAAATAGATGTCTAATGAATGAATTCTGGACAAAAATCTACTATGTCGGTGGATAATATATTTCAATTGATTATTTATCATTTCCGCAAATTTTCAAAAGTTCTGTAAAATACACGTAATTAAAAAAAAATAAGGACATTTTACATCTCGAATTCAACGATGAGATTTGCCACCTTTTCTAAACATCTTAATTCTTTGCTGGCATGGAGAGGACGGTTACCCCACTTGTGGAATGATATGCCGTGATGGTATAGTGAAATAAAATAGTAGGTACTTCAACAATTTAATATAATTTTTATCATCGTTTAATGCAAAAACTCAATTAAAATAACAAACATTGAAAAAGGAAACCAATTAGTATTATTATTTTCAAAATATGTCATAAACACAAATGTTATACTTTTGTTGTTATCGCATTTGTCACTTGTAATAAATCATTAAAAATATGACACAGGAATGAGATAAAAGTGCATATCAAATAAATAAATAAACAAATAAAAATATTGCACACGCATATACAGTCGGTCCCGTGATAAACGCATTGCGAAGATTAACACAATATCAAATAAAACGAAGCAAGATATATGGTGATTCGTATGTGATATAATTTATTTAATTTGTGAGGATCTTTCGAGGAATGAACTATCTGGACTCAAGTTTCAGGATGAAAGGCCACCTGTTCCTTCGTAATCCTTCTATATGGCTGTGAATCTCGGCACCTAACTATGATTCAAGAGCAGAAGATAGTTTCGAAAATAAGTGCCTTACAAGGATTTTGAATTTCAGGAGGCATTAGCATGTCACAAAAATAGGAAGACAAGAAATGTATAAGCCAATAAATTATTTGGTGGACGACGGACGTGCACCGCCAACATAACCGAACATAAATAAAAACATTATCAACTTGACCATAATTTGTAACTCAACTCTCCGCCAAAGATTATGTACGATTACCACCTGACATAATTTTGATATCTGGGCCCGTAATCAAAACACATTTAAGCGTTACATTTTCGTTCGAATGTAGACGAAGTTGCGAGGACGTGTCAATTTTCGTAGCTACTTGTGTATTTTAGCTACAAAAATTGACACTACTTGTGTATTTTGGCTACGAAAATTGACACGGTCTCGCAACATCGTCTACATTCCAACGAAAACCTAACGCTTAAATGTGTTTTGACTAGACCTAAAGGTCATTTCACTGAAACGACCATAAACAAGTTTTTTTTTACCTGCTATTTGTCTTAATGTCAAAATCATAATCAAAATGAACATGTTGTTGTGTACCTACTTACGAAAATGCGTCAAACTACAGACAGCATGGCTGTGAAACTTGGCATGCAAGTGAAAGAATACGATGAATAAGTGTGAATAGACGTGTTCACTTTCGATGAACAGCTTTAACCCTGACACTCTTAAAGTGAAACAATGTTAATACTAGGTACATAAGGTTGACTGTTTTTTTTGTTGAAGAGATGACAGTTATCTAATTGTAAGTTAGAATTTGAGAAAATTTCGTAAACAGAAGTTTTAGTGTATGCGAATATAAGAACATTCGTTAATAACGAAGTTCATAATAATATGTCTTATTTTTTCTGGTAGGTACTTAAAGTAAATAAAATTATTAAGTATAACACTGTTGTTGATAACACTTTATATATGTACTCTTAGTATTTGTGGTGAATGGCCTTAAAAAAATGAGGAGATAAAGCGAAACAAGGATGGCAAAACGTTTCTTAATCTAATTAATTGCAGTTGTGACGAAAGCGGAAGTGATGATTTTGTAATATTTTCAAAAGGAAATTTTGTTATATTTTTTAAATAAACATGTGTACCTATTGTCAATCTTAAACGTAGTTTTCGCCTTTTATAGAATTTTCTCAACAGAAATCTCTCTTATTTTAGAGGCATTGACTATGTAACAATTACGAGACATTTTCAAATAAAATATTTAAAACTTGAATCACTATGTTTATTTGTTACATTAATTTAAATTACGCTATCGCGATTTCAGTGCACTTGCACCATTGACGAGCTTTTCAAGTCTTGAAAAGCTCGTCAATGGTGCAAGTGCACTGAAATCGCGATAGCGTAATTTAAATTAATGTAACAAATAAACATAGTGATTCAAGTTTTAAATATTTTATTTGAAAAAGAAATCTCTCATCTGCAAAACCAACAGACTGTGCAAACTCCCGAAAACCTTTAGAAAGTTTGCACAAAAAAATTATAAAAAAAAGAAGACCTTTTCTTCGTGGGAGACTTGACAGAAGACAGAAAAGAACAGTGCTCTAGATCACTTAATACCGTTACTATTAAACCATCACGGCATATCTCACTGATTGTCATCTCCGTGCCAATAAAACATCCTGGATGGGTGACACACATCATTGCCAAATCGTAGGTATCAATTCGTCGATATTAAGTCATCGTCGTGTTGGTACCCATAATACGATATTTCTCTCTTAATTTGGGACTAGCTCACTCACTCACTCACTCACTCACTAGTCAGCCATCTCTCCACTGCTGGATGTAGGCCTCTTCCAAACTTTTCCAAACGTCTCGATCCTGTGCCCGCTGCATCCAATTTCGTCCAGCGATTGGAGTTATATCGTCAATCCATCTCTTTTGCGGTCTTCCGATGCTTCTTTTACTACTCCATGGTCGCCATTTAAGAATCTTTCAGGGACTAGCTCGGTCTGAGTGAATTGTCTATACATGTTATATTATGTTAATTGTTTTACGTGAGGTTTTACGATCTACCTACCTTTTAATAAAATTACCAATATTGTGTACAATCTAATATAACACTATTTATAGACATTTTTGTCCCAATGCACACAATATACCTACCTAAAAACAACTGCCGCAGAAAAAATATGTAAACATACAGAACTAGCAGGAGAAATAAAAAAAAATGCATTCTAGGTCCGTTTGTACAAAACCTTTAGTCATGTCAGCTACAGGGGTAACTCCGAATTTTTTAATAAATAATTTACAAAAAATAGATTTACCGGTCAGTTTGTACATAGAAATTTAAAAAAATCTATTATAATAAACAATCGAAAGTTTCTGAACACAGACATTTCAGGCACAATGCTGGTATTTTGAACCCGCGTTCTGAGCCTAATACTTTGATATCCTGTATATCTGGAAAGGTGATTTTTTCCCGGCGTTAGACTGTTAAGTTCTTGTGTGACTATGATTGATCATTTATAAAGACTTATCTGATTGTATTATGCTGAGAAGTTTGTATGGCAATGCTGCTGCCGCGTTAAAAAAAAACTAACGTTTGCTCATCCCTGATAGCACTGCAACATACGAAAGTACAATGTGCATTGTGTCAATTGTGTTGCTAATGTGTGTGTGTTGCTAGTGCATTGAACGCATGAAGAATTTCATGTATTTTTACACGAGTCAGTTAGGCAAATGATAAAAAAAATATTTCATATATATTGTGTACACTCATTATTATAAGTCGGGTACCTACCCACAATAATCGTCTCGGGAAGAAATTCCGATTATTTCTAAATGTTATTATACATAGTACCTATTTAAAATTTATTATTTATTGTTGATAAAATACACTCTAATTTTGTTTTAACGATATCGGATACAGCGAGATAATTTTTATAACGAAAATAATTTCATTATGTTTGATACTTGTGAATGTGAGAGCGGTTGCCTTAAATTGTTGATATAACCTCTTTTCCCGAATATTTCAGGAGTTCAAGGACTCCTGTTTGTGATTTAGGGTTCTTTAAAGTATACCAACGAGATGGTCTGATCATGTGAGAGATGCTGCAGGGCGCACAGTGTATGAAGCGTTTACACTGAGAAAAATACTACCGAAATTTCACAACAAATCATTGGTACGTACTATCAGATTAAGACCAGAGATAGTACAAACGATTCATTAGTACGAATCTATAATATTAACTTTCGCAAACAAATTGTTGGTAAATTTACCAACGACTTGTTTGCGATAGGTTTACATTATAGATTCGTACTAATGAATCGTTTGTACTATCTCTGGTCCTAATCTGATAGTACGTACCTATGATTCGTTGTGAGTATTTTTCTCAGTGTATAGGCAGGCGGAGGACAGGGCGTGGTGGAGAAGCTTGTCGCTTGGTTGGGGTCAAGGTGGTCACGATCCTCAGCATTGATCTTGGAAGAAGAAGAAGAAAGTAGGAATGCACATACTAGATGTCTCTGAGCATCTTTTCTCGCAGGGTTTTTTTTAAGTCAATCAGTTTTCCATACTTGCTTTCTTTTTCAATCTGCTCAGCACGTGACAACTCTTTAGAATCTAATCTGCATACATAATTTAGTTATTTGATCCTCGAACAGCCAAGTCTAGGATTATTTTGTCTTAGACATTTTTATTAAAAAATATTTCGTCTAACAACTGACTTAGTCACTCGGTTCTCGTTCATTTTCCTCAGGTGTCAAAACCACCGTAAGAAGCTTGTTTACATTTTTCTTAGTTATTCCACCAGCATCCATTCTAAACTTTTCTCAAACAGAACTATCACGCGCTCTAACTCTCAGACTTTTACCACTCGTCTTAAAAATATTAGCGCCAATTAATATTTCTATAATATTGTGATTCTTACTTGAACAACTGCTTGTCAATCGGTGTCCCCCTAAGCCTGGCTTCCAGCGAAGAAGGAGAAGGTGGACTGATGATGGATCCACTTGAATTTGAGGTACCAGGGCCCAACATTGGCTTGGCACTGAGATCCAAAGGCAACTCTGCGGATGGGACCGGTGAACGAGGAGACGGAGAAGCATGTTCCTCCTGAGTTTGCCTGGAGAGAAAAGAAAAAGTATACAAATTCATATGGTTTGACATTGAGGTCTCTCATTATTTTCCGTTAGTTTTTCAGTGTAACTTAAAAGGCAGATATATTTTGGTCGCATGGAAGGGACAGCTTGCATGTTTATTACATGCACCTGGTCTGCTGGTTGCCCCAGTTCATGGATATGCCATGATGATAAAGTAGATAAATGTAAGTTAATTTAATATATGTACATGTTTGTATAATAGCACCTATTTAGCTGCACAATACAAACCTAGTTAAATATTATGCTTGTAACGTAGGTGCGTACTACATATGCTTAAGTATTATTTTACTTAATTTGTTCACGTATTTGATTACCACATCCTTGCTTTGAATATCTCATGACAAATGTACTACAAGCACAATATAAACATACAAACAAATAGACAAAATTATATAATAACTAATATAATAAGATGCATACATAAATGTAGCTTTTTTAATAGCCTTTATAGTTTATAGCTTTTTTCTTTATAGCAGTTTTCAAACAATATTGTCAATTTACTTAGACGAATAGTAGAATTATTGTCATCGAAATAATCCTTTTTTTTTCAATTATTACTTCTATTATACCTTCACGGCTTATCACAAAAGTGGGGTAGCCAGCGGACCGGCATTAGTGATCAAATATATATCAATCAAGATTTGAATACGATTTTTAAATAAGGCACCAAGTGCCAGAACATGTGTCAAGTGTCACCCGTTTCTACGTCAGAGTCACCCATTTCCGTGTCAGTTCGTTAATTTTTCTGTGTCAGTTTGTTAAGTTTCACCCGTTACTGTGTCAGTTCGTTAAGTTTCGTAAAAAAATACGTAGGTACTATTCTACGAGTATTCCAAATTGCAGCCTTCTGTAGAGTGATAAATGTTTCTTGTAGTAGTGCTAAAGTAGGTACCTGCTTAAACTATTAGAAAATGATGTGGTATGATTCCTGTACTTGATAAAACTATTATTGTACTATTGTAACATTTTTCATTTGTTATTATTATTGAATCTCGGATCACTCGATTTTAAATCCAAGGCTCTGTCTAATATCCAGTTGATCACCTTTTAAGTAATTACATATTATCTAATTTTGACAGGTGAGCAGGTCTTTGCATAGAAATGGGCACAAGGTGAGCCGGTAAGATTTAGTACAATAATAATATTAACTTGTTAGAATATCGTATATGTATAATAACATATTATTGTATAGCCATGTCGTAGTACAACCGTAACAATTAGACTTTTCAGCGAACTCCTTGGATTAATTTTGTTATCTTTAATACTCATTTGAAAATTATAGAAACAATAAGTTAAGACCGCAAATATTGAGAACAGGGTATTGCTACTCAAGACAACTGACTGAGAGATATGTTGTAGACAAATGGAAGACAGAGGTTTAAGAAGATATTGGTGAAGTTGTGGGAAAGAAATGTATTCGTATCGCGCGAAACAGAAACTTTGAAGACGTGAAAAAGTTTTGAAGGAGGCTAAGGCAACAGTGTAGAAATAAAGGCTCGCAGTAAATAAATCTAGATTTATAATGAACTTTTATACGCTGACACTAAATAATATCTAGCGGATAGGGTTTCGACGCTTAAGTTTAATTTTTTTTGTACATTAAAAAAAAACAAAATATTAAGTTATTATTATTATTATTCAATTATTCAATTTATTCAATTATAAACAATACCTCAAAACAGCAACTAAGGTTGCTGGTGTCAGAGGCGTGCAGTATTACAAATCTGGTAAAACAATGCATAAATTTAAATTATTTGATATTATAGTAAAATATAAGACACCAGAGCAAAAAATCACAGAACAGCAACACTATTGAAAACAAAAAACACAAAACACTATTACAAACATTGAGAAGTCATTACTAACTCTTCAATCCTCTTTCCAAACTCCTTAGGATTTTTACATTTCTTTAAAAATGTTTTACTACTTTTTAATAATTGAGTGACCTGATTTCGACTTTGTCATTGTCAAACTCAATTTATGAGACTATTATTTAAAAAGAGCTCCGTGGAGCACCCGGCAAAGAAATAATATCCCACTCTTTTTCGAGTTTCTTGTAAAAGGCAGGTGTTCGAATAATAGACATCAGCGATGAGGTTTGCCATCCATCCTGAAAGTCTCAATTTTTTGTTGGCACAAAGAGGACATCTGGCCTGCTGTATCACTTGTGGGATACGCCATGACGGTAAAGTAGTAGTGTTAGTTAAACTTAAAACATTTTCGTTTTTTATTTCAATTAATTTAATTAATACGAATTTTTACAAAATAAATGTCAACTTAATCAATAGACTTATTATTGTTCATTTGAATTGGAAAACCTTTTTAATTATGTACGAGTCGTAGATTATTAAAATTCTATGATTTTTGAAAAAGAGGAGAACAATTGGAATTGACCTGCAACGACATAGATATATAGAGAATATTATATATTATGTATAATTTGCTATGCGATAACAACGCGAGTACCTGTGTGCCATTGGCGTATCTAACATACAAACCGAAAAGCCGGCCTTTACCTGAAGTTTCCAAGTTAAGAAATAATAAAAAAATGGTATAATAGCGTGCAGTTAACGAGCCGATCATTTTAAACTTTGCGCACAATCGCTCACCATGTTTGAATTGGACGCGATGTTTTTCAAAGCATCTTATTACAATTCGGTTATATTGTTCGAATCGTCGAACAAATTTGGCTATATAACCAAACATAACATGTATAAACATTTCACACAGATCGAGCTAGTCCCAAATTAAGATATTATTACACTTTTATGCAACTGAGCTGTTCTTAATCATTTGTTTCACATCTCATGCTTATTTTAGTAACGCTCGTCGTTTTATGAATAAACAAGATAATATACCTAGAGGTACGTGGTAGCACAGAAAAATAATAAAGCCATAATTAACTGGGCTAATAATTATTATTTTTTTCATTATTATCTAAAAAAATGTCACCCTGAAATGAGACCATAACAGCTTTTGGCCAAGGCAATCACAGTAGAAAAAAAATCAATGATCATAGTAATCTTATGCGTTGGCTCTCATTAGTAAAAATCTATTCGTATTTTTTTTTGTTTTGTTGTTGTAATATAACTTTTAAGTTAAAATGGAAATATTGCGTTCATTTTGCATAAAAAAGGTACAATATATTTATTCAATAACTGATTTTTAACTATTACTCTATTGACAACGGGCCTACCCAGTATAAACACCTTAGCCACGCCACTGTTGTGCATATGTATGTAAATAAGACAATAATAATAATATTAGACCTTTGTCGTATTCAGCTGAGTTTTGTTCTGTCATCAGAGTGGTTATAGTATACCTAAATAAATGCAATTACATATCTATTTACTATCTTATGTAATGTGTGCTACGTTATAATGACACGAATATCTCAACCGTATGCAAGACTCCTGAACATTATCGTCGAGTTTAAAAAGAATCAAAGTTTCCTCAACTTCACCGCAAATATTTCAAAATACCTACTTAAATACTAGGCGAGATGTGCCAATAAGGGGGGCATTTAATTAATTATATTTTTATGTATATGTATTGCTGTAATTTATAATATTATTTATTTATTTATTTTATTCTTCACTGTACATTGGTTACATTATTTCAAATCATTACAAAGTATCATAAAAATATCAGTTAATCAATGTACAGAGGGCGAGTTTATCGCTAGAATGCGATGTCTTCCAATTTACCTTCTAACAATGATATGCCTGTTGGTACACTTTGATGTCAATAAATTAATTAAGTAATAAATTATAAAAACAAGCATTTTTTTGGATCTTATATTTCAGATCTTGAATGGATCAAGTTCTCCTGTCTAAATTCAAGTTCTGGAACAATTAAGTTCTTAACTTCAACGGCTTCTGATTCAATCGGTCAGCAACAAATTTTAGAATATTTACTATTTTTGTTAACGGGATTTGGATTTGGAAACAACACACATTTGACGAAACTAAGCAGACATCTCAATTGAAGAACTTCATTTAAAGTTAGCTTTTCGCAAATTATGAAAAATTATGTTTCGTTTCAAATCCATATTATGTTTTATAATAAATGAATAATGAGCGACTGTTTCTCTTACCTTTCCTGTTGTTGCTGTTGCTGCTGTTGTTGTTGCCTCTGTTGATGAAGATACCAGGGCGGCATAAAGGCGGGGGAGCATAGTGCCAACGCTGGGTTGAGACCGGGCAGAGCGCCCAGCGTTGCTAGCGAGGCAGCCATTGATTGAACCTAAAAAAGGGAAAAAACATCATAATTTGAATGAATATAATTAGCCCAAAAAGTTTCTGTATGTTGAGGTGTATATAATTGGTCTTCTGGCTACCCCACTAGTAGATTTAATGCTATAATGACAAAGATAAGTAGGTAGACTTCAAACAAATGGACCAAATTTTTACATAGACATTTCGTTCATTCATTTATATTGTGCGCGGAATCCCCTATTAAAAGGGTAGCCAGCGAACTAACTGCATGAAAAAAAATTGGAAGTCGTCCTCTCTGCGTCAATAAAACATAAGACATTCAGAAGGGGTAGCATAAATCATCACTACTGAATCCAAGAAGTTAAATGTCTTATACGAAATGTTTTACGAAAATCTGCCTTCAGCAGGCACTCAAAAACTTACAGAAAAGGGTACGAGACCTATTCTTTCTCTGGGAATCCAAGAGCTTAAAATATAACAATAAAATAAAATTAAAAAAAACATACCTGATTCGCCGTTGGTTGTGCTCTGGCTTGTTGCTGCAATTGTAAAAGGTGTGCAAAAGCCTGTGCTTGTAAAAGGTTCGCATGGATGTTGCTCAGTGGATGTATTGGTTGATTCTGAAGACTTGGGACTAGGTTTGGTATGGCTCCACGACTCTGTCCAACTCTAGGACTTGATCTGCTGGAACCTGACTCACTACCTGATTCTACGCCTACAGTCGGTGGACTCTGAAATTATACAAAAAAAAATCATTTCCATTTGTAAATCATCATCATTTAATTCGCAAACAGTTGTAGCTCCTGTTAATTTTAAATAGTGAGAAAATTATTCAATAGACACTTCATCTGCATAGCAACCAGATATCAACATTCTGCCTGGGTGATTGAAGCTAGCCCGGTTGTTGAAATTTAGTTTCTTCATTTGACACTGTGGTGCTAAGATTGGCAGATGTTGCGTTAAATAATCCAATTTAACCTCTGTTAACTATTCAATTGAATGCCGGAGTTAAATAATCGCCTAGCAATACAGTTATCTAGCTTATTTTACTATCTGGAGGTGACATAATATATATAATCCCTTTAGGGATATTGGATTGGTGTCCCAATGCCTACGAATTGGCATAAGTTGGATTAAGTGCACTCTAACTTTTAACACTGTGTTGTTTTTTACCTCTTCCAACTCTCGATTTTTCTGTCTTACTACTCGGACAATTTACAAAGGAAATATTATTATCTTCATCCTGGACTATGCAAGTATTATATCCAACACCCTAATTGCAACATACCTAATTACTACGATTATTCATATTTATTCATATTTACAAATATTTTTCTATTCCATTCCAAATTCCTAACATATTCCCATATTTCGAGTAGGTAGGTATATAACATATTTGAAAGTTTGAGCGGTTACGAAATATCAAAATATAATTCGATATTTTCATAAAAACAAAGTAAATGGTTGAATTTTATTGATAAAATGTCTCTATTTTAACCCAAAATTAAACGTATCTGTAAATAAATTTAAACTATGTACCTTCCTACGTTAAATTACAAAAATCTACAGTTCAGTTTAAAATGTCTTTAAAATTCATTGCTAAATTACAGACGTGGTATTCCTTCCTTCTTTTATTACGAGTAGGATAGAATATATTAATAATAAGACCTATTGATACAAAAATGCGATTAAAATAGCGAATGCACCAAAGTATGCAGGCAGGTTTAATAGGAGTAATAATAATAATAAATATATTAATAATAGTTAGGGTGAGGTAGAACTTACCGCCGGTGGTTCAGGGGCGGCAGATGTCTGCTCTCCACCTGGTCTGACCAGTTCTCCATCCACACAGAAATAGCATTTGTCCTGCGGCTTCCAATCTGTCGGAAGTGGCTTTGGTCTAGGCGGACCTGTACTAGTCCGTTTTATTAAACTTTCCAATATAGTTTCGGTGGTGTTTGTTGTTGTAGTGCTTGTTATATTACTATTATTAGGTTTCTTAGTATCATTTCCTACTGTATTAATTTCTTCTATAGTTTTTATCTTAAGCGTAGTCGGTTGATTATTAACATTCGTACAATTACTTTCTTCCTTCTGTCCCGTTGGTTCTTCTATTGTAGTAGATTGTACTTCTTTTGTAGCATCTTTGGAATCTTCGTCCACTGGTATTGGAGAAGATGCGTCTAATTGTTTGTTGTCTACTTCCTTCTCTTCCTTGTCTTGGGTCGTGTCTTGTGTGAGGTCTGTAGCGCTGTTGTTGCGCTGAAGCGCTTCTGCCGTGGCTATCATGGGTTGCCGTTCCTCTCTCTCGGAGCCGTTGTTCTCCGGAGGATTCGAGTCTTGAGTTTCCGCAGCAGATTGATCCTGCGTTGTGTCGTTCTCTTCTGACTGGTGCAGGGGTAAGTCTCTGGCTAATAGTACGTCCTGATATAGTTTCCATTTCCTGCGACCCATCAACTCCTCAGCGACCCGTTCTAGACCTGAAACAATTGGAAAAATATATTAAATTTAGCATTTTGTTTTTAGAACAAAGCATATCTGTCACTTTTTCCAGACAAACTAGAAAAGCGCTATGCTCTTCTTACTTCCCAACATGAATGTAAGCGTAAATTAATTCTGAATACCTACATTTCTTGAAATGTGTCTTACGACTCTTACGTAATGACTAGATTTTTTGTGACCAATGACCAAAAGTTTAATGGAAATAAAGTTTCAATGAAGGTAAAACTACCTTCATTGAAAATTGAAAATATGTTATTTTTTTCTCAAGGGGATGTATCTATCTGAAAGAAAGGGAGTAGGGAAGCGCAGACCTTTAAGAAATATGTGGCTTGAGCACGTGGATCTTCTAAAGGATGGGCATTACTGAGTAACAAAAATAGGCGTGCATGTATGAGAAACTGTATAAATGTGGAGGAAGCAAAGGAAGTGTGTAAAGATAGATCTGTTTGGCGTTCCGTTCTCTCTACCTACCCCACCTGGCACACGGCGTGAGGGTATAGTATAGTAGTAGTAGCAGCATTATTTTTTATAACTAAATATTTAGTTACAATAAAGTTATTTGTTAGTGGAATTGAAAGACAGGCGTTGATTGTGTGTATTACCAATTAAGTCAGAATTTTCCAAATTTTCGACTAGCTTATTTATGGACAGTCGATATCGAATGATAAGTTAACCCTTTTGCTCTGTAATAAATATTATGAATTCAGTTTTATGTATTAGTTTATAATTCTGTGAATACAATATTTGATCATCAATATTATTCATCTATAAAAAAAATACTAATAACTCATTTATATTTTACTAGCTTAAATACCCGGCGTTGCACGGGAATACGGGAAATATATATAAAAAAAACAGTAAGTAGGTATATCGTTGCCGTGGAGGTGATCCAAGCCACACTTTTTTGAAAAATGGGTTTAGTATGCAGTTTTGTTCAGAAAACCACGGAGAACATAGTGGTGAAGAGAAATAAGTGATTTGATATTCCTAAAGGGCATTTTTGGAAGATTTTGAAGAGATGTTAAGTGTTTTTACAATCATTTCAAGTATGTTAGAGCATTTCACTAACGCATATAGGAACAAATAGTTCAATTAAATTATAGAAGTGAAAAGATCTAAGCCGCATAGCGCGTAACTTTTCAACAATTTTTTTACAGGTGGATTTTCTCAGCTACAGTGGTGAAATAACCCAAGTGATAAATTCGTGTTTACTTCTAAAATATATAAATTCTTTAATATTTTGTTATTTATATTAGTGGAATATGTGATCAGGAATATTGTGTAAATTTTTTAGCGAAATCCATGCAAAAATAACTTAGTTATTGTAAGATTAGTATTTTCGGATGTAACAGCGTAACTTCAACACCCTTTTTCTCGGAATGTCTGTCTTGTGGGTTGGATCACTTCACATCCACGGCAACGATATATAAATAAAAATTATTTTATGTAGGCAGCAATAATTTTTGTATCAACTATATACACAGTGTCACATTTAAGTAGAGAACATATAATAGAATATATGTTAGTGAGACTAACAGTATATAAAATTATAACAATATACCTACATTACATACACATACATACATACATACCATTACGCCGCTTTCCTCGCGGGGTAGACAGAAAGGATCGAGAGCCACTTCCTTCTATCCTTGCATACATCTTTCGCTTCCGTCACTGTCATACAATTCCTCATGCATGCTCTCCTGTTCAATGTGCTCAACACGTGACCGTCCTGTAGAATTTGATTTAAATGAGCTTGTCATCTTAACTTATTCACATTCATCCTTGTAATTACACCAACTTTCATTCCACATTCCTTTTGTATATTACTGTTACGCACACAATCTCTCAGACTTTTACTACACATCCTTTTCAGCTCATATTTATGTAAATTTAAAAAAAATGGGTATTGAAATCTTGAAGTTTGACATCCCACACGGCCATATTTCAATAAAAAAATGGGAAGTATCTACGTGGATAAAGGTACTAAAATCCTCTTCCCACTGTAAAATCTTGAAGTTTGACATCCCACACGGCCATATTTCAATAAAAAAAATGGGTAGGTACCTACGTGGATAAAAGTACTAAAATCCTTTTCCCACTGTAAAATCTTGAAGTTTGACATCCCACACGGCCATATTTCAATAAAAAGAATGGGTAGGTACCTATGTGGAAAAAAGTACTGAAATCCTTTTCCCACTGTAAAATCTTGAAGTTTGACATCCCACACGGCCATATTTCACGGATAAAAGTACTGAAAACCTTTTCCCTCAGTAAAAGCTTGAAGTTTGACATCCCACACGGCCATATTCCAATAAAAAAATGGGTAGGTACCTACGTGGATAAAAGTACCGAAATCCTTTTCCCACTGTAAAATCTTGAAGTTTGACATCCCCCACGGCCATATTTCAATAAAAAAAATGGGTAGGTACCTATGTGGATAAAAGTACTGAAATCCTTTTCCCACTGTAAAATCTTGAAGTTTGACATCCCACACGGCCATATTTCACGGATAAAAGTACTGAACACCTTTTCCCTCAGTAAAAGCTTGAAGATTGATATCCCACACGGCCATATTTCAATAAATAAAATAGGTAGGTACCTACGTGGATAAAAGTAGTAAAATCCTCTTCCGACTGTAAAATCTTGAAGTTTGACATCCCACTCGGCCATATTTCAATAAAAAAATGGGAAGTATCTACGTGGATAAAGGTACTAAAATCCTTTTCCCACTGTAAAATCTTGAAGTTTGACATCCCACACGGCCATATTTCGATAAAAAAATGGGTAGGTACCTACGTGGATAAAAGTACCGAAATCCTTTTCCCACTGTAAAATCTTGAAGTTTGACATCCCACACGGCCATATTTCAATAAAAAAAAAATGGGTAGGTACCTACGTGGATAAAAGTACTAAATTCCTCTTCCCACTGTAGAATCTTGAAGTTTGACATCCCCCACGGCCATATTTCAATAAAAAAAATGGGTAGGTACCTATGTGGATAAAAGTACTGAAATCCTTTTCCCACTGTAAAATCTTGAAGTTTGACATCCCACACGGCCATATTTCGATAAAAAAATGAGTAGGTACCTACGTGGATAAAAGTACTAAAATCCTTTTCCCACTGTAAAATCTTGAAGTTTGACATCCCACACGGCCATATTTCAATAAATAAAATGGGTAGGTACCTACGTGGATAAAAGTACCGAAATCCTTTTCCCACTGTAAAATCTTGAAGTTTGACATCCCACACGGCCATATTTCAATAAAAAAATGGGTAGGTACCTACGTGGATAAAAGTACCGAAATCCTTTTCCCACTGTAAAATCTTGAAGTTTGACATCCCACACGGCCATATTTCAATAAAAATAATGGGTAGGTACCTATGTGGATAAAAGTACTGAAATCCTTTTCCCACTGTAAAATCTTGAAGTTTGACATCCCACACGGCCATATTTCGATAAAAAAATGGGTAGGTACCTACGTGGATAAAGGTACTAAAATCCTTTTCCCACTGTAAAATCTTGAAGTTTGACATCCCACACGGCCATATTTCGATAAAAAATGGGTAGGTACCTACGTGGATAAAAGTACTAAAATCCTTTTCCCACTGTAAAATCTTGAAGTTTGACATCCCACACGGCCATATTTCGATAAAAAAATGGGTAGGTACCTACGTGGATAAAAGTACCGAAATCCTTTTCCCACTGTAAAATCTTGAAGTTTGACATCCCACACGGCCATATTTCAATAAAAAAATGGGTAGGTACCTACGTGGATAAAAGTACCGAAATCCTTTTCCCACTGTAAAATCTTGAAGTTTGACATCCCACACGGCCATATTTCAATAAAAAAATGGGTAGGTACCTACGTGGATAAAAGTACCGAAATCCTTTTCCCACTGTAAAATCTTGAAGTTTGACATCCCACACGGCCATATTTCAATAAAAAAAAAATGGGTAGGTACCTACGTGGATAAAAGTACTAAAAAAATACATGTATATATACATAGGTACCTATAAGGAAAACAGTTCTTAAAAAGGAACGAAACAATTAATGTTTCCTATATAGGCATTCCCTCCCTGTGTTCCCAAAAGAAACCTTGATGAATGAATGTACATTCTTCAATATTCTGAAGAATTATATTTTTAATTGAAATACTTCCATCAGATTTTTTTCAAAGACTCATGAAAATATTAGATCAAAATAAATACTACTCGTTGATTGAGAAAAGTACCTACCTATGTATTTATTGGAAAACGCAAACCTACAATATTGTCTATGAATTTCATAATTCCATTTTCACAATTATTTTTCTTTGTTTTTTTTTCTCATGTGTCATATTTAGTCTGTCATATATGTGGTCTATGAAATTGAATGAAAATATGCCGAAATTATGCAATTCTAATTTACACAAATTAGGAGTTTTCATGATATGCAAGCATAATGTTTTAAAACCAAAATAATCTCCAAGCTTTAAGATTCAGTTTTGTTGTATTTTTTATCACTTCCATTTTGAAATTAATTCAATATGATGAAAATGTTTTGTCTACGATTTCGGCAATCAGGAAGTCAAATTTTCATTCATTACCTCATTAAAATGTTGATATCTTTGTCAATAAATAAGATATTTGAAATATTTTTGGCCTGGAGTCTGTGATTATGTATAGAGTTTATTATTCAACATGCCTTTCCTAAATTAGGGATATGTACGGGCTCAAATATTTGTGCCGATTCCCACAAATACTAAGAAATAATAAAGGTCTACTATATTTTTGAAATCTGAGGCTTAAAAGCATTTCAAAATAAGTCAAAATTTTCATCTTTCCACACAAAGCATAAAGGGAACATTAAAATAGAAGAACAATACATACCTTCTCCTTTTTGTAATTAAGATACTTTGCAAAAATATAAATCATGTCATGTCACATCAAAAAATATAACCAGAACGTAATCATTGCAAAAAAATAATGAATACTCACCTATTTTTTCTTAATTTCCTATTCAACTACATATTTTATAAAACATCATAGGAAAAGAGAAAGTTTTATTATGTTAATTCATTTATTGCATCAAAAATTCTTAAAACAACTACTCGATCAACCTTCAAGATTTTCCTGGGAACGAAGAGAAGAGAATACAGTCTTTTCCGTTCAGATTCTTTGCAATGATTGTCACTTCTTCCCACGACATTCCTAAAGCCATAATGTCGTTGTCATTAATTTATTATCAATTTAATTTCTAATTTCTTAATCATTAATTTCATCATTGAAAAATGAGCATCCAGATCGCAATGCACCGTTTTGTGTTTCTGCAAAAAAATATACTGTTAACTCTTTAGTAATAAAAATGTAAAGCAGGTTTAATAGATTAGATAGAAAAATTAATTAGAAAGAAAACGTAAACTAATTCTCACCTGATGTTAAATTAAATATTGAACGTACTTTTTGACACATCGTTCATTAATCGCCATTTTGTAATTTTATAATGACACAAATAATTGCCAGACGAATAACATATTGTTTTTGGCTTTTCAATTAGCACGTGCTTAATATTTTTAAATTGGATTATTTACGCAAAAAATATTTTAAATGTGTTTATTTGCACGAAATTAAAAATATTTTAAATGTTTTTATTTGCATGAACTTAAAAAAAGTCTGATTGTGCTTATTTTTTACAAATTAATCATAAATATTTATAGTACTTTTCATAATTAATTTTAATATGGCAATATCTTATGGCACACAATTTTGGCGGTAAAGAACATTTTCGCACTCTTTCAAACTCACGCAAAAAACGTATTTTTTATCTCATTCACACTTTTTTTTTACACTCTTTTTTGCTGTTTTTCTCGCTTCTTTAAAAGAAAGTACGGCATTTAGTGGGTTTTTATTTGAAATAGATACCTCATCTTGTAATGGTCAGGTCAATGGAACGCAAATTCCTTGAAATGGGCGAGTATAGCCCGGTCTTCGTTAGTATGTAAATTCAAAAATCATTTTTATAAGATATAAGGATTATTCATGCATTTTATGCTAAAAAAAACAATTTACATCATTTTACAATAAAAGGTTACGTTAATAAAAATGTAATTTTTACAGAATATTAATTTTTATTAGGTTACCAAGTAGGCAACAGAATAAATTATTTATTTATTTATTATTAAAGAATTATAATTCATCGATTAAAATATTAATTAATCACTCAAATATGTATATATTCATCGCTATATAATAAAATGTACTATTAATTTTATATTGAAAACATTATGTTAACACATTATTTTTTTCCATTTCACTCGGTGTAATTATAGATGAAACATACTTAGTAATTTTTATTTATTATAGGTTCTTCTATCTCATTATGAATCACTTTTTTCAATTATTTAATTTAAATTAATAAATTATTAAATTGACTTTGTGAAGAAATTCGCTCCACAACAAATCAGACTTCCTTTGCAAGTGAAATCAGATCCCGAAGACTGGCATGGATTGGCCACGTCGTCAGATCCAAAGAACAAAGGTCGACTAAAGGTATTCTGCAAGTTATACCTTAGGGCAGAAGACCGTTAGGCAGATCAAGACAAATAATGCTATTAGATAACATCAATCGAGATCTCGAGGAGCTAAATGCTAAAGACGACTGGTAATGCATTTCTCAAGATAGAAAGGCTTAGAGATTTATTGTTTTGGAGTCAAAGGCCCTACAAGGGTTGGCTATCAGAGGTAAAAAAATAAATTATTTGTTCTCTGGAAAAATATTGTAGAATAAATGCAGAGAATTCATTTTTATACATTTTATTTCATTAAATATTGTACAATGTTACAATACAACAATATATGAGATTATCACGATATTGCGATCTCACTAATTGACATTAAATTTGTAATTGTTTGTTTCCAATGTGCCACTGATGATAAATTCACGTGTTTAACTTTATGGTTTTAGCTTGTACCTACTAAAGTTTTTGCTTTTTTACTGTCATGATTTATTACCTTTATGTAGATGAAGAATATTGTTCTGAGAAACACCCGGAAAAGAATTGAATTCCCACTCTTTTTCATTAGTTTTTGAGTGTTCTATGAAAGGCAGGAGTTTGAAAAAATACAGACATTTAACATCTTAATCTCGACAATGAAATTTGTCCCCCATCCTGAATTTCTTATTTTTTTCTTGTTGACACGAAGAAAACAGTTAGCATGTTCGTTATATGCAATAAGCTGTTCTGACGTTGGTTACCCCACTTGTCAGATGTTCCGTGATGATATATCTAATAGTAGCAGATATATTAAGCTCAAACTGTTCGATAAAACATTGAATTACTTACCATAAAATTAAGCCTTCGAAAATTATAAAATTAAATGGTTTTGTTTTTTTTATCCGTGGAGCTACCGGTATATAATAAGACCCGCACTCTTTTATATAAATTTTGTAGTGTCCTGTAAAAAAAGGAAGATATTCATAAAACCTCACGTAAAATACGAATGACATCTACAGTTCAGCGGTGAGGCATGGCATCTTTCATTAATATCTCAAGTTTTTATTTACCTACAATCTGCATATTTATTACATGCAGTTAGATCGCTAGCTACACCACTTTAGGGATATGCAGTGATGGTATATTAGAAGTAGTTTTTCAAGAAGACAAACTACATCGGCTGTAGAATTTGAACATCGAACTGTTATATAATAATTTACCCTTGAAATGAGTCTTACGACTTTATGCAATAGGTATCTAACGTTTCAATTTAATGCAATAAAAACATATTTGTATTTCTTGATATTAAAGGTAACTTTATTATTAAACCTATCTAACATTTGCACTAACAATGTAATAATAAAGCATTTTATGTATTTTATTCAGTCGCCATAGAGTGATTAATGAACGTACACATTTAAAACAAACCTGTCTTGTGACTCCATAAACAGGATTTTGTATAATTTAATGATTGGCAGGTAATGGAACATACATTACATGAGCTCAAGAATTTATGATCCTTACGAGAATTACTTTTACAATGAGAGAATTCAAACACGATGATTTGTTCGACTAATGAAAAAAGTTAGCGGCCTTTGAAATGTGGTGCTTTAGACGCATGTTGAAGATTCATTGGTCGGAACACGTCAAAAACGAAGAAGTGTTAACCAGGGTTGGCGAAACAAGGCAACTCCTCAAAAGAATCAGCCAACAACGAGCTAACTGGATTGGCCACAACTCAGGCACCCAGGTGCAAAATATATAATGAAAAAAAGATTGGCCAATATCAACAAGCTTTAAGACACTACCCAAATTAGAATCTAGGAGAATTATGATTGATGTCTATAATCTTAGAAAAGTGTCTGTGTGTGTCTGAATTTGATACGCCCAATATCTTCTGATATTGTCAAGTAGTCTTGACGAAAGTACGGCTCGAGCCATATTAATTTCTTTGTGAAAAATAAACAGTGTTGATTAAGTAATTCTCCCAATGTTTTTTCACTACGTGAATACACAAACTCTCGAACAATTTCCTTTGACTTTTAAAAAGTGTGTTTTCATATTTTACAGAAGGCTCATAAATTTTGTGGGAGTTGAATTCTGGTTTAGGACTCTATGGGTGTGGATAAATACCAACATAATCATATCAAAGTTTTTTTTATCACAAATAAAGAGATTAATAAGTATCTAAGTATTATTACAAATTAGAATATTGCTTATTTCTATGAATTGTGTAAGATTGTCACGGGTTTTTTGTCATAATCAACTCTTTACTTGCATCACATAGAGCCTTAATATTACCCATAATAGACACATAAACAAGTTCAGGGTTACGTGAAAAAAATACCGGTTAACGACTCACGTCCGGTTAGCCGAGCTGTGCTGCGGAGATGCGACAGGCATAGTATAAATGTACACGTAGAAATAATATCTTGGTAATGAAACACAGGAAATTATCCGTCTTTTTATGAATAGCAATATTGAATTGATGATATTTACGCAATATACTTAACTACAACTAGATATTAATATTTAATTAAAATATTTGAAATTTATCACAAAATATAATTATATGTAATAGCGGTTATCCGACAAAGATTAGCTCAATGACAACTAAATGTTATCCGAAAAAATCGAGAATACACATAATTTATTAGATCTTAACAATTTGTTATGAAAAATTATTCTCATGAAGGAATTTAACAAGTGGCATTGAAGAGAAAGTATAGTAGGTATATAGATTCCCACGAAGTCGGTTTTAACCGGCCGGCCGCTTCAAACTTACCCAATGTAACAATTTCGGTTTGAATGTGCGAATAAATAGAAGTCTACGCCTCCCAAATATTCGAACGTGAGGTGGATGTTTTTTAAATTGTGAATGAATTATTTTAAAGAAAATATTATAGTTAGCAAAAAACATGGTTAACTTTGAAAATTTATTTTATATAATTTTCTGTAAAAAATGTTTATCTTTTTTTGGAGGCCGTTCAATCGCCACAAACGGAATGATTTACGTGTATTTCTACATGCAGTTAGTTCGCAGGCTACCTCACTTGATAGATAAACACGTTTTTCTAAAAATTATCACATAATTTCAAACTACTCTTTTCTTGTGTATCTATTATTGATTTTCATTTTTTATTGGTAGTTATGAAATGATGTGTAAACTGTAAACATTCATTGACTCACTACATTTTTTTTTTACGATTTATCCGGTTAACCCACATCGCGGTTATCGTCGAAATGTTGATTTAATAACAATTATATAAACTTCGATGAATTAATATAAGTTCACTTATCATATAATATGTTTGTTGATCATAAATAAATATGACGTTACATAAGTGCTAATTCCTTATGTACAGACAAGTAAATAATATGTATTTTTTTATTACAATGTAAATAAAAACTGGTTCTTATATTTACTTACGTATCTACTATCAACTGAATAATTATTAGATAAAATATTAGGTATGTTGATGACCACCATTTTGTTGACGGTGTCTTTTTTTTACAAAATGGCAGACGGTGAGTAGATTATATAACACTTAGATAAGTATATAAATTGTGTAATAGGTATCAATATCTTCATTTTTTGAGATAATATCTAACAATTATTATTTCTGTACCACGAATAATATGTATATAGCTAATGTCAGAAAATCAAAGATATATATTATGTAATAGACGCTGCAAACTCAGACAAAATTGGCATTGTGGCCAATCAGGTTATCCGATCAAAATAATTTTATATCAAATCAGTTTTGATCAAGCGTTGGTTCAAAAAAGTTCCTAAATTCGTATTGAAGGGAGGGAGACTATTACCATTTTAATAATGTTATGGAGTGAAACATCAAACTTTTTTTGCCTTATAGTTGATTTTGGAATATGTTTTCTGAGAAAAAATTGTATTGCGTTACTCGTCCATACTGTCTCTGTTTTACTCCTAATCATTTCATGATTTCCTCGTCATACATTGGTTAATTTACTAAATCGTCTATACTGTCTCTGTTTTACTCCTAATCATTTCATGATTTCGTCGTCATACATTGGTTACTTTACCAAAGATTTGTTTGCGAAAAGTTAATATTATAGATTCGTACTAATGAATCATTTGTATCTACTATCTCTGGTCCTAATCTGATAGTACGTACCAATGATTCGTTGTGAAATTTCGTTAGTATTCGTAGTTAAGAATGGTGTGTGTGTGTGCAAATTAATGACAAAATGGCTGACACATGAATTATTTTATGCATCAATCTTTTTCTATAAATTATAGTTAGATGTAGTTACATTAAAAAATAGAATTCCCAAGAATTATAACATACATCAGCAGGTAATTTGTTACGCTTCGAATCTCATGCGAAAATACATCAGTACCTACTTAGATACCTAAGTATTATATTCAGAATATAATAGTTATGCCTAGGTTTGTAATGTAATGTGTATTTTTTCACGTTTTCTATTCAATGACATATATGGTCAAAACCAAGCTATTTTATGGTATGATTATAACATTTTAAATGTTTTATTACGGACTGTTTATTACACTTTGTTATTTTAACAATAAATATAGTGTAATGCGAAAATAACGAAGAATTATTCGCATACATAGCAAGCTATTTTTTCTCACGAGAATAACTTTTATTAGATGCATACATACCTAATAATATATTGATTAATAATAATACCTAAGGACAAAATATATATCCATCTTTTTAAACAAACGAATCTTTGTTTACTGTCTACTGGTTGGTTGTTAGAAATTGCCTGCGGGCAATAAACCAGCCATTTGTATCATGAAAATGTACAATAAAGATAATTTGATTTTATTTTATGTATTTTTTATTCTTTGTCGATTTTAGGGTAAATTATAATTTTATTGTTTTATTTATTTTATTACTATTACTACTTACAGCATATCCCACAAGTGGGCTAGCCAGCATACCAGCTGCATGTCAAAAACATGCAAGCCGTCTTCACCGCGAAAAATCGAGACATTCACCACGAGTGATAAACTTCGCCGCTAAATTTAAGATTTAGCGGCGAAGAGTGAGAATATGTATTATTGACATATGGATTATTACATATATAATAGCCTAGAATAATCTGATGCTATATTATTAATTTACTGTCACGGTCTGTTCGTTGGGATACCATAAATAATTATTGTTAAAAAGCCTAGCCTAACTTAACACAACATATTATCGCTCGCTTGCAAACAAACAGAAGAAACTTGCTCGGTAACAGAAGCGGCACAGCAGGAGGCTCAGTGGACTTTTATCTACGCTGATGACGTGGCAATATGCGCTGAAAGTAAAACTCATTTGGAAAGGGCACTACAAGCTTGGAGAGGTCAGCTTGAGAGCGGTGGGCTGAAACTAAGCATCTCCAAAACCAAGTATATGATCATAAACGACTCTGGAACAGACACGGCGCCGATCAACATCAATGGCCAACAAATAGAAAAATGCCAAGAGTACAAATACTTGGGTACCATGATTCATACAACTGGAGATCTGGACACCAATATTCAGCACCGAATTGCTGCAGCCTGGATGAAGTGGCGGGAAGTCACGGGAGTTACATGCGATAATAGAATGCCTGTCAAGCTAAAGGGTCTTATATACAAAAGCGTTATCCGGCCTGTACTTACTTACGGATCAGAAACCTGGAATACCTCTTTGAGACATGTCCGTGCTGTCCAAACAGCTGAAATGAAAATGTTGAGATGGATGTGCGGCGTCACCAGGCTAGACAGAATCCGTAATACGTACATACGTGGAAGTCTAGGTGTACGTGACGTATCCGACAAAATTCAGGAAAGCAGATTACGGTGGTACGGGCATGTGAGTAGAAGACCTCCCGAATACATAGGTAACAGGGCACAGTCATTGGTTGCCCCTGGTAGTAGATCCCGAGGAAGACCCAAGCGGAGGTGGCGCGAGGTTGTGAAGCAAGACATGAGAGACTGCGGAGCTTCCCCGGAGGACGCACAGAATAGAGCCGAGTGGCGGCGAAAGACAAAAATGGCAGACCCCACCATCATGTGGGATTAATAATTGCCCAGGGAGAGAGAGAGAGAGAGAGATTATCGCTCGCTTGCAAGAACAATGATATATCTATAAAATGCAATGTTTTAATACAATTGTATTTGGGTTTATAACAAAACCCAGATATATCTTTTTAAAAAAAAAAAAAAATATTTTATTGCCCTTCTTCAATAGAAGAAGGTGTAGGTAATGTGAAACTTAAGAACACTTCCACCGACCGTATTGTTTAGATTTAATACCTATATAAAATTCTCGTGTTACGGTGTTTGTTATCATACTCCTCCGAAAAGGCTGAACCGATTTTGATGAAATTTTGTGTGCTTATCGGGTAAGTCTGAGAATCGGTTAACATCTATTTGTTCATACCCCTAAAAGTTAAGGGTGGTCCACCCCGAATTTATTTATTTTATTTTTTAGACGATTTTTTTAAATTTATTTTTTTATGTTGAGGCATTAAAAAATATATACCTACAGCCCTAAATTTTCCCTACCCCTATTTTTTAAATGCGATATTAGTAATTCAATCATATTCGACTCCGGTCGATATATTATAATGGATATGGCAAATAAATAATGCATATGGCAAAACAACATTTGCTGGGTCAGCTAGTACCTACTTAATTATAATTCTGTTTTGTTAAACCCATTTTTGGATTTAAACACTACGAAATTCGACCAGTAGGAGCGCAAACTTCAGATGACATCTCGCTTTAATGGTGTATTTATGTAATTCTTTGACACAAACAAAGACCTCAAATAAAATTATGTATATCTTTCCATATACCAAAAAATAATCACTAATGTGGGTACTTACATAACCTTCGACATTTCAAAAATAAGTGTTCTGTCTCATTCGCTTTTTTAATATATAAAATAATCTGCTCGAATTATTTATCATTATTTGGTAGAATAATCAAGAAATTCCTTAAATTTACAATAATCAAATGATATTTATAATGAAGACAACTTCCTGTTTATCAATATTATCATAATTAAATTTTAATTTACATTAATATATTATTATACAGTAGCTACCTAAGTAATGAATTAATAAATATATATTAAGCTATATTATTTATTTATTTATTTATTTATTTATTTATTTATTTATTTATAGCCAGTTACACACTTCAGACAACACACAGAAATAAATACAAAAAAAACATCAACAATACTACAAGAAAACAATGCGTTGCCCAATTTAAAAGTGTATAAAAAATTATTAATTGGTATTATTCAATAGCCCATTATGATAAGAACATTATTATATTGTAAGCCTACAAGCTTTTAGAATATTCGTACCTATTAAAATATAATTATTTACATGCAGTGCCAATATCTTCTCGTAGCAATAAACTTCATTGCTGAATTTCAGATATAAAAAGTAGGTATTTATTTTTTCGAACACCTACCTTTTACAGGACACTCGAAAACTTAAAGAATGGAAGACTAATTTCTTTGCTGGGTACTTTGCAAAACTATAGATGATATTTCGTGTGATTTTTTTTTTAAAAGAGATTCAAAACTTTGGTACAGTATCCATAATATTGTTCTCTTTAAACTATTTATAGAAAAAAACGGAAATGCTAATAGATACAGTCGATATACATAATATTAATGTTTATAGATATATGCTTGGTACGTGGGTATGTACCTAGAGTTTGGAGGATTAACGGTATTGGTTGAAAGTATGGGCCGAACCAAAATAATATAATCTACCTCCTATACTATACTAACATTCACCAGCCTATAACAACGACTACTACTAACAAACAATATTTCTATCTATGTATAATAGGCACTATATAATAATATATAACAGTTGCCTATATACGAAGCATGGTGGAAAAACCTAATTATACTACGACGAAAATATCTAGACGCTACGGTGAGAGCATCGATATTACCGGTTATATTGCATTTTTTTAATGCATTTGATACCTATTATTCTGGTTTAAATGCAGATTGTACAAATTAAGTGGTAGTTTCT
This sequence comes from Athripsodes cinereus, assembly GCA_947579605.1. Classification (NCBI taxonomy): domain Eukaryota; kingdom Metazoa; phylum Arthropoda; class Insecta; order Trichoptera; family Leptoceridae; genus Athripsodes; species Athripsodes cinereus. The sequence continues at coordinate 2,545,313 of OX388309.1, read as the reverse complement.
GAGCCATTTTGCTATTTCAGTGGTCATTTTGTTAAAACGTTCACTGTAATCCCTCGAACACATCATATCTCAACGAATAATGCTGGATTTGTGATGTAGGTACTCCTGTACAAACATAATTTGATATAGATTCTTTGGAGAATTTTAAGATGTGGCGATAATTTTACAATAATAACATAACAAATAAATAAAATAACAAGTTACTGAGTGACATGTTCTACTACTACCAGTAGGTAAGTACCTACTCGAAGACGAGTAGGTAGTTGTGTCAAGTCGTGAGGTATGTATTAAAAAGGCAGTGTAAATATGAAGGGCATTGCCTGGAACAGAATGCCCACTGACCTGAGTGAGAATCAGTATACCACCACATTTAGAACCAAGTTGAAGACGCTGCTGTTTGGGAGAAGTCACGGCGCCCTTGAGATAGTTACAGATCATTAAACGGCGCCACATATAAATAGACCGATTACTATTATTGATTTGAGTCTAATTAAGTGTAAGAGAAGCATTATTCAAATCCAAATTCAATGGTAATCTCAAATGTGACAAGATTGATTCGAAAAATTACGTGTAAAAGTCAGTGCAACAAAACCAAATATTGATCATCAGAAAATTAACAAACTTCAATTTTGTAAGTACACAATTATTAAATTTTATTTTATGAAATTTCTACTGGTCATGTTATATTCGTGAAGTTATTTTAGCGTAGACCTGACCACGCTACTACGGGTCTTGTTATTTTTGTATACCTACCAAGTAGAGTTTGTTGCTATCGGTGCTACGCTTTTATGCTCGTAGTTGTAGTAGCAATAACATGGCGTAGCAGTTCTATATGTAGTAGGGAGTACCATGCTACTGCAGTGGCGGAACTTGACGTTTTATATTGGTCATTCTTAGACAACAAATAAAAGTCATTGATGCATCGTATTTTTATTGTAGGAAGGTATATTGGATCCACCGACTTAAATTAACACTAGTAATGCAGTAGGTAGGTACTATTTTTTTCAGAAAACAGGTCTCAAAATTAAAAACAAGATTTTTTTTCTTGTTTCACTGCATTGCTTGCATTTTACTAAGTCACTGCATTGATTGCACTTTACTAAGTCATAAAAGAATCCCTAGAATAAAAAAAACAACAAATTTAATTTCATTCAAGTTTATTCCATAAGGGGAACTAATTATTTGTTCGGCTATTAATCAATTCGTTCGGCAAGAAAAAATCAGCATTTAAGTCATTTGCACAGCAAACAATGTTTTCATCGGCAATAAATAAAAATAAGCGCAACACTTGTTTTACAAACAAACTTGGTTATATCGGCTAATTAACAAATTTTTAACAGCTTAATAAATATTCGCACAACAAAATAATTAATTGACCAGCAGAATTGTTATTTGAGCAGCAGAATTATTATTTGAGCAGCAGAATTATTATTTGAGCAGCAGAATTATTATTTAACCGACAGAATATTAGATAAACAATATTTTTCACACACCGATTAACCTTCGGATCCACATGAAGTTTTTGTGATTTCTTACCAAATTAATGATGACTACGAAAATAATGCCAGTTTCCGCTTTGCTATATTAACGAAATATCTAACTGAAGTGTCGAAAAACGCTAGTGTCGTTCATTCAGATGCTACATATAAAATCACATAAAAAGATGCTACATACAAAGATTTATTATTTGAACAAGATTAAAAATTTTACTTTCACAAGTTTAATTAAAATTAGCTCACGGTTTGCTGCTCATTTATTTATTTTGCTGGACAAATAATCATTATGCCGGTCAAATAATAATTTTGCCAGTCGATTAAATTTAGAGTTTTACAATATCATATTATTTGCAATAGAAATATAATATTCTCGCTGGGCATAAGTAGCATATCAACATAATATATTTGTCGGCAGAATACATTTTTCTGCTGAACATAACATCAATATTATGCTGATCGTTTAAATGATAGCCTTACATAAGTACCCTCTTAGACTGATTTGACTTATATTCATATGAAACTATTAAGAACCCATGATTCGACTTGATTCATTACCATTTTTTCATTCGATTTTCTAGTCTATATTCGTTTGTCTATGGTTGAATCCAAGATATATCGTGACAGTGGTAAGGAAGAGAAAAGTGAATTCTGTAAAAGTAAACAGTGTTTGTGTTTTAAAATTATGTACTTTTTATAATTTATATAAATATAAATTAGTTATATCCAGTTCACAGGTATATATTGATTCGAGATCCCCTTTTATCTAGTGTAAATCAGGTTCATCAAAATTTTACAGTCGGTAATGCATGCAGACTTTATGTGCCTACCTAATCAGTAAAATAAGATTTGTGCCAAAGTGGTTCAAGCCGTCAGTGAACAAATAATAGTCCTGATTGCGAAGGCATGCGTTGGTATGTTACATAATATTATGTTAACGTTTAGGTATGAAAAGTACACTGTTGTTAGCACGCGGAGTTTTTTTGCATGTGTAAGCCACTGGATAGTAGAACCTGTGCACTGTGCAGATAGCTAACTAAGCTATATTACGTTATACGTAGTGGGTAGGTACCTAGGTAGTATGCGCACGTGGTGTGGTAGGCGTAGAGCTACGCTAACATCAGGCAATATTGTTTCCCGTAGTTTATTATTCTGACCTCAACTGCAAAAGGGTTGAGATTTCACAACAGGAGCGGAACTGGAAACAAAATAATTCGTGTTCGTAGAAAATTTTCATTATTAAATAATTATAAACCTAAAAAAAAAACTGCAATTTTAAAGTTAAATATTTTTCTACGAATTGATTCTCTTTTACCATCATTACCTACAAGTGGGGTAGCCAGTGAACCAACTGCATCTAGTAGGTAATCACACAGATTCTCCACTACGTGCAGATTGAAAAATGAAACATTCAGGATGGCTGGTATGCCTCATCGCCCAATAGTAGATTGTCTTATACACGAGGTTTTTTAATTAAACTTTTCGCCTTAACCCCTTCAGACCCTGTGTGCAGAATTATGCACATAGCAAAGTAAAACCTTGTTTTTTCTTGTTCAATATATTTTACTTTATTGCCATCTCTCTAGGCACTAATTAAACTATTTAAATTGTTTGACAATCATACCACTAGTATAGGTAGGTATATATAATTTTTATCATACATGTGTTTTAATTTAACAAACACGAGTTCGTCGGTAGCCTGGAGGTAGAGTCTCGGCCTCTTGAACAAGGGGTCCGCGGTTCGATCCCAGGTGCCAGCAAACTCCCCTTTCACGACACAAGCTTTTAGCTTACTGTGGAAGGTGTATAAAGTTGTATTTGGGTTTATAACAAAACCCAGATATATCTTTTTTTAAAAAATAAAAATATTTTTTTTTAACCATTTTGGCCAATAATTAGACATTTTCTTTTTCATTAACAATAATTCAGGTCTTAAGGGGTTAAAATGTTTTTGAAGGCCAGTATGACGCGGAGGTTACGCTCTTACCTGTAAGTTCCGAGATTCCGGGATCGATTTCCGGTCATGACAAAATGAAAAACTACATTTATAAAACTGTCCTTTGTCCTAGTATTACATGTATAGTATGTGTTTGATGTAACATATATATGTGTATGAATCGGCTTGTTAGGTAGTACCAATAATTAGGTATACAAGATTTATATTTTCATTTGGGACCAGCTAGATCTGTAAAAAAATCCTATAAATGTGAATGCATGTACCTACTAAGATCAATTTCGTCAACTAGAATTGACTCCCCGAGGACCTTCGAAAAAAAACAATTAATAACTTACATACATTCAGGAGAGTGCTATTTCAACAGAGCTTCCCTGCCCTTGAGATGGATTATTTAAATGAAACGGCGCCGAATAAACCATCCGTCATCTAAATAAATTGGTCTTAAATGCCAAAAAGGGTGAACAGTTCCATAATTATAGCATGGTATAAAATCTTAATAAAATATAGGTATATTAACAAAAATCTTAAATTATTACATTGGATAGGTACACACTCACTAATTCGTACCTGGTTGAACTATTCAAAAGTAGGCACACGATGTGTGTATGTATAGTATTTAAGTATGTTTCTATATTATGATGGTTATAAGTAGGCCCGCTTCGGGGGTAGGTAGCTAAGTTAGTATTATTTGTAGCTATACATATTGTTATTATATAAGCTACAACAGCCACAATACGGCCTAACTGGAATTATTATTGTTATTCCTTTAGCTATACAATTTTGTGTAGCAGTTAGTTTGTGTTGTGTATAAAACAAGGGGCGTATTTCTAAAGAGCCCCTCCCTCACAAATGGCCCGGCCCAATACTAACAAAAAATATCTAATGCACGGTATTGTGTAGGTACATACCTACTTATTTATTAGTGTTATTAGATGAACGGGTACCTACCTACTAGCTTTAAAAACCCCTATACTAGCGACGGTCCTGATGTTTGGTGGTGGATCATAATTTGAAAACATTGATACGACATCATTTGAGAACGAGCGATGCTTCTTATTGTAATTAAAATTTGTTTAGCACAATCATACTGCAGACTTCCTTTCTCGTTGCTTAAAAACCACCAGATGTCGTACATAGCAGTTTGAAACAGAAAGATGGGAATCTAATGCACGGTATTGTGTAGGTACATACCTACTTATTTATTAGTGTTATTAGATGAACGGGTACCTACCTACTAGCTTTAAAAACCCCTATACTAGCGACGGTCCTGATGTTTGGTGGTGGATCATAATTTGAAAACATTGATACGACATCATTTGAGAACGAGCGATGCTTCTTATTGTAATTAAAATTTGTTTAGCACAATCATAAGACTGCAGACTTCCTTTCTCGTTGCTTAAAAACCACCAGATGTCGAACATAGCAGTTTGAAACAGAAAGATGGGAATGTTGAACGTAGGTAGGTCCATGGAGAAAGTTCACTTAAACCAGCCTAAGCCGATTCGTAAGCATTGGAGCACTTTTCATGTTTCCTACCAAAGGGAGTTTGCAGTCAGGTGGTTGTGCAGATGAGGTGTCTATTGAGTAATATTCTTAATATCTTCACACGCGTGTAGCAAAAACTAATCTGACTTTGGCTCTCTCTGCCTACCACGAAGGGAATGACAGATATAATTTATTGACAGACTATAATATCAAGCTATTATTGTAATTATGTCGGGTCTACACATTCGACCGAATCAAAGAAGTGATCATCAAATCATTGGAGTGGGTGTAATAGGCAGCATAAACGCAGTAGCCTCCTTTAGGTAGGTACTTGTCTCTACATATAAGGAGGATGTTTAGATATAAGTTTTTATCAAATAGTCTATGTATTGTTATGTTTGTATTGTTTAATTATGTTCAATAAAATAAATAAATAAATCGACATAGATGTAGACAGTAAAAGAGAAGGATGTAGTTATGCATCTCTTTGATATGACTAGAAAAGCTGTCAATATTTCGAATATGCACTATACAAGGCAACGATACACGATGAAGGCATCTAAACCATCGCCAATGTGTTTCTCTGTGTACAGTTGGCGAATGTGTAGACGGAGCTTTATAGATAAAATGTTCAATTTCTGACTACCTACTTTTCTTGTAGGCAGAACATATGCCGCCATCGCGATGCGTGGGAAATAATATGATGAATACTTATTATTATTATTATGTATTTTATTTATAGATATCTAATAAACATAATTATATTAGGAAGACATACAATACAATTCTGTGAATGGGAGCAAAACTACATTATGTCAAATCATGGCCAAAGCTACTTAAGAATTTAATAATATTGTTATTATACTCCAATTTATCTCGTGGATTCTCCGGTAAAGATTATGTCTCTCACTTTTTTCTGTTCAACAGGAAAGAAAAACAAATCAAAATCCAAAAAAATTTAATTAAAATCACAATAGAGACATCATCAAAAAGAAACAATAGAATCCAAGAAGAGTCTCCATCCTGGCGACAAAGTCATTGTACCTATGTTATGTTGAAAATATCAACATGAACATTCAAATCATTCAACATAATACGATACCGTGTAAAATAGAAAAAAAAAACTTAAGATAAATATGATAAATAGCAATATCAAAAATAATTTTTAACAATAATTTCGTGTTAACAAACATGATTGTGAGAACCAAATGTATTCCTGTTGTAATTTTTTTTAAAGACCATTTTGATAAATGGCTTTTTCTGACATTGTGTAGTTTCACTCCCGCATACAATAGTAGATACTTATTACATATTTATGTAGGTATTGTGTGTTCATTTCAACAGTTCAGCTGAGCGAATCATTTTGAGTCTAGTTCGTGTGAAAAAAGTAACGGGATTTAAATTTAATAATAGAAATAAAAAATACAACGAATCAAAATAATTAATAGATAATACATAAGTAGGTGGGTACAGCGGGAGAACTATATATTAATACATATTTGTTCATTAAAATAGTTTTAAAATTTTCATGCATTACATATTATTCGAAGAGTTAAACTTAATAGATGTGTAGTTTAAAGAAAATAACAAAATTGAGTTTTCAGGAGACATTTTTTGATTAGTTTGTTCCATTTTGGTACTTCTGTATTGTGAACAATATTGGTATAATTATTATAATCCTAAAAATGTGGCCCTGCACTAAGAACATTATTACAGCTTTTGACATAGGCGATCTCAGCAGGAAAAATAAAAATAATGAGAAAAAAACAAAGCAAATCCAAAAAAAAAGCGAGCCAGGGGAAAAAAATGCAAAATAGACACCATTAAAAAGAAACAATAGTATCAAAGAAGTCTCTATTCTGGTGGAAAATAATATGCAGTAATGAATAAAATAAATAAATAATCTTATAAATATAAATATAAACTGTTTAAAATTTATAATTTTTATTATTTATCGTGTCAAAACTTAGAAAAAACCAATCAAACTGATTTCCAGTACTGTGGAAAGCGCACAGCAGGTGGAAATCCGTCAAAAATATCCTCCATAGTGCATGTGACAGGGCACAATGGATACTCCAACAAGTGTGGAAATAGTCTAATACCTATAAAATAATCTTAAATAGGTAGGTACTTAAATATAGAGTTTTTAAAAATTAAATATTTTTTTTAATTTCATACAATTAAGTAGCAAGCTGTACCGTTTCTATTTTTTTTTATATTTAAGATAACTTTTTGAATTCAGAAGTACTCTATTGGAAAACAATATTTATTTTAATTTTACATAACCTAATGTTGTCTTTAGCAGGGCAATTCGTTTGGAACGAAACTGGATTGACCAGAAATGCATGCAAATAATTAAGCAGGACGTTGCTCTCGGTAGGCCAGTGGTTAAATGAAAGCGCTTTTTATGCATGATTTCCTACAGGATTATTTATTATTAATAATTAACATTTTAGTCATGAACTGAAATACAAGACTCTAATTTGTAACTTCTCAACACCTGACAGGTGTATGAAACCTTTATCCATGTCGCATAAGTTAGTTATCACCCAACCCTGGTCGACGGAATAAACATTAAAATCAGACTTTTTAATGTGTCCTATTTTCCGATATTATTAATTTCAATTCATCAAATTTTGATGGTACCTACCTACAATAAAAATTGTAAAACAAAACAAAAGAGAAAATTTCATTCATTCTAACCATCACGGCATATACCCCATGAGTGGGGTAGCCAGCGGTTCAAACGCATGTAATAAACCTGTTAATCGTCCTCTCCGTGTCAACAGAAGTAAAGACATCGTATTTAAAAAAAGAATAGAACCGTTATTAAAAATTAAAACAAATTAATAAAGTTCTGGTAAGTGCACAGCAGCATATTCATATTGTTTATGATTCTGACATTTAACCCTCTGGTTATCAGTATTGTGTCCGTACGGGAACATGAAGATTTTAATTTTTAAAAATCGCCCGGTTAGGAAAGAATTTATATTTTATGTGAAAATTATTGAGAAAGCTTGGTTTTATAAAGTAGAATAAGAATTTTTCTGATGAAGACACTTATTTGATGTGTAATTTATTCCCAAATTTTTATTTTATTTTTTTGGGCCACAATTTCCACATTTACGACCTTTGATTAGAAAATTGAAATAGGTGCTATCGTTTCACGCGTCCATATTTTCCATACGATTTTATAATATTATTTAATTGTTGTATATTTTGTTAATGATGTTTGTGAATAAAATAATATAAGTAACAACTTCATAAAGTTTGTAACGCGTCCTTAAACTGCCGATATCCTTGGACAAACAAATGCGCTTCCCTTAAAAACGGTAAGCGGTAATTAAAAAATTCTTCCACCAAAAAATATTTTTTTTCTCATTCATTGTACATAATATAAGGAATTATGACAAGGCTCTTGAATTTAATTTGGTAGTGAGAGGGTTTTAATTCTAGTTCTTAAAGAACAAGACAAATAGTAAGAAAAAACTAAGTAAGAAAATAGAGCAAGTGAACGGAAATGCATTGTGGCACACTCAAAACATTCAAAAGAAAAAACTTGTTTATTAAACGTGTATTCACATCTTTTCAATTTGGAGGATCATCCAAAGTGATCACTGATAGTGAACAAGTCTGTATACTCCTTTAGTAACATATTGACAATAGAATGTGTTAATGTACACGCACACAATACATGTGCATACATAATACATAAATATAATATCAATAAAATGTTATTATTATTATTTAGGTGACCTTTACTGTAATGTACCTAATGTGTGCATGTATAATAATATTATGTATTTGTGTGATTAGAATAAATTATTCCATATCTATGATTGGTCGATTGTGGGCGCCGCGCAGCCAAAATGGCCGATCTCTTCCGCTTGCGTAGATAACAATGTCATTATGTATTATGATTAGGTTTAGATACCTATATATTATGAACTTATTATGTATGAATATGCCCGCATTTTATTGCCGCAACTAATATATACTGTCATCAGAATATTGAAAAGTCATAGAAAAATAGAAAAGATTTATAGATGACGGAAACTTACCTAGATCACCGGTAACTATTTTAAATCGATGATCTTCATCGATGATACATATATTTTTGTAGGTATGGATTTATGGTTGTGAATGCTTACATCTTTGTTTTCATTTGTTCAGAATTGTTGTTTTATTTCTTTGACATATTCATGCTTACATATTTGTATTGACATAATTAATGTAATTTATTTATCGTAGATCTGTTGTTTCCTAATGACTTCTTTTGTTTTGCACTATTTATTTTATTTTGTTTTTTGGACTGTTGCTAATTAATTAATTATTCTATATTTACACAAAAATGTATTTTTGACTATTGCGTCTGTTTGTGCTTGTTGTTTATCATACTGCTTGTTTAACTTGTAAAAGGCTCACGCCGTGTGTTCATGTAAATAAATAAATAAATAAATAATTTATAAACAACCAAAACACTGTTATATTTTCACCATATTTATTCCAACTCTAACGTTTTCGCCCACTTCAATGGGCATTCTCAAGAGTACTGAAGTGGGCGAAAACGTTAGAGTTTGAATAAATATGGTGAAAATATAACAGTGTTTTGGTTGTTTATAAATTATTGAATATGAATTTTCACAGTGTGAACACAAACACCCTTCAACAATTAAATAAATAAATATTTATTGATGTGCATATGTTTTTTTAGTTCATATTTTGATGATCATCTCCACAAGAGGGGAAGCGAGCGGATCAACTGCTTACAATAAACAAGCAAGCTGTCCTCTTTTTGCCAATAAAAATAAAGAAACTTTTTTTAACTTGAATTTCTATGTTTATTTGTAACATGAATATTTAAAATACGCTAAGCGATTTCAGTGTTCTTACACCATTTAAATTTATGTAACAAATAAACACAGAAATTTAATTAAAAAAAAAATTGTCTAGAAATTGTTCCATAGTTAATGCCTCTAAAATAATAGAAGAAATTAAGAAATTCAAGATTTAGTCTATTTCCAAATAAAAATAAAATAGACTGTTAACTTACTCGAATTCCTTCTCAAAAATTTATGCCTCTTTCCCAACTACATCTACATAGGTAGGTATGTAACACATTTATACAAAAATATTAAAAATATTAAAAAAAAATCTTTTTCCGCCATTACACTAAACCCGCAGCGTCCTAATTAACACAAGCTTTTGCGGCCTATCAAATTGTATTACCCATTTATTTTGCCTTGATGGAAAATTTAACCACTTTACAAACCTTCAATTTATCTCATATAATAAAATCTAATTACAAATCGACCTAAGTGAATTTTGCGTTATCATTTATACAACATGTAAGTACTTACAGCAATCCGAATAGATATGTAGAGATAATAAATAATTATAGGTAAGTATTATCTATGATTCAATCCATTAGTTTTGTTATCCTTGCTTTGCTGTAGGTAGGCACCTAAATTGTTACCTATCAATAAATATAAAAAAGTAACTCATGTGTACCTACGTTGTGATAAAGCACGAATTATTCTAACAATTAATAATTTATTTATTTACATCGAAGTGTAACAACAGGCGCGTAATATAAATTACAGCAATGCATGTGCACAAAAATATTATTATTTTATTCTTCATTGGTTACAATATTACAAATCAAAACAAAGTATCATAAACACATCAGTTATACAATTCAATGTACAGAGGGCTAGTTAATCGCTTATATGCGATGTCTTCACTGAGAGGAATTCGTGAAGCGAACTCATCTGGGGGGAGCTGCAAGAGAGGTCTTGGCTTTCTGGGAGGGAATGGGAATATAGATTTGATGTTTTTTTATTATTATTATTTTGGATGCTGACTGACACGAAAAGAAGAGGATAGATTTTGTTACGATTGTTTGTTTATTTTATTTTTCAGATCCCCGACGTTGACGATCACTTGTGAGAAACATCTTATGTTGACACTGAGAAGAATACTCAAATGAAAGCACTGTAGAACGACTGCTTACAAAATTGTTCTCTTATTTTATGATACATTCGCTAACAAATATTTATTATTTATTTTTTGCAAACTTTCACTACACCATAACGACATATTCCATAGATAGAGAATCCAGCAGGCCAGCTCCATGTAAAAGGTAAACATACAAGCTGTCGTCTCCTTGCCAACAAAAAATTAAGACATTCAAGATGGGTGTCAAACATCATCTAAAATGCTTTTATTTTTTGCAAAGTTTGCATAAAGTTTATCATCGCCGTGGGGCATGCCACTGTTTGTTAGGAACACGCGGCCATGATGAATAATTTTTGTAAACCTACCTAAGTCATGATGATAACATTATGATCAATATCGTTTCTGATGATAACATGAATACCTAATGTAGGTGCCTACACAATATACCTTCATTGGTTTTATGATAGCCTTATCGATTTGATTAAATATGAGATGGCTAAGTACCTACCTAATAAGTATGTACCCAAGCATGTACATAATGATTTATAAATACAAATATTTCGTACATATTTTGTAACCTATTTGACACGGTTTACTATCGACTAGGTTCTAGGTTTAACATGCACCCGCTTCCGTGGGGGAGCAACTCGATTTTTTTATTATTAATAAATTGTGTCGGTACACACGTAGTAGAATTCCATAATTATGTAAATTGAAACAAGTGTTTATTTCTACCGAATATAGATTATAAATCGTGAGAGAGACCAGATTGATACCTAATGACCTGATAAACCAAAAGACGTCTCTCTCGTAATCAATAGTCTATAGAAGAAAAAAACAATTGTTTCAATTTACCTCCAAATATAGAATTTATCAATATTCTAGATTTTTGGCTTATTACACGTAGTATTGTGGATAGAATGCGTGTTAAAAAGTTGCGATGGTTTGGACATGTGGAACAAATGAAAGCACAAGGATAAATGTGTGCGGTGAAACTAAATAATTATAATCCTAATCGTTGTTGACACGGATCGTTCGCATAATATTATATCGAGTAGTGTTTGACAGTTCCAACGGCGTCGCATTTGGTGACTAATGAGATTCACTCTCATTGGCACATAGTGCGCGCAATACGAGTATATAAAATCGAATTGTTGCTAACTGCCCGTAATTTTTATCATTTTTTGATTACCTACTTTTTAGCCTGGAAACGTCAGTCGAAGCCCGCTTTTTCGGCTTATATAGAAAACACACTACTGATTACTACCAGAAAGTTTAATAAAACACAATTTAAATCACTTTTTCAAACTGTACCTAGGTATGCCTAACCAAACTAACCCCAACTGACCCTATCTTTTTATCTAATGCAGTTTCTTAGTATCTATTTCATATCTAATAGTCAAAGATAATGATATATTTATAAAAACTACGATAAAATATTTACAAGTATGGTGTATTGATTTTCCGTTTACAGTTGTTAAACTTTTTGTTGTTATGTACCTAGTTATTTGATAAAATATTTAATATAACTGCCTACAATTAGCTGCGATGAATCGGATATGAGGGGAAAAAAGACAATGAAAGGATGGCCAAGAAGGTGTATTTAGATATCTGAAAGAGGGGGTATAAGAAAACACGAAGACGAACATCCATGAACTACGTGGCTTAATCATTTAGAACGGCCGCGTGTTTAGAAACTGGATGAATATGGAAAAAGCCAAATAAATAGGTTTGCATCCAATAATACATCAATATAGCGTTCCATTCTCTTTGATTATTCAAACTAGAACACGTCATGAGGGTATAGATAGGTAGATGGATGTAATTCTATTTTAAACGTGCATTTCTATTGGACTCTGATAAAAAAAAAATCAGCCAATAGCGATAACGATAGCCAAAATATTATTAGCTCCGCCTCTACTTATCATTACGTTGTAACCTTGTCTAAGTATAAAGTAGTAAGTATATGAGATGACAAATACCTAATCATTGTGCACAAATAGCTGTTCTTTGACACTTTGAGTGTGACTCTTTTGCATAATATCACAATCCTATGTAAAATGGGATATTGGGCAAAAAATATTCAGGATATTACGAAATCTTGGTCATCTATGGAAAACACAAGCACAGAAGACGTAAGACGAGAAAAGACGAGTTAAAAATCCCTGAAGATGATCTCGGCAGGGAGATCGAAACCTTCGTAGCTGCAAACCCATAAACAGCGAAGATCAAACATGTACATTGTACCTAATCACGTCAAAACTTAATTTAATTTATCTCAAAACACGTTAGTAAGATGAAAGTTCAAACAGAAGGCCTTATTAGTCTATCTTATAGATGGCAAATGTGGTAGAAACATCAATAGTTATCTATAATAATTATATAGATATAGATAAACAACATGCTCACATCTGACTGACAAAGCAGCATGCATGCTCAATAGTTAAGTAGTATTTCGTTAATAGAGTTATTAACAATCATGTAAATTTAGTTAAATTATATACAATAACAATAACTGCTATGATATAATAATAATATTATATACTATTGATGTTATTGCTGTACATAGAACATAACGAGGCAGTTCCTTCGATAATATTGGAGCCATGATCCAATGCCAAAGTCGTGTATAACCTTTACAAGTCAGCAATACCTAATTACTATTAGGTAAAACCGCTTAGTATTAAAACATTATATTATTACCTACTATACACTCTTTGGTGTTTGTGCTTCTAAACATTTTATTAATCAAATAATGGGTAATAATTTTATGATTCTCGCTGTGGAGGACTTGACAAAGAATTGGTCTCCCACTCTTTTTCATAAGTTTTCGAGTGCCCTGTAAAACGCAGATGTTCGAAAAAATAGACTATTCACTATGCCAGTGTTTAAGTAGTAGGTACAATTCCACAATGAATTTAAACAAAACAAACGTTTTTCTACTATTTTGATTTTTATTGAGAGAGGTGTCTTTAGAAGGTTGACAATGTCCTTAATAGACAAAAGACGTCTATCTCAATAAAAATAAAAAAAGTAGAAAAAAGCTTTTGTTTCTTAATTTTACCAAAAAAATAGTCATTTTTCATACTAAAATCAGCAATAAAGTTTGCCACCTATCCTGATTGAATTTTTCCTTGGCACAGAGAGGATAGCTTGCGTGCTACACTTGTGTAGAATATAAATTAGGTACGATCACTTAAGCCAGCCTAAAGCCAATTCGTAGACGTTGGGACGCCTTTCTCACTTCTTCCGATAAGATTTTGCGCAATGTTACAGTGTGTAAACATGCATCTCCAATCGAAACATCTGATTGGTTTTGCCATCTGCACATTGTGCCCAAATCCAGTAAAACAATAAAAAAAATTGTAATGTTGATGCTTACACTGAAAAATTCATTATTAATTAATTAAGAAAATATCTATCAGTGTAGACGAAAACGTTCGAGGCAATGAAAATTTATAGTGAAAATCAAAGTGTTTTTTTTTGTAATTAATTAATTAAAAAATTAATAAAAAAAATAATTATCATGTAAAATATAATATATAAAATTCTCGTGTCACGGTGTATGTTGTGATACTCCTCCGAAACGGCTGGACCGATTTTGATGAAATTTTGTGTGCTTATCGGGTAGGTCTGAGAATCGGCCAACATCTATTTTTCATACCCCTGAAAGTTATGGGTGGTCCATCCCAAAATTTATTTTTCATTTAAGACAAAAAATAATGTTTTTAATTTTTTTATGGTGAGGCATTAAAAAATGCATACCTACTACTACTATACTTTACCCTCACGCCATGTCCCAGGAGGGGTAGGCAGAGAGAACGGAACGCCATATAGCTCTATCCTTACATACTTCTTTCGCTTCCTCTACATTCATCCATTTTCTCATACATGCACGCCGATTTCTCTTACTCAGCACGCGTCCGTCCTTAAGAATTTGGTCCACGTGATCAAGCCACGTGGTTCTTGGACGTCCGCGCTTCCTCACACCCTTTCTTTCAGATAAACACATCCTCTTCGTCATCCTTTCATCTTGCATTCGCTCAACATGTCCAAACATACCTACATAAAAAATACATACAGCCCTAAATTTTCACCCTTCTACCATCAACCTCTATTTTTTAATAGCAATATTAGTAATCTAGAAATAATGCATATGGCAAAAGAACGTTTGCCGGGTCAGCTAGTTAGTCTATAAAAGTCTTATGTACCTAATTTGAAACAAATGTTTCTTTCTACTATAGATTATTGATACCGAGAGAGACGTCTTTCGACTTCAGGTCATTATCGATCTCATTTTAGGTCATTATCAATAATTTTTTCTTTCTATAATTAGAAATAAAAATTTAATCCTCGCGCCTCACGATTAGTGAAGCTTAATAACATTCGGATTTAGAAATAAGTCTTACTAAAGCGTTCACTATGTTCACCTTGACTCAAAAACGTGGGATAATGTTCGCTGGTATCTAGTTCAGTACTAAGTAACTATTATTACAATGTACAGCCGAAGAACAAACAGGCTTTGGAAATAATATTACCTACCTACTACTATACAGTATTACATAAAATAATATAGTACTTAACTAATGAACTTACTAACTAGGTATTGGTATTCTCACTTCAAACCAAACTTAACTATCCATCAGTGGCGTTTCTAAAATTTTCAATAATTAATAGGTAGGTACCTATATTCCTATATACATGGTTTTTATTTATTTATTAACTTATTGATAAGTACATTAACGGCTATTGACTCGTATTAATAATACAACATAAAATATCACTCAGAATTTGGCATATGTTTCTTTCCTAGTCCCTTTACCTATCTATTCTTCTCCTTTAAACCTCCTCTTTTCCTTCTTCTAGGGTGTTTTTTTTAAGTAACATACATGAAATCGGATTAGTTGGAAGAAATCACGCCTCTGAGATAAACTCGCCCTCTATATATTAATTCATGAATGTATTTTATTTTAATGTATTTTTGTGTAAATTAACTTTTAATCAATGTACAGTAATGTATAAATAAATAAATATTGGTATAAATTACATACAATATACTCTTATTACTTTTTGTAAGACTCAAATAAAGATAATAACAAATGGAGAATTAAAAACCAAGACAAAAATAAAATTATTATAAATTAATATCATACCTGCATGACAGAATGTACTAGTACCTATATCTATGTCCAGACTCGCCTTCCAATACAGATACGCATTTATGGAACATCACTCGCCTTGCCTTGAGGAATACAAAGGTGAAAATAACAGTTCCACAGTAAAAATATAGAATAAAACGATAACAAAACATATGAAATTTTACTCCGTGTAATGGTCACATATTCAAGTTCAATAGTTCAATATTGCTTATCTCGCGTGATCGGACGAGGACGGTTCATGCAATACGCTGTGATCAACCGAATGTCGCAAAAAACTGGGACTTATTCTTTCATAACGACTTGTGTATCATGTCGTAAAATGTAACATGAGCATTGGTCGAATGCTGCGCCTTGAGCAGGACAAAACATGAGCCCTGTATGAAATGACACGTGCTGTGACTCAAAAAATAATCTAACATACAGCGAGTGTTGTTGTTAGTTTGATGGTCGCCAGGAATTCACTCTCATTCACAGTGCACGATTGCGCGAATTATCGGATTGTTAACTTGCATAGGTAACTAATTATATATTTTTTTA
The DNA here is from genome assembly GCA_947579605.1 of Athripsodes cinereus. Taxonomy (NCBI): domain Eukaryota; kingdom Metazoa; phylum Arthropoda; class Insecta; order Trichoptera; family Leptoceridae; genus Athripsodes; species Athripsodes cinereus. The sequence continues at coordinate 2,528,724 of OX388309.1, read as the reverse complement.
AATTATTTTCAGCTTTTCGGCTTGTATGAAAGATACGTTACTGGTATCTATAACTATATATTTATAGTTATACGTAAGTTTATGTAGCTATTTCAAGTTGTCTATGTGTGTATTCAATATCAGATATTATTTAACCATTGTATTATGTATAGATAGTTGTATATTATATTTTTGAGAGGTGTAACCATGTTAACTGCCTAAGAAAACTGTGGGTAGCGCGCCGTTTGGCTGCCGCCACGCAAATCAAACCGCTCCTTTAAATAATTTGATTTTACGAAAGATATCGGTCCCATAGTGCTGAACTTTCTTGTGCACGCTAACATTTCAAAACCGCGTAGTTTTTGCATTTCATCATCTCTTAAACTTCATCAAAACTCGAAATAAATTAATATTCATTACTGTTGATTGTCTCTTCAAAACTTTAACAAGTCATCATTTTGTGTTGCATTCCCGCTTCTATTGCCAAAACACGTGTTAAAAAAAAAATCATCCCCTTCCGGGAATCACTCTATACAAGTGCCAGCGTGTAGTGATCAGTGTTTGTCCAGTAGTGTAACAGAGAAGGATAACAACACCGACTACTCGCAACAACACAGCGGGTGAAAGAGACAAAAATACTGTTTTGTCTACCACGATGCCTATCTCAGATCTCCGTAAGAAGAAGCTTCTCTATGTGTCCAACGTTTTCTTTGATGTCAACCAAAGTGGAACGCTCGAAAAGAAATACTTCGAGTCGGCTATCGAGAAAATCTGCACTCTTCGTGGATGGCCCCAGAGTCATCCCAAGAACGTAGAGACGTACGACACCATGACCAAGATATGGGATGGCCTGAGGCAGAGAACTGATACCAATAAAGATGGAGAGTCCTCTGCAGTGGCAGCAGCGTTACATGAACTTCATGTTTGACCTAGAAGATGCTTCCAACTTAACTAAAAAGCCACGGCGCTCTTGAGATGGTCACGGACCATGAAACAGCGCCAAATACAAATCATCTTTTTATTATTATTATTATTATTATTAAGCCAATCGTTCAATTGTTTTCAATAATTTCAATGCCACAGTCGTAAGTTTTTAGTTTTTATTTTTTGCTACTTTGAAGCAACTTTTATCATTCCAGAGCTCAAAAGTTTATCATTTTAATATTAACTTATGAACCTTAATACTAACACCTGTTGAACTATCACCTCTCTCGAAGGTTTTTGTAAGTTATTTTAACAGAGAATCTGAAAAACAAATCTTATAGCAAAAAAAATATGTGTCATACTGCAGAAATAGTCAATGTGTTGATTTTGATTGAACCTAATATGGTTCATTTTGGTGGTGTGCCTGGTGATCTCTTGTCACTTTATTTATGGTTTTACCTAAGTATTTTATTTTTAGGTGTCATTAATTAGGGGTCTAGGAAAATTCACCGACAACAATTGTATTTGTCGGCAAATTGTCTGTCGGTGAAATGTACGTCGATGAATTATCCTGCCGGTGAATTATCCTCTCGGTAATTTGTCCTCTCGGTGAATTGTTGTCGGTGAATTGTCCGTCGGCAAATTGTTGTCGGTAAATTATCCGGCTCCCATTAATTAGTACCTATTTAGAATGTAACATTTTTATTTATTGCTTTTTGTGTATATAATAATATAAGTACTATTATTAATCAAATTTATACTAATAAAATAGGCTTTTTTCTAAATAATCTTTCAGCTATGATGCATGCCACTTATCCCAAATATCTAATTATTTCATTGGCAAGGAGAAGACAATCTACATGTTTATTACTTGCAGTTGGTCATCTGGCTACCCCGCTTGTTTGACAGGTATGCCGAGATATTATAATAGGTCTATAGTAGATATAATATAGGCTTTCAAACCTTTTAAGTAAATAAATAAATAAATAAATAATGTTTTACAAACATTAGATTATTCTCGTGTTATTACGTAAATAAATTAGCTGCACTGAAACCATAATTTTAAATCGTTGTAATGAATTTGTATGTTAATTGAGCCTTGGAGTTTAGTATAGATTATAGAATAATGCATTATGTTGAAGTACATAATTATGAACTTAACTGTCTATTAAATATGAATCTTTAGCTTTGAGCTTTAGATTCAAAAACCTGTTGATTGTGCCTTTAATGAAATCATATCATGAAGTTTGTAATGTAAAGTATTATTTGTTATAAATGATATTATGTATAAACTTGATTTGATTGCATCAAAATACTGTTAACTGGGTAGGTTTATTTTATTTTATATTACGTAATACTTAACATGTAATATTAATAAGTATTATAATAATAGGAACAAAGGTATAAAACAGTGGCGTATCATTCGTATCGACTAAAAAATTGTTAATGTATCTAATAATTATATAAATTTCAGTTGTTACGATTACGACATTTTGAGTTATTCTAAACCAATGTTAATACAAGTGTACAGATTATTTATCTTACAGATTATTTACTGTGCTCAAAAATATAGGTAGTTAATTAAATGGCAATAAGAGAACGACAAAATTTCAAAAGTACTCAACATAAACTCATCGGCACAACCAACGCAACGGATTGTGCCAACTCTCTCTGGTAGGGAACAGAAAAAAATCATTCTAGAGAGAATTTGCAGTCTGTTAGCTGTGCAGATGATGTGTCTGTTGAGCAACATTTATAATGTTTTCTCACGCAGATGTGAAAAAACAAGAAAAATGCGAGTTCCATTTTTAAAATTCGATAAGTTTATACGGTGTTTGAATCCTCACGCTTACTGTGAGAGTGTTTATTATCTACATGGGTTTATAACAAACCTTGATTTGTATTCAAATAAATACAAAGAATTCTTGGTGTTTAATAACATTGATTTTTGTGAAAATCAGCAACAATTAAATGAGACAGAAAAAATATATTTACGGGCATTGTAAAATTATTAAGTATATAACTCAAAATAACTCCTCTAGAATAAAGCAAATCGAAATTATTAACTTCAAAAGTGATTCCTCTCTTAGTGTTTGAATGGCATAATTATTGCAATGTTGATATAATTGTGTTTGTTTTTCTGCTTTATTTCTTGTGTATATAGGTAAGTATATATTTTTTTAATTTCTTGTGTATTTAACTGTTCAATATAAAAGTGTAAATATTCTTTATCATTTGTGTAAGGTTACGATTACAAAAATTTAATTATCCTATTTTGTCAGTGGCACAAATCACTCGTACCGGGTGGAATGCCTTAAATGAATAATAATAATTCATTCTTTTAAACCAAACGAAAAATCTAGTTCCACCACTGACTGTAATCGTGATTATTAGTTATATTACCTTCCTTTTATATTATTTCTATGATTAATACTGGTTAGAATAATTTATAAGGCTCTTGAGATCCACACATTAATATTTTAATCCGTACGTACTTGTTTATATTCTCAAAAGACTCCTTAATTAGGAAAGACACAGGTAAAATAAAACACTCTTTACCTACGAGGTCATAAATAATGATCAGGTTTTAGGCTAAAAACATTTTAAATAGGTATCTTACTTATTAAGGAAGATGTCATTAGTTTTATGAAATTTTCTAATGAAATCTATGAAAGGTTTACTTTATGTAACAAGATTTGTAATGAAACATTTTTTATTAAAATGAATGTAATATTAAGTAGCATCACTCATAATTATATTGGGTGCAATGCCAAAAAAAAAGAATGTAATATTAATGCGTACAACAATACTAAAATCCAATATTCAGAAATGATTTTGGTAGTAAAGTAGGTATGCTAGATAATGATAAAAAATCTTGCATTGTGTAAATTAATGCTGCACTGCACATTATTGAACATTTTGGTTAATTTTTATTATGAAGGAAATGTCAGATCATAGCATCTATATACTGTATGATGTATGATGGATGTATAAAAATCCGTAAACAATATTATAATGAATTTTCTAATTAAGAGGTTAGGTGCTTGGGTACCTACTTGCCATGAATAGCTAGCTACCATAATACCGGGTTATAAAAGCTAGTTTACAATAATTTACAGGTATTATGATTAAATTCTGGAAAATTAATTGCATGTACCTACCTACTAACTTAACTGTGAGAATTATTTCTATTATTTATTAATCACTAGATATTTATCAATCAAGTTTTAGAGCATTCCGTGTCAAGGTGAATTTCTATTCCAATTCTAACAATCAGTTTAATTTTATTAATTGTTTATAATTTTACAACAATGTATGGTGATACTTACCATACCAAAAGTGAGGCAAGTACAAAATTTAACTTTACCGTAATGTAAGTAAAATTACATCAATATGATGTCACTGATACTTACACACAAACAGAAACAATGCCGCTAGAGACCAAACTTTTGACTACAAATTACATTACCTATTATTATTATTATTGGACAATATTAAAGTGTCGTTTACGTGCCAAAGCACCTCAAGGACATTGTACAATTTGTAAATTCTAGGACATTAGATCCACGTCATATTATAAATATAGATAAATACATAGATAAATGACAAATCTCGGATACATAAAGGTATCCACATCAATTATGTAAAACAGAATACAATAATATAATATTTAAAGTCAATATTCCTACTAATATTGTGGCAATGTTAAACTCTTAATAAAAACACAAGCTTTTACTTAGGCCTACAAAAATCGTTGAACTGAAGGTTTTTGAGGATGTGGGAAAAAGGTTTTTGTAGCCTAATAGTAAAAAAAATATATATATTATTAGGTAAATAAGTAAAAAATATCACGTCATGTAAATGATGATGTGCAAAAAGAATAAAAAAATTTAAAAAAAAATCATTTGTGGGATACGCCGTGATGTTTTAGAAGTCAATGTTAAGGATATAAGTATAAGAAACTTATTGATTTATTTATTTATTTTATACTACCTATACCTACCTACATTTATTACGAAGAATTTTACGCATAGGTAAATACGTGAAACATTAATAATACAATCAATATAAATAGGATGAGTTAATCGCAGAGGCGTGATTTCTTACAACTGACCAAATAACATTATAAATTTATGTGAAAAGTCGAGAGGTTAAAGAGCTGAGAACATTTTGAAAAAGGGACTAGGACGCAGACGCTACATTTCGAGTGTTAAAATAATCGTTTATTACTTAGTGTCTCTGGTTAATGAGCTTTATAATAAACCTTGATTCATTTAAAAAAAATATGATAAACCTATTGTGTTGCAATCTGCATACTATATCGTCATCTCTGCCTACCCCGCATGGGATACGGCATGAGAGTAAAGTATAGCACCTACATTATATCAAGCCGATTGGTGCATATTGTTACCATGGTTGTTTGACTTATTCAGCCAGTACTGCATTGGTATTACTGTAGTAAGTAAGCTATACCTATTGCATATTGTAGTTATACTTACATAGAACCTACTCAGTAAATATTGTATAGGCTCTCTTATTGAAGCTTGGGGACCTTGAACCAATGACCGTCTTGCAAGCACTGTACTACCAAAGTACCCAATAATATTATACCTATGCATTTTACTGAGAACAATATTGCAAATGTATGTATATCTATAGGAACCTATCTTGTGTGCCTTTACAACTTCATTTTATGAAACATTATTCGTCTTATATAGGTATGTCAAAAAACCTGTTGTTTTATAATAGTCTGAATCACTCGCAAACGAGTGGATAGTCTTGAGAAGAATAGAATTGAATAATAAAAGAGAAAAACAGTCTGCAATCAATCAGCATCTGGCCAAATATAAAGAATTACTACTACTATACCATCATGGAATATCTCACAAGTATCTAGGAAAGCCAGGATAATTACTGCAAGGAATGAACGTGCAGGTGGCCCTTGCCGTGATAATATAAAAAGAAGACATTCAGAATGGGTGGCATGCATGTCTCATCACCGCTGAATTGTAGACTTTAATTGTCTCATTTGAGAAATTTTACGAACACCTGTATTAATTTATAGAACAATCGAAAACTTACCGAAAAGAGTGGGAGACCAATTCTTTTCCAGGTGTTCCACGCATTAAGAGAATACAATGAAAGGGACAGGCGACTATTGCTTATTCATTTTCTAAAATAATAGCATGCAGAATTCGAATTCATTTATTCTAATACCACATGAATTCAATAAATGATAAATAAACAAATAATAATAATAAATAAAAAATTTAAGAAAAATACAGGACATAAAAAAGTAGGAAAAAATAAAAAAAATAAGTGGAAATAGAAAATGCATAAACCTAAAATAAGTTCTCGCATTCTTGGTTGTATGGGTGCTACTGACATAAATAGCGGTAGCAAGCTAGAAGAGAGACAACTAAGATGGTATGGGCAGTTAACAAAGTCACGTCAATAAATATCCCTCGACATCCATCGAGAGGGAGACCAAAGATTACCCGGATGACACAACACATGCAACATGTTTCTGCGGAGAATAGCCCTGAATGAGAAAGACATACTGAACAGGATGTCTAAACTCTTGTCCTAAGGTTGTATATACCTACTTCCGTATATACGTACAACCTTAGGACAAAAAGAGCCGACCCCAGCAGCCTTCAAAGGCAAAAAGTTGGGACAATGCCAGAAACAAGAAGAAGAAGAAAACTAAATAAGATATTGAATTAAGCTATAGGAAATACAATACAAAATAAAATAAGGATGAAAAATTCACAATCACAAGATAAGAATAAGAATGAGAAAGGGAAAAAATAATAGTATCGTAAGATGAGGTATCTATTTATTTTAAGTTCAATGTTATTGCTTAGATACCTACAGTTGCTGTTATCATAATAAAGCTATATATTCAATAACACGTTATTTTCCAACATGCTATTTATTAAGCATTATTCGTAACTAGGTGTTGGTATATTATTATAGTTGTATGCAATAAGCTAAGCTTTGTATTAAGAAAGTGAGCATGTAGGCACTTACATTTTACAATGTTAACCTTATTATATATATACCTAAGTACTTTAAGTCCTTTTTACGACCGTTCGCGTAATAAGATGTATGTATCATCAATAGTAATAAATAATAATCAGCGTCATGTTATTTATACAATATAATATTATTGTTTGTTATGTATGTGCTATAATATAACATAAACATGTTACTGTATTATTATTGTTATTATTATAACGGAAAGTGAAATTATTGCTTAGCACTGTTATATAACTGCTATAGATATTATTTTGTTTACTCATTTTACTATAATCAGTTCTGTTTTCACAAATAACTTATTGCTTTCGTTATTCCGCTCAGCTGTTATTTTAATCGACGTGTTATCGCTATTTTTAGAGTTTCTTTATGTTTGCGTCACTAGTCACAAGTCTTCTCTTCCCTAATAGATTAGCCTGTTTCCACAGCATTTAAAAGTTCTGAAATCCTCGTCATAAAAACAATAGCTTTAAACTTTTTGTAACATAATTTTAAATTTTGTTCCTATAAATTAGTTCCTGTAGATAATTTTTTTTATTATTGTTTGTGTTTTTTTATTCTTTTATTTGTGTTTAGTGTTAATGTGACGTAATTAGATGGAAGAAGTCACTACATAGTGATAATCTCGCCACTGCATATCATCACATTTTTTCTTATGTTAACTGATTTGTTGACTTTGTTATGTGAATGATGATGTGCAAGAAGAATAAAATAAATAAATTTGTTGGAAAAGTGCGCCTCTGCGATAAACTCGCACTGCATATTATAATTCTATTTAATATGAATGTAGGTACCTACTTTTTCATATTTATTAAATAAAAAAATAATTCATTAAATCATCCGTGGTTAGATGGAAGAAATCACTATATAGTGATAATCTCGCCACTGCACATCATCACATTTTTTCCTGTGTATATTGCTTTATTTTATCTGTTATATGAATGATGATGTGCAAGAAGAATAAAATAAATAAATAAATAAATAAGCCGTAGTTTGTGAAAGGGAGAAATCAAAAAATAATACGTGTATAAAAACAACAGTTTGTTCAATTTAATTATTCGTTTTATATATGATTGATTCAATTTTATATTTTAATAATATTGTCCATCAAACACAGATCGATTGACTAATAGGCTTATATAAATGGAAAAATTTAACTTACCATAAATTGACGGAAAACATTTTTTCAAAATAAATTTTGCACAACGACAAGTTACGACAAATTTCAAACAGTTGAAACTAAAAAACAAAAAATGAAAAACAAACCGAGCGGTGATTTTTAACCGGATAACTACACGTTAAAAAAAACCGTTTCAATTCAGTGTCTGAGACATATTGAATAAAATGTATCTTAAAAATATTACCAAAAATAAATTTAAAGGTAGAATTGTAATTGTGTGTTTGAATTATGCATGTATTTTAACAATGTTTATTTATTAATACATATTTAATATTCCGAAAAAAAAATACAAATACATCTGTACAAACAAAATGCAATATAAATTTGGTAAGTACAGTCTGGCGTCTGCTTTTAAAAAAAATATTCAAATGTCTTGAGTCGCAAATATGTAAATGATGATTTAAAACTAAAATAATTTTAATTATTTTAACCGGATAAGCGGTAGAAAAATTTAACCGCATGTTCAAACAATCACCATTTTCAGTATGACGTACAGTTTCAGTTTACGTAGGCACAATGATCCGATAGTCACCCCAGTAATGAGAATGTGATAGGGTTAACCGAAAATTTTAATAAAATATAATAACATTTTAATAAAAATGAAAATGATCCAAAACAATATTTTATAGACACCAAAGTACCTTAACGTGTATTTTAAAGGTTTTTTTTTTTATTTTATTGAATTTTATGCATTTACTTACAAAAACTTTGAGTTATTTCCTTTGTTATAAAATGGGAATAATGAATACCTTCCTCATCATGAGAACTGTATGTCTTACCACCCGGTTACCGGTTAACTTATTCATAAGAATATATTTGAACCGCGTGCCGGGTAACCGTAATCTTTAAAGCTAAACCAAAAATAATATTTTATACTTATTATTTCTTTTATTTGAAAAATAACAATTGTTTAACAATGTGTGAATACATTTTATTGGAAATCAAGGTCGCGTATTACCTGACGCGTACAATTTAATACATAGACATCTTATAAAATTATACCTATTGCTATTACGCTAATGATTTTGTATGAATATTGTCATCAATATTTTTGGCGTTTGACGTATGTAACATGTTTGCTTAATGCTTTTTTTCAGTTGTTTTATTATTCTCAGCGTGTATAAATGCACACATGGTCAAACTATTTCGCACTTTTTACTCGTTCATTTATTTTATTTATCAAACCATTAGAACACTTCAGACAATACACATATTTATAGGTACCTACTTAGTTTAATATATTAGTTTTGCCTGGCCAAACCCTCAGGCTGCCCACCGCCTCAGGTGCGGCCAATAGATTTTGTATAGTGTAGAATTCGGATAAATGGAAGTCCCCAGACCTCTGTGCTATCCGAGTGGTCGATGGGTCTCCTTCAATAGTTCAATATATGGCAAACAATATAGTATACCAACCTATAATAGAATTATCACTTTATACCTATGTGTCCACATATAATTCTTTTTATCAAAGCCCATTCGGTTTCTTTCGTCGACCATTTAATTTTTCGGTCGCCTTATCATTACTTACATTATGGGTCGCCCATAGAAATATTTCTCCTGAACAATTATCTTAACTACAGACTGACAAATTAACTATGGCATTGTTAAAACAATTGACCATCTTACGAACGGTAGTCAATACAATAAACTTTAAACCATTCAACTATATCTCAACAATGTATAACTGCAAACGCCCTGTGCCGGGCATTTACGATTAATCAGTTAACTGATTTCCGTTAAAATTGTGATAAGATAAATTTTAACGTAATTTCTATTATTTTAACCGTAAAGATAACATCCATATTAAAAAGTTTAATGTTTTTCAAGTATGTTAGAGGGGGGGGGGTTTCAGCGGTTTTTCAAATATTCTCTATTATCCATCTTTCTCATCAGTATTGCCATTTAGAATAAATGGTCGAAGACTCCATTTTTATCTTATACCTATCTCCCGATTTTTCGGGATATGTACCTTTTTTGGTTTCTGAATTCAACCATAACAATTAAATAAAAACTTGCGTTATTGAAAAAAACTTAACTGACATCATTTTTTTTTTGTTTAAGGATTGATGAGTAGGCACAACACGATATACGCCACCAGTGGAGAAGCCAGCGGACTAACAAACAATGATAAACATCCAGATATAAATCCAATCATAAAAAAACCTCTCCTTGCCAACAAAAAAGAAAACATTAAGTGACAGAACTCATCGCTGAATTCCAAATTTAATTGTCTTATGCGCGAGGATTAACGAACACCAGCCCTTTACAGGACACTCGAAAATTTACAGTAAAGACTGGAAGACATATTTATTACCGAAGACTTAACGGGGTAACGATTAACAATGTTAAATTTACGGTTAACAATAACTAGCTCTGTTTTAATGTATCCAATTGTCAGAAGCATTCATCGAATATGTGGGTCACTCTATTGTCTATTGGATCTTAACATAGAATGGTTACTTGATCTTAACATAGTTCCGTTCTCTCTGCCTACCCCACTTGGGATACGGCGTGAGGGTATAGTATAGTATAGAATGGAATGAACCAATTAATATTATAATTCGCGAAACTAAAATGTATACCACACAAGACATAAGGAAAATAGTAGATAGCGAAACATGGACGTGGTTGAAGAAGGACGAAAGAGGAAAAAATGCAGTGGAGATGCGATGTAAGCGGCAGGTGTTAAAAAAAAGACATTTTAACATAACATAACATTTATAGAAAATTCACACAGATCGAGCTAGTCCCAAACTAAAATATGAATATTGTATTATGGGTAGGTACTAATACGACGATACACACATATTATATACAATGTACTGAACACAATATACCTATACATGTAATGCCCAGACCCAGAACAATTTGAAAAAAATCATTCTTCATTTTGCCCTGGTCGGAAATTTAACATCTCAAATTCAGCGATGAGACGTAACATAATATTAAGACTTAAAAACGCCACATTTACTATCCCTCTCGCACTGATAGAGATATGATAATGAGGATCGGAGACAAGATTTAGGTACGTTGAAAATTACAATATTTCAGTATTTTTAACCCAAAACACGCATTTTTCATTTTATGACATTGTTCTCGCTATAGAGCGATATGACGTTATGCAATGCTTACTATATATTCACAGAATCTATTCGCTATGCAAACTATTATACATATCATTATATATCTGTGCAAAGATGGCAAAACACGATATGTCACTTATTACAAATTTTACAGGAGAGCAATTTTAAATTTTGGATGCCTCTATCAAATCAGAATCTAAATGAATTAACCTTAAATTTGACCACAGCCTGTAAAAAACAGTTGTTTTTATGTTTTTAATACATTTGTAAATGTAGTGTACATAAATTGATATATTTTATGAAAAAACTGTCATACTGTCATGACATATCGTGTTTTGACATTTTGTTAGAAGATGGAAAAACATGATATGTCCATAGATCCTATAGAATTCTTGTCCATTTATATCATTCAAACCTAGAGTAGGTAAATTTTATTGCGAATCTTATGAAAAGCTGACTGAAAGATTAATAACGTGCCATAAGAATGTTATCCATCTACTTTGTTTCTAGAATATATATATATACTCCACGGACCCATTATCTGTATTTTTTTTAAAGAATCTAGGCTTTTGAATAAACAGATACTTTCCCAGACTTTTCCCATAGTAAGCTAATAGTTGCCTGTGTTGTGAGAAACGATAATGTCAGAGGCTGGGATGGTATCCAGTACTTATCCTATGCCATCAACAATATTACCCAGTATTGTTTGATTCCTACTGGTTTTATCAGCTAGTAAGTATAGGGGAATATGAAAACATATTTTGCATTTCACACATTTTAATATTAAAAAAGAAGAAATAAAAATATAATAGAAAAATAATAGAAAAATAGCAAAAATCAATTTAAATCTAAGTCTTCCAGTTCATCGAACTCAGCTGCATTATCGGCTGTCGGTAAATTTTCATAAAATTGATGGCAATCGGAATCAATTAAAGTTAAAATAGAGAGAATGAAAAAAAAATAAAATAGAGAAAAAAAAATGAAAAATTCAATGGATTAATTGGAAGACTTTCACTATAAGATTTTTGTACATTAATATTGTTTGCTTCCAACTGTCGCCCTCTTTTATTTCTCCTTAAATCAAGGGTCCTAAACGGTTCCTCTTTATTAAGGGAATATTTAAAATTAATTACGCCAAATGTTGTAGTGTATCTCAGCCATTTTATCTTTAACCAATCAAATTTTTGGCCTTCTACATCTACACATCTTCTCACCAACACATCGCCTCTTTTGAGGAGTTGGGAAAATGCCAAGAAGTTTCCCTGTTCCATAGGTACCACATGGAACCTTTTTCCATTTTTAGACACCAAACGGACAAAAGTAAACCAATCTCTTGGCGTCATAATCTGGTTATCAGGTCCAATGTTTTTCTTGGCGCGCTCGACTCTAGCATGGTCGCTGTCACACTCTAATCTCGTATGGCCAGGCAAAAGGAACTTTTGGTCAATTATATTAATACTTTTTTTGAGTACCATCATATAACTAAACATGATGGCCATGTTAATATTGCGGTTTTGCCCGCCACATGTATCTGAATATGTGGTTACATGGTTAATGTGATCGGGAAGATCAATTAAATTTTTAAACACGCATGAAGCGATTTGATCGGAGCCTCGGCCCCCAATTGCTTCATGCCACATAAAACATTTCGTTTCCTCATTATTTGTGCAATTTCTGATTGTCAGATTATACGTAGACAGTAGTCTCTTATAATATGCAATATTAGTGGAGAGAAATGGTGCAGGAAGCACCTGCTGCAAATCGAAGACTAGCACAACCTTGCTAGAATCTTGCCTCGCCAACTCTTTATCTTCTCTTTTAGACGCATACGCCAATTCAGCCTCTTTTATGTGCTGATCATGGAAAGCACCCAGATCCTGCTGTTCAGTTTCTGTAACTGCTAGGCGTTTTTTTAATTTGAATTCATCGCATTTTTTGCATGTGTCGACGTACGGCTGTTTGAATTTTAATCCCATATTATTAAAAATGGTTCTGAAAACATCATAGCCTGCAACTTTTGCATGATTATCGTTATTATGCTCCTTATATTCACAATACATCTTGCGAATTGTAAGGTGACTTGGCAAATATATCTTCTCAGTGCTTTCTCTACGTGCGTAGTGACTTACATGTTTGGGATATTTATTAATGAATGCTTCAATCTGAATCCGTTCTCCAATAAGTTTGTTTGCGGGAGCTTTTTTCCCCCTATTGTCTGCCGTGGAAGATACAGCACAATTGTTCTTTATTTTTTTAATAATAATGTCTATTTTCGATCTTTTAATTCCGTGTACATGTAAAAACATTTTTTTACATACGATTAGATGATTCATACCTATATGAATATTGTATTTGACGGAAACAGTCCTGTTTCTATTTAAATCTTTATTCCCTCTACCTTTCTTTTCAACAGATTTTTTGGTTAATAATATTCTTCCACTAAGTATTTCATGTTTAGCTTCTTTTGTTTTTGACATGTAGCTTTTGAAAATTTCATGTTGTTCTTGTGGTGTACATTTTAGGTGGCAATTATTCTTCCTGCAACACTGCTCTATAATAGCTGAGAAGCTTTTAGCAGGTATTATTTTACCTTTCCTATTAACGTATTCCTTTCCTGATTCCTTCTTTTTCATTTCGAGGTCCCTCCGCCTCACTCCCTTTTTACGTTTTGGTGACTTGCGTTTGTTGGATATATCTCCATTTCCCATATCACTTTGGATAACAGTCGATTCATCACAATGAGGCTGAACATTATCCATCTCAATGACACTACACACTAGTTCTGTGTACACCGGAGTTCGCCTACCTGTAAAACAAAATACAAAGCTTATGTGAATTCAATAATACAGCAGTAGCTCTCTTAAAAGTCATAAGTTCAGATCTTTTACATACCATTTTCTTCATTGTCAGAAAGGCACTCCAAACCATTAATTGATTTGCCTTCTGATTCCACAATAGCTGTAGACTTTGCAGCAAATTCATTCCTTTGTTGATTATCAGAAAGAGGAGTATCGTGAAACTCATTCATAGTAATATCCTACAAAAATATAAAAACGTTAATCATTGTCCAATAATTACAAAATTAGTATATAATAATATTTTAATTGAACTACACTTACTACACTGTTACTTGGAAGAATCAATGTTTCTACATCTATGGGCTTGCCACTAGTCGATATAGGTACTATTAGAAATCTCCTATAAAAGAAGGTAAAAAAAAAATAATACAAAATAATGGAACCAGTAAAAATACAAATATAAATATGAAATTAAAATACTGATCATACTATAAGCACTTTATATATTGTTGATGTGGGCATTTTCAAATGTCTAAACATTCCATTTTGCTTTCGTTGCTAATAATCACAACTTAATTTTTAAGGTATATTTCATTTTTTGGATAGAATATAGAGTATCGATGATAACAATAACGAAATATTTACCATATTTTTATTTGACTGGTCCATATAAGTTATATTTTCAACACTATTTGTAGTAAAAACACTCTCCTCTAAATCCAATCTATTGCCAAAACACGTGTTATTACCCATATGTAAAATAAGAAGGGCTCGCGAGCCAAAATATTTACAACAAACCGAACACTTCCACATATTTTTATTGTCTTTGCACTTAATATTGTTTTTATTTACTTCTTTTATCTTTAATTATAATATTATTTGTTTTAAAAAAACTGTTTCAACAACCACAACACATCAACACGACACTTCAATCATCAACAAAATATGATGACAGTTGTTTAGACAGTGTTGCGATACTACAAAAGCATTTCGTGATTTCTCATGGCAACGGTCTCGTTAAATTTGTTTAAATCTTATTGTAATGGTTTTACGGATTGTGGGAAATTCAAATTAGTAAAAGCCAAAATGAATTTATTTATTTTTAATACTTAGCTTAATATAAAATTTGAAAGTATAGATAGCGTAGTACACTTAAATATATTTATTATATCCAAAAATTAGCATTTTTTTTACATACGGCAACACCACGCAGTCTGTTGCTGCACGTATCGTGTTTTGCCATCTTCTCGGAACCGGAAAAGAGGAATCAAAAAGTAGGCAAAAAATGACTATTTTGCGTATCGTGTTTTGCCATCTTTCATATGCGTTAAATGTGTTATTATTGAAGTTGCCAAACAAGGTTATTTTGCATATCATGTTTTGCCATCTTTCAATTTCTACAAAATTGGCATATCACAAATTGCCACAGCGATTTTCTAGAAATATATAAAACCAACATATATCAGCTTTTGCCATCTTGTAGATCTCACTGAGACGAATCCAACGGTATGCAACACTCATATTCGCAAAAAAAGTGACATATCGTGTTTTGCCATCTTTGCACAGATATATACCTACAATAGTGACATAATGACGAAGCCTTTACAAGCGATAGTAACTGGTACAAGTGTTAAATAGTATAGTATAAATAGCATGCAAGTACCTACACAGTGTTCGTAATAGAAATAGTGAAATATAGTGTTATTATTCAAGGACAACACACAGAAAGGTATGGTGTTCCAAGTGTAATAATATATCGGTAGTAGGTACTATGTTATAGTAATAATAATAATACTAGGCGAGTAATGTTCAATAGACGTATGTGAGTACCTTTAGTATGACTAGCTAGTAGGTATCAATGGTTGCGTTACGATGTACAAGTGTACTGCGATTATGTTGTTAAAGTGGTAAAAATATGTAAAACGAATACGGTTCATATTCATAGAAAAAAATGAAAAAAAATTACAAATCACTCGAATCGGGTGGATTTTCGTAATCGATTAATTTATTAATTGAAAAAAGATCAGCTGTTTTCTCAAAACCACTACTACGATACAATCACGGCGTATCGCACAAGTGGGGTAGCCAGCGAAACAGTTGCATGTTCGAAACACGCAAGGTGTCCTCTCCGTGTTAAAAAATTTAGAAGTTCAACTGTTGCACTCACTGGGAATCAAACCCAGCTCCTCTGTGTTATGAATCATGTGCTCTAGAGGTATGTGGGTAGCCATCGAGTATTGTAATTATAAGTTTGCAAATTACCTAAGATGTCATTGACTCCTATTGAATTTGGTTCATCACTGGATCCAACCATGTGACCTTTGAATTCGTTACACCTACTAGACTGTAATGTCATGAGCGTTGCAATTATAAGAGTATTTTTAATGCGACGTTTTTTGATTTTTCGTATCAAACTGATTATTTAGTGTATTATAATATGTGATATCTATTACGATAGATACAATTTAACCTGAAGATACGCATCACTTGCTGGATAAAATTTTTGTCATTAATTAATAACCTTATACTTAACAGTAATAATTCTAATGTTTGCACATTCACAAAGTGAAAATTCATTATTACAAATATCAATATTTCTAAACATATTTAACTTTTGACGAAAGCGCTCGAGTTCTTTAAAAAATTGTGAAAAATTAACTGTTTTGAAATCATGACATTTGTAACCTCATAACAGTTTAACTAGTTGGATAGAAAAGTCATATTACGAAGTATTCCTGTATTAAT
Organism: Athripsodes cinereus; assembly: GCA_947579605.1. Taxonomy (NCBI): domain Eukaryota; kingdom Metazoa; phylum Arthropoda; class Insecta; order Trichoptera; family Leptoceridae; genus Athripsodes; species Athripsodes cinereus. The sequence continues at coordinate 2,511,976 of OX388309.1, read as the reverse complement.
ATTGTATTATGAATTTAATAGCGTTATGTTAAGTAAATGATAATATACTCGTAGATAGTGCAGGTAATGTATGCTGCCTGATGTGTTCTCTACCTGATGAAAACTAAAGTATCTACAACTCACACCTACTAGCCCACTACCGTATTATATAATATTTAGTATTAGTACCTACCTAATTATTGTTTAGTAACTGTGTCAAGTACTAACTATCTACAAACTATATACAATTGCATATTAAGTACCTATATCATCAAATCATCTCCTATACATATTGAGAAACATTTTATTCTGAATTGTTTGGGAAATCATTCCACCTTTTGATTACTTTTTTTTTAAATCGTGTTCATCACTAATAACATTAATTAGTTATATTTTTTCAAATGTCCTGTTAAAAGGAGATACCCATTTCCATTTTCTTTGGTCTCTTTAACTTTACCGTAAATTTTGTCGAGTGTCGTTTAAAAGACGGGTGTTTGAAAAATAAACAACTTATATAATAAATTCAGCATTAAGGGTTGCCAACCATTCTGAATGTCTTAATTTTTCTTGTAAGCACAGTGGCGATAGCTCGTATGTTTAGAATTACACACAGCTGATCTGCTGGCTACCCCCTATGTGGTATATTCCGTTATGATATAGTATTTATGTTTTACTGGCTACCCTTACTTATGAGAGTTTACTTGTAAATATTTATATAGAAGGTACCTACCTGTACAGATAGATAATTTGAAGTTCCTCATGTTTATTTACTGAAAAATATAATAATAAAAACATTTCGGCACGACAACCAAACAGCGTTTTCGCCGATACGTGTGTATCTGAACAAATTCTAGATAGGCTCACTCCCTTTTTCAGCACATACGATACTGTTATAAGTAGTGTGTACTATGAAGATCATCTGTGGTCTACTAAACAAGGTTTGTATAGCAACTTGTTGAATAGAACATCGGCCTCTGTGTGAGAGTGCTAAATAAACTCTATAGACAATGTATGCCAGTAACATATCTAGAGTTTTCACACCGAGTAAGCCCACCATTAGTTCACTGTGTCGGTGTTTAGGTAGTAGAATTTCATAGCGAAATAAATAAAACAAATGTTTATTCTACTATTTGATTTATTTACGAGAGACGTCTTTCGTCATGTTAGGACATTGTCATTGTCAACTGTCAGTAGATTGACAATGACAATGCCCTAACAAGAAGAAGATTCATTCTTTTAGAAAAATCTTGAATCATAGCAATAATTATTAGCAAGTGCGTATCAATTTATTTAATTTGTAATTTCGATGCAAAGAATTCCACCGACAGTACGTAAACAAGACATCGGTAGGTATACATAGTAATATAAATAATATTTTATGAAATCATTAACTCGTATTACCATGAAATACCTACTACATTGTATAATCTAATTGATATTAATTTGAGACCTTGCACATGCTTAAATATAAAGTTCATATTATAACCTTTGAGACAAGCTGTTGATATAATTGTCGAAAGGGAGACCTAAAATGAGGTCCACAGGATTGATAGTTGTCAAAGGTAAACGCAATTTATTTACCAAAAGTGATGAATAAAGCACTTAAAATTGTAAAGCACTTAAAATCGTATGTAGTTTAAATATGTAGATACACAAGAACAGCTGTTGACCTTTTCAATGTGACCAATGAATATTATTATAATCTGGAGGAATTAATATTGACAGAAAAAGCTAAGACGATTTTTAAATTAAGAAATGGACTTATTAAAACCAATATTGATATTGTGACAGCTAGTGGGATACATAATTTTATTACCAAACAAGATAGAAGTAATAAAGTACACAGCGAGCCTTAATGTCTTTAAGAGGGAATTGAAGAAGTTTGTGACTAGTGAGCGATGAAATTTAATTAAAATAAGTGTTATATTAAAGTGATCAAATAGAGTATAGGTATACCAAATTAGGATACTGTAGCTTGACCCCTTATACCAGGAGAAATTCTGATTGGGGCAATGCTTATGGCTTATTATTATATAGGCAGTAGTTAATTGTTTAAATTTTATGCACCTTTTATTATTTTTGTGTTGTTAAAAATACAAAAAAAATATTGCTTAGCTAAGTATTGAAATGATATTTATATCGTTCGTTATTTCTGTGTATACCTACTATGGCCGGTTTCAATAATCTATCTATCCGCTACTGTCGATTGAAATCTATTGTGTTCTATATTTTAAATCATAGATTTCAATTGACAGTCACACATAGATAGGTTATTGAAACCGGCCACTAGTGAAGTAACGAATGTGTGATTTTGGATATTCGCGAATGCGAATGCGAATAGCGAATATTGACTTGCTTAGATTTCGACAATATTGCTTAATCATTAAAATTTTTACCCCCCCGTCGCCGAATTTTCAAAATGGTATAGGAATTTAAAATATTTCAAAACTCCTCGGTTTTCTTATAGAACATTTTCTTGCAGTACCTTTTTCTGCATTGTACCGGGTAAGTATCCGGTACTTTAACCGAATATCCGATACTTTATTACCGAAATAATATTCGCAAAACATTCGCATATTTTTTGCGAATACGAATGCGAATGCGAATTCTTTGAAATATGCGAATGCGAATACGAATATTCGTTACTTCTTTTAATATTCGTTAATCTTTTATGAATTATTATCAAGAAGTAGTGCCGCCCTGTTGGGAGCCCTTATCTCTCTGTGATATTATATTATATCTGACATATTTATCTGACATACATGTATATATTATTAGTTATCAAAATATACCTATGTACATTGCATTTGTGTGGTTAGACCATATATGAAATAAAATAATCTTATCAACGCTTTAAATGATAATTGTAAAAGACCACTCGACGGTTAATGTGAATTTATCTTTTATTATTAACGAAACATATTTCCACACGATTCTTCAATGTGAAAAATCGAGCACTTTATACCTAATATGTCAGAAAACCGAATTCAAATATAATGTATAATTACGTGTACGTGATGATTTATTCAGCGCTGATTAATGGAGCATCCATCTCAAGGGTGCGGAAAACTTTGTCTCCAATTTCCTCCTGAACGTTGTTATCGATCGGTTTTTACGGAGGTCCTCGGAGAGTCGATTCTAGATGACGGGTCTTGCGACACCAAAAGCCATGACATATAAGCAAGACTTGTTGGCTCTATTGATTTCGTCCAGCATGTTTTTGCTGAACGAAGGGTCTACTTGCAGGTGTTTTGAGAACACAGAGCTCAGAAAATGACCGAGGTATCAAATTATTTCGAGCCCTGTAGACCATAAAGCACAGTTTGTATTGAACCTTACCATCAACTCTCAAGTAGTGCAACTTTTCCAGCAAAAGTGTGATGTGACAACCCTAATCCTCACGGAAAATGGGCCTTGCAACGCCATTTGCAGGCGGTTCAGTCGAAGCTATGTTTATTTTAAAGAATATACACTTTTTATCATACAAACTACACCGTTTTTTTTCATTCACAGTGTGAGTGGTAAACCTCATAACTGAATGTCTTTGTCTTTTGGAACAATTGCTTTTGTTCAGGACTCACGGAAAAAAGTGAGAGACGAATTCTTTTCCGGGTGTTTCATAATTAGTTATCACCATTATCTTTATTTTCAAAGATATCTCTACTTTAATTCCATTTTATTGCGTAGTAGGATCATATCACGTCAGACTTAGGTATCATATCCATCTGTTCTTACATTTAGGTGTAATAATAATTTGTATCTAATTATATGTTCTATAAGTTCATACAATTAATATTATTATTATTATTAATGTTTATAGACAGGAATTACGTCACTAGGTACATATAATTTCCACACACCTAACTATAATATATAGAAGTAGTACAAAACACCATTGCACACATTTTATTTCAAGGGCAATGTCAGCATATGTAATAGTTATGTAGGTATGAATTATAATGCATCAGTTGGTCTGTCATTTATCAAATAAGTTGTAAGGATTTTCCTTAACAAATATACTTCATACATTTTTTGTAATAAACATTAGATTTTCCTGGATATCAAGGTATCCTAATATACATAATCATTAGGTATAATATATATGTTAATGTGGGATAGTTGACATCTAAGGACGTTATATTTATTAATTTCTATCATTAACGGGTAGTAGCTTTTTACATAAGTAAAGTTTAAACATATTTTTACAAAAATTAATCAATATAAAACAAACAAAAAATAAAACCTTAATTAAACATTAAAACATATTATGAGTAATATATTTTTTTTGTACATAACTATTATACCTATTATACGGTAGGTACTTAACAGACTTCATATCGTATCCCATACCCCACTGCAACAGTTTTACAGAAGATAATTATATTTCATAAAATATTGAAGTATCTCATCACCAATGTCTGGTATATTCTTGGGGCTATGTCACATAATACAGTCATAATCAGAGATGTGCAAAATACTTCCAAAAAAGTATTTAAATACAAAATACAAATACTTTTGAATTTTTGTATTTCAAATACAAAATACTAAATACTTTTTCAAAATGGTATTTAAATACAAAATACGTATTTTGAAAATACTTTTTTAAAATACCTTTTTAAAATACTTTTTACAAATAGTCGAACAAGGTGTAAGACAAAAGTATTTAATATTTAAACCATTGATGAATGAAAAAGAAATTAAAAACTGGACAAAAGTATACATAAATGGAGAAAGGGTTGACATGATTAGATATAGCATTGCTTACAGACAATTGATGAATACCATTGATGAATGAAAAACTGGACAAGAGTATACATAAATGGAGAAAGGGTTGACATGATTCGATATATCATTGCTTGCAGACAATGAGGATGAGCCTTAGGAAGAACTGTCAAAATAAAAAAATAAAAATAATTAAGTCATGACAAAATGTACCGTTGTTAGAAGAGATAAGCCGAAAATTGTCATAAATGGATTGAGTATCATCAAGCAGGTAAGAGAATTCCTGACTTGGGCTGCAAAATAAATCAGAATGGATAATCCAAATCTGAAATCGTATGGACTACTGTAACATCATATTATATACAGGACTGCTCCAGACTCTTCCTTATCGTCTTCAGATGGTTTTTAATGTTGCCTCCGGATCATTTACAGAGAGAATAAGAGCTGCCACATAACTTCACTACTAAGAAGTTTACACTAAGGGCCAATATTATAAAAGTCCGTTAGTTGAAGTTATTTTAAAATTGGTCCTTAATTTGATATAACTACTCGGTTTTCATTATTATAAACATCCGTTAATATTATTTCAGTAAAATGTTACCATCGGCTTTAACTGGCCGACCGACCAGGGATTAGTTTTTGGTCATTTGACGACTAGTATTGCTGTCTCACTATTTGCCTAAAGAGAGAAAGAAATAAAAATAGATGGACCTACGCATGTGTTTTGTTAGGATATACTCTCATAGCATCGCTGTCATTTACTCATTTGTTTTGTGTAAATTATGAGATTGTTGGGTGAAGTTTTTATGAATGGGGAGCAGGTAGATAAAAGGGACAGGCAAGATCTTATGTGACCACCGGTTGAAAACAATGGGTACAGTAGGCAAAAATATTTCTTTTTAACGAATTGTCAAAATTGTTTTATAACATAGTCTCTAGTAGAATGTACGAACAGATCGCCATCCGTTCGTAAAGTGTCGATATACTTACGAATATTGGGTTCCTCGTTTATAATATCGGCCCTAACTGTGAGTCCTAGAGATAGTGGTGTTTAAACTGTGTCTCACTGTCCACAAGGCAGCACACCACCCACTGAGCTGTTCCGCTGACGAAAATGTGAGGCGAAGGCTGTGATCGGCTTCTTAAACTCGTTGAACTCAAAAGGGCAAATACCTCTAAATTTGCAGAAAGAAGAAACAGAGTCGCAGCGTCATCTGCCTGGAATAGATTGCCTTCAGACAAAATTGAAAATGCTACCATTCAGGAGAAATCACAGCGCCCTTGAAATGGCCATGAAACATTAAACGGCGTCATGTATAATTTGTTCAATCATCATTATTACCTATGTGTGTATATCTCAAACATGGAGTACTCTAATGGAAACGTTGTATTTGTACCTAATTCAACAAATTGGCAAAAAAAGCTTGCGTACGCGCATATCAATTAATGGCAGAATTTTGTTTCAAACAATAAAAAGGTATTTTGTAAAAGTATTTTGTGTAAAATACAAAATACTCAAAAAAAGTATTTCAAATAAAATACAAAATACTTTTTACAAAAAGGTATTTGAAATACAAAATACAAATACTTGTATTTTGTATTTGTATTTTAAATACTTTTATTTCAAATACGAGTACGTCACATCTCTGGTCATAACAGTCATGTAAATGTTGAAAACCACTATCTTCAGCTACCGCGGGATTGGTATGAACGTATTTTTTTACCCTAGTCACTTCGCGCATCCTAGGATTAAGATCAAGGTTGGTTGCCAGAAATTGCCTGCAGGCAATAAACCCGCCATTTGTACTACTTTAAAATGTAGGTACAATAAGGATTTTTATTATTTATTTTTATCAAGACAAAATAAAGATCGTATTTCGATTGTGTCTAGAGTAAGCTTGTAACATCTGTAATTTTTCTTCCTTGTATTTAGTTTCTAAGAAAAAATCACTGATTGGTTTTTACCCGAAAGGCCTTTGAGTTAAATATTGTTCGTAGTGAAAATAATTCAGTGTAATAATATAAAATTCAGTGTTCAGTATATAATTCAGTGTTTTATTTTAAATCAATTTTAATTCTATCTACTAAATATAAGTAGGTACTTATTTATTTTAATAATATCATATTATGTATCTGTATGTGTTAGTGTTGTTGGAAGGCATACTCCCACAACACAATATTATAAAGAATCTATTCGGTCTAGTGAGCGAGTATGGGTAGGTAGGTACTGGTTGACCTTCAAACAAAAAACCGGTCGTGAGAATACTCACCAACACAAACACAATAATAACAATATAATCTGTAGGTACCTACCTATGTCTGAGCGAAATCATATTATGTCACGATAATGAAATTAAATTAATTATTTTATTTTTAATTTTATTTTATTTATTTGTAAAAGTACATAACAGATAACAACTATAAATATGGTTTACAAAATAGAAAAAGGTCGTTCATAACTCAGCTGTCATCCAAAAACATGTACGTACCACAGATAACTAAATTATTTAAGTATCACATATTCCGCTCATTCATCTGTTCTCACTAGCATATCACACAAGCAGCCATCGCTAACATACCTACAAAAATACAGTTTGAAACATAAAAAGCAGAAAAGAAGAAGAAAAAACGTACAAAAATTTGTATTGTTAGAAAAAGAAAACTATTACTAAAAGATAGAAAAATAAACATATGGGATCACTTGGTGGTGGAGGATGTGGGGAAAAGGGTAAGGGATGTGGGGAAAGGGGAACAAGACATGTCTACAGGTTTGAAATTATGTTTGTAGTAAGAGTTTTGAGTACCTGTCTCTTGTATGCGAGTATTATGAAAAGTATTTATTCCGTGGAGCACCCGGAAATGAACTGGTCTCCCACTTTTTTCCGTAATTTTTCGAGAGTCGTTATTTTCAATTTCTTGTATTTTATCACTCAAATATTTTTTGAAGATATAAGTATCTTGGTTTTGTTATAAACCCAAATACAACCTTATACACCTTTCACAGTAGGTAAGCTAAAAGCTTGTGTCGTGAAAGGGGAGTTTGCCGGTACCTGGGATCGAACTGTGCACCTCTTGTTCATGAGGCCGAGACTCTACCTCCTGGCTATCGACGATCTCAATTATTATCAATGCTAATATTATTTTCATTTTTTTTATGTTTTACTACTACTACAATACTACTGTAATACCATTACGGCATATCCTACAAGTGGGGTAGCCAGCAGACCAACTGCATGTAATACCAAATATACAAGCTGTTCTCATTGTGTACTATACTATACCCTCACGCCGTGTCCCAGGTGGGGTAGGCAGAGAGAACGGAACGCCATGTCGCTCTATCCTTACATTATGTCAACAACAAAAATATTCGAAATTAATAAGACAAAAATATTTTATCCTATGCGATTTATTCCCGAAAGACACGTCTTTCGACTTGTTAGGACATTGGCAATCGACATGTCTCCCTCGAAAATAAATCTCATAGTAGAATAAAACATCTATCTATCTATCTATCTATCTATCTATTCCCTCACGCCGTATCCCAAGTGGGGTAGGCAGAGAGAACGGAACGCCAATTAGATCTGTCCTTACATACTTCTTTCGCTTCCTCTACAGTCATACAATTTCTCATGCACGCACGTCGGTTTCTTTTACTTAAAACACGGCCGTCCTTGAGAATTTTATCTACATGTTCAAGCCATGTAGTTCTCGGACGCCCGCGCTTCCTCACACCCCTCCTTTCAGCCAAGTATATCCTCTTTGTCATTCTTTCTTCTTTCATTCGTTCCACATGACCAAACAGAATAAAACATGTTTTATTAATTTCGCCATTGAATTCTACTATCTACCTAAACACCGACACAGTGAATAAAAAAATATTCAAGATAGTTGGCAATGTTTTTACTCTTTCGAACGCCTGCCTTTTACAGGACACTCGAAAACTTACGGAAAAGAGTTGATAAATAATTTCACCAAATTACAGTTTCGCTCCGAAGTAGGTATGTAGGTATATTTATACACACATACATAGAAATAGTATTTCCTATAAACAAAGAATTGTGTAATAGTGTGTATATATCATTATTAGGCAGCCTTTTTTCTATACTCGAACCCGAAATAATGAATCCAACCAATCACAAGGCCGCATTCATAAAATGTTCTAATCGCGCTATTGGTTAGTTTAGTAGTTAGAATGACGGTCGCTGCTGTGTAGTTGTTGTTGCTGATGATGATGTTGATATTCATTTGTTGTTCTTCTAATGTACCTATATACAAAGCTACACTAACACAACTAAATAGTACTTTTACCAATGTTTCTCAACCAATGGTTCGTGAACCCCCAAGTTTTTTTAGTTGTAAATTTAAACATATGAAGCTGTTTTATTTTATTTTTTACAATTTTCACAGAATCAAACAGTCAAGTACAGAATATGTTAACAATTTTCACATTCAATATGTGGACCAGCAAAGATTCTAAATTAACCAGAGATGTCTTATGACTTTTTTTTTTAAGGGCAGCGCCCGCCACATACCTCGTGCCGTACCTGGAGATATGTATCTCCATAACGACACACACATGCACAAACAGGATTTACTGTCGCATTAAAGCGAGAAATGCTGCCCCGAGGGAGCACTCTAGATTTAGCGGCCACACACCAAAAAAATTGATTGTCTTAGTCTTGGAAAGAAAATTGTCTTATGACTATCTTTTTTAGTTTAAAATATACACAAACATAATTTGAGTATCTCATGCTGGATACAATCACATTTTGCGGCTTAAAGACCCAGCCAGGCCACTAGTTGATGCTGTCTTTTATAAGCCTTATATATTAGTTTCATGTATTAAATTTCCATATTTAACCTCATACAGTGTATACCTACTACTACTGTACTATACCATCACTGGATATTCTACATGTGGAGTAGCCAGCAGACCAGAGGCCTGAGTCAATAACACTTTTTCACGTTACGTTTTCGTTCCGTTAGCGTTCAAATGCAGACGACGTTGCGCCAAAGTGTCAATTTTCGTAACTATTGTGTATCTTAGCAACGAAATTGACACTTGCTTGCAACTTCGTCTATACTCGAACGTTAACGGAACGAAAACGAGACCCCGGGTGCTCAGGATGGGTGGCAAGCCGCCTCAAAGATGAATTTAAGAAGTAATGTATCTAGAGATGTAAAGAAAGACAAAATTTGTTTATTTAAAAAAAATATATGTAGCTAAATCTTCATTATTCAATTCCAACATAGATGCACTATAACGTTATAACTGACTATAACTGATATTTTGGTGGTCGGCAAATGTAAAAAGTTCTAGAAACATTGCTTTGTGTTACTAAAACTAATTTGTATTCTTATTAGCGAGCTAGCCTATCATGTAAAATATTTTGTCTATGTATGTATTAGTTAGCACTTCATATGTGTGTGTTGTATTTTATCTATGTTTGGCTTGTAACGTTCTAAATACAAAATAAGTACCTACTTTGATGATGATGATGATATCTCTGTCAAGTTTAGTGGTTTTTATATAAGTAGATATAATAGAATTAGTAGATTAGTTGTAGTAGTAGGTGCATATAACAACGTGTTCTGCCACCATTTTGTTTTTTCTTTTTATTTTACTCGTTTCGACCAATCACACGTCGAGTAGATTAGGCGCTGTATTATATTGTTGCATCATCATTGTCATGTGACGTTTGAATCATTAGAACAATTATTTTCAAATAGACGAACTTGTTCTATTCGAATTACGAAACACGATAGAATGTTATCATTATTGTGTCGACTGCATATTTTGAATCTCTTCTATTTTTAACTATTTTTTTAAAGGAAATTACACTCGGTATGTCGCTGATATTTAGATGGCCCTCATAACATAAAGGGTAACCTGCTATTTGATAATCAGCTGACGTACCTATACTCTGTGCAGTAAGTAAATAAAATAGCGGATGCGCATTACGAGATGATCAATTAAGCCAGCCTAGAGCCAATTCGTAAGCGTTGGGACGCCTTTCTCACTTCTGCCGATTAGATTTGGCACAATGTTACATTGTGCAAACACAGTTCTCCAATCGAAATGAATGATTGGTTTTGTCATCTGCACGTTGTTGTGCCCAAATTCAGTTAAACAATAAAAGTAAGAAAATATTCTAAATAATATCTAAATATAAACCTATATTAATGCATACCGCTATCTTCATAACACATTTATAATTTAATTATCACAAAATATTAATCGAATATTATTTCACATTATAAAAAGACATGGTCGGTGGATATTCAAATGGGTTCCCGTTATCATAATACTTTATTAATAATGTTTGTACGGAGCATTTAACTTAACCAACGAACCGACCACTTAGTATATTTATCAAATCAAACTTAACAACATACATACATACCTACTAATTATTATTGAAATTTATTAATTTCTATTAAATTAACTAGCAACATTATGACTTATTGTTAAAATGAATGTGATTTATTCCTAATCGAGATATTCAAAGTAGGTGTAAAAGAAAAAATTCACGAAAATTTACGACCTGGGTTCGCATCTACGCTAACAGCAAAGTTAAAAAGTATTGATAGATGTCGGTAGAAAAATACTAAGACATAGGTAATGCTATTTTATGGGTTGGAGATGCCAACACTGGCATAGTGGTGCTGACTGCCTAGATAGAGTTGGAAGATTAATAAATTGTCACCTAAACGGATAAATAGGAGTCCTTGGATTCCTGAAATATCCGACAAATAAAGTTATTTCAGCATAGGTAATGAAAGCTACAATTCTATCTACTAACACTTGGCATCCAGCATGCGTAACCCATAACAGGTATCCCAAAACCAAAACTATACCAACACAATATGAAGTTCTTATTGAGGCTTACAAAAGAGCACACCTCGTGAAAACGATGGGTTGCAGGTTCAAGTCCCGTCCAAATAAGGTGACGTTAATACAAAATTTACGTTACAGAAATCATTCGTTTACAAAATATCACATAATAATATCCATGGGTACCTAGACAAATTGCATTTGGCGATCGACTACAAACGAATTTTTCAACAATGCACAATTATTATGTAAGTATAATGTTATGGTACATTGTCGAAAAGTTCGTTTGTAATCGATCGCCAAATCCAATTGGTGTAGGTACCCATAGTCTTCTATGGGAGTTTTCTTTTATCATAATAGTAATATTTAATGAAAGGCGATATACGTCGCTGCATACACTGGAGTGGAAAGGTCTTAAGTGCGGACCTGAAAAGTATTTGGTTAAAAATGACAAAAACAAGATTCATTATGTTTGAATCCAGTATCTAGGTACATAATTACACATGTCGTTTTAACATAATAAACAGTTTTACATAAATTAACTAACTTTATACATTGGTATATCTGTTTATATTACATATATAGGTACATATTATATCTGTGTCCATTCACACATGTGGTAGACACATTACACATTATATAGGTAGGCATATACCTACATGTGTAAGTAGGTATACTATATTTGTTTATGTAGGTGTCAACACATGGATACAAAATGTGTAACATTTTATTAGTGGAAGTATGTAAATTACATTTGGCACGAAGACATTTTAATCTTTGCATGAATATTATTTGAGTCCATTTGTCATACCTATAGCATATTATTTGTTACAGACACATTTCTTTTACTGAGTAGTAGGGAAATCACAATGGGCAGGTTAAATTGAGGAACAATTAAACACCTAGAATCTCAAAATGGAGACCATGGGATTAAAAAAAGGAACATACAGAATTCAAATGTAGCGGGCAGGAAGTGAACAGTAGCCCAAAAAAAATGGAAGATGCCTGCATCCAGCAGTAGAGAGATGCTAGGGAAGAGGTACAAGGAAACCTCGAAGGCCCCTGTCAAAGAATAAGTCTGACTCTTTTATGTTTTTCTGATAATGTTTCGATATCATAATTTTAATTATATCATGTGCACCTGTATTTGAGTAGGTATCTGACAGGTATGCAACATAAGTATCATCGTGGTGAAACGATTTACCTACCATACAAAACTAATGTAGGTAACTTAATAATATATTTATCTGAGAATTTGAATATGTGCATCTAATTGCGAAATCACTAGAACATGTCTATGTGATGATTAATTATTGTGTTTCTCTCGTGATAAGTGATCGTTCAATTCGCTAAATGGATTGGAAGTGGGATTTTATGAATTAACGTACATATTATTTTCCATGGTTGGTTGGAAAAATATCATATTTTTACCATTAATAAACTAGATATACTTACCTAAAACCTAATATGGCCAATTTTGTTTACTAACACTAGTTAATTGGCAGAAGTTCATATACAAATGAAATAATCTATACGCTGAGTTATCCACGAAATAAAAATATTGAGAGAAATTGAATATCTTACGTGGTGCTTTTTCTTGGGTAATTAATTGGCGAAAATGCACTAAAAAAATTAATGTGTGGAACTTTTTGAATCATACCTAGAAATCGAATACCTATGCTGTGGAATGGGGAACATGCATGTGTGAGGAATATGAATAAATGTTATCAATTTATTGATTGTATCGGCATTAACTTTGTAACGTTTTTCATTTTAATTTTTTATTAATACACATCAATTTATATTAAAAGATATACGCTAATCACGAATAAACATATAAAAAACGATAAAATGAAACTTTTCATTCATTATTTTCATATTAAAAAAAAATATTTCTGTCAATATTTTGAACGCCATGTCAAATAACATTTTACGGTTACGTTTTCGTTCCGTTAGCGTTCGAATATAGACGACGTTGCGAGCAAGTGTCAATTTCGTAGCTAAAATACACAATAGTTACGAAAATTGTCACTTTGGTGCAACGTCGTCGAAAACGTAACGCTAAAATGTGTTTTGACTCAGGCCTCTCATCTGTCATGGGTGGACCTTTTTGCGGCGAAGTGCGAAAATTGCTTTTTCAAATGGCGATAAAAACCTTAAAAATGCATATTTAAAAATAAACCTTTAAAAGCAGGTACCTACCATGATTTTTATAATTTCTGTACTTTTTTGTGAAAATTCCCCATTTCTAAGAGAGCTTCAATAAATCAGACACATAGAAAATGTCATCTAAAAAAAAGTAATTTTTTTATCCCCTTTAAAATCTTCAAAAAATGCACAAAGGAAGTTTCATGAATTCACCGACGATAGGTATAAAATGTTTTAAAAAATACTCCCTTATCATATCCCGCCATCTGGTGTGTGGCGGACGAATTGAATTTTTAATATTATAATAGGTACCTACACACCACAAAGAGAATCAATAAAAAAATATTCATACAAGTTGAATAGGTGAGTTGGACACGTCATACCGGTACCTACTTACCTATGCAATTTGTTTGTTATGAATATTATTATTTATATATGTGCATATTATTATATTATTTGTGGGTATTTTATACGAAAAACACTCACCGCACTATTTCAAGGTACAAAATAAAAAAATTCGTTGTACAATAAAATTGATGACATTTCATCATATTTTTGAAGATAGACTGACAGTCCTATCTGCTACTAAACCATCACGGCATATCCCACAAGCATAACAGATAATCAGCATAAGCCGTAAATTTACGATATAAAATGTCTTTTTTTTAAATACCCTTGCATACTTGTCTAGTTAATGTGTCTGGTATTAAATCTAATTCAATCGTTCTTCCTAAGAACCAGTTTTCTTTCACTCAGTTTCAAAAAATGCATTTAAATAAGATATCATCAATACAATATTTATTAAATAAAAAAAGGACCCATGATTGATAAAACACTGTTTAATTTCGATTTCGCCTATGCCTGTTGGCATCTTCAGGGAAACTGCAAGCATAGGCCAAAACGTTTGGGTACACTGAGAAAAGGTACATCTCCAAATTCAATTGATATTTCACAATAAATTGTTTTGCTCGCCTTACCATTGATATAATATGACATAAAGATCAAATTCAACATAACGTAACATCAAACCAATTCGCTTTTACCATAAACTATACTTCGTTCGGCGCTTACCAATCTTTTAGTTACCCAAACATCCGTGTATGGCGCTAGTTGGTTTAAAATCATTGTCAGGTAAGTACATTATAGCTTGTGAAATTGCCACACGCATAAAAATACATTATGATTGACGAAACGTATTTCAATAGTACAATACTGTTTTATTTATTTGTAGTATTTTCGTTATTATACAAATAACTAAATACTTATTTATTATTATTCAATATAATGAATACACTGGAATGGTTGTAAAATGTGTTATATTTTGATAAAAAAAACAATACTTTGGTCATTATTAATTATTCTAATGGCAACACTAGTATTCGATGACATTCGTCGGTTTTCCGTTGTGTTTTGTTGTTTGTTAATTTCTGTCCGTTTTCGTATTTCGGTGTTTTTTTTTTAGTGGATTGAGGATAATTGTTAAAATATGACCGTGCATTTATTTACTCACATTTAAAACAAGATCCCTCATAATATTGCATGATGGGATGAAAAAATAACCTGTCATCGAAATGCAAGGTAAACCTTTGTAATTTCTTCTTATTTACTATTATTTTTATATGATTTAAAGCATTAATATTTTGATATATGTTTTTACTTTATAGATGAAACGCAATGAGGAAAATAACGTGGAATTACAGAATGAAAGTGTACCATCAAATAACCATTTGGTGAGTAACATTGTTCTAACCTTGAGTGCTTGTGGATGGACTAATTAGGTTATTTAATTTAATGAATATTTTTTGCTTTACAGATTACAGAATTTAATGTTAAAAACCATGTGATGAAATGAAAGTGAAACTTCAACCATCAATTTGGTATGTAATATTGGACTAACATTGATTTTGTTTGTGAACGAACTAACTTTATTAGTTATCATTTGGTTTAATAAATCATTTTTGTACTTTTAGACTGTGGAGGAAACAAATGAGGTTGTGATTGAGTATATACATTGAAGGAGACTCACCGTCCACCTGGATAGTTCAGAAATCTGGGGACTTACATTTATCCGACTAAATTTCTACACTAACAAATTTGTCCACACAAGTGGTGCCATAATATATGTTAAAATCAAAAGCATTTACAGCTCAACAAATAATGAATCTTTATAAAGTCCAGTCCATGATGAGTTGGTATGAGATGTTTAATTTGCAATAATTGTTTTATCAACAAGCCAAATTTGAGTTTTTATTGACGATTAACTAAAATTTGTACTTTACAGAATGTTGCAGAACATCAACAAATTGGTGAAAATGTTGCTTTGGATTTGGTGTCACCTACATCAACATCAAAAGTTTGTATACTTCAAATCCTGTTATTTTAATTTCAATTCTTTTGTTTACAAAAATAACTTTTAGTTATATATATTATTTTTAATTTTACAGAAAAAAGGTCAAATGTAATTATCAAAAGGCTAGTAGAAAACAAATTAGTAGAATTGGGGCATTCATACTCAAACAGAAAGGGTCAATTGTCAGCATGAAAAATTTTTGTTCCCATAGAAAAAAGTTGCAGAGAAGAATGCCAAAATAAAATAACTCCCGTAGAGCAACAACGTGGTATGATTAGAATTTTTATTTTTTTTATTTATTTTCATATAATGAAAACAAAATTGTTTTTGGTTTTACTACGATTTATTTGTTTAATAAGTTACCAGGTTTCGACCTATGAGGTCATTGTCAAACTAAATTTACTATAGGCCGTGTTGTTACTTAAATACTATGTCTTAGTAGGTAGGTATAACAATATATTCTTAGAGCTAAGGTTTTATATAATGCAAAAATTATTGAGGGGAATTCAGAAAGAACAGTTGTTTGTGTTGTATATGATTTAAATTATATTGATTCCATATAATGTGACATTTTATTGGTAAAGATTAAGGAAGACAGTTGGTTAGTATTGTGTAAATAAATGAAATAGTATTTTGACTTCAACTAATAGATGTACCTAACAGATGTACCTAATATTATTAACAACAGAGGAATATTGACAAAAAGCATCCATTTAGGAATAATAACATGTACAACATCTAGATTTACAACTAGTCAATAAAGGTTTGTATTATCTATTGAATAATTCCAGAACAAAATTACACTTTGTTATCCTGGGCCAGGTAATAGTATAAATTAATTACATGTTGTCATACACCAGATAATGATGTAACAATGCAAAGTATAACATAATACAATATTATTTTATTAAAATATAATTTTTTTGGTTTATAAAGAACTTTATGTGGTATTGCTAGATGTCTTAATGTATTCTAGTTTATGGAGTTGATCTTTTACACTGTGTTCTTAATGGGTATATCTATAGGTTTTGTAAGTATAGATTCTATACAATGCAATATCCGTCTTGGGATAATGTGGGATAAAACAAAATTAACTAAAGGGTCATTTAACATTAGCAAATAATATATGATTACAATGAGGTGTTGATTTGAATAAATTGTGATTTTAAGTTTTTTGTAAATGATATAAATATAGCCTTCTGAACAAATATATCTATAAAATTATTATATATTAGTTTATTATAATGTTGTATATAGAAGACGTACAGTTACATAAGTTGTAAGGATATCTAAAGAAGTATTACATATCTATAAGACGTATACATATCTATAATATTATATGTGAAAAAATATATCTTTAAAAGTATTACATGTTAGTTTATTGTAATGTTGCATATAGATAACGTATGATTATATAAGCAGTGTGTTATTTAGTTGTTGATTGTCTTTTTCAAGTAATACCCATGATTTGATTTAGTCTAATTGTGAACTTGGGTATCAAGATTATAAGGTTTATTTTATTAAATGTCCAACGTTTTATGTTACTTACTAAATGGTTTAAAAATTTCTAGTATGGGTGAATTAATTATATTTGTTTGTTCATTTATTAGTGTGCAATCTAATTTGTTGGCTTTTGTGATTTCAAGTTGTTCTTATACGTTAAGACGCATACCTTTCTTCTGCGAGTGTAATTTTTTTGGAAGGGTGGTATCTCGGATTGAGTGGTTATTAGTAAGAAGGTGTTTGGCGCATTGAGAACTTTCTGGTTTGTTATTAAGCCATGCTTTCTTATGTTCCAGGAACCTACATTCAATATTACATCCGCTTTGCCCTATATAGATGTTATCACAATCATCACAATTCAGACTGTATATACCGTTGTCTTTTAGTGGTGGTTGTGGGTCTTTAGAATTTCTTAACTGGAAGCCTATGTTATTTGTTTTGTTTTTTTTTTCACTTGTGGCATAACATCTGTATATTAAATGTGGTTTTCTTGTTTATTGTATTGGCTATTTTTGAGGATAAATGTCCATAATATGTGATACATCTAAATTCGTTATTATTGAGGTTGACTGTTGGGTATATTTGTGATAAGGTGAGTTTATGTTGTACATGTTATTATTCCTAAATGGATGCTTTTTGTCAATATTCCTCTGTTGTTAATGATATTAGGTACATCTATTAGTTGAAGTCAAAACACCCAATACTATTTCATTTAATTACACAATACTAACCAACTGTCTTCCTAAATCTTTACCAATAAAATGTCACATTATATAGAATCCATATAATCAAAACCATATACAACACAACCAACTGTTCTTTCTGAATTTCCCTCAATAATTTTTGCATTATATAAAACCTTAGCTCTAAAGAATATATTGTTATACCTACCTAATAAGACATAGTATTTAAGTAACAACACGGCCTATAGTAAATTTAGTTTGACAATGACCTCATAGGTCGAAACCTGGAAACTTATTAAACAAATAAATCGTAGTAAAACCAAGAACAATTTTGTTTTCATTATATCAATATAATGGAGTTTTACAAAATCAACGTCGACTCAATCAATTTATTTATTTTGTTAATACACTTATTACAGATTATATAGTATAACTTGAATATTGTATGGTTTGCAAGCCAGTGAAGTTTGTTAAATTATTTTACACCATATTATCAACACTATGTTCCAGCTATGTTCCAACAACAAAAAGAAATAAAAACAAAATGCACTCGATTGCACCGACCGAGGCAATAACAATGAAGACAAAAAGAAAAACATTCAGTCGTGAAATGAATACGCTATTACAAAAAAAAACACAAGCAATGACTGATGCTCAGGGGGGGGGATCAATCCTCTCTGAATAAAAACTGGGGGAGGGGAGCCTCACCACATTCAAGACAATCATCAACCAGAACCCTGAAGAGATCTAGAAATAGCATCTTTGAATTTTGGCAATGATGAAAAGTAAAATTCAACATCCCTGAAGAAAGAGTTGGAAGAATCCTATAATACTCGTACAATATATTTATTATGTCTTTATAAATTGTCCTTATTTTTATATTTTTTAATTGAATTTTTTAATAAATTATTATATTACATAAGAACTTAATAGAAAAAAATCATTTTAATTTCCTTGCTACTTTTTTTACTTATATATTGATCACAATGTTTATTTGTAAAATGTGAATAATTATTCTAATAATATTATTATTTATGCTAGATTTTTTCAAATAATAATTATAGAGTTATTAGAAAAATAGATCACATTTTACAACTAAACGCGATTAATATTATTGGACTTTTGACAGCTACGAGTAAGGTCATGTATAGGTACCTATATACGTAAGTATGACAAGTAAATCGATTGATTCTTACCAACGATTCGTTCTGCGGCAAACTTCAAGTTGATGACGTCACTGTGAAGAAGTTGTTGGTAAGCGTACCAATGAATTAGTTGCGAAGTCAATAGATCTGTACTAGTGAATCGTTAGTACGAACTCTGGTCCTAATTTGATAGTACGTACCAATGATTCGTTGTGAAATTTCGTTAGTATTTTTCTCAGTGTACTATTAATCCAACATGGTGGAAATTTGACAGTGATTTTTATTATATTTTTATTCAATTCAAATTAAAAATGAATTTCCACAGTATATACACAAAAACTCTTGAAAAATTAGTTAAGAAAGATATTTTACATTACGGTTTTAGAATTTTTCCAAAATCACCGAAATTCGTAATTTCCTAGTTGCTATTTAAATAACAATAAATAAATAAATGACCTATTGATATTGAGACCAATCCATTTTACTATTTAAATGACGTGTACCTAATTATTTTCATGATAGTTGATACAATTAATACGGTCAGTAGTGTTTGTGTACCTATGCATTTAGTGGAAGTATGAACCTCGTGACATTATAACATAAAAATGCACTGGGCTACTACCGGCATAACTGCTAGTATGCATTCACATATATACCTATATATGAACACAATGATATAATAATATTAATATAGATACATTCTCATATTAGGTTTCACGAAATTAATAAAGGCGTACAACACGGGCGATTTAAAGCTATTTTTATTTAGACATGCACTGAGAAAAATACTAACGAAATTTCACAACGAATCATTGGTACGTACTATCAAATTAGGACCAGAGTTCGTACGAACGATTCACTAGTACAGATCTATTGACTTCGCAACCAATAATTCATTGGTACATTTACCAACAACTTCTTCACAGTGACGTCATCAACTTGAAGTTCGCTGCACAACGAATCGTTGGTACGAATCAATTGATTTACTTGTCATACTTACGTAGGTACCTATACATGACCTTAGCTGTCAAAAGTCCTTTTGAATGTTTTTTAAATATTCTACAATGCACATCCGTTACTTGATTTTTTAAAATGTTTAAATGCGATTTTAAAAAATCAAGTAACGGATGTGCATTGTAGAATATTTAAAAAACATTCAAAATGTCTCGTAACTGTTACATAGTTAATCCTTCTAAAATAACTGATATTGTCAAAAGTCCAATAATATTAATCGCGTTTAGTTGTAAAATGTGATCTATTTTCCTAATAACACTATAATTATTATTTGAAAAATCTAGCAAAAATAATAATATTATTAGAATAATTATTCACATTGTACAAATAAACATTGTGATCAATATATAAGTAAAAAAAGTAGCAAGGAAATTAAAATGATTTCTTTCTATTAAGTTCTTATGTAATATAATAATTTATTAAAAATTTCAATTGAAAAAATATAAAAATAAGGACAATTTATAAAGACATAATAAATATATCGTACGAGTATTATAGGATTCTTCCAAAGGTCGTGCAGAAATTACAACTCTTTCTTCAGGGATGTTGAATTTTACTTTTCATCATTGCCAAAATTCAAAGGTGCTATTTCTAGATCTCTTCAGTTTTTATTCAGAGAGGACTGATCCCCCCCCCCCTGAGCATCAGTCATTGCTTGTGTTTTTTTTTTGTAATAGCGTATTCATTTCACGACTGAATGTTTTTCTTTTTGTCTTCATTGTTATTGCCTCGATCGGTGCAATCGAGTGCATTTTGTTTTTATTTATTTTTGTTGTTGGAACATAGCTGGAACATAGTGTTGATAATATGGTGTAAAATAATTTAACAAACTTCACTGGCTTGCAAACCATACAATATTCAAGTTATACTATATAATCTGTAATAGCTGTTTGTTTGTAATAAGTGTATTAACAAAATAAATAAATTGATTGAGTCGACGTTGATTTTGTAAAACTCCATTATATTGATATACAACACAACCAACTGTTCTTTCTGAATTTCCCTCAATAATTTTTGCATTATATAAAACCTTAGCTCTAAGAATATATTGTTATACCTACCTAATAAGACATAGTATTTAAGTAACAACACGGCCTATAGTAAATTTAGTTTGACAATGACCTCATAGGTCGAAACCTGGTAACTTATTAAACAAATAAATCGTAGTAAAACCAAAAACAATTTTGTTTTCATTATATGAAAATAAATAAAAAAAATAAAAATTCTAATCATACCACGTTGTTGCTCTACGGGAGTTATTTTATTTTGGCATTCTTCTCTGCAACTTTTTTCTATGGGAACAAAAATTTTTCATGCTGACAGTTGACTTTTTCTGTTTGAGTATGAATGCCCCAATTCTACTAATTTGTTTTCTACTAGCCTTTTGATAATTACATTTGACCTTTTTTCTGTAAAATTAAAAATAATATATATAACTAAAAGTTATTTTTGTAAACAAAAGAATTGAAATTAAAAAAACAGGATTTGAAGTATACAAACTTTTGATGTTGATGTAGGTGACACCAAATCCAAAGCAACATTTTCACCAATTTGTTGATGTTCTGCAACATTCTGTAAAGTACAAATTTTAGTTAATCGTCAATAAAAATTTGGCTTGTTGATAAAACAATTATTGCAAATTAAACATCTCATACCAACTCATCATGGACTGGACTTTATAAAGATTCATTATTTGTTGAGCTGTAAATGCTTTTGATCTTAACATATATTATGGCACCACTTGTGTGGACAAATTTGTTAGTGTAGAAATTTAGTCGGATAAATGTAAGCCCCCAGATTTCTGAACTATCCAGGTGGACGGTGGGTCTCCTTCAATGTATATGCTCAATCACAACCTCATTTGTTTCCTCCACAGTCTAAAAGTACAAAAATGATTTATTAAACCAAATGATAACTAATAAAGTTAGTTCATTCACAAACAAAATCAATGTTAGTCCAATATTACATACCAAATTGATGGTTGAAGTTTCACTTTCATTTCATCACATGGTTTTTAACATTAAATCCTGTAATCTGTAAAGCAAAAAATATTCATTAAATTAAAATAACCTAATTAGTCCATCCACAAGCACTCAAGGTTAGAACAATGTTACTCACCAAATGGTTACTTGATGGTGCACTTTCATTCTGTAATTCCACGTTATTTTCCACATTGCGTTTCATCTATAAAGTAAAAACATAATATCAAAATCATTAATGCTTTAAATCATACAAAAATAATAGTAAATAAGAAGAAATTACAACCTTGCATTTCCATGACAGGTGATTTTTTCATCCCATAATGCACTATTATGAGGGAACTTGTTTTAAATGTTTTGCACTGTCATATTTTAACAATTATCCTCAATCCACTTATAAAAAAACACCGAAATACGAAAACGGTTTGACAGAAATTAACAAACAAAACACCGAACGGAAAATCGACGAATGTCATCGAATATTAGTGTTGCCATTAGAATAATTAATAATGACCAAAGTATTGTTTTTTTTTTATCAAAATATAACACATTTTACAACCATTCTAGTGTATTCATTATATTAAAAAACAATAAATAAGTATTTAATTATTTGTATAATAACGAAAATACTACAAATAAATAAAACAATATTGTACTATTGAAATACGTTTCGTCAATCATAATGTATTTTTATGCGTGTGGCAATTTCACAAGCCATAATGTACTTACCTGACAATGATTTTAAACCAACTAGCGCCATACACGGATGTTTGGGTAACTAAAAGATTGGTAAGTGCCGAACATATCGTTGGGAAGTATAGTTATCGGTAAAGGCAAAATGATTTAATGTTACGTAATGTTGAATTTGATCTTTATGTCATATTATATCAATGGTAAGGCGAGCAAAACAATTTATTGTGAAATATCAATTGAATTTGGAGATGTACCTTTTCTCAGTGTGCACGGGTATGAAAATATGTAGTTTCGGTAAGTTGGAATATATTAGGTATATTGCATTGTGATCACTTATTCAGAATATGTCCACAGAGGAGACTTTTGGTAGATGGTTATTTATATATATTTATACTACAGCACATGACGTCCTCTCCGTGATGTTAAAACGTCTGGGTTAGCTGGAGGAATTGGCACCTTTACATCAAACTCTACTACTACTATAAAACTCGCTCTCTGTTTAATAACTGCATTTAATAGACTCACGTTTTTGTGTCTAAATTCTTGTTCTCATGTCAATGTACAGTAAATAAATAAATATAAAAATTAAGCATACATAATTGGTGGCGTACATATCTGAAAAACTGATATTTTCGTCATAAAAATATTTTATCTATTATTGCTTTACTATTAATACCCGCTATTTATTTACAGAATTGTGTAAGAATTATCTCGTTCCGTAGACCCCAAAGGTAATCTTTGAGTATTTTTATAATAACATAGACGGATTCAAATAGACGCACAGTTGGGAGTCTACGACGCGTCACAGTTTCCTGAGCTCTATGGTCTCAAAACACCTACATGGAGACAACTATCAATATGCTGGACGAGATAAATAGAGCCAATAAATGCTGTTTTTACTACAAGGCTTTTGGTGTCGCAAGATCCGTCATCTGGAATCGACTCCCCGAGGACCTTAGTAAAAAACAATCATACATCGAAGGACCCACCGACCACCCAGATGGCGCAGAAGTCTGAAGACTTCCATTTATGGTTCACAATAGCAGGTACCTACTTATTAATTGTATTTTTCATATAGGAATTCACAGTAGCATGTACCTAGTCTGTGGTCACCGAGTAATTAATGCTGGTAATTAAATATTTTTTCACTTGCATGTTCGGAAGTAGGTAGGTACCCACCTAATGATAATAATAATTGAAAGCTTATCCGAGTATTTTTTTAGTAAATTATTATTAAATATCATACAGCAGCTTTCGTGTTGATTGCATTGCGACAGCCATCAAGATAACAAGCTTAATATGTTCTATATTATTTTGTGATCGTTTTCACGAAAAGTTTCATGCATGAAATTGCATTTTTTTTTGTTAGTGTGCCACAATTGAAAAATAACAATCATGGAATGCATCCATTTTCTGTTTCTTAATCATAGGGTCGGTGTTTGCAGAGATTCCTTTTCGTACGGATGTAGGTATAGGTATATTAATTTGTATGTCGGATGGTTTATTCGGCGCCGTTTAATAGCGTATCCATCTCAAGGGCGTGTGAAACTATGTTGGAAAAGCGATATCTTCAATTTGCTCTTGAACATTGTTATTGATTGATTTTTATCGAAGAAAAATATCGCAAATGGAAGTCTTTAGACTTCTGCGCTATCCGGGTGGTCGGTGGGTCCTTCAATGTATGATTGGTTTTTACTAAGGTCCTCGGGAAGTTCCCAATTATATTTTGTTCTTCGCCAGTTGTTGTTCTGTTCCAACTGTGTTGTGCATGAGAATTATGTTTTGTTTTTGTATATATTGTAACATGTAAAAGGCTCACGCCGTGGATGTATGTAGGTATTTATAAATAAATAAAATTTATTATGCAAAGAAAAAGTTGATTCCAGATGACAACCTTATACATCTTTCACAGTAAGCTAAAATTTTGTGTCGTGAAAGGGGAGTTTTCCGGAACATGGGATCGAACCATGGACCCCCTGTTCACGAGGCCGAGACTCCACCTCCAAGCTACCAACGAACTCCGATTAATCTGATGTAAATTTAATTCTACAAGATAAAGTTAAAATTAGGATATCGAAACACAATCAACAGGTGAGACTTTAAATAGGTGATTCCCTACAGATGATGATATTATTATTATTACAAAGATATTATTATCACACAACACGAGGCACGTGCAAATGCGGTGTGTGAAATACATACACAATACAGAACGGATATATATTATTATACACCTGATATTGTATATTATCTAGTATGGTACAACGCTTACAAGAGTGGTTGGTAAAACGTTGTGAGTTTGGAGCAAGTAGATGAATATGCACTGAGAAAAATACTAACGAAATTTCACAACGAATCATTGGTACGTACTATCAGATTAGGACCAGAGATAGTACAAACGATTCATTAGGTAGTACGAATCTACATATAATATTAACTCTTCAGTCGTTGGTAAATTTGCCAACGACTTGTTTGCGACAAGTTAATATTATAGATTCGTACTAATGAATCGTTTGTACTATCTCTGGTCACAATCTGATAGTACGTACCTAACAATGATTCGTTGTGAACATTTTTCTCAGTGTGGAAGTTCGTTTTCGAGGGTTGGATGATACGACAGGGATATTGAAAGAATAAAAGTGGCCGGTGCCAGGATGAACGGTGCACTTCGAGTAATCTTCGACCCATTGTCAGCAATAGCAATGTGTCAAACATGGCTAAAATGCAGGTGCACAATACCAATCTCATGTATGCAAGCGAAACATGGACATGGTTGAAGAGGGATGAAAGTCGGATAAATAATGTAGAGATACGATCGCTGAGGAGAAAGGTTGGTAAAATGTTGCGTGATACAGTGAGGAATGATGGTATAAAAAGAACGAGCTTATGCGAAAGGAATTGTTAATTGAAAATTGCTAATAGAATGCGTATAAATAAGTTGAGATGGTTTGGACATGCGAAGTGAATGGACGATGAAATTATGACTAAGAGGGTGTATCTATCCAAAAGAGCTTAGTGACAAGACGTATAATACGTAGAAAAGTTAACGAATAATAACTTACAAATAATTAAAATGATTCGAACTAACATTATTTATTTATTTATTAATTCTTTATTGTACATTGATAACAAGCAATCCCGTGGAACACCCGGTAAAGAATTGGTCTCCCACTCTTCTGCGTAAGTTTTCGAGTGTCCTGTAAAAGGCAGGTGTTCGAAAAAATTAAGACATTTTACTTCTTAAATTCAGCGATGAGGCTTGCCACCCAATCTGAATGTCTTGATTATATATTGGCACGAAGAGGACAGTTTGCATGTTTCTTACATGCAGCTGATCTGCTGGCTACCCCACTTGTGGGATATGCCGTGATGGTATAGTAGTAGTAGTAGTAGTAGATAACAAGCAATTTTACATAAAAAATATTTTTTATTCCAGAGGCGCTATTTCTTCCAACTAACCAATTAGGTATCTGTCTTCTAAGCTCCTTTCTCTTGTACCTATATACTATGCAATAGAATGTTCTATTTTTTAATTTTTATAGTAATTAGAATAGTTTGAAGCATAAATTTCAAACAGGCAAAGATACATTTTGAGAATTTTGTGATATTCTGCTTGCAATAATTTTTGGTTGTTAATGGTTTAAGTCTTTTGCATTTTATCATATTTTAGGTGATGCAAGGAGTAAGTTCCTTTTGACAAATTGTAAACCAAACAAACAACTAGCTTTTACACTGGAAACTTACGGAAAAGAGAGGGGGACCAATTCTTAGGGATTATAAAATTACGCAAAGGACAAGGCATATAATGCAAATATTTTAAATAAAGTCTTAAAACATGCATGCATGTTGCATATAATGCAATAAAAATACAATGTTTATTTACCTATAGTCAAAAATACAATCAAACCTTTGTTAATAAATGCAAGTTTTTATAAAATAATTATGAAATGCTTCTATATTAAAAATAATAATCTTGTACCCTATTACACAATGTGTCGTAATAATAAATAAATAGGTTAAAATAGAATTTCGATCAATTGCTTTATGACAATGTTAATTATAATTATAACAAGGGTTGATATAATATGATGCAATAATTATTATGCAATACATGTGTGTGTGTGTATATTAGATACGTATTGTTACACAATATTAATAATAATATTGTCGTGTAATAATTTTGATTATTAGTTAATTAATTATATCACTCAATTTGAGCGTAAACACACGTTTATTATTGTATCATATAAATAGACCAAATATTGTGTTATATAACTCATTGCTAATAATTTGAAAGAGATAATATAAAAAGAGACTGAATCCAAATTTTAAAACGTTTTAAAGTTTAAATTGACGGCCAGTGTGGCGCGGAGGTAACGCTCTTGCCTTGAGTCACGAGGTCCCGGAATCGATTCCCGGCCAGGGCATATTGAAGAATGAACTTTTTTAAATTGTCTTGGGTCTGGATGTTTCATGTACCTATATGTGTTTAGTGCATTGTATATATGTGTATCGTCGCGTGAGTAGGTACTCATACCACAAGATTCATAACTTACTTTGGGACTAGCTTGATCTGTGTGAATTGTCTATGCATGTTATATTTCAATGTTTTTATTTTTATAAACGTACATAATATGTGCCTATGTACCAATTAATTTTAATATGTTATGCTTATTTTATTTCATCGATTGATTTAATTTAACAAAAGTAAAAAACAGTATAAAAATCAAAATGGTGATATAAATAGAGATCAGTACCTACCTTTAAGAAATCTATAGAAACAAATAAAAAAACTATTATTTACTTAAGTATATAAAATCCAACTACAACAAACATTTCACAGTAAGTTCATAATATTCTTGAGAACATACCTATAGGTTTTAATTTTTTTCAATGCCTGCATGATAATCCATGCATAATCCATGTCGAAACTATTATTAAATAAACATAATATTTCGAAAAGTACCTATTCCTTTATTTTTTTTACATACAGTTTGTCTACCGGCTACATCACTTGTGGAGAATGCCATGATGGCTCAAATAGATAATATTGTCATACTGAATAAAATTTAGTGATTTTCGGATTGTAGGTAGGTACAGTAAGACAATATTGAGGCATAGTTTGTTGCTTTATCAGATTTTAATTAAAGTTTTTTTGACTTGATGTCTTTCTGAACTGGACTTTCTGAATCTTTACAAAGGATCGTGACAAAACAAACGTTTTCAAATATTGATGAACATTATGTCATAATATTCGTTGCTAATAACATGGGTGTAATTAATAGAAGGGCAAACTGCCAGCTGCCCCCCCCCCCACCTCTCTAGATAAACTAGCAACAAAGTATGCGAAATACATGGCGATGGCATAGCGCACAGATGTGGTAAGTGTAGTTTTCATAGTTTTGAGATAATCAATGTTGAAAGTTTGAGATGCCATACCATTTAGTACTAACCACACATAGTTTTTGTTAAATATCTCGCTAACGACACAGAGTTACGCATTAATATTCCTAATGAACATATGTAGGTACTGATGATATAGATTCACATGCGTGTAATAACTCATTTTCGGTAAAAACTGCACTTACCACATCTGTGCGCTATGCCATCGATGGAAAAATTGCATATAGGTGGGATACTGCTCCTTCCCTCCGAAGTCAGACTGAATTTTCATTGTGGTGTGTCGTATGACTCGTATGACATTCCAATTACAAACGGGGAATTCAGAGGAAAAATTAACTTTTCGCAAACAAATCGTTGGATAATTTTCCAACAATTTGTTTGCGAAAAGTTAATATTATAGATTCGTACTAATGAATCGTTTGTACTATCTCTGGTCCTAATCTGATAGTACGTACCAATGATTCGTTGTGAAATTTCGTTAGTATTTTTCTCGGTGTATTAATCCAAAATATTTTGCATGTAAACAACATTTCGAAACTGTGAAAATTGAAAGTAAAAAAATGGTCCACAATAAAATGTATAAGCCGGTGCCCCCTAGAGAAAATTTTGGCTACGCCCCTGGCTTCTAACCTTTTAGTACACATGCACAGGTATTCTAAAATTATATTGTAATAGGCACAATTGTGATTATTTATTTTTGATCTCATGTTTCAATTATCTAATAATTTAGCCCTTGGCTAATAATTGTGTAACAAATTTTTGTTATTTTCATACACAAATATAACCAAATAAACAAAATATAAACTTTACATTATACAAACTTCTTTTTTACGGTTAATGTGTGTTTTTGTTTTATTTTGATTTCTACTATTTCTGTCGATATACATGTATGTTTCTTTAGTTTTGATAACGCATTCTAGCGAAAAACTCGCCCTCTGTACCTATGTACATTGAGTTATACATATAACTGATATTTTATTGATACTTTGTGTCGATTTGAAATATATTGCTACCAACATAAAATAAATAATAATGAAATAAACAAAATATTTCAATTTGCGACACATTCTTAAACACAGTTACATTTAAGTAAACTTCAGTATTTTAGGACGGTTATTGTGTTTGGTCTATCTACATCTACATCTACAAAGGAGGAAATACCTGTGTCAGCTTTTCCCCCAGGAAGGCAACATCGAAAATCCCCATACCACCGTACCAAATATGATGTGATATGGTTCCATGATGTAGGGCAGCAGCTGCACCAATTAAAATCCGGAAAAGTTCACAAAACACCCGAACCTCCAGGATACTGCGACTCACCAACCCGCATGGCAAGCGTGGTGAGGTAACGCCAACAAACCCTCCAAAACAACAACCAAGATGCCGCATTATAAAATAAGAGCCCAAGATAGAGCGGCGTGGAAGGCGATGGAGGAGGACTTCAGGGAGTGGACGGGAGTAGGCTAGGAAGAAGAAGAAGAAGAAGATTGTGTTTGGTGCATTGTATTTACATGTGTATCATCGCGTCAGTACCTACCAATAATACAAGATTTATAATATTTATATCTTAGTTTGGGACTAGTTCGATATGTGTGAATTGTCTTTACTCATACTTGTTGTGTTATGTCATAATTATATAAAAGAGTTTTGACTTCAATTTTATACAAAGCCCTGACCCCCTTGACAAACCGTACCTACTTGGCGATCGACTACAAACGAATTTTCGACTATAACCGCAACAATAACGCATAATTATACGGTACATGTAGGTAGATTGTCGAAAAGTTCGCCAGTAGTCGATCGCTAAGTACGGTTTGTCTACGGCCCCTGATAATGCCAAAATTCGTTGGTGCTCAAGGCGTCTTTGTGGTACACGCTGTATACACTTTCGTGAAAACACACAGGGTGATTTAAGCGTATCTGTTGATTCATCGTTGAAATGGGGTTGTAAGTTTTTTAAATTTTTTGAATACCTGTCTCTTTTATGCATATTTAGAGGTCATCCGAATATATCGACGTCTGCAAAAAATATGTAAAACATTATCCAGTCATATCCTAATGTCTCCCATGTTATCAGAGACAAAAGTGCGTTATTATAAATAAGTACGAACGTACCATACTTAACTATATAAAGAAGCTATTTAACCGATGC
Organism: Athripsodes cinereus; assembly: GCA_947579605.1. Lineage (NCBI taxonomy): Eukaryota > Metazoa > Arthropoda > Insecta > Trichoptera > Leptoceridae > Athripsodes > Athripsodes cinereus. The sequence continues at coordinate 2,481,370 of OX388309.1, read as the reverse complement.
ACTTACAAATTACGATATTGAAACAAAGAAACATCGTCGCCTTATCTTATTAATACTTAATGACTAAAAGACGTGAAACAAATGCAACACACTTACATAGAAGTACACGTAATAATAACAATAAATTGTTAATTACATATTAAGATAAGACCAAATGCATGTTATTTGTTTATTAAAAGTTTTATGTACCTACGTGTTTTAATGTTATAAGAATGATTAATATACTCTTGGGTAAATATTAAACTTAAATATTGTGTAAATATAACGAATTTTTTATTTATGGAGATTTATCAGTTTTTAATAAACAATCGAAAACTTTAATAATAATAATTTTTCTCTATCTATACAATCATGGAATCTCCAACAAATGATGTATTACTCTTAAAGTGGTTTTTTTGTAGGCAGCACGCCTCGATACAGGGCAACCTAGTGAGGCTGCTGTAACCTAATTGTAGACATATTGGTGATATATTGTTTCAACAATTGTGCGTTGTTATTGATTGATTGAATAAAGTATTTTTTTTTTTTTTTTTATTTACAAATGGGGTAGACTAATTTAGTGCATTTAATAAACATTAAATATCTATTGATCTTAATTTTCATAATTCTCATCGCTGAAATATCGAAGATGCTAATGTCACTTAGCGGTGGAATTTTTACATGAAAATCGCATCATGGTATATTCCATAAATAATGTAGTCAGCAGACCAACCGCAAGCAATAAACATGCAAATTGTCCTCTCCCTGCCAAAAGATTAAGACATTTGGGGTGGGTGGCAAATCTCATCGTAAAATGTTTTAATTTTTCGAACACCTGCCTTTTACAAAACAAAGAGTGGGAGACCAATTGTTGGCCGGATACTCCACGGATTCTTTATAATTTAATTTGTTTAAAGAACAATTTAATAGATACGTTTTTATTAATTTTATTCAATCCATGAAATTTGCTACAAAACTTGAATGTGAAATTATCACAAAAATGACGTCTCGTGTGTTTATTACCCACATGCAGATGGTCCATTGACTACTCCATTATTTGTGGTAAATGCTATAATGAAATAGAAAGACATAATATTAGTAATCAAATGTTGAACTTTTGTAAAAAAGGTCGTTACTAACTTAACTTATCATTACATTATCATATTCATCTCGTACCCTTTCGATAAAAGCTTCATAATTGAATTGAGTTGAACCACGCGCTCTTCCTTAATTTATTGTTTTCAATAAACTGCCCCGCACGGAATGAGGTCAAATTTATTTTTAAACCGCACGCATTCGCAAATGGAACCTTTTTAAATAATATTTAAAACTACAACAGTGCAATTGTAGGTAGGTACCTATGTCTGATGCATACATTGTATGTGGAGTCTGTTATGCAATAATGTAACAAACCGAAAAAAAATTCAAAAAACAAGTCCTTGTAATTTTCAAATCTATAAATAATGTAATCTAATACTGCTTCTACTACAACATCACGGTACATTGCAAAAGCGGGGTAGCCAGCAACCAACTGCATGAAATAAATATGCAAGATGTTTTCTTCGTGCAACATCTAGACAACAACACAACTATTACAACACATTCTCAATCTTCCTGACAAACATGCCTTTTATATGCCTTTTACAGGGCACTCGAAAACTTACGGGAAAGAGTGGTTACTAAGTTATCGTATGAATTATGTAGTGATGTGAAGAGAAAATTCTTCAAAGAAATTTCTCGAGAACGAGAAATTTCTCCCAGAATTTCTCCTCTGATGGAAGAGAAATTTCTCTCCATAATTTTTCTAAGTGGTATTATGACCTTTCGCCCAGTACACTTCGCAGCCAACCTTTGATCCAAAAATTTGTGCGGCTGATTAAGGCCCAAATCAGAGGTTATTAACACTTTTTTCCATGTACGTACTTGCAATTTTTTTTTAACTTAAATATGGGCATGTGGGGTGTCAAACATCAAGATTTTTTTTCTATGTAGGTACCTAACATTTTTTGTTTCCATAATTGATTGTAGCCATATTGTTGATAAATTGTCCCAACATTTGTACATTTGTACATAAATTGATTGAATAAAATATTTATTATTATTATACTGTTAAATAAAAAATAAAAAAAAAAAATCTCCGAAAATATTCTATGTCGAGAAGTAAATTTCTCGAAAAATTATTTCTCGAGAATTCCACAACACTAGAATTATGTAATCACTTTGCAATAATGATTATCTGTGAAGTTCCAGGAATAAAATCGTTGAATTTAAAACTCTCGGTTAAATATAATCTGCAGTCAGACACTCTTCAATCTAAATACGATCTTAATCTTGCCTTGATCTTAATCATACGACGCGCAAAGAGACTAAAGTCAAAAATACCGCGCTACCGCGAGATTGGTATGCACGTATTTTACATAGACTATAGTCACTTCGCGCGTCGTAGGATTAAGATCAATAAAACAGCAGGGCTACTCTTGAAAAAACGAAACACGATCTTAATCTAGTCTTAATCTTGATCATACGACGCACGAAGTGACTATTGGCCAAAAATACACGAAAACCGATCGCGCGTTAGCGGTAGCGCGGTGTTTTTTACCATAGTCCCTTCGTGCGTCGTATGATCAAGATCAAGACTAGATTAAGATCGTGTTTAGTTTTGTCAAGAGTAACCCTGCTGATTTAAATTGTATCAACAGTAACTTTGCAGTTTTTTAACTAATCAAAAAATGTTACTGTCCTTCATTTGTTTTTGCTGTTTGGTTCGATTTACATTATGTAGAGCTAAAATGCCTCAGAGGGCAACTAAAAATAACAAATAATTTCCAAGTATAACTTCCACGTGTTCACTCACAACCCACACAACTGTTTGTAGTGTTACATTTCAATAAATAAACCAATACATCGATCGCCTTAATTTTATGTTGGTGTTGCTCGATGCTTTGTTGCGTAACACACATGAAATGAGAAAATACAAAACAATCATCAGGATGTAGTGAAAGTGCAGGAAGACGGAGAGGGCAAAAAACAAAACAACACACTGTCGATATTGTGCGAGGCATTTGTTTTTGTTTTATTCCGACAGTCTCAGAGTAGATACCTTAATGAAAATGTGTGGATGCGTTGGGAGTAAAGATTAAGGCATGGAATTACATTTGGTAAGTATGCAATGTAATGTCATTTTTGTTAAAAATGTAGATGCAAATAAAATGGGTTTTTTGTTTTGGCATGCAGAAAGAATGAGCGATGGGGAAAAAGCATGTGAGATGAGAAATTTCATTTTTACCTACACATACATTTAAAAAATGATGTGTAAGATTATAATAGAATTTATTATAATAGCAGTTTGTGGTTCAAACAAGTTTAGAGGTACTTTTTATGTCTTATCATGAATGTTTATTTTAAGTCGATATTTTTGACCGACGGTTCTTGGTGAAAGTTCATGTTGAATTATTATAAATAAATCACTTATTTATTTATAATTGTGACTTTCAAGAGCTTCCTATCTCATCATCAGTTTTACGCTTGTCTGATGATGAGAGCGGAAAACTCTTGAAAGCCGTCTCGAGTCCAATAAAATCACAGTGGATAACCCTACTAAAGAAGTGTTTTATTTAACATAATATTAATAACATAACATACATAGACAATTCACACAGATCGAGCTAGTCCCAAACTAAGATGAATCTTGTATTAAGGGTACTAACGAACGATACTCACATATATACAATGCACTACACACATATACATGTAACACCCAGACCCAGGACAATTTATAATTAATTTTATGTATGTAGTTTTCTTTTCATTTGATTATCAAGAAAACAACAAAAGAATATAAACAAATTTATACTCACTGGTTGCTCCTCCCTCTCCAGCTTTTTGAGACAATTCCGTTTTTGCACAATTTCTTCTTCCAGTAATAATAAAATAAATAAAAAAATATAGAATCTACGTTAGATACGGCAATGTACAAGTTAAAAAATTAAACCCTATTCAAATGATTATGCACACATTCTATTTTCAAATTACAACACAAATGTTCCCGTTGATGACAAATTATTCCTTTTTTGAATTTTCAAAATTTTGACAACACACTGCACTCGTTACTGCACATTAACGCCATCTATACGTAGACGCCCGAGGCATTCGACACTGTTTATTGAATACGTCGTTTTTTCCGCCGTTTTTGACATTTTGTTTTAATATTATTATTTTATTTATCTCCTAAAAATATTAAAGTAAACATTACATTAGTCGCTTTTCGTCGTCTCTGTAAACCGACTGTCGTGTTGTTTGGGTGTAATGTGTTTATTGAATCGGTGATCGTGAAAATACAAAATTTATTAATTATTATCAAAATATTACATGAGTAATAATTTTTTAACGAAAACATATTTTGTACAGTTATTAAAACAGGCATTTATATGAAAAAAGATTTCTATAAACATATAAATTTGAAATTAATAAATAATTTCTTGATTTAAATATGACATTTTCAATTGCTCATGCAGAAAAATACGATGGATATCTTATGTGATAGTTTGTGATAAAAAATACACCTAAATGTAAAATTTAAACCTTTATTTTTAAAATTAATTATTAATTCTTTCATTAATTAATGCCATCATGTCTACTTTCGCAAATGGGGAAGCCAACGGAGCAACTGCTTGTAATAAACATGCAATTCATTATTTTTCTAGTCAAAAAAAGTTAGGTTCCTAACTTTTGCTGACCTCATCTGAAGATTTTAAGATTTGACACTCGAAAAGTCTTCTGACCTATTTTTTTGTAATTATACTAAAAAATACAAAATATGACATCAATTTTAACAGAAGAACGATAAATATTTTAATGAAGAGCAAATTATTTCATATGCTGAAAATGATTATAGATAATATTACGCTCTTTGAAATGTGTTTCTGAAAAGTTTCCTTTTTCGGACAAATCAACTTTTTCCATATATTATATCCACATATACATACCACAGCCAGGTAAGTACCAAAAAATCCTTAATTTTCAAATAAAACTAAATATGTAGGTACTATAAAATATATACATAAGTAACAATTTGAAATAAGAATACACAATGTTAAACAGTGGGTATAGAATTAAAAACATACGAAATATGTATTATAATTATTTGAAATAAGAACATTATGACTGATGCATGCGTCGTTGTCAACACAGTAACAAGTAAGTAGGTACCCATAATATTATAGTGTTGGTAAAACAAATGGTTTCTTGTAAAAAGGAAAAATCTAATTATGTATGTAAATTTCGGAATATGCTTATTTGCGATGGTATGGAGATGTGGAGCGAATGGACGATGAAAGTATGACGAAGAGGGTATATTTATCTGAAAGAGGGGATGTGACAAAACACGGACGTCCATGAACTACGTAGTTCAAATTGCGTGTTGAATGGAAGAAGTTGGCGAGCATGTATGGGAAACTGGATGAATGTGAAAGAAGAATGTATGGATAGATCGATTTGGAGTTCTGTTTCCTCTGCCTACCTCACCTGGGACACGTCGTGAGGGTATTATAGAGAAGAAATAAATGTTTTGGATTATGATTATATCTTCCAGCTAATGTGTTTTATTTCGTCATTTTCCGTTTATAGCAAATTGTTTTACCTATAGTACAACAAAATTAAATAAATCTTTATTGATCAGAATGTAAGATATAAAAAAATACACGGGGTAAAAAGTTAACCTAACCAAAGGGCAGATTTGTTGATAAGTGAAATCGTCCAGTCAATCCGAAATTGATTTACGTCCCTGAAATGAACTTGCATCCCATTTAATTGATCAGCACCCCTAGTCAAAACACATTTAAGCGTTACGTTTTCGTTTCGTTTCCGCTCAAACAAGACGAGGTTGCGAGAACGCATCAATTTTCGTAGCTAAAATACACAAGTAGCTACGAAAATTGACACGTTCTCGCAACGTCGTCAACGTTTGAACGAAAACGTAACGATTAAATGTGTTTTGACTAGGCCTACTGGGACTAACGCATGTATCATATTTAATTTACAAAACAGAGAATTTGTTCATTACATGCAGTTAGTCCGCTGGCTACCCCACTTGAGATATATTATGTCGTTCACAACATTCTCAGTGCAACTATAGAATGATATACATATTATGTAAATACTCCTTTACCCAGTTAGCCGCTTTACCAGGTAGTAGTAACGAGGATGATGAATAGTTTGTACTTTGTGTAAGCAAGTGTAAGTGAGTATAATAATAATAATATTATTACATACGTCTGGTAGTTACCTATATTATAATACCCGGTACACTCACCCATATAGGTAGGTACTACCCGTTATGTAGGTATTTTTATAGTACTCATCACCAACACTAATGCAAATATTAATAACGACACTGGATATTTGAAACATTATCATTGCATCTCTATACTGTATTATGTATGTTGATGTTATAGGCTATTTGAGATTACGCATCTCTTTGTAAGGAGTCTAAACTTTTTACCAAACGCCTATTTTTTATTCATTAAATATGAGTCTAATTTGCATTTAATTAAAACCCGTAACTTAACCATCTTCATGGTGTACATTTTAAATTTATATAAGAAAACCATAATGTGCTCTGTGGAACGTCCAGCAAAGAATTGGTCTCCCACTCTTTCCCGTAAGTTTTCGAATATCCTATAAAAGGCTAGTGTTGTAAAAATAAATGCACAATACATCTAAAATTCAGCGATGAGGTTTACCATCCATTTTGCATGTCTTAATATTTTGTTGGTACTGAGATGACAGGTCGCATGTTTATTACACACAGCTGGTCTGCTGACTACCCCACTTGTGGAATGTGACATGATGGTATGAGAGTTATCATTCAGTTCGAAATATAGACAAAAATCACTTGAAATTTAATGGGAATCATATAATCTACTTAAAATAATAAACAAACAAACAAAAACTCGCCCTCTGTATATTGATTGTATGATTGTATTTGTTTTAAAAGTATTTTTGTGTGAATTTGCTTGTAATCAATGTAAAGTAAAGAATAAATCAATATAAAAAAAAATAATCAGAAAATATTTTCTTACCTAAAAATGTTAATTAACGTAACAAAAAAAAACAGAAAAATAAACTGAAATATGTATTTTTTTTCTGTAATCAAAAACTGTTAAGGTAGGCATTTACGTAAAAATTATATGATAAATATCGAGATTTCGTTTGTAGACAGACAGATTTCGTTTGTATCGAATATATTTCAAAAATCTAATTACCTTTCCAATAGAATAGATCGTAAGACAAAAGAAGGTTTTTTCAGCTTGACTACCATATTTTGTGCTTCGTCCCTAATCAAATTAGGAAAATTTCAAACGCATTAATATTAGACAACTTTCGTCTCGCAGCCTGACTACCAAACAGACTTTTCAGAAAAAGACATGTCAATTCAATCTTCCTATGACAAAAGTACTCGTAGTAACAACAGTATTATATTAATGTAACAATGTGTCCGCACGAAAAGCCGGTTACAGTACGTACATAGCGTTATTGTTATTATTAAGGTGGTGGGTACCGTAGCTAAGTAGGTACTACCTATATAATATTATTATTAGGTATTATGTACCCGGTATTATATTGTCGATGGTCGTAGCCGGTTGATGTTTCGGCGGCGGGGAAATGTAAAATAATAATAATAATACTCGTTGTTGTTGCGTTATTATATCATGTTGATGTTGATGATGAAGAGTCTCTTCGTTTTACATTGGGCTAGGCCATGGACGACACGCTTTACTAACTCACCAACACCAAACATATTAAAGTAATACCTACATTCATATGTTTTAATATATCGACTTATACCAGAAGTTACAATGGCAGAGTACCTAACTAGGTACTATCCCAACTGTTATGTCTGGTTAAAAGACACGTTTCTCAAAAACGGTGATATTTAAATTATTTTATTAAAGATATAATAATAATAATAAAAATCTTTATTGCACAAAAAAAACAAACATTAATAAAATATAAGCATTGTAGAACCAGGCAAATAAATTTGTGCAATGGGCGAGTTTATCGCGGAAGCGCGATATAATAATAATAATAACTAGACAATTTATAGTGCGCCGTTTTGTGGAATATATTCACTTCAAGGGCACATCCTAAAATAACGTGTTTATACCTATGATTAAAGCCTGATACATATAATACAAATATTAATAAGCTATTATAAAAACTAAACATATATAAATAACAATAAGTTGTACAATTTATATCATTTATATGATATACCAAACAAGTGTGTCTTTAATCGACTCTTGAACAGATCAAGAGACTGTGTCTTACGCACTTGTTCAGGAAGATCATTCGGAAGATATCTTCCAACTAACCCATATAACCAGATATAGGTTTTGGTTTTTTTTTCATAAACCCAAATACAACCTTATACACCTTTAACAGTCAGCTAAAAGCCTGTGTCGTGAAAGGGGAGTTTGCCGGATTTGTTTGTTTGTCGAATAATTACTTATTAGAATTATTCTGACTTTGTTATATTTGAATTAAATAATTCTCCGCTATTTATTATTATTTTATTCTATACTACATATACCACCACAGCATATTTCACAAGTAATGTAGCCAACAGACCAGCTGCAAACCGTCTTCTCCGTGCCAAAATAAATGAACCCATTCAGGATGGGTGGAAAATCCCATTGTTGAATTTGAGATGTAAGGTGTCTTTATTTTTGCGAACACCTGCCTTTAACATAACACTCGAAAACTTGCAAAATAGAGTGGGAGACCATTCTTTACCGAGTTCTCCACGGTGATTTTACACTTATTGGGTGTTTTGAAAGAAAAATCTGTTTTGGTGAATAACAACTGTAGGTACCTAATTGAAAAATTCCAAAATGACAATATGGAATAAAGCTTATATCAATGAAAATTTAGATTTTTGGTAGTATACAAGTTCGAAATAAATAAATATGTACAAGCATATAATACCAGATCTAAATATGTAGGTATACATTTTTGTGAGTAGGTAAGATTGTAAAAGTCGATAGTATCGGTATTACTAGCTGGTACTTAATAATAGGTATTAATAAAAAGTAGGTACTGAACTGACCCACCGCTAGATACTAGATATTATTATAGGTGTAGATACCCGTTACAAATATTTTAGTATTAAGTCGTTCCCGTACGTAGGTAGGTACCTACTACATACGTAAGTTTCTGTTCGATTAGGTATTCGTAACATTTTAACTACTACATGCATGGCGACCCTTCGTGGAAAACTTTAATTAATTCCATTTCTGGTACAGCTCAGTACTTGTGTACCTTCTAGCATATTGTAATTAGGTAGATGTTTGGCAGTGACATGATAAGACATGGAAAACTATTTTCCTTGAAAAAAATTGAGAATGGCGTCAAAAACTTTTAAGTAAAACAATTAAGTAAAAAGGTCATTAGAATCGCGAAAGAAAACCTATATGCAATTTTATTTTCGATAAAGTTTCTCACGTATCTAAAATATTAGACAACTGTTCAAACAGATTGAGGTACCTACGTACCTAATAAAAATACAGTGCATGTTTTGCAAACATCGTCAACAAATGCAATCTGCTGGTTACCCCACCAGAGGAAATTATTATTACGCAAATACCTTTCAATATGGTTTAGGTATATTTGAATTAATAAAACAATCATACATAAAAAAATAATACACATCAAAACATTACCGCTTAATTTACATACATTCAAGCAAATCCATGGACGTGATTATCGAACGTTCTTTTTTTCATAACATTATGGCAACACTTTTTAACAAGTAAGTGCTAAAAATTAAACGAGTGAAACACAACACTGCTGGAAAGAAATGTATAAATCACACTTCAAAGATACATTTTGTTATCGTATTTGAATGTTAGGTATAGAACACAAATTTACTATGGTATCTGTACGTTATGAAAACTCACTTGTTGTATAAATTTGAATTTAGAATTCACGTAGAACACAAAAAAATGATATACACACTACTGAGATCTTTTGTTTTGTATTTTAAAAATGGAATATTACGCGAACTATTTAATTTGTTTCAGTTACCGACGGCTAACTGCCGAGGAGACTAATGTGGAAATAATTTTAAGTAACATAAGAAGAAACAATGTACCAACTTAACAATTATATTTATCAGCACACATCTTGTGCCATAAAGATAATATTTAATACATTATTATGGTTCATTTTACACAATCCTTTTTAATTAAAAACAATTCACAATACAACAAGAGCTGATATAATTGTTTTGAGTCACAACTGTAAGTGATTCAATTGTTGTAAACACGATAACGAAAATAACAAAAGAAGCGCTACTGTTGCACATTCGAATTTCAAAGATTAAAAATCGAATAAAGAATGAAAATGAGAGAATCGTTCTTTTTTCAATTTTTTTGTTATTCTTACAATAATGTTTGTTTAAACATTTTATCACGAATGCTGCAAATGTTTAAACGAACTGAATCGTTTGTTTACGTGATAAAAAATTAAACATCGACAGCTAATTGGCAAATGAGATCATATAAGTCTTTTGTTGAAACAATAAAATGTCGAGGAATTCATATTTTAAACATCGGAACACTTCATATTTAATATGGAATGCGTTCGAAACTTGATAACGCAAATCGAACGCTTCGGAATAATTTAAATATGGAATCATACATCATATATAATTTCTATACACTCTTTTATTTTACACAACGTCTACGAATATTTGAAAAACAGAATCTTTATTGTATTCCAATTTTAAAGTAATATTGAAAAAAAAAACAATTAGAATACTTAGTATCCATGTAATCCTAATCATCATTGTTTTTCACTCGAAGAACGTTTTCAAAAATTTTGAATTTTGAAAAATGGAATCGTAGAACGGTGGCATTCGTCGCACAAACATTTATATTGTGAGAACAATCTGTTGATAGTACGTTACGTAGGTACCTACCAATGTTTTGCTCTCAAAAGGCAAGATTATGTTACATTGTAAACTATCCTTAATATAACACTCTAATTATAATATTATAGTATTTGATAATGTGCTTTAATTATTTAATTTATTATAGAATATATAATAATTATAATTTAATATCGTTAAACTTATTTAGGACAAGGTTGCATTAAGCGCTAGTTGACATATTAATAATATCACATCACCGCACACACAAACACATTCAAATGTTAAATATTAATAATTATATCAATTAAATTACAATCATAATTCAAAACACAAAAACAACATAAAAAACCGATAATTTAGAATGATTTTTTTTTAATATTATTAATTCGTCAATGTGACGCGAGCGCCGAATGTAGAAAACGCGGAAAAAAATGATTACATTACGACGGTTGTGTGCATTTCCTTGAGGAAGGACGCTCGAACGACTCAAAAGATTTTCATCTTCAACAAAGTTTTTTCAATTCAAATACACCCAAACAACACCACAATTAATATATTTAAAACATAATAAATAAAATATTTATTATTATTATTATCATTGTAGATTAGTGACGATGATAATAATAATAATAAAACAATGTAATAATAATTACACTTCTAATAAAATTTTGTCTGATAATGGAATACGACCGACGAACAATTGTGCATAAAACGTACTGCACTCTACCGGCGAAAATGCATACTAGATTTCACACTACTATAGGGAGCATTACCTATACTTACATACACTAGTACTGCAAGACTATGTCCATACACAGTAATGAAACATACACATATACAAAACCTCAGTACAACGTTGATGCATACACTGAAACTACGATATAAACTCGATGCATTTCAGTGTTGTGTGCATTGAATGTTGTATGTATTTGTACGCGCCGGCGCGTCATACAAAACACACACATGTGCAATGTTTTAGTGTAAGAATACTTTTTTTCAGATGTATTATTATTATTTTGCTTGTGAAAATTTTTAAGTCTGTGTGCGTTTCCGAGTAAAGAAGTGGAGTTGTATTGATAGGTTCGTAAGTAGTGTTCCCTCGTGTGTGCATTGCGAGGGAACTTTTAACATTATTAAAGCAATAAACGTTTCTTTCTTCTTATGTACAAGGATAATAAAAATATAACAGTGCTAACTCGACACCTATTATTATTTTATTATGCGAAGTTGTAGTCTGTTTGATGAGTGATAAAACTTATAGACTGGTCATAATTGTTTTTGTAATTATTCTATAAGAATTATTCTATAATTATTTTAATAATTATTCTATAAGAATAATTGTCATAGGTAGGTATATACCTATTTATTCTTAAACCAACTCATTGTACTTATATTTGATTTAATGAAATATGTTTTGTTTCTAATCAGATGATTTGAATGTCTGTTCATTTTTAATGCTAAAAAACTATTTTATTCGCGCAATTTTGCAAATAATTTGACGAAAAAAATGCGACTAGGATCCAAACTAAAAATCCTGAAAAATATTGTTGAAGTTATTTCGCATAAAATTGATAATTTCATATCTTACTTTTATATGAAAACAAACAAAAATTTCACAAACAATTTAGTTAATTTTCAGGTAGTTAGTAATACCAAAAGGAAATTACGGTCTTCCGCACACGACTACGAAATTATAGGCGTTCGATCAACAGGTACAAATAACGCAATTATAAATAATTTACAGATTCAAAACCTTAGTGCATAGGAGTAATAAGTTCCTTATTTAAATTAAGAAACAATTTACCATGCACATGTACCTAGTCATTCATATTTACTATGAAAATGAGTGCTATGATTATTTTTTATCTTCGATTTTAGAACATTTCTGTTTAATGTTTTTGCATTAAGCTATTGCAATTCTGTGCAATGTTTTTGCTTAAGATTCTGTGCAATGTTGTGCAATTCTGTGCAATGTTTTTGCTTAAGATCCATTGGTCGGAACACGTCGAAAACGAAGAAGTATTAACCAGGGTAGGCGAAAAAAGGCAACTTCTTAAGAGAATCGGCCAACAACGAGCTAACTGGATTGGCCACAACATCAGGCACCCAGGACTACTCATCGCCATCGCGGAGGGTAAGACCGAGGGGACAAATGGCAGAGGCCGACCAAGAGACGCGTATATGGACCAACTGAAGAGGGACATGAACTGTGGCTCATACGTAGAGCTGAAAAGACTGGCTGAGAATAGAGACGAATGGAGAAGAAAAACCAAACTCGTTGCAGACCAATCCAATGGATTGTAACGTCTTATTATGTGTTATGTTATTTTATTATATAAATGTTTTTGCATTTCAAAAGTAAATGTTAGGTGACATTTGTTATTACGAAAAACATAAAATGTTACAAATTTTAGAAAATCCTAACGGACAGAGAAATATATAAATAAAAAATTGAATTTTTAGTGCCATCATATACCTACAATGAACATTTGCAATAGTAGATTATTTTCAAAAAATACATTTCATTGATAAACTCACTTTCTTTTTTTAATCAAAAATTTCAAAACATGGAAGTTTTACTTATAATGAAATTTGTACACTTTCACAATTTTTTTTGCAGTTTCTTAAAATCTTGCACTGACGATGGATTAAATCCGAAAAATCTCTGCCAAAAATAAAATTGTTTTGAGTGAATGGAAAGTGTTATTCAATATTTTTTAATCGATTTATTACTTGGAAGATATCACGCTTTTGCAATAAACTTGTCCATTGCACAAATTTATTTTTGTTCAGTTATATAGTTATCATGTTTTTTCTAATTTTTAGTCTTTGTGCAATAAACAATTTTATTATTTATAAAATGAACTCTCATGGTATTAACACCGCCAAAATGAAATCTTAAACTGTATATAAATATAGCATAGTATAAATATTAATTAAATTTCCAATAGGAAAATAGAAAATGTTTTGGAGTCATTCCATCTCTTAAGGGAACTACTGCAAATATTTTTCTATGTGTTAGTAAGTGAGTACATTTTTTTATCGGTCTAACTGAGGGAAGATTATTTGCCGACTGTACGCGTACTTGCTCTGTACAGAAACACATCCATATAGGTAGGTACATAATTATACATATAGCTATGTAGCGTGTCTATGACTACATATTATTATATATGGCGTACACCCCGCCCAAGAAAAAGTCTTTGACATTGTTCTTGTTAACGGAGCCACTAGCACTAGCACTAATACCTACGCAACTAAAACTAATACTAACATAATTTATATTATACGTATATTCGAATAGGCAACTACTACCTTTGTACACTTGTCTACTCAATTATATACTTTTTGTCAGTATTTTATGTAAGTTTTACTTTAAAATGACAGTTGTAGCCTAAAAAAACAAGACTCAAATAATTCGTATTTAAATTTAGCTGAAAAAGGAACTTATTTTTATTTACAGCAAAACATTATAATTTAACAATTCTCTTATATTTATCAAGTCGATATGCAATTCTAAAATGCATGTTATCAGTAAAATTTAGCAACGTGGCTGTATCTAATAATATTTGTTTATAGTTTTAGATATAATTGTTTAAAATAGTAAAATACATCTTTTTAAAAAAAGAATAAAGCATTTTTTTATATTCAGGTTGTAAATTTTACATTTCAATCAAAATATAAATGACATAAAATTGACACCTAAGAGAGCAACTTTTATTAATTACCTACAATTAATTCCTGTTTGTTTCATTCCATAATTTCCATGGAATGAAACAGAACTTCTTACTTAATAAAAAATAAATTAAAAAAAAAAACTAGAAATATGTACACCAGTGTATTTCTATCAATCATACTATACAACTTTGTAATAAATCTATGCAACACTTTCACACACATGTTCCTACGCATACTCCCACATAGGTAGGTAACTACGCAGTACGCACATTGATTGATTCGAATTTTGAAAAGAGTTCGATGTTCCACATTTGTTTTGAAATTAATTGCATTCGTGTTCTATTTTTATTTTTTATTTTACAAAATACGTTTTTAAGGTACCTACAACGTCATTTGACCTTTGCACTCCAACTGTTGAATTTTGTGGTAATTTCCCTTACAAAAATAGGTGTTTAAATTAATTTTTTTTCAATAATTTAACAATTTAGGCACATATTTATTTTTTTAAGTTATTTGTTAGTGGAATTGGAAGAGTGATGTTGATTGTGTGTATTTCCAATTAAATTCTTAAATTAACCAATTAAACTTTCTATTTTTCTCCTTTACAGTTCCTCTTTTCCTTCCACTATGGTGTTTTTTCTTTTTAAAGTTACATTAAATCGGGTTAGTTGGAAAAAATTCCGACTGAGCGATAAACTCGCCCTCTGTATATTGATTGTACGGATGTATTTATTTGAATGTATTTTTGTGTAAATTTGCTCTTAATCAATGTACAGTAAAGAATAAAGAAATAAATAAATTAAAATAAATTAAAATTTGTAAATTTTCGCCAAATGTGTTATGAAACTGGACAGATACATAATATACCTACATATTATGTTTACTGGGACGTATAACACCATTTTTTTGAGACTATATTTGATATGTAGGTATGTAATAAACCAGGTTTATAATGAGACACCAAGACTTCGAAATAAGAACCTTATATCCCCGAATAAGGCCCAACATTTTAATGTGCCCTTTGGGTAACAGTCATCCTGAACTAGCCTTTTATTTCTAGCCCTGAGGTTGATTTTTTCTACATCCAATAAAACTTCTATATTTCAAAATTATTTTTCACCGTAATGTTTAAGACAGATAAAGCTATCCATTCTATGTATTTATTTATTTATTCATTTTTACACGGCAAAGCCTTTAATTAATTATTTTTTTTTTTTTTTAAAAGGTCAATATTCAAATTAGATACAATCAATTTACAGAGGACGAGTTTATCGTAAAGGCGCGATCTCTTTTGTTTTTTTTTTTGAAAAATCTTACGAAAATCCAACAGAAAAGTCGGCAATTCGGATTGTATTTTTGTATAAAAATGACGTTTGTATGACAGTTCTGCTGTCACATGTTGCCATAACGAAAATTTAAATAAAAATGTTTTATCCACCATCAACGACTTTTTTTGTTGTGTTAATAAATGGTTTATATGAAAAAAAACTACTGGAAAATCTTTTCATGTTAATATCACTGTACAAAAAATTAATATCATTGTAATAGAATTCTATATTGATAAAAATACTGAAATTGTACTGAATGTACTGAAATTGTTTTATTTCAATTCACATAAATTCAAGGGAAGATTTGGTTGAATGAATACTTCTCAAATAACTGCAGAGTCTTAACCAGTGATTCCCAAAGTGGTCCAGGTGTCCACGGGAGACTTTACGGGGGTCCACGTTGGCGTGACTAAAAAATTAGGGTTCACGAACCAATAGGTAAAGTATCGGATATTCGGTAAAAGCAAATAATAATTATTGACAAATAATAATAGTATGTAGTAGTACAAATAATAATTTTCCCATTACTCTTTTTTTTACCCGTATGACTATATATTTATGAATCCTCTATTTAAAATGACTTGTTTGAATATTTTAGTTTGAAATATTTATAAGAATTGTCTCAAATACATTTATTTTACCTGTATGACTATTTTTGATTCGACACATTAATTCTATTTTTTTTTTCATGTTGTTGTTCTTCTATTTTTGATTTGATTGTTAACATGTTAAAGGTTAACGCCGTGAATATATATAAATAAAATAAAATAAAAAGCACCAGATATTGACATAAATAATAGAAGGTACAAATACCCGGTACATTGTAGAAAAAAATAGGAACATCTAGTTATAAATAAATCTGAATTGTACACATACACTAATTGAAATTAATTGTATGGTGGTACTTCGAATTTTATTGATTTATTTATAATAATGAAACCAATATATAGTGAAGTATAAAAAAAAATCAGAATTAGGTGCAGCAAGGGTGGCATTCCTTTGGAAGCGAAAGTTAAACCTGATTTTGGCATGGCACTCGAGAGCTATTTTTTTATTATGGGACTTGAGAGCTATTTTTTATTATGGGACTTGAGAGCTATTTTTTATTATGGGACTTGAGAGCTATTTTTTATTATGGGACTTGAGAGCTATTTTTTACTATGGGACTGTTAGGCTAATGCACTGTTATCTCACTGATGATAAAACATTTAAGTAACTAACTAAGTAATGTGTATTTTACAATCGTGAGCCAATCAGATAAAAATAGACGCATGATGTGAATGACTTATTGTGAGGACATTGCATTTTCAACTCCCAATTGGCGATAGCAAACTTATGTTGATATATCAATTACCTATTTCAAACAACGCCTAAAGTCCATTTTTGATATTTTTGTAAGTTTATTTATATTTTTTTTCAATCCTTTGTGGTTAATTATTTATTTCCATTAAGGCCGCCCTTTAGCGAAAACGGTAAAATATTCAATTTTCAACAAATAAATAAATAAATCTTTATAGGCCATTATTTTACACAAATAAATATCATACAATAAAACTCAACATAACAAACGTGACAATTACCAAAATTAGGCCAAAAGGCGGACTGTTGCTGAGCAACGTTTTCCAGTCAACCCTAAACATAAACATAAAATAATAATAATAAAATTATTAAGTTGGTAGAAAAACTCTCAAAACTTGTTGACCTTTGCGAAAATTTTGATTTGTTAATAACAAAAATATTTATTACCAATATTTGTCTTTACTTAAAAAAAACTAAATAGCCGACTGACGACATTTGTTTAGGTAGGTACTCTTTGTTATATCAAAATACAAATTATTTGTAAAACCTATAAGTATTTTTATTCATCCCATCAAGCATATAAATACCTACTATGGATTTTAGCAAACTTTTTTTAATAAACAAAAAATCGAGTTCATGTGGTGATTTAAAGTTTCAAAATATACGTAAGTATTAAAAATAGATTTTTTCAGTTGGTCAATATTCATGAAAAAAACAAAAATATTTGCCGGGTGCTCCACGGCTTTAGCTAAATTATTGAGTCAATTTAATCACTAAACTAATTAAAATCAAAACAATTAAGTATACGTAGGAATCTATAAAAACTAAGAAGACAATCTTCACGTTTTTAAAAGTAGTTAGTCAACTGTAGAAGATGCCAGGATGGTAAAGATAGATCCTAAATCTTGCTTATTCAATTAAACATGCTCGAGAGTAATCAAGCAGGTAACGTTTTTGTAGTTTGTTCTTAATTATTTAAATATGGTCGATAAACTGGACTAAGTCCATTTCTTAAACAGATCTTTCGTAATGCAAATGTACCTACTACCTATCTACCTAATACGAATGTTCCGAAATGTTTCCAAAACAGCTAAAAAAAGGTAGGATTTCGCAGGGCATTGGCATGTTGTCTCATCTGAAAATAAAAATAGTAAAAAAAAAGTACCCACTTAGGTTAATGTAATTCTTACATCCTTTTCAGTGTAGACAAAGATAATGCATAATCTAATGAATAAAAGTAGGTAGGTACCTATCTATATTTTATTGTACACTATTTTTGAAAATATTTTTCGTGTAATCCGGTAAGGAATGGGTTACCTACTTTTTTGTGAATTTTCGATTGTCCTGTAAAATATTTGGGTTAGTTGGAAGATATCGCGCCTTTGCGAAACACATTTATTATTACCAGGTATTTGTAAAACAATACGAATAAGGCATTTAAAATTTTGTATTCAGCGATGAGTTTTTTTAACATAACATAACATAGGTACATAGACAATTCACACAGATCGAGCTAGTCCCAAACTAGGATGAATCTTGTATTATGGGTACTAACACGACGATACACACATATACAATGCACTACACACATATACATGTAACACCCAGACCCAGGACAATTTGAAAAAGGTCATTCTTCACTTTGCCCTGGCCGGGAATCGAACCCGGGACCTCGTGACTCAAAGGCAAGAGCGTTACCTCCACGCCACACCGGCCGACAATTACACCACACAGTTACACCACCCTTCTTGAATGTCTTATTTTCATTCGCACGTAGAAGACAATCTGTATATTTTTTGCATACAACGGTTAGTTCATTGACTACCTTACTATTGGGAGTGGCCATTTATTGCCTTCAAAGCACACAACATAAGAAAATAACATTATGCAGGCTTAAAAACTAGCTAATATATCCGATAGCGTTCGGAAAATATATTTTTTACATTTAGCAAAACAAAACTGATATGTGCAATATTTAAATATCAAGTGCAATACTATCTTCGTTTCCCAAGCTTAAGTTGAAAAAATAAATATCAAATATTTTAAGACTAATAAAATGCATAAAAAAAAAACTTTTTAAATAATTATATTAATTTAATACAGTTGTTCCATTATATTTTCAAGTTAATAATTAAGTATTGAAAAAGTCTTCCTTATATTGTATGACGTTCACCGAATTTCTCATTTTCTTAGCAATTCCTTCACAACACTCATACAAGTGTGTGTTTGGGATTTTCAGCATGGACATTAAAGGTATCCACAACTATTAAATATGGACACGAATACACACTAAGTAATAACTTGTGTCTTAACGTCGCCGGTATTTTGTAAATATTGTCGTCAGTTTACAAAATGCCGAAATTATATTTACACAATTTGTCAAAAATAGTCTATTACTACTACTGCTATACCGTCACGGTATATCATACAAATGAGGTAGCCAGCATACCAGCCGGATGTAAAAAACACGCAAGCTGTCTTTTTCGTGTGTCATAAAAGTACAGTGGGTCGGTAGAGGAAAGAATCAAACCCAGGAACTCTTAAAAGTCTAAGATTACACCATGAGCCTACCCATCACCTCAAATTAATGCGAGTAATTTGTCCTTCACTTTGCCTGAATATACTTGGCATTTTGTACACTGACGACGCAGTTCGTAAATTGACAACAAGTTTTACAAAATGCCGACTATATAATCATCATTTGTCTGTGTCTATGTCTTGTGTTTGTATGTGTGGTTGGGTTTGATTGTAGAAGAATAATAGATTACTTATACAGTAAGGAATTGGTACAGGGTGAGTGTATTGGAGAGGTCAGGGACCGTCGGTTGGTTGTATGAAATATCTGCTCCAAATTTTCCCAGAAAAACTTCACTTCTTCTTTAGCTGAGGGTGATACGGAAACGGAGACGCGCATAGTTGCCACATTTAATTTCACAAGATTCAGGATAAGGTAGGAACTCGTTATCGAGTGGACAGCTTTGTAAAAATATTGATTTATAAAAAAAATCGTTTATAAAAAACTTTAAGGTATTTTTTCTCAATGATTTTTTTTTATAATATTAAATATTAGTGGCATTTACACTGTGATAATTTCGTGGCATGAATAATAGAAATGAGTTTTCTTACTTTGTTTTTATATTTCACTATTTATTTTCATTTTGCGACCAGTTTCGAAATTGACGAGTTTTTTTTTATTTTAAATTTTCTCAATAGTTTTTCCAAATACAATCAAAAGTAAATAAAGCAAAAATAATACTTGATGGTGTTAGTGAAGGAGCTTTATTAGTATTTTACAAATATTATGAAGACGGAGAGATAATTGAAGAAGAAGAAAAAATGGGATACAGCAGTTAAAATGTATTGTGACAATTTTAACCACTGGTGTCCATAACTATTTTTAGTTTTTTCTAGCAACAAGTTATGATTAAAGTATTTTATGCTGTGGTGTTTAAATCAACAAATAAAGAAACTAAAACTCTATGAAGTGCTCGAGCGATAAAATCAAAAGTGAAAAGTAACACTGTTTTTTATTGATATCAAATAGGTATGTAAAAAATGTCTTTTCACATTGTGAACTCACAAATTCAAGATCATTTAAAACTAGTCACATATGAAAATAATAAAAATATTTCTTAAAATAAAATTTGTAGAATTATGAATATGTACATTGTTTACTAATGACTATCATTTGAAGATACATTTAATTATATATTTTTTCCAACACTATTGAAGATTTGTTGGATGTAAGAGCCAATCTAAGTAAATTGAGGGCTAGCTTACGATTAACTTCACCCTAAGCGTTACATTGAAATGTTGGCTTAAGTAACAGATAATATCAATTTCTTTTTACAAATTCATAAACACTAAAGTTCCTTCATAAGAGTCTTGAAAAAAATTGGTGGTTGCATTCAGTAAACTTAGTAGGTACATCAGTGTGTGCGACGAGAGAAGACAATACTGCTAAGAACACTAAATGTACATACACATTCTTAGTACGTGTTAATAATAGAAGCTAAAATAGCTAAAGCCCGAAATGATCATTGACCGTTTCGGGTAAACTTTATAAAACCCGATCTTCGGTTTACCTTAATATAGGTACCATCACGGCATTTCCCATATATGTGGTAGTCAGGAGACTAAATGGATGTGAAAAATATGCAATTCGTGCCAAAAGAGTTAAATACATTCAGGATCGGTCGCATATCTCATCGCTGAATTGAAGATAATACATGTTTTGCAAGGGATGTTTTACGAATACTTGCTTTATACAGGACACCCGAAAATATACAGGAAATAGTGGAAGGTCTTTTTTTACTGGTAACTCCACTGAATAAAATAATTATTGAGGAATTTTTTTTTTCTTCTTAAAATTTCTCGATTTCGGGTGATTTGTAATGTAATTTATTATTACCTATTGCTAATTTTTCGTGTCATTTATTTATTGCTTTTATCCAATATGCATTATATTATTGATTGTATTCTTTTTTAATGTATTATATTTGTTAAGACTATTGCAGCCATTTATTACGAAAATTAAAAAAATAATCAAAAAGAAAACTGTTCTTTATTATTGTCATGTTAATATTTTAAAAATTTAATACTATCTACTACTACTATACCATCACGGCAAGGTAGCCAGGAGACCAGCTGCATGTAAGAAACATGCAAGCTGTCCTCTTCGTGCCAATATAAAATCAAGACATTCAGGATGGGTGGCAAACCTCATCGCTGAATTTAAGATGTAAAATGTCTTAATTCTTTCGAACACCTGCCTATAACAGGACACTCGAAAACTTAGGGAGAAGAGTGGGAGAATTTTAATTTAAAATTTAATAATTTAAGTATTTTCAAGAATATCTAATATATAAAATATTCTTCTTGTTTTTTTGTAGTCCGTGGAGCACCCGGCACAGAACCGGTCTCCCACTCTTCTGTAAGTTTTCGAGTGTCCTGTAAAAGACAGGTGTTTTATTTTTCAAATTCAGTACCTAATAAGAATAACACCGATTCCTGAATGTCTTATTTTTTTGTTGGGTTGGAGAGGACAACTTGCATGTTTATTAAATGCTGCTGTTCTGGTGGCTACCCCATTTGTGGGATATGCCTGTATGGTGTAGTAGTAGAAGTACATTTTCGACCATCTTAATGTTATGGAGTGAAACAGTATTATTATGACTGATTTTTGAACATATTTTCTGAAAAAAATAGTACTGTGTTACTAGCCTATACCATAAACAAATCAATGGCTTAGATTCGGATTTTGAACCTGTTCCATACGAGCAATGACCATTTTCGGGGCTTTATCCCAACAAATACATTTACACAGTTGTAATACATATTCAGATCTTTAAAAAAATTCATCCTAATACAGAGACAAAAATTCGCACACTTGTAAAACATTTTCAACACATTTTTACTGCTGTTTTGCTATTATGAGTGACTTCCTTAACAGAATTTCCAACCCCCCTCCCACTCCCATCCCTTCCAGCAAAACTAACCCTTCTTTCCCAGAGGCGGCTGGTGGTTTGGTTAAGTGGGGTTGAGATGGAATTATGAATAAATACTTCCTTATACAAAAAAACTACTAGTTTTTTTTTTATCAATAATTCTTATCCATGATTGGGATTAAATAAGCACTTAATTGTGTAAAGGATGTCAAATATTTTTGAAGATTTTTTTGTGGTATTTGAGAAGGAAAACGAGAGAATAGTAGGTATGCCAAGTAATAATTGACAATAAAGTGTTAAAGCAAGTACGCAAACGTATATAGTTAACTAGTTTGTTCACATGTGACAGAAACAGTGAAACCAATTTTGAAAAGTTGATAACAAGATATATAGTGCAATAAGACCGATACTTGCAAATCAAAATATATTTATCGTGGCTTAAAGATTGGTGCACTCGCATCAACGCTCCTAAGGAGAGCCCGCCGCTGTTCTTTCCACCACCCGATCCAAACACCCACTTTTTCTACTCTCTTACTAACACGACACCCGAAGTAGGTGTAATAATATAGCCTCCCTAATTAACTACCCACTTTTACCACCCTCTTAAACTCATTCCAGAACAACATACATACGTACTTACAAAACTACATACCTTAATGTTATTATTATAATAGTACCGAGTAGATGCTTGCTAGTATGGTAAGGACAATCATAGAAATGTTTCAGAATGTTTAAATGTGAGACGATAAAGGCTATATCCACAATTTTGAAATTCTTAATATAAAAACATAAATAACAACGTTTCTTTCTTTTCCAGCGTCGCTGGTTATTCCTAGCATGCTGTGCTGTTCATCAATCAACAATTATTGTTTTTTTCTTTAATAAAATGACAATATTTTGATAATAATCTCAGACACAAGGAATTGACAAAAGAAGTTGACAAACTTTGGCCCGCGGGAATATTTTGTTCAAAATAGATTTTGGCCTTTTTATTCTTTTTAATTGACACAATTTTAAAGAAAAACAGTTGCACGTATTTACGTTTATAATAAAATTAACAATTACCATTCATATTTGACTATAATATAGAAACCAGCCTCCTTCGTTCAGAGCGACTCTACAATAATTGAGTCACCTTTTCGCACGACATTCCTAGTGCTGTAATGTTGTAGTTATAGGAACGGTGTATTGTGAAAGAGGGACTACCAATAAATATACTAAATCAACTAAAATGGCGATTTTACGAATATAAGACTTTTTACTAGTTGTATTATGAAACAGGACAGTCTATTTATTATATCTACGTCTGTCCCTTCGAAAAAAAAATTGGTCTAGGTATATAAAAAAATATGAAAGATTTTTTTTGTTTTTTTTTTTTTTTTTTTTTATTGGTAACAAATATAATATACAATAGAAAAGAAAACAAATACAATTTACGAGTCACGCCAAATCAAAAATGATTTGTCGGCGTGTTCTCTTACAGGTTCAAAATATACTACATAACGAAAAAAAAAAAATTATATCAATCTATACAACTTACAATTAAACAATTAATTACTAGTTATAAATAAATCCACACTTTATCAACCAATCCTTGACTAACATCGGGTGGAATATGCTAGTCTGGAATAATTCGTTTTGAAATTGCATCGGGTTAATAGTAATTACAGTAAAAATCTACTTTTCGAATTAAGGGTCTTGCGACAGCCAACACTACCTACTGTTTGATATCTTGGAACTACGAAAATACTCACTTAGTAAATGCAAATGTATAGGCTCGTTTTTTGTAAGCTTAAAGTGCAGCTCATACAAATGAATTAAGTCTTTTAATCACGATAGCTTACGACAAATAAGGTAAGTTTTTTACTGAATTTGTTTACGAGTAAGCCAAGGAGTCCCCGGTAAAAACAGATCTCCGATTCTTTACTATAAGTTTTCAAGTGTCCTGTAAAAAGTGGATATATTTTTAGCATCGCGTATAAGACATTTCACAATTTGAATTTAGCGATGAGGTATGCCGCACCAATTCTGAATGTCTTATTTTCTTAATTGGGACGGAGAGGACAATATGTATCTTTTGTACATGTATTTAGTCAGCTGGCTACCTCACTTGGGGATAATGACGCGATGATATGAATGAATGAACTTATATGTAACCTAATAAAGAGATCGCTGTTCTTTCGTCAACACAAGTTTCAGACTTGGACGACTCTCTTTCGCTATATACCGTTTCTATGACAAGGACATCTGAGCGTCAGATATAATATGATATTACTCAATTGGCGCAGAAACGTTCTGAATTGAAGGACCTGGTTTCAGCCCTGTGTTTCATGAAATTCTTATATTGCAAGATGTGTTAATTAAAGTTAAAAAAAAAATATGTGCATATTTTCGATTCCACAGAGAAATATTTCGAATTGTTTTGACTATTGAACGGAACAAAGACAAAGCATGACTTTAACAGTGCAATTAATATATTTCACACTTTGTTGTATTTTTAAACCATAATGTATTAAAAAAATACACAAATGACGATTTTTTGAATATAAAACATTTCTAATTGTTGAGTCAATTGGACAGATGATGTTATAAGGCATAAATCTAGTTTTTTTAAAGAATTCTAATTGTTGGCCCATGTAACTAGGTAATCAAAATATCGTAAATGTCATATTTTTTATGTTAAAAAGGGGACAACTTACAGTTCACAGACTACCCCACTTGTAGAAAATATCGTGATGGTATCTATAGATAGATAGATATATATTTTTTTCTATGAGTTACATTACATTATGAAGATAGTGACATAAACTCACAGCAATAATAATAGTACATGTGTCAATTGTGTAAACATTGAATCCACGGCTTACGTAGAGCAATGTGAGGGGTGGGGGGGCGGGGGCTTATAGGGGATGTATCGAGGACGCCACCCCCAATGCAGGGGGCTAGTTGACACCACCACACAATAGACCAAAGCAGACTGGTGCCATTTTTCCTGATTTAAGTTTAAAGAAATTTTACGCTGCCTTGTTGCTTTATATACGTAGAAGCAGTCTGGTCAGTTCCATTTCTACTATGGTTTTATTTTGTATTTTTTTTTTAAAGTTTTTTTAAATAACAAGAATGTCTCCCATAATAAGTTCTACACTGAGAAAAATACTCAAAACGAATCATTGGTACAGTACTATCAGATTAGGACCAGAGATCGTACAAACGATTCATTGGTATAAATCTATAATATTAACTCTTCGCAAACAAATCATTGGTAAATTTACCAACAACTTGTTTGCGAAGAGTTAATATTATAGATTCGTACTAATGAATCGTTTGTACGATCTCTGGTCCTAATCTGATAGTACGTACCAATGATTCGTTGTGAAATTTCGTTAGTATTTTTCTCAGTGTATAAAACCTACTCACCAATTCAGCGAAAACTCTATCTTTTATACTATTTATAAACACACACACCATATCCCAGATGGGTTAGGCAGAGACGACATAACATGACATGTATAGAAAATTCACACAGATCGAGCTAGTCCCAAACTAAAATATATGAATCATGTATTATAGGTACTTACGCGACGACACGTATAAACAATGCCCTAAACACATAAACATTCAATACCCAGACCAAGAACAATTTGAAAAGGTCAGAGGTTCTACTCATTTTTCCCTGGCCGTGAATTGAGCCCGGGACCTCGTGACTCCAAGGCAAGAGCCTTACCTCTGAGCCACACCGGCCGGCTGTCATATTGACATATCCTTAACTTATTAGGCGATGTTATCTTTTCTAAGCCTTATAGGTTAGTTACAGACAGACATCGCATTTTAGCGATAAACTCGCCCTGTGTACATTGAATTGTATAACTGATATTTTTATCACACCGTTTTATTTTGTAATATTGTAACCAATAAAATTAAAAAATAGATAAAATAAATAAATAAATAAAAATATGTACATATATGGTTGTTTTGTGTGTTAAATTTACATAAAATGGTTGGATTGTAAAAATAACATTGAAAGACATATCCTTAACTACATACTTCTGTCACTATTTCCAAATTCGACTAATTTCTCATACATGCATGTCGATTAATCTTACTTAATAGAGAATTTGATTGACAAAGTCAAGCCACAAAAATTTCAGACATCCGCGCTTTCCACACCCCATCATTCAAATAAATACAAGTTCTTCGTCATCCTATCATCATTCATTCCCTCCACATGTCCAAACTATCGTAACGCATTCTATCCATATCACTCCTATCTTATCCGCTATCTTTAACACTACAATTACTTATACAACTATTACTAACACTATTGCATCTGGTGATATAGTAATAACAATAATAATAATAGCTTCGTTGGCTTGGCAACAGGTGGAGAGAGGGATGGAAACAAGGTTAGAAGGAGAAAGATTCACATGTGCGCGGGATAATACTAATATCTAACACACACAAGCATTCACTCACTAATATTATTGTAACAATCTTTTATCCTATACTGGTTTTCTACACAAACACAACTATAAACGTCCTAAAACGTAAGTGCAGTACCTAAATGCGTTGAAAAATGTATTTTTTAGAATTAATTGATCTCACACTCTTCTCTGTATTTTTTCCATTTTAATAATAATAATAAATTTTATTGTACAAAATATTTGAATACAAATAATAAGAATACATGGTATAAACGAATAATTTTGCACAATGTGCGAGTTTATCGCAGGGATATCTTCCAACTAACCCAAGTTTTTTATAACATTTTTTTATAACAATTGTCAAATGCAGTCCTTCGTAAAACATAAAGTATAAGACTTTTTAAATTTTAAGTTCAGCGATGAGGTATTTGCCCCATTCTGAAAATCTTATTTTGTTTTGATATGGTGAAGACATACTTGTATGTTTTTTTCATGCAGTTAGTAAGTTGGCTTCACCGAAATGCTGTGATGGTATGAATGTTTTTTTTTTTAATTCAGTCTCATTATTTACCGCGATGAGGTTTGTCACCCATCCTGAATGGCTTTATTTTTGTTGGCGCGGAAAAGACAGTTAACATGGTTATTACATGCAGCTTGTCTGCTGGCTACTATCTGTCTGATCTCATCTGATCTAAATCAAGCAACAACGATCGTCAGCGTTGGGGAAACCAAATATGCAAGCGAAACGTGGACATGATTGAAGAAGGACGAAAGTGGAATAAATGCTGTAGAGATGAGATCGCTGAGAAGGATGGTTGGGAAAACGTTGCGTGATAGAGTGAGGAATGAGGATATTAGAAGAATGAGTAGATGCAAGAGGAGTGTTGTGGATAGAATGCGTGTAAATAAGTTGAGATGGTTTGGTCATGTGGAACGAATGGAAGAGGAAAGAATGACAAAGAGGATAAACTTGGCTATAAGGAGGGGTGTGAGGAAGCGCGGGCGTCCGAGAACTACATGGCTTGAACATGTAGATCAAATTCTCAAGGACGGCCGTGTTTTGAGTAAAAGAAACCGACGTGCGTGCATGAGAAATTGTATGACTGTGGAGGAAGCGAAAGAAGTATGTATGTAAGGACAGATCTAATTGGCGTACCGTTCTCTCTGCCTACCCCACTTGGGATACGGCGTGAGGGAATAGATAGATACAGAATATATTATACGTAGACGTAGATAGAGATTCTTCTTCGACCTGGTCCTCTTCTTCCTGGTATTTTTCCCTGAATTATCAGCTACAGAAGTCGGCATTTCTCTCATCTCATTACGTGACCGAAGTAGGTATTGCAGTTTCATACATACGACCATATTTGTTTCTAATAATCCTACACTTTGATTATCATCAAAAACGTTTTTGTCATAGTTATCGCAATTTTGACAAACCTTTTACGCATCGACGAACTATTATCACTTGTATCGAATTTTGTAAAACTTTGAAAAATTTAGATTGAATACTGCACTTGCACGTTGGGCGACAGAGCTATAACGCAACATCAATGTATTGGTGTTCCTTATCTCTATGCACATCACAGCTGATGTGTGGATGTATTGGTGACCCTCGTCTGCATGCACAAAATAATAATATTGTTAAAGTGTATTTGTGTGTCTCTCTCATCCCTCTTAACTTGGGGTAGGTTTGCCAGGTTGGGGGTAGTTTGTCTCCACCACCCAAAGGCAGTAAACCGGATCGCGCCACATTGCTCGATTAACTTTAAAACATACACGTTTCCTAATATCCACTTCTTCTTAACACCCTGGATGTTCCTCTAGTAAACACAAAAAAAAATCTGTATTATGATCGTAGATAGTGGACACAACTCGTATTATTATATGCGTTCAAACTAATTTTATTAATAGTTCAACTTATCGACCGACGTTTATTGTTGGAGGCTCATGATAATAAAATATAACAACGCTTTATACCCAGTAGTTATTTAGGTACATGACGGCTTCCAAGAGCTATTTTATTCCATTTTTTTATTGCAACCGTTTATTGTGCAAATCTACTACAACTATTACTATCTCATCACGACAGATCCCACGTATGGGGGGGTCAGCAGACCAGCTGCATGCAATATACATGCAGGCTGTTTTCTCTGTGCCAATAAAAAATAATACATTCAAGATGAGTAGCAAACCTGATCACTGAATTTAATTTTTTTTTTTTTTGAAAAGGTATATCTGGGTTTTGTTTTAAGCCCAAATACAACCTTATACACCTTTCACAGTAAGCTGAAAGCTTGTGTCGTGAAAGGGGAGTCTGCCGGCACCTGGGATCGAACCGCGGACCCCTTGTTCATGAGGTCGAGACTCTACCTCCAGGCTACCGACGAACTCAACATGTAAAATGTCTTTATTTTTCGAACACAGCACATCCCCACATATAGGGTAGTTAGCAGATCAGCGGCATGCAATAAACATGCAAGCTGTCTTCTCCATGCCAATAAAAAATTAGATATTCAGGATGAGTAACAAATCTCATCGCTGAATTTAAGATGCGAAATTTCTTTATTTTTTCAATCATCTGCCTTTCGCGGGACACTTGAAAACATACCGTTAGGAATAATTGTCGACCGATTCTGCGCCGTGTGTTCCTCAGAATGAATATAATAAATATACAAACAATGATCATAAATCGGACATCTCAATTTAAGGGTCGTGTTTAGGACAATGTAACATTGTGCAAAAATAATGATTATAATATCACATACCTATAAGCTAGGTACATGTTATATTGTTTATTATTGTTTTTTACTAACAATACCAATATGTTATTTTAATAAGTTTCATGCATATCCAATCTTCTTATTAGTACCAAAGGAATCGAAATGAAATTAAGCATCAATAAGTTCACACGTACCTATATAGATCTGTGCGTTTGTTTATATTGGTATTATTGTTTCTCTTCAGCCATCTCTGCACTGCTGGATGCAGGCCTAATCCTTATTCATTAACGCTTCT
This sequence comes from Athripsodes cinereus, assembly GCA_947579605.1. Classification (NCBI taxonomy): domain Eukaryota; kingdom Metazoa; phylum Arthropoda; class Insecta; order Trichoptera; family Leptoceridae; genus Athripsodes; species Athripsodes cinereus. The sequence goes on along the minus strand of OX388309.1, from coordinate 2,451,270 downwards.
CTTTTTTGAGCAAGTTTCGCCCATGGTAATTTGTAATGGATTCCCCTAGGTTCCCAATTATTTAAAGGAGGAACGTATTACTGTCTTCGACAGTCAATTTGCTATATTTATTCTTTAATGAAAGCCGTGAAGCATCTGGCAAAGAATTTGTCTCCCACTCAAATGCAATACACCCAATTATATTTTTTCAAATGTTTATTTATTTACAGCTATAATAAACATATATCGACATCACAGCTGGAAAGTTTTCCAGTAAAATATCTTTTTACCCTCAAAATTGAGCAGAGCTCATACTTTGAGGGATTATAGGGCTGTTTTTTTTTATTCAATAAATTCGATTAATCATTAAATAGCAATATTAAATCTCATACCAACTCACAGCAATTTTACATATAAAAAAAACAGCATATTAGCCGTCAAAAATTGACATTATGTAACTTTTGTTAAAACATATTTTTGTTAACCTTACAAGTTAAAGAATAAACTACTAGAAACATTTTGTTTAATTTTATCTGACAATTTTTTTTTAGTAGGTATTTATTATGGTGAAAAAGTATCTTGATAGAAAAGCTTTTTACATAATCGACATCACGCTAAATGGGACTACACAGTTTATTAAGAAAGAATAAAGAATGAAAGTGAATGAGTTTTAGTAAAAGTAAACTAAGATCTAGATCCGGATATGACTGTTAGTATCACGTAGGGAACATTCTCATATAGATATATCTCACCTACAAAACAAAATACAGACCTATACTATCAAGATGATATGGTTATCATATGGAACATTCATTAACAAAGTTTGATTTGATTTGGATGTGTTGGGAATTGATTTTATTTCTCCAATGTTTGTTACTACATATGATAATATTTATTAGTTTCATGCCAAGTAATTTCTGCGAAGCTATAATATCTACATATCAAAAAAATATTTACCTACCTACATTTTTAAGTTTGATAACCTATCTACGCAAAAAATTATTTTGAAAATTTTTGATGTTTTGATAAGGTTGTACGAAATAAATTTCATACCATACATTTTTTTTTATTTAACTTCGTATTGATTATGTAATAAAATATTTAAAAATGAAAGGACAAGGCCTGTGGAAAGGACATTAAAGACAATATTCAAATATCGTTACAATCTAAGTGAAGTCAAACTTATGATCGAAGTTTAGTTCGTTTTATAACATAATGACAGTTACCAAAACTTTCAAAACGATAACATTAAACTTTATAAACTTTAACATTAAACCCTTCTTCTTTCAATTCAAGGATTGATAAAGAAATCTAAATGTTGTTCGTCTTCTTAAATCAGTGAATATTAATAAAAAAATATGATTCTTGAGATTTTCACTGTACGTGTAAGTTGTCTGGTTTTCGGAATGTCTCGTGTTGGTGATGTTTCGAGGTTTCGACGAACGTGTTGTGATCATCTTTAAGAGTTCGAAGCCAAAAGCTTGTGACAACAACAGCTTCATGAAGATATAGACAGCAGGACGACAAAAATGATAATGTATATTGTTATTTTAAGAAACGTATGTTTTTATGCTTATTTGCTACTCACCCACAACGTAAACCATATTCTTGGTCCAGCGCTGCAGCTCTCGCTTGATGCTGCGTCTCTCCTGAAGGCAGCGCGCGTACGAGCAATCTGCCATGCCAGCCCCGAGTCCAATCGGAAGCAGAACTCACCGCCACTGAAAAATAAATAGAGACACAAACATTAAAAATTTGATCTACCTGTCAAAAAACTAACAGTAGGTAACAATGCAACATGGTGTTGTAACATTCGATTTGGACTTTGCCCATTAACAGCAGGTTTTCTGTCAAGAGCATTTCGACCCTGTGCAATAAGACAGATGGAGAATTTCCAATTTTTGGCACATTTATTAATTATTTATTTTTACTACTAAGATATTATCATGACATATCTCACAAATAACCTATCCAACAGACCAGCCGTATGTAGTACCTAAACGTGAAAGCCGTCCTTTCCGGCCCAAAATAAATGGTGTAGATAGTCATGAACTTCCACCAAATACCGTCTGTCGAGGGCATTGACTATGCTTATTTATTATATCGCAATCGCTTTAGTGTACATGCATATCTGGAATAACATGTACCCACCCATATAAATGTATTTATGTAGGTTGCTCTCTAGTTCCTACCATCTGGATAAAATGTCCGTACTATAATAGATGAATCCACTTCAAAACATCCAGAAAATGGAAAAATCGTTACAATTCATTCTTCAAAATCTTCCGTAGGTCTTTCATAGGAAGATGCCTACAAGTATAGGCGAAAACGTTCGGTATTTAACCTAACATAGTGGAGGTTAAACAGTGCTCAATAATATTTTTTTATATTTTATTTATTAAAATTAAAAATGGATTTCCACAGCGTAAACACAAAAACTCTTGAATTATTTTTTCATAGGACGTTTGGATTCATCAATATTACGATAGAAAGAGAAAACATTACTACAATAGAAAAGAAGTAATAAACATAACATGCAAATAAGTTTAAATATCAAGACACAATAATAAATATAGACACGTAAATTCTTTTTTCACTACTCTACTAAAAGGATGTAAAGAGTTCCTCTAGTACCATGTTAAAGTGTGAAAAAGTAATTCATAAAAACAAATAATGCAAGTAAAAAATAAATTATGAAGGTAAATTTTAATAATAAAAGACGTTGGTCGATGTTTAAGACTTTTTGATACGTTTGCCTGTTAATTACCTGTTATTTTGAGACTTACAAAAAAGTTTTTTTTTATTCACATTCATACGCCAACACTCCAACAGGCACACTAGTATTTTGATCCCGCGTTTTGAGCCTAATCCTGTATATCTGGATAGGTGAACTTTTCCCGGCATTAGACTGTTAAGTTTTTGTGTGATCATGACTCATCATGTGAAGACTTAACTGATTGTATAATGCTGAAAAGTGTGGCTGGCAATTTTGCCGCCGAGTTTAAAAAAATCTTTCAAAAATACCCACAGGAAAATAAAAAGTATTGAAAGAGTAAATAAAAATTATACCTATTTCTTTGACAGTCTCGACATATCTGGCAATTAAAAGACAAAGTATGAAAAAAAATTTACAATAAGTTAAATTCTTCATTTAACCCAAGACATTGAACAACATGATCTGGTTGTCTTGAAATGGATTACGTTAACAATATAATAGTATACATTTTCAGATCAACAGGTGAATGAATGAATGGATGCAGCGTAAAGTAAAGTTGGAAACAAGCCATCGCACCAATAGATGTGTATGTATGTATGTACTGTACATATACCAATAACAATAATATAATATGGGACAGTATATAAAATAGTGTATGTACTAACATTATAAGATAATGTAATAAGATTCCGCGGACACCCGGCAAAGAATCGATCTCCCACTCTTTTCCGTAAGACTTCGAGTGTCCTGTAAAAGGCAGGTGTTCGTAAAATAAAGACATTTTGCGTCTTAAATTCGGCGATGAGGCTTGCCACCCATCCTGAATGTCTTAATATTTTTTTTATTTTTTGGCACAATCGGATGTCGGAGACTGGATTTTACTAGCAATCTTTACACTCGCCTTTTATACAACAATGAGTTGTGGATTCGATTCCCGGAGTGAACAGAATGGAATGATTAATAAAAAATATGACTTATTTTTTTATTGCCACGGTGAGGACAGCTTGCATGTTGATTTCATGCGACTGGTCCGCTGGCTACCCCACTTGTGGGATGTGTTGTTATGGATAGTACCAGTAATAGATAAAAAATAATATTTGGATAAGTTGGAAGAAATTGTGCCTTTGTGAAATTGAAGAATTGTGCGATATACTCAATTCATTCATTCATTCATTCCATCATGGCTTTTCTCACAAGTAAGATAGCCAGCAGACTAACTACATGTAATCAAAATGCAGGCCATCTATCTTTGATAAGATATGAAGATTCCCTCCCTTAATGAGCATGTAATATGAGGTTTCTAATTGAGTAAAATTCTTAATATCTTCACTCCCGCAAGTACAATAAATTCTAGTAAAATGAGAATCAAAGTTTTGCGGGTAAATTGTCTAGTTGTCATATTTTAAAACAAAAAACACATTTCAATTTATTACTAAACATACTCATATAATTGTATTACTTGTAAAAAATATTTTCCAAACATAAATGAAAATTGAAAACAAAAATTGGCAATGCAGGTTTTGTCGAACAATAAACGAATATACAAAATTGTTATCTGTAATCGGAAAAAAATCTATTAAAATGGGATTTTTTCATTTTCGACGAACGAATTGAAAAATATGATTTGTTTTTCGTTAATCTCCAATGTCCACTTATTATTATTGTGTTTTTTTTTATTATGAATACAAAAAAAATATCTCATTAATTGTATCGGCATTTACTTTGTAACACTTCATTTTAAATTATCAAATAAAATAAAATAAATATTTATTATTTTTGTTTCGTGTTACTGTTGAGTA